>CM036630.1:11369839-12569839 GCA_020746105.1 Trogon surrucura
TCTATGTCCCTGTGTGCATCTAGTGAGCAGACGTGTTGGTCGTTGTAAATTTAGACCTGTGCGAGCACTGTTTATGTGTCCCGGACTCTCTGATTGCAACATTTACAGTCTTGGCCTTATCCACAGTTCCCCAGACCAAATGCGTTTTCTGATCAGTTTTGTCAGGCCTTATTTGCCTTTCCTGAATACACAAGGGAGACTGCACCAGCATTGTGCAACTCTCATCTCTGCTGGGTCCTTCTGGGTGGTAAATCCAATTTCCTGACTGTACATGTGTGTGTGTAAATATCCAGGCCAAAAAAAAAAAAATCTTTATACTGGCATGACAGATTTCCTTCAGGCAGAACCTTAACAACGCAGATTTCTGCAAAGTTCTCAGTTTATTTGGTTTGGAAAAAAACTAGTTGAAAAACCCTATCCCAGATAAGCGTTTGTGAAACTTCAACAAAATCATGGAGTGTGTTGGTTGGAAGGGACCTTTAAACGTAAGTAAGCAGGGACATCTTTAACTACATCAGATTGTAGTCATGGCTGTTGTAAAGACAGTCGACTGCTTTGCAAATAACCTATCTGTTGAAAATATTGCTTTCCTTTCTGTTTGTATTCTGATTTCAGTCGTTGGTATTTGCTAATGTATTCACAATTATTAGAACTTAATTTAATTGAAAACCTGTGAACTTGAGAAGCAGATGATCGTAGCATTTGTCCTCTGGCTTCCAGTTTTTTCTCTGGACTTGCAAGGCATTTATAAATTGTCCCTGGTCTTTACACTTTCCAGCCGAGAGGTGAATTTCCATATTCCCTCAGAAAAATAAAGAAGTAAATATAAAACATATCTTAAATGTCCAGTTACTTCAAGGCAATATGGACTTCTGTTCTTGTGTTCTATGCATTTTTCTTTACATTCCCTCCTTCTCTAGATTAGTGCTCTGTTTTTGTTTGCTTGATGTGTATATAAAACTTCTGAAAGTAGCAGAAGGTTGGTATCCTGCTACAAATGTAGCAGGACAGATGGAATGAGCCAGGACAATTTTCTGTTTGTGTGGTCTCACTTTCTCAGAAAGTATAAATTGTCTCTGTATTTGTGGGTGTAACTTAGGCCAAACTTTTCAGAAACTTTTCTGGGTTGTGTAATTTTTTGAAGTCAGGAGTATATGTAAAATTTGATTACAATGGAAAGGATTTTTTTCATTTAGCAGTAGTTAGGCAGCCACAATTTGCACCCCAGAACTTCCGTGATTTACATGCTATGCCACAAACTGGCTTAGACTTTTAATGTAGAGATCGGGTGTTTTTCGAAAGAAATATGTAAGCTGTTGCTGATGTATACCTTTTAAAAAAGCCAGGTTTTTGGCCTTGCAACCAAGATAGTGTTTTGAGAGACCCCTATGAAGACCAGAAATACTCCGCTTGTGATGTGGTAGGCTTCTGCGTTAGGAATGTCCCTGTGTGCATCTAGTGAGCAGACCCTTCACAAGAAGAGGGGCTCTGCCCATGCTGAGTGGTGCATATAAGTTATGGTATTAGCAGTGTGTCAGGAGGGGTACAAATTATGAAGGGACTCCACTACTGTCCTGACCTACAGGAAGTTTAGAGGACCTCAGTAAGGTACAGCTCTCTGTATAGCCAGCCTGTAGCTTAAAATTAAATTCTATCTATTTTAACTAAATTACGTTCTTAAAACTTTACTACCTGTGTATTTTGCAAACATAATATGACTATTGGGGAGTGTAATGATAGGACAAGGGGTAATGGTTTCAAATGGAGAGATAGTAGATTTGGATTAGATACAAGGAAAAAAAAATTTCTGTGAAAGTGGTGAGACACTGAAAGAGGTTGCCCAGGGAAATTGTGGATTCCTCACTTCCACAGTGGGGAGTGTTCAAGGCCAGACTGGACAGGGCTTTGAGCAACCTGGTCTAGTGGGAGGTGTCTCTACCCGTGGGATGAGAATTGGAACAAGATGATCTTTAAGGTCCTTTCCAACCCAAACCATTCTATGATATGGAAGTACGTGAAACTGATGAAAGTGCCTGCCTCTGCCTCAGTGTGCCTTAAGAATTAGAGTCTGTCTGATTAATGCTTAAAGAAAATTCTTGCCTGCTCAGCTTTTGGTGTTCTATACATTATAAAGAGGGGCATAAAATGAACAGGTCCTGAGAATGCAAATTTGAATTCTCAAATGAGGAACAAGACCTTCTCCACACTTATACAACCATGCACATGTCATATGCTAAGACCTAAGGCCATTTGTTCTAAGAAATATTTAAAAATATGGGAAAATTACCAGGTATTGCTGAGATTAGTCAGAAAGTACATATTAATACATTTTTTATTATGAAAAGGAAATCATATTTAAATAAAATATATGGTTTTAAAAAGTCATATCTGCCTCAGTGATTAAACATATATGTCTTTACTCCTCTAATATCATCAAGGTAGCTCAAGCTCACAGGACGTTTTCAGACTGGTGCTAAGATGCAGAGACAGCAAGAGTTTTTCCTTTTGCCTTTGCCTCCTCCCTTCCTGCCCTCCTCCTGCCCCTTCCTCTTGTCTTCTCTTCCTTTTCTTTTTTCATTTCTTTCATCTCAAATTTTTTGTTTTTTGTTAATTATTGACAAATGGGTTGTGTGCAAAACACGCATCTGAGCAAAGCATTTATGGGGACAATACTTTGAATCTTTAGGCACTGCGTTTATGACAGCAAATTCCATGTTCCTCATTCAGACTTTGAATCTGTGTAGTCTTGCATGTTACTGACATCAGTGTGTATGAAAGTGAAGAAAAGATTATAGATACCCACGTATATCTGTGTGTGCTTAGACAAAATATTCTGTCAAACCAAAGGTCTGTCAATAGGATTTGGGTAGGAAAATCCTTGCTTACCTGTATGGCAATCTGATTATTCCCTGAAGCTTAGGTTATTTGTGCCTATTTTTAGCATGAAGCATCAAAACTGATTTTACAAGTTATTAAAATTAGCCAGCCCATTCTAAAATCTTGGCTGAAGTTTTTGTGCTGTTTTGAGGGCAGCGCACTACCTTGGAACACAGACATTTGTTGATGAAATGATTTTGCTGGCTAGGCAAGTGTTGTAGAGAATTTCAGCGAAGAAGACTCATACGGTGTAAGGTTACTAGATGGAGTGTCAGGCGAGTCCCTTGCTCTGGCATAGAAGCCATTTCACATCCAAGTTCTTATTTTTAATGCCCAACTATATAAATGTTAAGTTCTTTTTTACAAGGATATCTGTGGATTTCTATGACACAGTGAGATTTTACTATTGTTTGCAGTGCCTGTAGGTTCTCCTGTGTCACCCTTAGCAGCAGCAACCCCAGCTGAGGCACAGCAGCTGAGATTTGGAGCACTGGGTGTTGCCTTGGTGCAGCATGGCAGGGTGACACATTAGAGGGCACAACTTTTTGGGTCTGTTTAACTGTTCAGTGTCAGGTATGACAAGAAGCATCATGTTTCACTTTGTCATTTGGTTTGCTGCTACTGATGAGTTTTCTTTCCTAATGTGGCATAATATTAATGTTTCTGCCTGACAACTTCCAAGCCTGGGGGTCAGAGCTCATGTTTCACCACATGAGACATCCAGCTATAAATCTTTTTAAATAATACAGAAGGCAAGGTGGGGTCACTGCAGCAAAAGCCAGCCAGTCTGAACGAAGTGGCATTGATGCATGGAAGAAAGCTTGTAGATATGCTTGGCATCGGATAGGCACTGTTCTGAAGAACTTTTTCTTATGGAAGGAAAAATTCCTAGTCTTAATTGCAGTCTGTTACAAAGTTTATTAGTGTTTGACTGGGCCCCTTTATTTTTAGCGTTCAGAATATTGAAAGCGTGATGTAGGATATTCATGCACTGTGTGCCATCGCTACAACCTGGCAGCAAACAATTGATTGCCAGTACCTGAAAATAAGCGTGTGAAATAGCTGCGTGTTTTGTTCTTTTATAGAAAAAATCCAAAGGGAAAATCTGCATCCATTGCATTCGTAAATATGGTAGAAGCTAATCCCACAGTGTCTTGTAGATGCAAAATTGTTGTAGATTGGATCTCTGTGCAGCAGTTTCAGGATTTGAACCACAAATTGATAATAGATCTGTATTTTCTCCCTTCCCACTGCATGTATTTATATTGCTTTTTATCTTTGCAAGATTAATCTAATATGTACCTGTCCTTAGTATCATCTCAGCAGTATATGACAGGTTTTGCTACATTAGATGTTTTCTTACAGAATCTACAAAAGACCATGGGGACCAAGCAAGGCATAAAACTACCAATGCTCTTGAAAATTGATTTTATTTTTTTCAGACACTGGCTTTATGATTGTATATTCTTCTAGTTAAGTGGAAATTGTTGGTTCCTCTTGTAGTTGTAATAATAAAAATAACCATATTTTCATAGCTTTATTGCCATTATTTCATGGCATATTCCACATGTATGGAACACAATCTTGCAGGAACAGAAGCACGTTCTTTAATAGACACCACTGTAAGTACTCAGAACTTACTTAGCTGTGGTACTTAGAACTAATTGCTGAGTTATATGAGGTTTTTCAGTCAAACGGTAATTAAAACTTCCTAGGACAAACCTGCCTTTTTCTTTCCTATATGCAAACACATAGTTGCATTTTAATACCACTTCTTTATATGTGCTTTTGTCTTCTGTAATTTTCTGCAAGTGACTGGGTGCACGAGTGAGCGAGTGAGTTTTTCAGGCTCTCCCCAGCAGTGCCACATCTTCCCAGACAGTGCTCCAGGGAGAATGCCCTGCAGTATCCATTCTCTTTTCTTGTTTAGGTGTCCATCAGCCAGCCTGTGCCTTTTCCTGCTGGGGGCAAAAAATCCCAGCTAGCTAGCACCTGTAAAAAAATGTTTGTTGAAAAGAAAGAGAAATTCATTGACAGGAGACGTGATGGTAAGAACATGGGGGCTTGAAGGACAATGCTTGCTTTTTTTAGAAGAGGGAAATAGGGTGGAGCACAAAGATGAGAAAAATAAATAGACCGATAGCTCACAGCTTTAGTTAATTGCTACTGTAATGTGTTCTAGCTTGCAGATAGGGAGAGGTGCTATTCTGTCATCTTCAAATGCAGCTAAAGAAAGTGTGACGTCCTAATTTGGGGAGAAATCAAGCAAGGAGAAAGGGCTCTCAAGCTAAAGTACAGGAGAGAATGAGGAGGATGGTGGACAGCACTCAGCAATTCCTGCGTGCTCGCTTTGCTGGCCAAAAGCCATATTACTCAGAGTAGGTGGTGTGGAAAAAAGGGAATCAGAGTGATATCATTGTTCTAAAACTCTAAAGCACTTAGCTTTATTTTAATGCATCTCTTCCCATCATTTCTTGCCTCTTTCTTTATTATGGGAGGTGACTGCCTCATCAGGAGCAGACCCTGAGCTGGGCTGTTGTAGTTTGGGTCTTGACCCTGTAATCTTCTGTGTGGAATGTCGTGTGCCTCAACAGCAGCTCCGAACAAAACCAGATGGTGAGTCCTGAGCTAGTACATGACAGTGCTTTGGATGCGGTTTGGACGATGAGGGGACACAGAACTCTCGCCTTCACTTTGGGTTTTTGGTCTCTTTCTGGTTGATCTCTTATTTCCACATGTAAAGTATTTGCGTAATCTTTTTCATGAAAAACAACACTTGAAACCTGGGTATTTATTATCGACTCTTGGTCTAACGTATTTCCAAAGATGAAATGAGAAACTTTGATGAAAGCAATTCCTTTCCCCCTTACCCCATTTTCCCAAATTAATTAACAGTATGACAATGCTATTTTCTGAGTACACACTTAATAACCTCTGGAGAATAGATTAGTGTAATATTATTTACTTATAAAGATCAATTTTGATAGGATTTTAAGTGCAAACACTCTTGCTTGTAATCAACAATTTCTGCTACTCCGAATTTTTGCATCTTCAACTAAAACATCTATTACACAGGCCACCTGTGGTGATAAGTGAATCTTGTCTGTGAAATTATTTTAAACACTCTCAATTCACTAAAAATGTGTATTTATTTTCTGCATTTGTAAGCTGCACACATCATTCCTCCCTCCCCCATACTTGGTTGCTCTGCAATATCAAATTACTCCTAAACCACTTGTGTATAAGATGTCTGCTTTAGAAAAAGGCACATAACTGGAGGTTGCTTTTTTGTGTTTCCTCTTCTCCTTCTCTTTTTTTCTTGCTCCTTTACAGCACTTTATGTATTTCATAGTGCAGGTGGTGATAAACACCAGGCAGGTGTAGAGCTCCTAAGACATATGTTGTAGGTGGGGTAGTGAAGATCTCACTTAGGACTTGGTCTGAAATGAAGCATGAAAGAGCTCTCGACGGGTGGAAGAGGTCATTAGCAACCAGACTGCTGAAAAGTGAAACACTAGAGTCTGCAGTGGTAACGGGCAAATCAGAATTCCATGGGTGTTAATACTGTGCATTTCTACTTGTGGAAGAGGGAATTTCTGCTGTGTTGGTGCTCAGGCTGTACATGGCATGGCTCCGCTTGCCCTTGTCCACAAATCGCCTCTCTGAAATGAGCAGGCTCTGTGCTCGCCCCGTGTCCTAACCTCCTGGAGCCAGATCTTGTTGGCTGGGCTGACCAGATGAACCCTTTTGCAGCAAGAGCTGTTGTCTGAGCTGAGACTGTTGGATGGGAAAAGCTGATTGTTGCAGGAAGAAAAGAGGTTGTTGGCAGAGAGCTGCTCTTTGCTGTGTCACTGAGGACTTGCCGCACTGTTATCCTCAACTGCTCAAAGTGCCTGACCCATTCCGGTCTTGCAGTCCTGCCTGTGTCGGTGGGTGTGTGCTAAAAGATGACGGTTCTGGTGTGCAGGCAGCCCTCCAGAAGGCCGATGTTTGTGTGACAGTGGCTTGGCCTGTTTCAGTACCGAGTAAAAAAAAAAATGGGTTTATAGTTGTTTAATAAAGCAGGAGACAAATGTTGCCCCTGTGCAAAGCAGCTGAATTACATACTTCATGAACCAAATTAGTATCACAATGCTTTGCTTTGTTCAAGAGGTGATATGCATTTATGGGCCCATTTTTCAGCAAGATAAATATGACATACGCCAAGACTTCCCTGAAGTAAATAGTGTAAATAATAAAAGACTCTGCCAAAGGAAGCTGAGAAATGACTTAATCCTCACCCATTTATACTGCAATGCCAGAATTCCGCTGACCAAATTATAGAACAAACTGCCCATTTAATCAGCTCTCCCTGATGTTACAGAGCGCGTTGTCTTAATTTCTAATGATATTCTTCCGTATTCTTCTGTTTGGTTATTAAGCCTTTGACTTTAAACGTGTATCCAGACTGGACTGTTTGATACTGTTGGAGTACTGCTTTATTTGTGGATGCTTTTTGACTATTAGCTTGATCGAGTTAAAACTGTGAATTAATTTACCCTTTAAAAGCAAAAACCTTGTTGTACCTTAGATTTTATTTTCTTTTCTGTCCTTGTATCCGCTTTGTTAAATCCTTTTTTTTTTTTTTCCTCCCCTTTTTCTGGCACCCAGGGCCTGCCAGCCCAGACAGAAATGATTAAAAGACTGTGTAAACACGTAGGATGGGATTTTCAAAAGTGTTCAATATTGGCCTAACTGGGGAGCATTACCATTGAACAGTTATGTGAATGCTGAGTGCTTTTGAAAATCCCACTCTTAAAGTATCAGTGTTTTAACAGAGAACCTCCTTTGACACGGTTGCTCATCACAGGGCACACTCTGCATGTGTGACATCTTTAGTTACTGACAGTCAGGCCTGTAACAATGAGAAATGGTCTTTGTTGGAACCCTGCTGTGGTTTGCTTTTAAAATAGTCTAATAAGGGGATTGGAAAGTTGAATGTGAGGAACTTTAGATGGCAATTTGGGATTTAATCGGGAGAAGGGTGATTGCCTTTGGTTTCTAGCCACTAACTTTTGTGGCTTGAGTTAAGCCTTTAGAGGCTGCGGAAAGACAGCCAACAGAAGGCAGTCAGCTCTTTTTAGGATTGGTGCATGAGCTCTGACCAGAATAAGAATAATTTGCTTCCCAAGTTGTAATTTAAACTATGTCCAGGAAAATAAGGAATGCCTCAGAAAACTGTTTGCTTATATGGAGTGGAAATGTTCTTACTGGTAAAGAGTTTGATAGAAGAGTTGGGGAATCGAATTTATAACCATAAAGTGTTAGTATAACCCATACTTTTCAACTAATCAATTCTTTTCTCAATGACATGAAAAGATCTCATCATGCACTCACATAGCTCTGGAGAGACCCCGTGCCAGCTGACAAAGAGAACTCTGTTCATGAAGGGTGATTTAGCCATAATATAATGGCTCTCAATCTGTGTGTGTGCTGGTGAGGACCACACACACGAGCAAGAAAAAGATGTGCTTGCTCCTAATATCTTGTGGTATAAATGAACAGAAGTGATATGGAGGTCAGAGGACCTATGATTCTATGAGTCTGCGTAAGAACAGAAATGAACTTAGTCATATATCACAGATCAAGGAGAAAAAAAATCCGTCCTTCGGTACCCAGAACTCTGTAAAAAAATAACTGAATTTGGGGATGGGTTATCTGGAATGGGTTCTGTTTCTGGCTTTTGGAAAGGAAGGAAAAGTCCTTTGCCACATCAGCATGTGTTGAACTGGGGGCTCAATGTTCTGTGAGGAGAATGGTTTTGTCATCTTGGCATCTGATTTTTGAGATCCTCTCTATAAACTGGGAATTTTATTTAGTAATTTTTTTTTCCTGGAGATTGAAGTAGGTGAAAATAACAACTTATAACAGCAGAACGAGTAGTCTTGAATGATGTTTGTGGAATGAAAATTTCCCCCTGAATCTTCTTACCTTCTGTTTGTAAACCTTTCTTTACAGAGGGGTGGTTGTGAGGAGGTGTGTGTGGCAGAGCTGTTCTCCTAAATCAGAAAGCTGAGGTACAGAATGTGGACTGTGCCTACAGTAGCTCTGTTCTGTGAATACAGAAGTAACCATGATTTCAGTGGACTGGGATTTGCCTGAATTTCAGTGGAATCAGCTAGAACCCAGGCTTTATGTAGATTTCCTTGAGATCTTTCCTTAAAAATAGAGACTCTTCCATTTGTAATAGCGATTTATGTATTTTTTTTTTCACATATAGATGCACACAAGCATGCTCATTCACACACAGTCTTGGAAATACAGGCTAAGATAACTTCTGCATTATCTTGCTTCTTTCTTTCTTGCTGTACCTCTTAGGGAATTTGTAGCACTGTTTTGTTCCAACAAAAAACTCAATAAATTAAAACAAGTCCCCCTGAAAAGATAGAGACAACATAAAACATCTGTGCACTAGTTTTCTGGAAATCCAAATGTGATCATCAGCATAAAATGCTAATAAGTTTCATAGCCATATTTTGGTCATTTTCCTAATTCTACATCCAGATATCCTTGAGTCTATTTATAATGAACATCTTTTCTGTGTGGGGTTTTTTTTTGTGTGACACATGCCTCCAATCACAGGAGATGTGTTAGCAGAGCTCTGAAGGACACACAATGTCTGTAACATTTCTCAGATAATATTGTCATATACTTGGAGCAGTAGGCCCATTTTGAAACAGTAATTTGGTCCCTAAAGAGCTCTTTAGCCTCTGCCTTGCCTGCCCACCCTGGCCAAGCTGTCGAAGAGAGCAGCCCAAGATAGATGGTCTGGATTTGTGTAGAGTAATTTAAAGCATCCTGCTTTTTTTTTTTTTTTTTTTTTTTTCTGTTTCGTTTTCTTTCCTGGTGGAGAATTTACTTGGGAATACGTTTTATCTGTAGCATTGCTTGCTTATGCAGGCATATACAGCTCCTTGATTTTTTTATTTTGTCTTACTCTTACTAAAACCTTTATTAGAATGCAGATGAACCCTGACCTCAGCCGAGGATTAAGTGAACAGATTCTTTAAGTAATAAATCTAAAGGCATATTACAAGCAAGGAAAAGGGATTTCCCTTGTGTTTTTGGATTTATAAGTGCCAGAGGCTAAACAACTTACAAGGGCTCTAAGATTGCTCCTTTTTTCTAACCTGGGACATGTTCTAATATTGTGACATAGCGAAGAATTAAGCTGGCTTACTAAGTAGAAAACATGTAGAGTAATTGAAAATGCATCATACAGACAGGAATGCTCAATGCAACAATGTCCTGTTACAAAGATTACACTGATTTATAGAGGATGTCTTAACTCCTAATCCCAGGGATGCAAGATCACATCGACCATGTATTCTTTCATAAGCAGCAAAATAAAAAAGGTGGTTAATATTATATATGCTAGAGATTGAAAATGAGGAAGGGGGGCTAGGGCAGCATTGACTTTTACGTTAGAAGAATTTAACAGTGCCAATATTTTCATTAGGTTTTTGTGTTTGTCTCGTCAGGGAAGTGCAGCTCTTTTGTGTTTTGTAGCTGAGAGAAGTAACCAAATGGAGCAAGAATGAATTAGGGCTAAATATTGTTTGGTATAAGCTGTTCTGAAGAGCTCAGAGAGGAAGTGGCTGGGGGTGGGGGAGGGAGGAAAGGTCACATGGACCATAGATGTAAAGCAGGGTGTGGAAACAGCTGGAGCCGAATCACTGTGTCTTGAAATTAAAAGAGAAGATGGTGAAAACAGTTATTTTCTTTCAACTGTCCAAAGGGGAAGACTTCAGGGAGAACAATGGTACTGCTCTGCGGAGCTAACGTCACCAATAGTGACCTCACCCTAGACAGGTTCAAGGACCTCTTTTCCCCCATTAACCGTGTTCAAAATAATCACACATACTCCTTCCTGATCCGTTCGTTTTCTCCCAGCTGTTGGTTCATGCTCTGGGTCTCTGTTGGGTCTTTTATCTTCTCATTCAGTAACACCTCTTGGAAGGTCTGCTGGAAACTGGAGGAACTTTTTCTCTTTGGAGTCAGTCCTCTTTCCTTCCTGCTTCTTATCCTCCACTCTACTTTGGGTTGCTTCATCAAATTCACATTTTCAGCTACTTCAGCTTTGCCAAGAGAACAGAAATCTATTATTTCAATCTTTTCCCCCATGTTGAAATTTTCTGCCTTCTGTGTCCCTTGTGATTGTGTTTCCCAGGTTGCAGAATTCCCTCCTTTCACATTAGGGCAAATTTTCCTCAATGTCTGAATCAAGCAGTAGGGGCTTGGTTCTCAAATTAGTAGGGACAACGTACGAAGGTAGATGGAAAGTAGAAAGTGATGGAGAGCTTTTTGCTGGAGTTTGCTAGGCATCTGAAACAAAAGTTTGTGGAAGTGGGGTAGTGTCTTAGCTAGCTCAACAGTTAACTCAAAAACCTGAAGAGGGCATCATGACTGCCAGTGTTGTTTATGTTTCACTGCTTGTCATTGGCCAAGAAGCCTCATTTGTAAAGGTTTCCTTTTACAGAGCTTTCTCTGCTTTCCTACTTTCGTTCTCCAGCTTTGCTGCATCTTCTCCTGGTACAAGCACTTTATTCCTGTGCCAAACCCCTTGGCATATCAGGAACGGAAAATTTACGGGTAGCAAAAAATACATGGAACCTCAATGGCAAAGCAGAAGACAGAAAGCCTTTTGTGTTACAAGTATTAAAATCCTTGCTGTGCTTTTAGTTTTATCGGTGATTTTGGGGGTTTGTTTTGAGTGTTTTGTTGATGCATAGATTTCCTTGCCCTCCCCCAGCTTCGTTAAATCACATGAACTGGTGTGAGAGGAAGTTAATGTCTGAATGTTGACATCATGCAGAAGATATATTTTGAAGTGAAAGGTATTTGGCTAGTTGTGTTGTCTGAAGGCTGAATAGGGAGGCTATAACACTATGTTGAGATTTTATGTATTTTAGAAGAAATGATAATTTTTGAAGATGCAGTGTAGGGAGACACTTGAGTAGTAGGAGTCGGTACGCTATAGTTTAATGCCTGCAAAAATGTATGGCCCAGTCAGGGGACGTACTGTGTGTTTTGTCCCCATCTTGTGGCTATCCAGGTAAGTCTTAATATTTTGAATCAAGGTGTGCAAGGTCCCACAGCTCTGAAGAGCATATCTCCAAGCTCCACTCTCAGCCTAGGAGGAATTAGTTGTGCATGCTTTCATGTTATCAATACACTAGGCATAAAAAAGGCAATAGAAATAAGCAAGAACATTCAAAAGAAGGCTGCAAGCTGGCAACTGAGAGTGCAGAATGAACCAGAGGGAAGTTTTGAAATTGTATAAGCACAGTAAGGTTAGGGAACTTTTCACTTAGAAAAGACCCTAGAGCCTCCAAAGCCCTCACAGTCAGAAATACTTCACATCCAAAAGAAGCAGTTGTAAGGAGAAAGCAGGGTCCTCTGACAGATGACAAGAAA
Source organism: Trogon surrucura (assembly GCA_020746105.1). Taxonomy (NCBI): domain Eukaryota; kingdom Metazoa; phylum Chordata; class Aves; order Trogoniformes; family Trogonidae; genus Trogon; species Trogon surrucura. The sequence continues at coordinate 11,382,173 of CM036630.1, forward strand.
TTTCTTGACAGAAGACTGAAAGGTATCTATAAAGTATTGAAAGGTTTCTTTGCCCCTCAGAGTTGACAAAAGAAAATCCTGGAGAGATGCCATTGACTGATATGCTTCTACTGTATATACAGTAACAAGAAATAGGAAGGACTGTTACAAGGCATGGAAAGAGTAGGTAAAGTTTTGGACAAGTCAAATTGTGTCCCTGAAGTCTAAAAGGTGAAAATGCTGTGAAGTTGCTCATTTATCACAATCTGGAAAAAGGAGCTCCAGGTGACTGCCCCTTGCAGGCTCTGAAATCTGCAGTAGGGAAATACAACAGTTTTCATGAGTAAAAAATGAAAACTAAGTTGGAATCTGGAGAAAGAAGCAGAGGGATGCATTAGGGCACAAGTATGAATCTCAGTACAAAGTAGGCCACAGAGCTGTAACTCAGAGACAGCACTTGGGTGCTGTTCCCTGTTCGCTCCAGGTGAGATGTTATCAGTGCCAAGTTTATGCTTAGACAAATTCAGCCTCTCCTTTCTCCTTTGTACTGCTTGGAAGAGATTGGTGATGTCTAGGCCCAGGCTGGGTAGCATCTCCCTGCACACTGTTGTCTCCGCACCTGGTGACCTGCAGACTGTGCAGGTTGCCCACACAAAGGCGTTGTTCATCCCCTTGCCTGCCCTGGCTGTGTTGTTAAATGCAAGGCACCAGCTAGAAGGCAATGGATGGATTTGTGGCTCTGTGTGGAAGGATCCAACTCCAAAAAAAAATGGTCAAGAACATGTACAATGCAGCAATTAAGAAGAGAGATTAGCCAAGAACGTCATGTTTACAGAGGTGAACTTTCGTTAGCTCTTTACGTAAGAAACTAATCTACACAGTTGTGCGTAGGATAGTTATTGACAACTTGGTCAGGAAAAAATAGCTGAAAATTCACAGTAGTAGTAGCTCAAGACAGTGGAATAACTCATGGTATCTCACAAACCTCATTATCTTTACTTGTGATGCAAAACTGGGAGTGTGAGGCTGTGAAGATGGTGGGGATCAAGGAGATCAAATTGAAATAGCACAAGTAAATAAAGGAGCATCACTTACTGTATTACAGGAGGGAAATGGAAAGTAACCAAGATTAGTAAAATCCTTTCCTTCATAAACTGTAGACTCCAGAGGCTACCAAATCACGTTATAAGAACTTGTCTTCTATGCACTACCCTTCACTCAGCATCTTTTTCTTCATTGGCAATTTTGTAATGGCCATAATGTGATTTTTTAATATATTTTTTTTTTGCAAATGTCTAGCAGTTAGAATCAAGTCTGAGAGAAACCATGTATTTTATTCTCCTGATAGAAAATGAAATCTTACATAAACAAAAAATACACAATAAAAAGAGTTGTGTGAACAAAACATTTACCAATATGATTCCTTTAGCTTCTGCTTTTTCACTTCCCAGCATCCTAATCAGAAGAACACAAACAAGTGAAGGAAGTAGGTATCTTGGAGGGGGAGGGGAGGGGGGAAGAGGTGCGGAAGGTGGGACGAGGGATATTCAGGATTGTAGAATGATTCATATATGAGAAGAGATTGTAGAGACCAGGAATCTTTAGGAAGGAAAAGAGATGAGTGAAGGAAGATATGATCAAGACTATGAAATTATCAAAGGGAATATGGAATGAGTATTCACAATTACCGATACAAGGAATAAAAATTTCCCTGTTAAATGATCAGATAGCAGGTTTGACACAAACAGAGGAAGTACTTTTTCACACAATGCATAATTAAATTGGGGAACCCGTTGCAACAGGATGTTGTGGAGGTCAAAACTGTAAATGAGTTCAAAGAGAGACAAGTTCAAGGAGGATAGATCTGACAAAGTGTATTAAATATGAGGGCTCCAATACAATCTGTGGGCTCAAAGAGCCCTGAAACTTTCAGTGCTAGAAGCTCGGAGAGTACAGTTAGATACACTTTCCATGTTCCCGTTTTCTCCTTTCACATGTCTGGTATTGGCCACTGCCAAGACAGATACTTGGCTCAGCATCTACCTTCATGGAAGACATGTTTGTAGTTATTATACTTTGGAAGACTTCAAGAAAAGACCTGCTTTTGGAGGGGGTTTATGCGGATTTGAATTATTTGTTGTCTCCTTTGGACATTAAATCTGTCAGATTGGGAGTATGACAACCCAAAGTCCTCTAATACTAGCTCCCTCCAGAAAAAATGAGATTGAATATATAAAATCAGAAGATTTTTAAATACAGAAATACTAGTTTCTCTCTGCAGTCTTGTGTGATGGTGAGCAAGGAGTTCTCTTTGCTGTTTATATGTTTTCTGGTTTTCCCAACACCATATGAAATCTAGAAGTCAATCTTTGAAAAATAGTGTGATGAAATCCTCACATAAATCACATGAAAACAGCAGTAAAATAGCTATTATTGTGGGAATCTCAGTAATGCTGGTCAGCATTAAATGCAATACTTTGGGTGGGTGTTGGAGAACAAATGGGGTCTGGGGCAGGCTCAAGTTACTCTTCCTAAATGAGCTAAAGAAAACTGTTCAGTATGTGAACTGTTGGCTGGAGGAGATGGGCCCAAAGTGCACAGTATGCCAGCTGGGATTGAATGGGGGTACATAAACAAATAGATACATGGATAGATATGCTGCTTTTACTTATTTGTGAAGCTTTAGCAAAAATCAGGATGCTAAATAACATTTTCTATATACACAGCAGAAACCAGTCCCTGTTCTCAGACATGCTTACTGTACATAAGTAGTCAAAGACAGGCAACAGCGGGGAAAGAGAGAACAGAGAGAGGCACCACTGGATAAAGTGATTAGCCCGAACTCGCACAATAGATCAGTGGCAAAACCAAAAAACCAAGCCCAGGATTTCTGGGGCAAAGCTGATGGGATCATATGCTGCACAAATCCATTACAGAGAGATGCAGTAGCTTTGTGGTCTGAGCTGTAAGTTCAATGTTCATCCACACCAAAAATTTAATGTATGGAGAGTTAAGTGTATTTTAAGAGTTGTTCCTCTATTCTTACAGCAACTGGAAAGGACGGCAACCCACCCTGAAATAGCAACTATCAATATATGATGCCTTTTGCAGCTCTCCTTCCTGATCAAATAAATAATTTGTAAGGTTTTGATGACAAAAGGATGTATCCTCTGCTCAGCTATCACCTGCCAGCACTACTCTGTGCAATCTGATTTAGAGATTTAAGCATAGAAATCATCCTTTCTGCTGTTTCCCCTGGAAACAGGAAGCCCAGCGGAGAGGTTAATCATTTGGGTTTGCAATTCATACTCGGCAAAACCCAAAATAATTCCCCGTCTTCTGATTTTTAAAACATGCTGGTAAACTTTAAAGTTTCAAAGGCAGTGTTGTTGTTTGGTTCCTGATATTTTTTAAAAGAAAGTAATTCTAGACAACAGTATATGCCCAGAAGAGTGTGCCTTAAATATAGTGAAGCTCCCTTTGCTTTTCTGTGACACAGTCATATATGGGAAAGAGGAGAATCCATCCTTTCCCCTTTGGTGTGTGGCATGTTCTGTATAGCAATACTGGTGTCCCAACATATCAACTTGCCAGTACTGGGAATATATCCCAGTATAAGTGAATTAATTTTGTGTGGAGAGTGATCTGGGAACAGAAGCATCTTGGTCCAGAAATAGGTCTTAGGTGTGTGGAGCTCTGGAGCAGAGGAGCACTGAATAGTGCAGTGCCCCGATTCTGTGGGCTGCTGTGAACATTTTGTTTGTAGCCTGCATAGGTACAGCCCAGTGTCCTGCCTGCAGGGACATGGGAAATCTGGACTGCGCGGTGTCCTGCTGCACCCACCCAACTCACTGCGGTGCTCTGATCAGAAAGGGTTTTCTGTCTGAGAGGGTAAAATGAGAAGAGGGGAAGAGAAGGAGCAAGAGAAGGAGATGGGAAGCTGGGGAGGAAACTGTGAATTGGTGGGTGACAGAGGAGTAAATTCATTGGTTTTACAGAGTTGATGGATCACTGGGTGGTAGAATAACTTCTAACCTACAAGCTACAGCTGAAGATTTGGGTAGATATAGCGCTTAGGGATATGGTCTAGTCAAGGACTTACCAGTGTTAGGTTAATAACTGGACTCGATGATCTTAAAGGTCTTTTTCAGTCTAGGTGGTTCTGTGATTCTACCAACCTATTGCAACGTATACCGCACATGATATGCAAGGGCATGAACTTGCAGTATCCAGACATGAGGGTGAAGTCACAATTTTAGTTCAACCTCTGTATGTCTTGGCCATGTGGGATTAAGTAAAACCAGTCATAAAATACCAGGTGCTGCATGCTACATTTCCAGCTAGTTGAAAAAACACTTTTAAAATAAGATCTTTAAAACCAGTAATAGTAGGGGGTTAAAAAAAGAAAAAAAAAAAGAAAAACAAAAAGCCTCCCTCTTGTGTCTTGACCATTGGGGTCAAAACCCAGTAGGCTAAACTGGAGACATTATAATTTCCATTATTAGGCATCTGAGGAAGCCATGACTATAAGCACATTTTCCTGGGCTTTCCACAGTGTTCAAATATATTGTAATGTTTCCTGCAGGAAAACAGGGGTAATTGCTGTCACTGTACTCTGGGGGCTAACATTCTCAAAAGATATAACTGCTCACTGCAGAGGGGCTGTACCTGAAATGAATTTGACCCATAATGTATTCCAAAAATACTATGTGCATCTTGGGATCTCAGTACTCTGCATGCTTTGGTGGTCGGTCAATTAAAAGGCTATAATTTAGGGTCTTCGTGAAAGTCTTTGGGAATGGGGAAGTCTGGTTTTGGTAATGAAAATCCATAAGGGTATTTTCACTGTATGTGTGAGTTTGTATCTCTAGTCTTTGTATAGATAAAAAGATCACTTTTGTGTGAGATGTCTAAAAGTTAGATAAAAACACACACATAAACAGTGTGTGCACAAACACATGCACATGCACACAGAATATACACGTGCACACACGCACACCCCACTGCCCCCCCCCCCCCCCCCCCCCCCCACCTCTGTGTTAATGAGCTTTTCCTCTGGAGAGGACAAGTCGAAAGGAGCCAGTCCTTCCAGCCAAAAAAATCAATTGCTTCTTCATGAATTATTGAGATGTTTGCCATCCGTTTCTTTACAAAAGAAAAGAGGAAAAAAAGAAAGAAATAAAAAGTCATTGTTCAATGTTTCCTCCCCCAGCACACTCTTTGCTTTTACCTTGTGGTATCATAAGATGAAGACACAAATTTTTACATATAAAAGTTTTCATTCTTTTAATTACATGTATATTGCAGTATTTGAGTATCTTTTTCTTCTTTCCGGTGTTAGCTGTACTTGTGCACATACACACTCTTCACAGAGCAACTGTCACCTTCTTCCCAGCACTTAACTATGGAAGGGACACTGCAAGTAAAAAAAAAAAAAAAAATCATTTCATAGTAAAAATACTAATATTTCCTCTGCTGCCAAGTGCAGTATTGATGTACTCATGCTCAGAAACTGAATCAAGGCTCTTACGCTGAACTGAGACACCACTAAACGAACACTTTTGCCTCTTGTGTAAATAGATAGATTAATGATGTTAAGTGAAAGCCAAGCCTACTGAAGCACCAAGCTTCCTTGTGGTGCTTTGAATTACCCTTATTTTTGATAAATGAACTAATCTAGCAATAAAATGCGTGCACAGTAGGTTAATAATGTCATAGCTGTACTGTGAAATAGCAATGTTTTTACTATCTCTTTGCAAACAATAATCCTTTGAAGCCCAATGAATCTATTTTCAACCAACTTGTCTGTTCGCTGGTACACAGAGCTTCCTCTTTGAAAATACAGCTTAGAAGATATTTAAAACCTGGGAGACAATAGGCTAAGGAGGAGGGACAGTGGTTTAAAAGGCAGAAGTTGGGTGAATACTCCTCTTTTCCACTTCACTTTCTTTTCTCCTTTGATAGCTTTGTAAGCATTTTAAGGAAGGTTTCCATACTTTTTCTAGCCACAGACTACTGCTTGCTACAACATTTAGTTATCACTTACAAAAGTGGCTTTTCACCTCAATCACTTGTGAAGAGAACTGGAAAAGCAGTGGCTGAATGTAATCAGAAACTTTGCTTGCTAAATCAGGTTTTGAAATTGAGCTGTCTTTGGAGGGTGGCTTTCTCATGGCCACGTTGTTTTTGTTCTTGTACTCTGGGAGGAGCTCTTATTTGTATTTATATGCAGTTTATTGTACTTATATAGCAACATGAATATCTGGATGCAGGGAACTAATTTCCCCGCAGGAGATTTTGTTGCAGTTTTACAAGAAACTTCAAATGTGGACACATCTGAATTAAACTGGCTTTTTATACTTGCTAATAGGGAGATTTAGGAGGTAAAAAGAAACTGCAGAGGTTGTGAGAACAAGCAGTTCTCACACAAGTTGATCAAGTAAAGTGGGGAGTGAGCTGTGCAGGCAGCAGCAGATCCTATGGCTGGAAAAGATTTGTCAGTGTTCACATTCAGAGTGAGGAGCTCTCGGCAATTCCCTCAGAGGTGTCAGAATCAGTCCTGGAAGGGCCCTGTCGCCTGACTTTGCAGAGATTTAACACTTCTCATTGCACAGAAACACAGACTGTGTTTCATAGTGCCCATACACCCACTTTCCATTTAAGAGAGAAAGACTACTACGCAGGAAGGGGATCATAGGAAAGAAACTGGGTGATCATGGGACAGAGCAGTGAGGTCCCTTTTTAAACACCCTAGGCCTGTGTATCTTCTGCTTACAGACCTTTCTGCCGTCCTCTCCACTGTCTCCCGAGATCAGCTTCATGAGTAAGGGAAGTGTTCTCCAAACAAGGAATAGAAACTGCACCCTGCAGTTTAGGTGATTAAACAGGTTGGCCAAAGTCAGCATTGAGCACTCACTAAGTCTCTCAGCAAAGACAGGCAAGAGCTCTGAAGGTGGTCCATTTGCAAAGAAAAACACCAACTTGATTGCTGCAAATAATTGTTGTCTGCAGTGCTCATAAGTGCATCAGGATGAGAACAGCGGTGGACTTGGTGCTGTAAGGGGCGTAATGGACTGGTAGCAATTGGGAGAGGAAAGGAATCGTGAAAAACCAAAGTCTCCCATCAAACGGTTAGCAAAGGGCCAATTGTTCTATTTACAAGAGCTCTCCTGCCTGGAGGAGAGGCAAAAAAAAAAGTATCAAGACAAGCATTTCCTCCCTGTAATGATAAGGAGCTGTTGCCTGCAGCGTTCAGACTACACAGTTTCACAGATGTTTAAAAAAAATCCCCAGCCGACAGCCTCACTCTACCTTAACTATAGCAGCAACACAATTGTCTGTCAGTCTTTGTACAAAGCAGAGGGGAAATATTGCCCTCCTGCTTCTTTAACTCCCAGGGACTTAGTAAAATTAACACTAAATGTTTTAAAAGAAACCCTATCAAAAATCACTGATGATTTCAAGTTATTATTGAGCATGGGTGTTTGAGTAGCTTGGGGCAGTGCACATAAACTTGACAAACAGGGTACTTCAGTGCTGCCTGCCCAGATCCACATAATGGGGCAATGAAGCTTTTATTCATTCAAAGAAAGGTTGAGTTTGATTGGCAGGTCAGCCTGCCTGAACACCACAGTCTCTTTTCCCTAACACTTCACTGCTATCAATTACAGTTTTGAATGTGAATTGTTTCTAATGTAAAATAATGCCAACCTCTGCCTCTAACCTCAGGCCAGAAAGCTCTCTTGTGTTTTTTTTTATTCATATTCACTGACTGCCTGAGGACTCTCTTTCTGCTTTGTGTTTTCCCAGTCTCTCACCAAAATGCTGCCATCAGAAGCCAGATTCATGCACAGTGCATTGTTTTCATTGTATTAATGATATCATTAGTGAGCAAAATTAAATAGAGTGATATTACACACCCCCTCCCTTCAGTTGCCACAGTAGTACTGTTTGGTTTTGTAAACATGCAGGTTCAGAGACATAATTCATAATGAAGTTATAATCCATTACAAGCAAGCATGACTCTGAAATTGCTTGATTTTTATCTGACAGTTGACTTAAATCTCTTTGCAAAAGTTGCCCGATTGGAGAGAATGCAGATCTTATTTAAATCGGGTGATTTGGTTCAACTGCCATCTGTTGGCCAGTTCATTACTATGATTCTGCGGTTACAGTAGCTACCTGTCTTCATTTATTTCGGTAAAACAGAAATTACATTTAGTAAATAGTGGGGGTGTTATGTAATGTCTCTTACCCCAGGGAACTGGTTTTATACGAATGCGCGTATAACTTGAGCACAAAATCTCCTTTCTGTACTGGATGACCATTTATGCTGCAAGATGCATTTCCTGTTGCTTTGTGAGAATCCTCAAAAATGAGTTCATTTGCTGACTTATAAGAATGCTACATGTGTTGCATTGCAGTAGCTTGGAAAGGCCCTAGAGAATGGCATTTTTCAACTGCGGACTCTCTCGCAGTGAAGAGTGGAGACAGTGGTGTCTCTTGCGGAGACTTCTTTTTTAGCATCAGATGCTTTGCTTTTTTTCTGCTCCTCCATACAGCCCAAGTCCTCCTAGCGAGGACTTAACTGTGTCCATTTATCCCATTTCACAGAAGCTCCTATTCCAAATGAATTTTCATTTTACTATTGTTTACCTGAATTTCCCTCTCTCGTGTTTGTGGCTTCTCTCCTGCTCCATTATGGAATCCATATAACACTGTGTGCCCTCGGCCTCTGGTGACATCACTTCAGACTTTCTCCCGTCGCATCCATTAATATCTTGATAGGGATATACAGGAAAGACCTACCTTTGCTCTTTCATCTCTCTTGAGACAGCCACTCTGCAGAGTAACCTAGAAACAAGTCATCCCTTTTGGATGCAATTACTTACAAAAATACCAGTTTCAGAAGGAAGAGTGCTTTCAGTATTAGCTTTTTTTATCAAATACATTCAAACGTGGAGTTAACATATATTCTATGGTGTGATGTTTTACTTGCAGTTTGTGGTGAAAAAGGGTCTCTTACTTTAGAAAAATGAGTGGATGAAAATGTTATGGGATACTTTATATGACATATCTGGAGACACCTCCTGCTCATGAAGGTTTTATGTTTTCCTTGTGAGCTCTTTCCTACTCTCTGAGATTTCTCCTTTAGCTTCAAGGAAAGGGTAGTCTGAGAGCTTGAAACAGGAAAACCTGAAGTCTGGTTTGTTGGGTTTTTTAAATTTTTTTTTCCCCCTGTTATCAAGCTGCACTTGACTGTGGTATACATCATGGTGGCCAGCAGGATGTCTGAGGAAATTACAGATTTCCCACCGTAAAGCGTACTTCATCAGTATTATTCAATATATTCATCGATGACTTGGATGAGGGACTAGAGAGTACTATCAGCAAGTTTGCTGATGACACCAAGCTGGGAGGAGTGGCTGACACACCAGAAGGCTGTGCTGCCATCCAGCGAGACCTGGACAGGCTGGAGTGTTGGGCGGGGAAAAATTTAATGAAATACAACAAGGGTAAATGTAGGGTCTTGCATCTGGGTAGGAACAACCGCAGGTTCCAGTATAAGTTGGGGAATGACTTATTAGAGAGCAGCACAGGGGAAAGGGACCTGGGAGTCTTGGTGGACAGCAGGATGACCATGAGCCAGCACTGTGCCCTTGTGGCCAGGAAGGCCAATGGCATCCTGGGGTGTATTAGAAGGGGAGTGGTTAGCAGGTCGAGAGAGGTTCTCCTTCCCCTCTACTCTGCCCTGGTGAGACCCCATCTGGAATACTGTGTCCAGTTCTGGGCCCCTCAGTTCAAGAAAGACAGGGAACTGCTGGAGAGAGTCCAGCACAGGGCAACTGGGATGATTAAGGGAGTGGAGCATCTCCCTTATGAGAAAAGACTGAAGGAGCTGGGGGTCTTTAGTTTGGAGAAGAGGAGACTGAGGGGTGACCTCATTAATGTTTACAAATATATCAAGGGGGAGTGTCACGAGGATGGAGCCAGGCTCTTCTCGGTGACAACCACTGATAGGACAAGGAGTAATGGGCTGAAACTGGAACATAAGAGGTTCCGCTTAAACTCGAGAAGAAAGTTCTTCTCAGTGAGGGTGACGGAGCCCTGGAACAGGCTGCCCAGAGAGGCTGTGGAGTCTCCTTCTCTGGAGACATTCAAGACCTGCCTGGACACGTTCCTGTGGGGCATAGTCTAGGCATTCCTGCTCTGGCAGGGGGATTGGACTTGATGATCTTTCGAGGTCCCTTCCAATCCCTAACATTCTATGATTCTATGATTCTATGACTCATGCCTTACATAAGGCGATTTTGATATTCTAGGTACAATTTCTAGTTTTCCACAACTTGTTGGTTTTTATTTTGATTTCAGATGAAAAAAAAAATTTCCAAACTGTGGGCTTCTCAGTCAAACAAAAATTCTGAATTTTGACCAGTTTGACATTTAGAAAAGCCCATAGCCTATTAGTGTATTCCTGGTTGACTGGTAATTTCTCTACTCACTTTGCAGTTTGGACAGCAGAGGTGAAGTGGCACATGGTCGGGTTTCTATGTTGCACCAATTTTAGAGCAGAGTAATTCCATTTTTGCATAGAGAGTTCCTGACTTACCAGCTCAAGCTAACAGACCGCTTTCACAGCATATATGTTATGTAGTTTTAGTGCAAATAAGTGTGTGTCTCACCCTGCCCCTCAGTAACTGCCTTGTGAGGCTCAGACCTTTGGAGTATGAATTCAGAGTGTGTGAAAAGGAAGCTACGAGAGATGCCACCTACTCCAATTCGTCCTCCACTTTCCAAACAAACATGTGGCACAAACACATTGTAAATAAAGATGACTTCAGACACAGCTCTTTTCATGGGTGAAGGAGTTACATTGGGCATTTTACTGGCAGGCGAAACATTACTTGGATTCCACATTTGAATACTTGATCTGTTAGCATTGCTGGATACATTCATTCCCGTGTATTGATTTAACGTCTCTGCTGCAAACAAGCAGTTAGCTCGCTGGAAGGCGGCATTTGTGGGAGATGGCGACGCACAGCCAGCGGCTCACAGAGTCCGGCTTTGCTTTGGTCAGGTACGGCAGTGACAGGGTTATGTTCTCCCCTGTGTGGCTCTGGGACAGTGTTTATGTATCACCTCACTCTGCCTAACAGTCTCCAGAAACGATTATTTCTCCTGCAGGCGATGGCAATTTGGCCATTCTGGTGCTCTTGTTGCTGTAATAAAGCTTTGGTGTTATCCAGCGTTATGAGGAGGATGATGTTTACCTTCACTGGAGTATGAAGTGGTTAAGGCTATAATTCAAGAAAGAAATTGAGCATTGAATGTAAATCCATCATTGTTCTGTACATACTAAGTGTGTGCTAAACTTGGACTTTAATGAGACTTGACCAAGTATTTGAAGTTCTATGCTTATTTAATATCAGCTGATACCATGAAGACCGTTAAGCTGGACTTTGTGCACAGTACGGATAAACACAGGTTTGAAATCAGATGGACATGCCTTGCTAATAAGAAAGTTTTTGGCAGACCATTTTTCTTACTTGTTTTCGTGAAGTCTGTTGCAATTCGTAGTGTGTAAGTCTTTTGTTTTGGAAGGAACACACAAAAATTGAAATAATTTAACTTACAATTTTGAGGCACCAATATTTTTGACTAGTCAGCAGAATCCTTCCTCAGTTGTTTGGAAGCTTAAGCGGTTTAGAATGTTCTTCCTTAGAGATAAATAAGCTGTCAATTCATGATGAAGAAAATCAAACTTGTACTGTTGATTTTGGCTGTGGTATTTGCAAAAGTATGAGAGAAATTTTTTCAGTCGTGGAGCACTCCATGTGTTAGCATTTAGCTTTCCAATGCCACATTGTGCCACTGATAGCATTTCTAAAAGGTAAACAGAAATGTCAAAATAATGAAAATAAAAGATTAACCATTCAGATTTTTTTTTTTACTGAGAAACCAAATCTATATTGCAAATTAATAGAAAGCTAGATCAAGTTCCAAAAGCTGCTTATTACACCAGTTGCCTGTCGTCTCCCCCTTTTCTGAAGGCCTTTTTCAGACTTCACCAGATTTAGATTGTGAAATGTCTAAACAGAGGTTCTAAACAGAAACCTGGGAGGTATAGAAAGTGTGCCAAGAGCAAATTAGTTTACTTAGTTCATGACTTTAATACACCCTTGCAATTAGCAGAGTATTTCCTTTGGACTTGTGGTCTCAAGGTATGCATTTCTGTTCATGATTTTTTTTTTTATTTGCTGCCTTAAAATGAGAAAAAACAAACTCCGTGGTTCTGCTTTGCTGAATCCATACGTACCAGGAGTTTAATCACGTTCAAGTTACGGTTTGACTCACAATTCCACACCTCTGAATGCACAGACAGGTGAGAGCAAAAAGGCTGAGCTGGGAGGGCGTTGAAAAACAAAACGGAATTGGGCTGTAAACCCCACTTTGAAACCTCTCCCCCAGTAGACCAGTTTCTCATGGGCATCCACACTGAGGGATGTGTTGTTTTCCAGATTCTTCCGCTGGAGAAAATGCGCCTATTTGCTGAATAAGATACTGTACTCATGGTTTTAAAGTTTGCTGAAGGTACTGATCCCTTCAGAGGCTGCATTTTCCCTTACAGATATCCTAAACCATTCCATCTCCCAGATGCTTTGTCCCTCTCTAATCTCCCCACTTCCTTGAACTAGCTTCACTTTCTTCTCAGTGCCAAACCTTCTAGAAACAGCTTCAGTTCAAACTCTGCCTTCCAGAGCCTCCCGCAGGCTCATCTCTTCCCTCCCTGGAAAACAACTGCAACCCACCTAGTAACTGCCAAACTGGCACCCACAATTGCAGTATCATGACCCAGCATGACACAACCCCTCTCCTTCAGATACCAGTCCTGCCCACAAACCCCCCACAATGGCAGCTTGACCCTGGCTGACACAATTGCCCCTTGTCTTTGCCAAACCCACAAAATTATACGGGTCGTGCAGGAAAAGGCAGCGAGATGGGTGAGTTCGTGCTCCCTGTGCTGTCTGTGACACTGTGACCCTATTCATGGGCACATCCTTGCAGGAGGACTCGGCAGCCTGTCTGCAGTGCATCGTTTTAAATTGTAGCCTTAAAAGATCCTTTTTTAGATGCAAATGAAAGATCCAATTAGAGTTAAGAGAAAAAAAAGCAAAGACTAGTAAGATTGGTGAGAAACATCTGATGCTGCCTCCTTAGGCCCATCGTTTTTCTATTTTCCATCTTAATCTTTATTTCTTGAGCGTGTGTGTAGACTGCTGTGCCCCCGGAAACAGTCTCATCACTTATATTTGCATATGTGAAATCTTCAAGCTATCAAAGATCTGTTTATATTTGGCATAGAAGTTATCCGATGGTCACTCTCATTCCAGCCCAGTTTCTTTTAATAGCTGCTGATGTTTTAACTGTGTATTTTAGCTTTACCAGTCAGGGAATGGGAGAAATTATACATCCTCATTTCAAAGAGGTGATCTGTGGACTGATCAGACAGTGTTTATACCACATATGTTCTGAAATGTAAATTTGTATAAATAAATATATGTATATTTGTATATAGTATAAATATATCTATAAGCGTGTATTTGTGCACATACATGTCTTTGTGTCCGTGTTCATGATATGCATGTAAAAGCTTTTTCTTTTTTTTTTTTTTTTTTTTTTTTGCTAGTATGTTATTAATTTACTCGTACCACTGAGCATCCTGGCTTGGGAGCAGGATTTGAGGATCTCTGCTTCAAGTTGTACGTCGCTGCAGGCCCTTTGGCCGCGCGCTGGGGCAGGATGAAGCAGGGCCCTGCTCCTTCCAGGGAGGTTTTCTCTGGGCTTGCTAATACAGGGAAATTTACTGGCATAATTATACCAGTATAATTATGCTGGAGTAGTTATACTGTTGTAACTCCCATGTGAATGCTCTTGTGCTTCAATAATAGTGCCCATATGGGAAGTTATACCAGTATATCTCTACTGGTAAATATCTCCATGGAGTCAAGTCCTTCTTTGGGGGCAGATTTTGCAGACCGATATACTGCAGAGCCCTTGCAGCTTGTTTTGTGCATCCTAGTTTGCTTTTGTCAACCACATTTTGTGCATACAAAAAAGTTTAGAATTACTACCAGAATCTTTGGAAAGAAACAAACAAGTTCCCTCACCAATATAACGTATTTTTGTTTTGTTTCTATAATCACTTTATTTTTTTAGTATCTGTCAATATATAAAAATACAGATGCAACTTCTGACTTTTGTATGTGGGAAATTTCTTTTTAGATGTACTGAGGGTCAGATATAAGCCATGTCTAGAAGCAATACTTGGCCAACAGCTGAAGTGTGTATGTGTGTGTGTGTTCATCTATCCATGATTCATTCTGAGGGCTGTTTTAGCCTTCATAAAATATTCATGCTGGTTGTGCATGGTTCTATAATTGCCATCTCAGGCCTTGAATTATTTATAGGTTGTACTGTTCACATAGTCTCATTTACTGATAGAACAGATAACACTATACAAGAGGATCCCAAACACTCTAATGCCTGTTACTTTGCATTAAGTAGTGGAATTATATTACTGTAGGTGTAAAATGCTGGCCTTTTTCTCCTCTCACTTTAATATATCATTTTTGTATTTATAATATGCTAATTGTTGAGATGCTGTTAAGCCTCATAATTCCTGCCGAGTTTTGCAGAAATCAAGATGTGGTTGAAATGATTTAGCTCTTGATCCCAAAATGATTGTGCTAAATCCACCGCCCTCCCTTCCCCCAGTTGTAACACCCAGGATAATTTATTGAAGTGATGTATGAGTACACATGCATACCTGAGCTCCTTTGTTTTACGCTATTGATCAGTTTGTTTATCTTAACTGCTAACAAACATTTAGAAGTTTGGCTAATGCAGACATTCACCAAGTGTATTTTCAAGTTCATTGTACTCAATTAAACACTGACTATGAATTCATCATGGGAAGTGAACTTATTTTCATCAAATTTCCTATTCATCTTCTCTGTGATTAATTCTGTCAGCTTTTCTGACCTACTTTTGACTTGATTTTTTTTTTACTGAGTATGTGGAATTGCATCAGTTTAGCTTGGACATACAGCACACTTCGAGTTTTCTTTGCCTGCAGAGTTTTTAGTTTATCTACTTTCCGAACCAAGTGATAGTTCTAGGTGGAAAACACAGCTGAGGTAAACTTATTTTAATGTTTTAATCCTTCTGCTTTTCTAATTAAAATAAATACTTACTGGAATAGAAATTCAGTCACTAGCAGAGCCAGTTTATGCACTGGAATACCTTCCTTTCTTTTCCCAAAAACTTTTGCATGCCCTTATGAAGTCACGTATTTTCCTCCCCTATTGAAAGGAGACTATTGGCATTTCCCTAACTAGCATGATGGCTATAGGCACTAAGTATCCAAAGGATATAAATGGTATCTCTGCTATAATAAGGAAGTGCAATAGGAACATGTAGGAAGGGAAGACTGCTGAAGTCTACGGTGGCGCTGACATAGCACAGGATCATGCAAAATGTACCTAGCCAGGGTTTTTGTAGAGATTCTACTTCACACAGACAGGGCTAAGAGAGCTGGTTAAAGACCTCCATTTCAGTGCAGCTCCTTTCTTTGGTCTCCCAGGGGCTAGGAAGGATGTTCCTCCAGCTGAGTTTCTGCTCAGCTGCTTCCTTCAGGGAGCCAATTCCCAAACACCAGCACCAGCCTCGGCTCCCGCTGAAAGGCTCGGGCTGCCCCTGTCCTCCTGGGCCACCGGGGCATTCCCCAACAGCGATTTTGCTACGCTGTAGCTCAGCAAAGGAGATCCTCACCGTGGGATTCAGGTGTGCGCCTGTCTCTGGTGGCAGTGGACTGAGCCACGGGTGGGCAGGGCTTCGCTCCCTTCTTGGCTCTCCAGAGGCCCGAGCGATCTCTGATGTTTCAGAAGGGAGGAACCAGGCGTGTATGGTGCAAGGAGGTAAAAAAGTGATTACAGATACAGCATCCCTGTTCAGGGCAAGTCTGAGAGCAGCAGGTAACAGAAGAGGTGAAGATTTAAAGTTTATTTCTCTCAAGGCAAAATATGGATGAAGGCAGCTCTAGGATGAAGCCAAAAAGAACTGCCAGAAATAAAATAGAGCAAAAAGAAATGTTTCTGCAAAACAAACCATTTTGGTGAACAATAAATTCCTGAGAAAATATGTCTCTGCCTGAGCCCTTATTTTTCTTGATAATAAATCATTATAAAATAAACCTTGCGACATTCACCGTTCTATACAATGGATTGAATTGAAAAGAGCTGTGTTCTGTTCTGCATGATTTTGTGAGCCCTGTGGGTCCCTCACAAAAGGAAACAATGTTATTGTCATGCAGATGTCTCTTCTTTTCTTGAAGATTTCAGAGATTCCATAAATCCCCTTACAACAGGGTAATTCAATTTTTTATTTTTTTTTTTTTTTAGAGCTTTCTCCAGCAGTGCCGGTGTGGTAGCTTTAATGCAAAGTCTGCACCTTTCTCATAGAGTTTTCTAAGTTTTCAGAGCTAAGTGCGACTGTTGTGGCATGGGTACATTACTAAGCTCTCCTGTTAGCACTCGGCTCACTTTTTGCTTTTCTTCCTGAGCATTTAGAGCTTAATGTGTATGTAAGGAAAAAGGAAAAAAAAAAAACACAAAAAGTTTGTTCTTGTATATCGTGTATTTTGCAGTGGTACCTGGAGGCCTCTGGTACATCAGATTTTTATAGAAATAGTATAGTATTGTGCCACAAAATTTATGACTGAAAGATGGTAAATGAATGACAGGACACTGAGGAGAACAGGATTTAACAAACAGTGATGGGGGTGTGCTGAGCTACTCAGTTTGGTTTTTGTCAAGAATAAAGGTCTCAATCACTGCTTGCCTGATGTTCTCACAGAGTTGCTTGGAGGGAGGTTTTATACCATATAATTTCTGAGTTAGGTGCTGGAAATACAGTATTGCTTTTAGGGATGATAGCGGATTTTAATAGCCAATTACCCAATAAATTTTCTGGAGTGAATTTGTTAAAATATTTGATATCTTCAGAGTATTTTTTTCCCCCTTCTCTATTTTCTCTGCTAAGAGGTGTCTGTATTGCTTGGCTGGAACGTGGTCCTGGGTTTTCAGAGTCTTCATTACCTTTAACACCGTGCAAATGGCAGACTGCTGGGACACCGAGGCATCACTTAGCCTTAATTGGTCAACTACCCTTTGCTGTTATTCTCCGCACGCTGCCGCGCTGTGGCTGACCTCGGACTGTACTCTGAAACGGTTTCCTTCGCCATGGCGTAGTGCCCAATTACGTAGAGTATAGGAGCACGATACTGGAGCCTTTCAACCAAAAATTTGCCATATGTACCAGTCTAAAGGTATGAAGTGCCAACTCCCCTCTCCTCGTACACGACCTAGAAAAACAAATTGGTAAGTGCGCTTCTTTCACTGATATGGCCTGCACCGAATAATGTTCTTAGAGACATTTAATAGAAAGGTCTATGAAATCCTACATCTCTTCTCCCTTTATGTATCAGAAGTCTTTAAAAATATCTAAGTTTTTTTTTTATGCCAACAATACATGAGAGAATCCTATATGTGTGTGTGACACCTTTTAGAAAGTGTCTTTGTCTTTATCTATCCTTAACAGTACCTGTGTGCTAGGGAGGTGTCATGATCCCCATTTTAAAGATGGGAAAAGAAGACAGAGAGAGATTTAAAGCCAGATTTTTAAAGGTGTTTTGACTTCTAAAGATGCAGTAAAATGTGGAGTAGGACTTTCAAGAGGGCTTAATTGCATCTTTAGCAGCCTGAAAGCAACTTGGCAGCTTACAAAGTATACCAAGCAGAGACACAAATCTAGGTCTTCTGTGTTCTGGTCTAGTCTTTTAGCCATGGGATAACCTTTCCAGGGTGAATCGATTTTGGGAAGTAAGCATGACTTTTTGCTGCACTGTTGTTCAGTATTGCAGCTTCAGTAGGACATGGAAGCACTGAGTCGTGGTTGCTGACGTTAAGCGAAGAGCAAACCTGTGTCAGTGGTTGAAACCTAAGGTGTTTTGAACACTGTTTAAGTGTACACATTTTGGAGATGGTATTTATAGAAAGGTTAAAATTTCCCATTCTGTAGGAAGCCATCTTTCAAGGGAATGTTAGCACAATGTAGCCCTGGAGAACAGTGGAAAAGCCCGAATTGGGAAGATGGCCACGCTCCACAGAGGCTGTGGAAAGACGAACTTTTTCCAAAGACAATTCAGAGCACTTGGTCTGGGCTCCTGCACAGAACTGGCCTCTGAAGAAGCCCATCTCTGTCTGCGCTGCCTGAGTGGCAAGCTTGGGAAGGTCTCCCAGCCCTGGCTGGCAGAAGGGATCTTCATGGTGTCAGCACTTCTCCGTGTGCTCTTTGCTGTTTGTTCCTAAGAGATGAATTTAAATCTCGGTACCTGTGACCGATGCTGTGTCCAGCGCAGTGCGGGGGTTCCCATGTTGCAGTCCTGCTCGAAGTGTGACGCTCCCTCAGAGATGAGCTTAGCTTCGGTCAGCCCTAACGGATGCCAGGGGATGTGTCTGGGAGGTTTTAGCTAGACCTGTGCTTGAAACCTTTCTCCAGGTGCAGAGGCCTTTCAAGAGTTTTCTGGTTTGAAATCAGAATTTAAAAAAAAAAAAAAAAGAGCACAAAACCAGAATCACTGTGCTATTTGTGAGTCAGTGGTCCAAGACAAAAGGGAAATCTGTGAGTAGAAATGTTATCATTGCCATCTCAACCTTTTAAATGTATTTCTAACTTTTTTTTTTTTACTTAAAATTTGCAAGCAAGACTTGTATTTTACTGTGAAAGGATGTTTTTCATTTATAAACTATCTGAAGATGATGTTTTGACACACTGCAGATTTTTCTCTGAACATTTTTTTCATACTGGCAGACCCTCAGATATGACTCTTTTCCACAAAAGTTCCTTTTTTGCACGCTGTCATTGCCCAACAGAGGCAAAAAAGAATGTACAAAATTCTCAGTTGGATCTATTGCTCCCAGACTGGCTGTGGGCTCATCACCAATGCATTCACATCTCAGTTAATTTTTTTCAAATTATTGTGTGTATTCAAATATGATTTGTTTCATAAGGAATCTATTGCCGTAATACAGGATACGTCATTGATATAAAAGAGAAAAGAATGGTAAAACTGGCATTACCATCAGGAAAACTTTGTTACAAAGCCAAGACTGGGGTCTTGCTCTGTGATTTGTTAAGATTCAGCTTTCCTAGGGGTGAGGAGCTCAGCTCTGAGGTCCTTTCCTTATCTGTTGTCTTCCTCTGCTGCTGACAAACCAGTTGAGTGCTGTAAAAGCTGCTTCCAGTGACAGCTTCCCTCCTGGCTACAGTGTACATTTGCAACATGCAGTTTTATTACTGCATATAATACTTAATGCAGCCGTATGTAGATCCAGATGTCTTTCATCAGTCCTGAGCCTGCCACAGCTGTAACCAAAGTAACCAAAAAGATGCTGGCATTTTCCCTGTTACTTTCCAATACTTACACTTCTTACAGGAAAATAGGACAAAACATATTAAAAAGTACATGTATATCACATATACTTTATTTTTCCGTGTGCTGGGTGCCTTTAAGTTCTTAAGTTACGCATTATTCATACTGTTGTTGGTGCTGTGCCAGTCGTCTGCAGTTTAGCGTCACATTTTGCAATATGCGTCTGCGGTGTTTCATTTTTGTTTCAGGCTGTGGTTGGCCATGGGAGCACTAAGCACTACTTGTAAATCTGGCTTGGCCCCATCCCTATATAGAGTCATTCTGTAAATTTTATTGGGTTAAACTGGAGTGATATTGTAGCATGATACATGCAATAGTTTTGGTAAACCTGGTGAGGAGTTGCACATATATTCCTAAAATAATGTATGGTATCTATTGTGCATATATACGTGTGTATGAGCAGGTCTTGATAAAATAGAATGGCTGCATTGAGAAATACCCTCCATCACAATGTATGAAATATGTAAAAGCATGTGCAGGTGCACATTCTTTGTATCACGTACCCTTTCCATACACAGTACGCACGTACATGTGTGCTCACACGTGTGCCCGTGTGCATATGTGTATCTGGATGTTGATGTGGTCCCCAGTGCGTAGTTTAGTTTGGAGAGAAATCATCCTCCCTCATTCGTCACTGCCGAGCTGCGGCAGACCAGGCCAGCACATCATTTGTTAACGGCGACAAAGCCGCACTCATAAATGCCGACATGTTACATTAATTTATAGGCACTGAGTGACTTATTAAATGTGACGTGTGAAATATAACAGGGCCCGGTATGGATGATTAGGTTTTGGGCTTTGAATTGTTGACAAGGCAGGGGTAATGAATTGCGGGACACAAGCTAGTGTGTTTCCCCCTCATTAGTCAGTATTAGCTGCATTAATAGTAATAATTGGATATATTCATCATTTAAAATGTTTTAATAAATGTTTGGACAGCACCTGATCTAGGCTGTCAAATATTAGACTGGAAGGTTTGTGATGGGAGAAAAATTACGCCGTTCCTTCTGCAGAGATTTATACAGCCTAAGGGGTGCCATTTGCCAACGTCCTTTAAGAAGTAATGGGTGGAGATAGTTTGGAAAAAGACAAGCGCAACAAGAGAGAAACCAGCCTCTCTTGCATTTCAGGAAGATACTTCCATTTCATTCTAGAGACTCTGTGGTCCTGAGGTCAGGTCTCCAAGATGGGGTCCAAACTGGTTATTCCTGGTCAGGGGCCAGCTTCAGATTAGAACTTCACAACAGGTGTGCGTGTTTCCACCTGAATTTCTGTTTCACTTTTTTACAACTGCAGACGGATCGTGGCCCAGAGCTCAGGAACTTTCCAATTTGGGGTTTTGGCTTTGAGTCACCACTACTTTGAACTATGAACATATTTGGAATTCCAGAATTTTTTCTGCCTGGACATCTGAAAAGCTGACTTCTTTACGGCATGAAGGCAGGACATTTCTATGGGTGTTCTGCCAGGTCCACTTTCATTCTTGGTTTCTGCATCTCAAAAGCATTGTTGCCCGCAATTCGACTCCTCTGATTAAAGAAAAAAAAAGTTTCTTTTTTTTTTTTGTTTCATTGATATTTAGAAATGAATCATAGAATCATAGAATGGCCTAGGCTGGAAGGAACCTTAGAGATCATTTGAATCCAACCTCCCTGACATGGGCAGGAACGCCACTGTTACCAAGGAATGCAGCTGTATTTGTCTCTTGCTTTCAAAGGGACATGCAGGTGAACACTAGAATATGCCTTCTAAACGGGTGGGTGGAGATCAAGAAGACAATGTCCAGCTGCAAAAAAAATTATATTGGTTCAAAACTTGTGACGTGTCACTTGGCTATAACCTGTTATTTAATGAAACACATTTTTTAAAGGCAACCTTCAGAATATACAAAGGCAAAAGCACATGGAGTTGCTGGCACTGCATCACTAGCCTCACAATTTTATTTTAAAAGAAGGGTCCTCTAAGGAAAAGCCTTGCTACTGTGGGAAGCAGTGTTTGGTGGCTCAGTAGGAGGTATGCTTCCCTTTTAGATGCTACTGAAGAGGTGTCACAGCAGGGAGTGCTGTGTTGTTGGAGGTGCTGTCTTTCAGGAGAGACACAAAGTCAAGTGTCTGGCCACCTGTAGTCATAACAAGTCCCAAGACGCTTACTGCAAGGATGAAAGTTTTCTCCTCAGTGTCCTTGCTAGTTCCAGCTAGCTGTTTGTACTGAGCATCAGGAAACTTTCAGATAAAGGGATCTTCATGCTCTCCTAAATGCAGCGAGCCATGAACTTAGTCTGTGCAAAAAGTTGGTGGAAGACTTGGAAGATGCCACGGCTAAATCTGGCTATAGATAGGTAGTGCTGCAGCTCCAGGATGGCAAAAAAGCTTCTTTCCAAAGATAATTCACATTCTTCCCTGCTCCATTGTGTAGGGTATCTAATGCTGTGCCTCTGTCCTTACGTTTAACTCTATGCTAAATGCGCTGTTTGTCATAATTCCAACCAATGAAGTACCCAGTGCATGAGCTTAATATATTTTATTGCCATCAACTCATATCCTTACCCCACTCCAGTTACATTGTGTCACCAACATCCCGATCTGAATTCTACTCCAGTTTTGGAACGTTTGGTTTTGTCTTTCAGTTTGAGTCCCCCCACTGGATGGTTGCCTTCACTATTCTTGTTAGCTGCATCACCTTTCTGGATGGATGCAAAAGATTACTTTGTAGCTATAAGCAATAATGCTTTTTCACCATCTCTCTGACTCAGAAGAAGACATCAGCAAAAGTATTTTTCCTGCATGTTCAAGGCCCATTGCTTTAAGAAAAGCTCTGAAGTACTTAATCCAAAACTTGTGATTTAAGCAGATATGATTTGATCCTACATGTCTTCTGCAGAGGTCATTATTTCTAACATTAATTAAGCTCTTTCAATGTCACGTTAAAGGTAGCGCACACATGCAGTATTTATTGATGACATCTGCAGCAGTAGAGTGTGATCGTCTTCACCATCACATCAAAAACTCTCTTTTCTCCTGTCAGTCTTGCCCTTCCATGGTGACTTACAGTTGCTTGCTCATACACACACACAGAGAATTCTGCAGCATTTTATACCTAGATCCAGTTCAGAATCCCCTTCAAACATGCCTGGAATATCTCCTCTTGTTGAACTACTACATGCACAAAGTGCCTCCGCCTTTCCACAAAACAGCTTTTTGCTTCCTTCCAGCACTCAGAATAGCAACTGTACTCCGGATCCCGTCCTCATTGCCAGAGCTCCCCGCTGCAAAGGAAGCAAGGGCTTTATTCTCTTAGATATCATGAAACAATGGGAACCCCTGGATGGAATGTCCAGCTTGTGGACAGGAGACGAAGGCAGCACTTGACTTTCTTCCACAGCATTTTTGTGCTTGATCTTTTCTTGTATAAATACAAATATACGTTGGCATCTGTATACTTTTCTTTTCTGGGAGGCTAATTCTGGACTCACCCATACTAGTTTCTTTAAAAGACTGCTTTTAGTTGTTGGGAACCTGAAAAGGCTATTATGGAAAACAAAATCACATCTCCCAGAAGACTCTCTGAGAGATTGTCCTTTGCCATTGATTATGACCAGGTTCCCAGTTAAGTTTTGGCTTTAATTTTTTAAGAGTTAGCTTTTAATAACTTCATAACTTTAAGTTATTGTTTTCCTTTCTTCTTCACATAAGGTCCTTCACTGCTGCTGCTTTACTTAAAGCAAACAGTGTGCTTTTTTAAGCATAAGTTGTCTTAGGAGGGGATGCAATCAGTCTTTCATGATACTGGCACTTCCCAAGTATTTCTCTGTAATTACTCAGATGGGTCAGGTGAGGGAAGTTCCACTAATCTCCGTAGCGGGACTGTGCGAACAGGAGATTTACAGTTACGTTTCAAAGTTGTCCATCACTGCTGCAGTTCTGCTGAGGATTTAGTGATGCAAAAGCTGAGGCTGAGGTGTCATCCCAGCAGTAAATCCCATGGTCTTGCAGTGTCTGTCTCGCTGGCGATGATCCCGAGGCAGCGGAGCAGCTGCAGCTGAGAGCCCCAGAGTTTGCACCGAGTCAGCATCTCGTGGGCACGCTTCAGCACGTGTGCTAAGTTTCTGTTACGTTTCTCTGGGGCTGAAGAATCCTTGGAGTTTGTATTTTTAATGATTCTGAAACATGAGTGAACTCAATAATCACTTTCTTAATTTCTTATGTACTTCTGATTCATTATTGGCGTATGCTAGGGGTTATTGTAAACAGAGATCTAACAGCACCTTTCTTTGTCATTTCTCTCTCTTCAGGCCATCAGTCCTGAACATAAATCTGATAAAAAATATTTTCCATGTCAGTCTAAGTAGACCTTCTGGCTTTTTTTAACATTAAGCATCTTCCACTTAAAAGGAAAAAAAAATAAACAAGTATCAAGAACGAAACAGAGCAGGTTCTGAGCCAGGTCTTGGGAGCGAACACTGTTGTAACATAATGTCTACATCTAGAATAATCATTCAAGGATGCATCTGTTCAGATGGATTTTGAATACCACACCACCTCTATTTGTGCAGAAACATTTCTTACTGCTTTAAACACTCAGACTCTGGCAGAAGGTATAACATGCACACATCTCCTTTACGTAGCCTGATCCTCTGGGTTTCAAGGATTCAGATGGTAGCGCTGGTGTGTCAATGTTATTTAAGGATATTATTGGTGTCAGGTTATTTGAGGAATTAATTATTGTATGTGCAGGCAGATTGCATGCAGTTTTACATGCAGGTGATTTACATGTGCCTGATCCTGGGAAAGATGAGGGATATGTGTCCCACACGTGAAATATTTGCCATGTGAATATAAGCTGTTGAAGAAATACGTTGTCAGTACCCTCAGCTCAAGACGACAAGTTTTAGGGTCCCATGCCTGCTGTGAGAAAACCAGCTTCAGACAGCTGGATTAGCACTGCTCTCCACCATAGTATGTCTTTGATACTGCTGACGCTTTTTTGGTAACCGTGCTAAAGTTACAGGAGCTTACCTTGAGGTAGCAGGCGACCAAATACTCATATCATATTACAATAACAGTAATGCTGTTATCTGTCATCACTTACACTGAACAGAGGTTCTTTTAGCAAAAGTATGACTCTGGGAAGGCTGCTAATTCAATGGCATTGTGTGAACTCTGACAGACCGCAAGGCTGGTTTGTATTTTTTTTCCAGTGACTGCAGTCTAGCATCTTTAGTAAAAACTAAAAATATTAACCCAATTTTATATCTTAGTATTTGAAGGGTGAAACAGGAGTGAAATGGGGAAAGGGTGAAACGGAAAGCAGTTAAACTGAAACAAATCGATCAAATATTTTCTGTTTTTATTTTTTAAATAAATCAGAATTCTGTTGGTTATATGACTGTAGTCATTTGATAACAAAGCACTCTAAAGTCTGTCCCAGTGTCAACTAAAACGCTGGCCCATCAGCTTGTAGGGAATAGTCTGTGATTTGAAATATGCTAAGAAAGGCAGGGCTGGGAGGCTTCTGTGCTGTGCAAGTGAACAACTGGAGCTGCGCGTGGCCGTGGTGTGTGGTGCGCCGCCCGCGCTCCTCGGCTTATCTCACAGTGCTGGTTGTGTCAATAGAATGTAAAGGGTGGGTGTATGTTCAGTTATCTTGCACCTGGCTGTCACAAACCAAATACACTGTGTATACACTGTACACAGATGACATAAACCCTTCCAACTTTTTTTTTTTGTGTGTTATAGGAAGGTAGCTGCTGTTCAAATTTAATAAAAATTTTAGATAATAGAGCTGGGCACCAGTAAGGAGATATAAGAAAAATTCAGATTTTCACTATTTTAAGAAAAAAAATATTGAAAAGTCAGACCTAGGGGCAAAATTAAATTGCAAAAAACCGAGTACTCAAACCTGCCTCTGGACTATTTTTAATTCTGTTTTGCGATGTTTTTTGGTGGTGTTAGCTTTCTTTTCTTATTGAAAGTCTGGGAGAAGAAACCGTAAGAGTTTGTCTGGGATTTTAACTCACTCATAGGAGAAAATGCCAAACACACTTTCCCAAACTACTCTAAATTTCTCTGATGCATTATAACTCAGTATCAGAGAGCTAGAGAAGTCCAGAAGATGCAAGATGAAAAATTGATATGCTGTGCTTCGCTGTGCAGAACACACAGACCTGAGGAAAAGTGACTGGGAACACTTGCTGAAGCGAGCAATAAGTAATTTAAGGCTGTTTTGGGAAGCCCTAGCTTCTGATTTGGTTATTGTGTGGGTGCCTCCTCAGCTCTTCGCTGTGCTGAGCTGAATATTTGCTGTATTGATAACAGCAAACCCTGGCAATGCTAGCTCCGAGAGTCAGAGTGAGTTCACAGAAAATAATGTAGACTATTCTGTTTCTGTTATTATGGCATTGCCTCAGTCATTGCATCTCAGTCAGTAGATTCTGATTGCTTGAGGCTTGTTCTCCACATCATGTTGTCTTTTTTGGACCTTTTTTGCAGTTCAGGAAGAGGGTACCTGTTTTGTAGTATGATAAATCGTTTTCTAGGCTTTTGGTTTGGGCTTTTTTTGGGGGTTGCTTTGTTTTCAACCCAGTGAATTGTTTAGAATCCTGTAAATGCAAATTACAGGTCTGATTCTGCTTCGTTTTTAAATCAGTGAGAATACCGAATTCAGGGATAGCAGGTCTGGATTTTTTTTTTCTTAATTAGAATGTTTGACAACTCAAGAGGGTTATGTTTAGAAGAGAGTTAGATGGCTATATCTGGTGTTTAATCTCTCTTTTGCAGAATAAATTTCCTGTTGTAAAAATGCCACAAAAGGTGGCTACTGCTGTTTATTGACTAAAAAGCCAAGTAAAATCCAGCTGTGAACATGTGGGTAATAGGAGGTTTTTGCCTATATCTGATTTCCTTGTGCTGCCTAATGTTGGTAAATATCAGTATAAGTCTCAATTTTTCTTTTGTGAATAGGGTACCTGGCATGTAGTTCTATGAGAAAATGTCTGTGAGGGGGAAAAGAAAACAACTAACAAACAAACAACAACCCAAAACCAAATAGAACATTGCAAAAATAGACTTGTTAGTAAATGGGAATCTTCATACCTTAAAAGCTAAGGCTTTTTTTTCCCCCCTGTCCTTTTTCTGCAATTGTTAACAGAGCTAGGCTAAGCTCAGATTTTCTGTAGCATAGGAAATTTTATCATTTTGATAATTTTTTTCTGTAGTGAAGTGGAATAAAAAAGTGCTTCCTTCAAATAAAGTATAAAATGCTTCAAAATCAAAGAAATTATTGTTCAAGAAAAAATAAATGCTTTATTTTAGCTTATTGTTTTTTAAAAGTTGGAACTTTCCATTGTAAAATAGGAGATTTGGTTAGAAGAATCAACTTGAAAGGGAAAAAATTTAGCTTTGTCCATCTGAAATTTCTAAAGGAACATGTCTGCATTTTGATCGATTACTTTTCTAAATAAAATTGCATTAAACAATGCATTTTGTCTACATTTTTATTTTAGTGGCGTATTACTGGCTAGGTGTAGTTATCAGTCGGTGCAACAGAAGTTACTGATGGAGAAAACCCTGACTGAAAACCCTAAAGAAGCATGTGAAAGAGCTGAAGTGTGTGTGCTCTCTCCCTCTTGGTGCCCTGTGGAGTCACCCCTGTATTGGCCTCAGTACTGCTTGGTTTTCAGCAGAAATATAATTCCCATCATATATTGAGACAACTGTGTTTGGGGTATTGCATGCCCAGCATCCTCTTGTTGGGATGAGAACCAAACAAAGGAGAGAGGCTGACAGCAGAGCTGGTTCTGCATGGTACTCGAGTATGTGAGTAGTACCTTTGTCTCCATCAGTACTGCTTGTATATTTAAATTTATGCACATATTTAGTACTCTGCTGAATTGGTATGTCATACAGAATGGGCATGCAATCCTTTTATCTGATGGACAGTAGCTAATTACTGCACTGGCCCGTGTATTTTGGTTTTACTAATTTTGCAAACCCACATATACTTACTGCTGTGTTTCATCCAGGAGCCCAAAGTTTCCCTCTTCTCCCAAATGTGTTTACACCTCAGAAAAGGTGCATTTTGTCGATTTTACTTTCCCTAGCCTGGTTTAAGTCGTATAACCGGCACTCACTTTCTGGATAGCCACTGGTCTGGCTGACCTTGGCAGCATGACAGCTGTCGTATTTTCGTATGGATGAACTGTTCTTGAACAACTTCTCCAATGTATCAGGAACAAACAAGCTTTTCTTCAGCATCAGGAATGCAACAGGTCTTCTTTCCAACTATTTTTTTTCTCTTTCCACAGACATATTTATTGTGGCAATGGCAAGAAAGTTCTACTGCTAAGCCTTCTTGTTTGAGTTCCTTTAAATTTCCTTTAGGGGAGTGACAGAAGAGCCAACCTAGATCATGTCAGAGCTTCCTTTCTTTAATGTAACTCTTCGTTTATTTTTAATAAACATGGGTATTAATTTGTAGTGGCAAGAAAAGTAGGAGGGCAAAATCCTTTTGCATCTTTATTGCTAGTATTTCCATTTCTGCCGTGTGTTTATTTGATTTAAGTTACTGTGGTAGTTAGCAGTGACAAAGAGTGGGGTGCTGCTTCAGAGGGTATTGCCCAAACCCAAATGGTTTGGAGTGTTGATGGACAAGGTGGCCAGTGATGAATGGCACGGAGTGTTTTATACAAGTGGGAGTGACCACCAACTGCTTGTGTGCTGCATGAGGGGAATCAGAAGGTGGAAGGAGCAGGAGCGAGGAGCGAGCCCGTGTCAGGAGGCAGAAGCAGCAGCACGGAAAAGCAGCGGAGATCAGAGTGAGCTGGGGGAGGAATCCCTCACTGGTAGAGGGTAATGGTGAGAGTACAGACCTGCTGACACCAAAATATTTTGGGGAATGCAGCAGGTTTTTTAGGGAAAAAAATAATCTTCATCTCCAAAAAGGAATTTTCTTTTGAGTTAGAAGAAAAGGAGAGAACACTCCCAAAAGGGCTGATAACCCATTTGTTAGAGCTTCTGCCTGACCGACAGAAGCTCACCTTAATTTGGGGCCTAATTCAGACTGGAGGTTTTTATTTAACTGAGGGTTGTGTTTCTACATTGGTCCTTGCAGTTACTTAGACATTTGTAGTAGTACAGTGCCATGGCATGAATTAACTGCTCAGCAACTTTACTCCTTGATTAGTTTTTGCAGCCTGCACTGACCTGTACCTTAGCACACCTAAGTGTAATCTAAAATTAACTTGTTTTCTGCAAACTGCACTCCCGTACCATCCAACCATGTCTCAGTGCGGTAAGGGATGAGGCAGAGTCCTTTCGTTTAACTGCAGTGTTAGTAAATCCAAGTAGTTAGTAAAGTTTACATGTTTCTGGACCTGAAGTGACTGGCCTGGAACTGGCTATGGCTAGTGTTTCTCTGCTCCATAACCACAAATGCTCTTCACACCAGGGATGTTAGTAGTCAGGAAGGGAGTCAGGAAATATGCTTTGTTTGATTCATGCAAAAAAATAAACCTTCATGGTAGCAATAAGTATAATTGATGACTGAGCCCTGTGTGGCAGAAGAGCTGGTATTCAGCAATCACGTCTGCAGACGGAGTTAAAGTTGAAAATTTTATTGACACCCCTGTGTTTTGCACATTTTTTTTCATCTTGGGAATGAATTTCAGACCCCAGTGGTTAGTATTAATGCTATATATCCTCTGTGGTTAGTATTAATGCTATACAGCCCTGCCAAATGTGGAGAAAGTTAAAACTGAAAAAAATAAGCCACTGCGAAGATGCAAACAAACGGAGATGGAGGTTTATGCTTACAATGAGCTCAGCTCTGTTGGCGCTTGTCCTGGACCAGTCCTGTCAATCTAAATGTGAAATATTTGGAGAGTGAAGTGTTGTTAATGAGCGAGGCTGGCAGGACCAGACTCGAGGTGAAGAAGGCATCTGAATAAGCAGTTTAAAGTAGGAACCGAGAGCCTGGGCTGAACCCTGTGAATCAAACAGCTCCGCTCCACCCTTGTCTTAATCTGTTCGTATCCGTGTTCCTGCCAAAGCAGGAGGAAGACCGACGGCCGACATACGCTGTGCCAGCTCGGGAGCTGCTCGACTCTTGCCTAGATGAGCGTAGGATGCTTCTGCGTAGCCGGGGGGGCTCCAGCTCTAGTGTGTTCCAAAACAAAGTGCAGCTTATAGTTTGTTTTGTCTTTCAGTGGAATGAAAATATGGCGTTTGGCAGAATGTGTTCTGTAAACTGGCAACTTTTTACTTAAAATGCAGTGAGCAAATTTGGCTGTGTAAGCCTGGGGTCTTGAAAGTTCCTGTGAAAATGCTGTTATTTTTTAAATATTTTTCTGTAGTTGATTTAATTCAAAGGAAGTTTTGTTTGCTTGCTTGCTTGCCTGAGGTTTTTTGGTAGGTTTAAATAGGTGAGCTTCATTTCTTTTGCAGTTGACTTTGGTGAGATTTCTGTAGAATTTGGGGGATATGGCACAGTGCAAATGGAATTAGACTTCAAAACTTTGAGTTAGAGTTTGCAGACCCCAAAAGCCATCTTGTGTATTTCCTAGTGATTTTCCAAGCCTTTGAGTTGATGTGAGCTCAGACTTTGGAAGGGAAGGCCCAGTTTTTTCCAGAGAGCTTCATAAAAACTTCCAATTTCTTTTGGGGCCCTTGAGTCAACTGAGCAACCTCTGTTGCCAAGTGCTCACGCATGCCGTGCAAAGCCAGACCCGGAAGGCACTCCCACAGTTGCATGGCTGACACTGTCTTTCAGCGCAGATATTTTTAACTATTCCATGCCCCAGCTCCCCTTGGGGCCAAGGTGTTGCTCCAGGGCTGTGCCAGACCAGACGGGCTTGGCGCTTGGCAAAGCCGCCAAAAATCCACCGGCAAACCTGGGGTAGTGCCGGCTTCTCCCCAAAGAGTAGGTCGCTCTGAGAGGTTTTGCCACATAAGGGCCTGTTTGAGGCTGTAGGCACCAGCTGACAGGGTTGTCTTTGCCTCCCAACAGATGGCCAGGCTTTTTATTTCAGCAAGCAATCTCGCACGGAGGGGTGGTCTCTGGATCCTGCCAGCATTTCGCATGACAGGGCCAGCTTAGGGCAAGAAGGATCTGATGTCCGTGCCCTTCATAGCTCCTGGACTAAATGACGAGCTGTTGACAGGAAAGCCATCATCTGAAGTGTAAGATCCTGAACTCTCCCCGCTTTTCGTTTTTCTTTGGTGGAATTAATGCCCTATTTGCTTGTCTCTCAAAATCCATTCTGGCACGAGTACAAACCCTCGCCTGGTGGCAAGCAGTTGTCTGGATTTGAGATGCCAAGATTTGTGCTGACAGCTCCTTCTACACAATCTGAGTCAAGCTGTCACAGCTGGCCATTAGAGGCTTAAAAAGACACACACATGTACAACAAATAGCACCAACTTTCTGTTATTGAATATCAGAACCTGCTTGATGAGAAAGTGTAATGGCTTACACTGCTCTTTATTTTAGTGTAAATAAACAGCGTCTCCAGATCCCGCTGTTCAAGTGTGGTGGCTGTTTATTTTATGTTGATTGCTTGCTCTTCTTTAGGAGCACAGCTCTAGAAGGGACTTCCTGGGTCAGGAGATCCAGTCCTTGATAATCCCGAGCATTACGTTTTATAATCCATCTCATTACCTTCCTTCTCTTTAACGAAAACAGTCCCTTGTGGTTTCGATTTGTCCTTGCAGCCATTTGTGGAGTATGATTTTCTTGGCACGGAGGAACAAGCACCAAAACTTCCCTTGTTGTGGGGTGGCATCACAACTAGAGCTGGGCGAAGAATGCTGCTCATCAAAAAGGGATTTTCTGAAGCTGTTTACCCTGCAGTTTTGCTTTTCTTAGTGGCAGTGTGTGAAAATTCTGCTGACCTAGCGCTCAGTTTGGGTGCTGAGAAAGATGGATGCTTGCAAAACTTAACTTTCTGATTTGAAGTAAAACAGGATCAAACACTTCCCTGCCCTGCTTTTGTAAGTGGAAGCGGGGCAGATTAGCTTCTGCTTAGTCAAGTGATGGTTATTGCAAGTGTAATGCTGCTCTGTCTGGTTGCTCTAGGTTTTAAACTTACTGTAGGAATAAATTTTGCATGGCTGAGCTTTAGTAGACCTTAGTCTGTAGTTTATTTTGGGCAAAAGGTTGATAAACTTTGGCTCTCGGGGAAGAAGCCTGGGATCTGAGACCAACTATTATTCATTGAGTTGTCTTTATGAGTTTACAGTCCACTGGTACATAACGCTGAAGGGAAATATTTTCAGTGAGATGTTTGCTTTTTTCTTTGGCTTTGTAAAATGCAATGTCTTTTCTTAGAGATATATGTCAGGGTCATATAGCTACTTCAGTGAACTGTGTATGGTCAGGAAATGGACTGCATTGAAAACATTTTGTTTTTCTGCAAAGTCAGTCTTTTAACCAAGACTTCATCCCCTTCTCCTTTCAGGGTTTTGGTCTCCCACTAACCACTATTTGAGCATTAATTTTATGCACAAATTGTGTTTAATTGTGGAAAGGAGACTTCAACTGTATGGAACATTTTCAATATTTTTGCATTAAATCAAAATTTGCACATGACGGCGAACTTGTAAAACAAAACTCCATTTATTCATAAGGGAGTTTTCTTGGCTGGCATTTTTCTGCCCTCTTTTTGTTGTGCTGGAGTCTGTGTTTCTTTCTTCCTTGCTGCTATGGATGGCACAGTGAGGCTGACCGTTTAGTGGGATAGAGGGACTGACTCTGAAAACTTTAATGGCTCTGACACAACAATTCTATTAATTTAGTGCTTGAATATTTAGCACATGCGTACACATTTTTCTGGATTGGGGCCCATGTAAGCTCTGCTTCCCCTTTGGATGGTCAGTGGAATGATTTGTCTGAGTTGGAAATACTAATGTAAATAAGGCTTTGTTGGACCACATGTGCAGATGTTACATAGTACTACTGTGGTCTGTTTATAAGACATTAATGTCCATTTCTCTTTCTCCACAGGTTCTTCTTGAAATTTTTCCTCAAATGTAACCAAAATTGCCTAAAAAATGCAGGAAACCCTCGAGACATGCGTCGATTCCAGGTCAGTCGGACATGCTTCCTCCTTTAAAAATCAGCAGCTGTTAGGGACAGAAGTACTTTGACCCAAACTAACCTAGTAATTCGCTGGAAGATGCTAAAAAACATAAGGTCACAGAATATTGCCTGAGGACTTCTTGTCACACCCAAATTGGCAGGAAGTAGTTGGATTTTCTTGCTCTGGATGAGAACTCTTAAAGATAATGTCACCTTCACAGGAAGTGAAAGCATGGAAAGGAAAAATCAGAATGACCTCACTGTTGTTTTAGGTTAAGGGGCTACCCTGCTCAGAGATATTCCCTTCTGCCTGGGGAACTACTAGCCTTCATGTAAACACTGAGTGAGCATCATGTTTGTTTGGAAGGGGTAGAGGAGTGTATAAGAGCAATTAATAAAATCAGGCTCGTGACTACAATTCAGCAGTTATTCCTCAGCAGTGGTAAGGACTCATAAAAGTGCATCAATGGAATAAAGGTCCGTACCTGTAGTCAGCACTTGGAAAAGCTGCCATTGGCTCTATATTTCTTGGGATGTTTTGGGCTGGTCTTTCTGTGCTGTTGCAGCATGCGACAGTAGGGCTTGGAAACGTTAGTATTGTCACAGCTTCAGATGGCCAAGGACTTTTTTTTGTGCTACAACTATGTCCATGCCTACTTTTGGGATCAAATACAGCACTGTCCCTTGGGAAGAGGGTCTGCGCTTGCTGGCAGCAGAGTGGTGTGGTTGCAATGCTGAGAAATAGTTGCTCTGACCCCTTTATTGAAGACGTGGTCCTTTGACTGTGCCAGTAACAATTTACCCGAGTATGTGCTGAATAAAAATATGGGGTAGAGAGATGAAAGACCTTCTCTTTTGATGGGAGGAGTGTATATGGGCCAGGGAGAAGACGTGATAGAGTCTGTCTGTAGGGATTTCCTTCAGGGTTCTGGGGAAGAAATAGATTTGTCCTATAGAGTACGTGGATCCTGGAGGAAGATAAGCCCAAAAGACAGCTGCTTTCTGCAGTAGCTCAGGACCTTGTTTCCTTCTTTTCCAGCATCATTGTACTTTGAGGAAAGTGCTGAATGCTATGTAAATGAAAATGTTATTTATATGTGGAACATATGTCTTTTGTTGAAATGCTTAATTGCAGCAATGCTGAAAGGCAGAAGGGTGTTATTTGCCCCTCTGAGCACAGAAGTGCAGAAGTGGGGAGATGTGGCCACAGGGATTAAATTAATCAGTATAAAAGCTACTATTAGCATGGCAGAGCCCTTGGCTTCTCACCCCATACTCGTCCCTCTGACACGTCTCTCCTGTGATTTGAGGAGATTGTCTCTCCTGTGATTATCACTGAAAGAGAAAGTGGAAAAAGGACTCTCACCAGCACAGGGATTTAGGCCAAGGAGTCACCCCTGGGGCCTGTCAGAGCTTGCTTCACAACGTGTACACTCTGCTGGGTATGTGCTTGTCCACGCTCAAGGCTGATTTTCATATGGTAATGCCTTTGCGTGTTCTCTCAGCACAGCAATCGGGAGCCTGTGTCGGTGAGTAGGTAGGACATAGGAAAGGTTGTTGATCTCTTGACTTGTAAAGACATTCTGTCATACAAACCTAGCTTCACAGCAGTTGAGCTTTCTGTGTGTAAACAGAGACTGCTTAATTACACAGGTCGTGTCAATTAGTATGACCTTAGCATTTTCAAGAAATTAATCACTTTCAGCCGAGCGAACCACTCATACTATAATACAGGGTGGTATTGGAGCTTGCAGCATTCTGTTAAGTGCCCAGGCTTATTGTTTTACAATAGCTGCTTTTGTTTCTCTTCTTTTTGAAAAAAAAAATAAAAATTAACTTGTTGCTCTTTTAGCAGTAGACTTCTTAAAATAAAATAGCCAGACTCTACAGT
Source organism: Trogon surrucura (assembly GCA_020746105.1). Lineage (NCBI taxonomy): Eukaryota > Metazoa > Chordata > Aves > Trogoniformes > Trogonidae > Trogon > Trogon surrucura. The sequence continues at coordinate 11,416,666 of CM036630.1, forward strand.
AGAGTCCAGGCTTCATTTATCATTTCATTTATCATTTAGAGTGAAAAGAACCGAGCATACGCATAGTGTCTCAATGATGTGATGCACCCACATGTTTGAGACAGTGTGGTACAGGAACCCAGTGAAAGCTGGGCCCCTGTGAAGTCAGTGCAGCGTTTGCTATCAGCTACCTTTGAAATAATGTCAGTGACTTACAAGGTCTCTAATTCTTATGTCAAAGTTCTAGTTAAAAAACCTAAGAGGGAGATATTTCCAGCTACTTTTTAAATAGTAATGTACTCCTTTTACACACACACACACAAAAAAAGAAGAGACTTTCTCTTCCTTTAGTTCATTCACCTATCTGTGCTGGATCTTAAGCTGCCCAGAGATTTGTTCATCTTTTGGCTGTGGTCTTTCATTCATTAGCCCCCAAGAGCTGCTAGGAGTTTTTAGAACACCGATGATAGTTTTGTAGTAGTGAATCTACTTTCTTGGTTTTCTTTTATTGTTTTTTTGTTTGTTGTTTTTTTTTCTTTATTTGTTTGGGCAGGAATTTTTTTGTTTGCTTGTTTTTCTTTTCTTGCAGCAGGGAATTGTCTGATTATCATATGGAGTGAGAGCGGTTAAGGAAGTACGGGGAAGAGTCAGAGTAGGTGTTGATTCAGGCAACCTGTGTGTGAAGCTTCATTCAAGCTCACATACAGAAATCAATTAAGTTTTATCCTGAACTTTGCATGCAAATGTAGTAGTGTGATAAGCCTAACATAAAAGCCGCTGTGGCCCTGAAAAGAAACATATTTCTCTGCATGGCTGAGATGTCCAGGCATTTACAACTAGAGCAGTGTTGAGTGCCAGCAAAAACGTGTGCTGGAGCAGTGCTGGCCCTGGCTGTGTTCGTTGTGTCTCTATTAGCAGAAGGAGACAGAGAGGAGAAGTCAAGTACTGTGCAGAGACTCGAGACAGTTGACTTGTACTCAGACTCCCTGCTTGTCCTTGAGCAAATCATTTCATCTCCGTTTCATTGGCCCAACTGTGCGAAGCATTTGGTGATATTAAGTATTGACACCTTTGTGCAGCTTTGCCTTTTTATTCGGGAAACCCCATGGAACAGATGCTCAGTCTGGTTTTGCATTCTTCATCGCAAATAAGTCATCAGTCTAGGCGGGCTGTAGTGCCCCAATTAGTGATAATAATGATAATAATAATAATAAGTAGATGGTATCATGGGTGAACTCTGCACAGATTTTGTTTCAGAACTAAAAGCTCGTTCATTCAACCTAAACAGTTTTGTATGTTATTGTAGTTAATGAAACCCAGGTGCCCCAGTTATCTTGTTGTTCTTGTTTTAGCACAACTGCTTGCAAACTGACATATGTCAAGTTTTAATTTAGAGGAAACTTTTCAAACTGAGTCACTGCATAAAACCCCAAACATTCATTTATTATGAAAACCTTGAAAGTCACTTAGAAATTGCCAGGCTGTTTGATTCTGTTACCACAACCTCTTCCTCAGCCTAGGCTGCTAGTTTGCCTCCATGGGACGCTGCCACTCATGTTTGAATTGAAGCCACTTGTCTCTTATTGCAAATTTGCATAAGAGACAGAGATGATGCTTCATGAATCCCAGATAATGGAATTTGGACATGCAAGGCTCCATCCCCAGAGAAGGCAAAGGCAAAAAAAAAAAAAAAAAAAAGAAGACTGAAAAATAGCAGTGAGAGCTATGGCCCAAATGAACAAGGTAATTAAGTGCCTGGCCTGTCCTTGAGCACGTGAGCAAAATTACTGAATGCACTGTACTTATTAAGTTAGGCACCTTTTAAATGCGTTGTTAAACTGTGAGCGGTTTTCAGTTACTAGAATAAAGAAGTCAACACATTGTAGGAAGAGGTCGCCAAGTGGTGGTGAAGATAAAGACGCCGCTCAGGCCGTTTCTGCGTAGTTTTCAGAAGACCAGCAAACACTGGCATTACAGGCTTAACACTAATGCCACACTGCAAACCTGGAAATTGTCTTAATCAGATTTTCTCTGCCTTTGCCACTGGAAGTTGGGAACATCGCAAAAATATCAGATCCCTCACCATACGTCGGAGAAAATTGAAAGCACAGGGAACATGCTATGTCTTAATCAGTTAGCAAAGCTTAATGGGCTGTAGTTAAAAATAAGGAGTCATGCAATGCTTAATTTTGATGTATTAGGTGAGGTACTATAACAAATAAACAGGCCAAGTGCTAAACATGGATAAATAGCTTGATCTCCAGGCTCCCGGTCTCCGAATATTTTTTATTTTTTTTAAACTAAGCTCCAAAGTACTCACAAACTGAACTATTTAATGGCTGGCAGAATAATTCACAGAGCCGTGATACGTTAATGCAGTTGATAGTGCCAACTTCATTGAAGAAAGTTGTAAACTGATGTGTTTCGTTTATAACCTCTGTCTCCCCTGGTGTTGATACAGGATTTAAATTCAAAATCTATGAAGGGCTAAGGCTAAAGCTCAAAATCATTTTCCATGTTTGCCTGTCCCAAATTAAAACTGTGTTTTGTTGACAAAATTTGGAAAGGTTTGAGATTTGGCAGGCCTGGTTGTCCCTGTGCTTACATTAATGTGTCAGCACCTCATTAATCATTTATTAAACTGTAGTGTGCCTTTCCCTCTTGCTGTGGTCTGTGTTTTAGGATGCCTCAGCGCTCATTCCACATATACTTTGGCTCTCCCTTCCCCCTAATTTTATGATTTCTCCACAAATTACTTTTAGCCTATGCTTTAACTTAAACATATCTCAGTTATTTCAAAATCAAAATGTGGAGAGTGTATTTTTTTGGATTAAAAAGTATGAGTAGAACTTGCATGTAAGTATGTAAGTGCTCTGTAGCAATCCAAGTATGTAACTATGTCACACAGTATTCAAGGTGTATTTTTTCTTTGTTAATAATTAGGGGCATTATCATTTTGTTAGTGCAATGTATATTCACTATTCCTGTATTAATGAGATTTTGTATTGAGAACATCGAGCAGTAAGAATGTGTTGTTTCTTTCAGGTGCACTATGAATAATCATTTTTTTCAGAAAGATAGATAAGAGTAACCACTTTTTTCCCCCCCCCCCCCCCCTGCATTTCCTGAGACTAGAAACAGTTTCTCTTGGGGATTCCTGTTATAGTTTCTTCTGCTAACGACACTGAAGAACCACACCAATGTGGTCTCTTTGTAGTAAATCAAACTCTGTTCAGGAGGTAGGTAGGTAGGAAGATACTGTTAAGTAATTCAAAATATGTTTCACCAACAGTTTCGGAAACCTGAGGAGGGAAAAATTAAAGGTAGATATACTCACATAAAACTGACCTCACTAGGATTGTTTCCCCAAGTTCTTCCCTAGAAACGTGTGTTTATAGTGACAGCTACTTATATATATGATTTTCACAGATTTGAGACCTACCTTGCTTCTATTACTCTTGCTCCATTATTTTTCTGGAATCCTATTTCTAGAAACATTCAAAAGTTTGTTTCAGCACAGGATTGATCCGTTTTGATGGGAAATCTGTGTGTACCTATATGGATTTAGGATTGGGGAAAGTATTGTGTGTCGTAGCCCTTGTTATTAGTTGTAATAGCGTTAATTTTCATATGCGTCTAAGCAGACCCAGAGAAGATGATAAGGAGTTGGCATAAATCACGGAGCTGTGACAAGCAATGCCAGCTAAGGATTTGGCTCAAAATCCCAGTTGCAAAGAATTTACAATGGTTGCAAGTGCACAAGTAAGATTGCATACCCTGAGCCACTTACTATAAGATCATATATTATTGAAAATATCATAAACTTTATTCTATCCCTCAGGAATGCAATGGATAAATTACTTTTGAAATCCCTTTTGGAATTTTATATATAGGGCTTGGGGTTTTTTTCCCCTTAGTTTGATTTCAGAAAAACTTACCTATAGTGTTTGGTTCCTTTTTCCCAAATTTCCATCTGTAAGAGCTCTTGAATCATTTATTCTGTTTTTTAATATCTTTCACTTAAAACACCCACAAGAATGTATTGCCTGGAATGCTATTTTGAGGATTTAAGATCCTTTTGATGTAAATATTCTCTTTTGTATTCTTCTTTCTAAAGACAGACATTGGGATTAGCTATAGGCAATTTAGCATCTTTACTTACTTTATATTTTTGAGCATTTTAATTGGTGGTCAAAAGTAGGTGAAAAATGTTTTCTTTAACTTTTTTTATAGATCCAGTGCAAGTGATGAAATTGAATTGTTGTAAGTGATCCTTTAAGTGTCCCCATTTGACCAACTTTGAGAGGCAGCAGCTTCCTGAGAGAGTTGAAGCAGTGTTTGCCAATCCTTGTAAAGCATTTCACCTCTTCAGAGGCTAAAGCCTCTCAAAACCAAGAACAATTAAAGCGAGAGCCTTTCAGAGCGGCTGGGGAATTCAGGAAAATAAATCAGAAATCCTCTGCCGTGGCTCTGGAGGCTTGCCTCATTATAAGAGCAGATCTATTAGCCCCCTTGCCATTGTCTTTCATTTCTCAAGTGAGGTGATTCTAATTAAATTAATCTGCATGTCAATCTATCGGTGATCAATCAAAAGGGCTGAGGTCCCCCTTTGCGGCAGTGTGCTTGCGGCTGACAGGGGCTGATAATGGAGGAAGAAATAAACTGTCGAGCAAAGTTAATTAGTCAACATAATAGGTGGATTAAACAGGAGCTGCTGATTGCTGTTTCACATGTCGAAGCATGAGGTGGGAGCTGAAACTGCAATTAACAGACAATTATTATATTTGGTTGTAAGAGGTCGCATGAATAAACATATCTCTGTGGGTTTCAGTTTTTAATCCCTTTCCCTGTTTAATGTAAGGAGAAGTGTAGGTCATTTCTTCTTATTGTTTTAGTCAAAGTTCTTGAAGGCAATGCATGCTCCTGGCAAACCAGCAGCCAGCTGAAGGCCAAAACTTTGGCTGGGGCAAAACCCTGAGAATGCCATAGCTTGCTGGGGAAAGACTGTGGAAGAGGGCAGCTGAATGAGAGCCGGAGAGGCTATGAGGTCGCTTGGTCTGAGTGGGGTGGCAGGAGACCTGCTGTGAGGAGCTCACAGCTCTGCCACGGACTGGACCCGTGCACTCCCCGTTTCCTACATGAAGATTCGTGGCTCGAGTGTCCTCAGCCTGAACAGAGATTTTTCTATAGGATGGTGCCTGCCGAGCCTCAAGGTTGAGAAGGTCCCTCTGGACACCTCTGAGCAGTTGGGTCCTCTACTATGGATCCAATACTTACCTGTTGGCTCCTCTCTCACTCTGGGACACTCCAGCGAGCAGCAGTGTCAGATCTTGTCTCCAGGGCAGTGCTGCTTTGTCTCCGTCCTCTCACCTCAAACCAAATCTTAGGTGTTGACACTGAGATAAGTTGAGAAATGTATCTAATTCTAGATGTGGATGAATAGGGTTGTGTTCTCCAGATCAAGACCCCACTGTCAAGCGTGCATGCGTACACAAACATACCTATATATATTCCCTAGGATAGAGTTCATGAGGAATTTGAGTAAGTCCAACAACCTGTAGTGACTATACTGAGGGGAGAGCGGTAGTTAAGGGTGTGGGCAGGAGGTATGCAACAACTCTCTTTGCAACTTCACAAAATACACTTTTCTTTTCTTTTATTGTGAATCGATTTTCATTTGCAATGTCAACAGTTCTATCTACTTCAGCATGGAAACTGAAGGCTAATTTAGGGGGAAACACAGCTGCCCTTGTATATAGGCGAAAAAATACTTAATAAAGATCTTCTTGTTAAAATGATGGTTAACAGTGTGCCATCTACCATGCAGCTAGAAACTCTGCAATTTGACTTAAAACTGCATCAAAAGCTTTCAATGCCAAAGACCCACTCATCAATAGCGTCTCTTGTTAGATTTGTACAGCATAAGAACCGGTTATTATGCGAAATAGCTATGCAATTTTCTGCAGCTCCCAGCTGTTATTTATTTAACTGAGTTTATTACACTCTGTGTTTCTTAAAAACCATACACATATATCCAAATTTTCCTCCATTTTGCTCTTGTGCTTGCAGGTTGTGGTGTCTACAACAGTCAATGTTGATGGCCATGTGTTGGCAGTGTCAGACAACATGTTTGTACACAACAATTCCAAGCACGGGCGGAGAGCTCGAAGACTTGATCCCTCGGAAGGTACGCCTTCTTATCTGGAACATGGTAGGCATATCATTTTCATTGGTTGGCATTGCTGCTTTAAATGTGGGTTTATTTGGTTTGTGTCTCTGGCTACTGGTTTCAAATTGTCCTGTAACAGTTTATATCTCTGGGACTGGATATTTTAAAGAGACTGGCCTCCAGACCAAAGGGGGAATTTTTCAAGTAGGTCAACACTAAATGTAGTGAAATGACAAACCTGGAAGCAAACATGGGCGCAGTCTCTCTTATACGCCCGTAAAGTGTGGTGGTTTCTTTTTTTTGCAGTTGCATCTGCTCAGTGCCCAAAGTTGGAGTCTGATCTTTTCCAAACTGCCTTGATTGTTGACTGTGCATCTTAAAGGATGTTGCATATTTTTTGACATGCTCAACACCCAAATTTCAGATTGGATTTCTTCTATCCATAGAGTGCTGAGATCTCTAGGAGATCCAGCTGTTCCTTTGAATCGGCCTAAATGAAAGCAGAGCCCTTTTGGAAATCCATCTGCTTACTCAAGCCATGGATGAATGTTCTCTTCTGGCTCCAGCTGTGCCAGCTGAGGAAGCTGCTCTTCCCTGTGTGCCACAGCTGCTTGTCTTTCCTCCCTGCTGCAGGCTATTCTCCACCATGGCCATGCCAGCCAAGATAGTTGTCTGATTGTTCCCTAGTCTCCTTCAGTCCAAAGAAGTTCATTTGAGTTAAACCATGTAAATAATAACTCGTTGCCAATCTAGCTTATTTGGCTGAAATGATTGAAGGAGAAATGGTGCGAGGCAATTTGTCTGGCTTTTTTGAAAGGAGAGTAAACCCCAGCAAGGATGGGATGGGGGCACGTGGCTGGCAGCAGCCTGGGGGACAGTAAGCTTTTCCATAAGATCAGCTGGTCGTAGAAGAGAACATCTGCTGGTGACTGTAGGTGCTTAAAATGGGAGTTGTTGAGTGCAAATGTACTTTGAAAAATCTGGATTTGATTAATGTTTTGTTTTGCTCTTTGTCCTTAAAGTTGATGACTACTACTGAAAAACAAAACAAAACCAGAGGGCATTTCACTACCCTCTCCCTGTTCCAGCTTGGTAGAATAGCTCTTTGTCTTCAAAGCTGTTTGTAATCCTAAATTCAATAGGTGCTTGCTCCCTCGAAGAGAAGCGTACCTTCAGCTTCCACTGAAGTAGCTGAGTGTAGAGGCACCAGTCCTTTATGCTGGTTTGTTTCACAAATATTTGCCAAGGATCTAATAGATGATTAAATAGATTTTTCCAAAGAGTTTGAAGAAACCGGATAAATTTTTTTCTGGGAAAGTGAATGCCACTTCAGAAAAATTTTAACTAGATATCTTACAAGAAATTATTAATACTGAGAAATGGGCAAATGTATGCGTTTCTACTACTCAGTGCATTCCTGTGGAAATAGCTTTCTATTCTGTTTATGCTTTCAGGCATCAGTCCTGCAAGCACTTATGCATATATTTAAGATTATGCACACATATGGTCCTGTTGGGATCAATGAGGCTTCTTGTGTCAGTAAAGTTGAGGGTATTGATAAGTGTTTGCAGAATCGGGTCTGTAGTTCACACTTACTAACCTAAAATTCTTAGCTCAGCAGCGTTTCTCATTATATAAACATAACTTACATCTGTATTTATTTAGTTCTGTAGGCTTTGAGCCATTTTCAGCCATAATTCATGTTGCAGAATTTTTTTCATCCTGCCAACAACCTAATTTAATAAACAAACCACTGTCATAATTTTTGCTGAATTTTTGTAAGGAATGTACGAACTCTGTCTTTATTAATTAGCAGAAGGCAGAATATTACAAAAGGAAACTTCTCTGTGTTCAACTTTGTAGTCTTTCCATGAAGTCTGGTCTTTCAAAAAACACTCCTGTTTTTTACTTATATTCCTACTACAGTAGATGCCTCCCCATCACAGTGTTTGCAGTGCACACTTTTGGCCAAGGCAATGCTTGCGTTCTCATACATAAATGTTCTTATTCCTATGCATGGTATAATTGCATCTCATTTTACCATAGCAAAAAGAAACCAAAAGAGATAATGCTAGCAACCTTCATGTTACAAAATTGCGCTCTTCCCAAAGGCTTGCTGAAGCCTTTCTTTTTAACCTAAATCTTTCAATCTGGTTCTCCAGGAATTCTATGCACATTTGAGTCCAAGAGACAGGGAAAAAATACAAATAATAAAAAAAAATCAAGTAACTGTTTAAAATGATGTTATTAGATGTATGAAACACTTTAGCAAATGAAAAAAAAAAAAGAAAAATTCTCAGCTGGACTTAATGTTATTGAATTTTGGGCAACCACCACAAACCCTAGACCCCCTGGAACAGATGACGCTGAAATTAATTGTTACTTTTAGTTTGAGTCCCAAAGTATATTATTTTTCTTCAGTTTTTGGAATTTTTTTCTTGGAAAATATCTTCAAATGTAAGTAGCAGAGACTGTTTGCCTTTCCTCTTTCCAGCTTTTCTCCCTCCCTCAGGGGGAGGACAGACTGACCTGAACAGTTACCTGTAAAAGGTGAAATGGAAAGCTGATGTAGCCATGGCTGGTTTCTCTCTGGTTAAATTGCTCTGGTGAGCAACTTCTGATCATAGGTTTTTCAATGCTGGAATTTAACTATAGTATGCCCTTGACCAAATATACTCCTGTGTACTTTGCTAGATATTTAGCTCCTTAACACAAATATCTGATCTCAATAGAGATGAATGCCTGACTGTGTGAGGGCTGGGGAGAGGGGAGGAATGTAGCCAGAAGGTGTGCCGGTTGCCTAAATTAGTCAGACAATATTCAGGGGGTTTGGTGTTTTGGTTTCATTTAACAAAGTTGTGCTGGGACATGCTACTCTTAAACGTGGAGCTGCAGTTCATGTTACACCTAAAAAAGATTTTGGGTGCCAAGAAGCTGGAAAGAAAGCTTTGCCTCCTGAGCTGCTCAGGAGCCTGGCATTTTACCATCTCATTAGCAGGTAGCCTGGATTATTTTTGGGACATCCAACACATCCCTATTTATATCTTGCTTGTCAGACAGTAAAATGAAAGTTCCTTTTTGTATCTTGTCTCTGTGAACATAACTAGGAACCTAGATCATGGTTTGCTATCCACACACTGTCCTCCTTGAAACCAGCAGGTTAAGGAACTAGTATTTCAAATATATCTGTCTTTCAAAAGTAATAGCTGGCAGTGGCCAATTATTTCATACATCTCTGTGTGGTATAAATAGAGTAAGCCACAGTCATCTGTGGTTTTCAATAATTATCACTTTTTCATTCACAAATAGTTGGATCTTCACTTGCTTTATATTTATGGTAAACCAGAAAGCCGGCGTGGTTGACCTTTCTAAATCTTTCTAAATTGTGCTTATATAGCAAGATGTACAGTGAAAAGGCAGTAGGCCCCAACCAGTAGAATATATTTCAGCTTGTAGTTCATCCCAGGGTGTCAATTTTGAAAGCAAAATCTTTCCAAGGCAATTTAAGCGACTAGCTTATGGAAGGGGGGAATTCTGACAGGGTTTGCAACAACCCTTTTCAAGTTTACAGCATGAAGTCCACTGCTGCAGATGGCCGCAAAGTTTCCCAGTTAAACCCCTCGTACTGCTGCAAAGTAAATATTCTCTTTCTCCTCAGATTTTTGAATGGCTTTACAGGAATTGTAAAGCCAATTGCAGCATCAGTTTCTCTATTATTTTTCCTTACTGGCAGAATGCAATGCCCTCGAAAAATGATAGTCCCTGAGACCCTGTCAGTTTGCATGCTCTAACACTTTATTATCTAATGATCTAATATGCAACAAGGCAAAGAGGGGGTGCTTATCACCCTGACAGGATGCCTAAGAGAAGTGACTAAATTACTTTATGTACCATTAGCGCTAGCTGCCATGGTGAACTCACTGTGAGCATTTATGCAAATATTCCTGAATACATTCAAGTGGCCTTGTCAGGAAGACAACTGACAAGGAGCTTAAATGCTCGGCGTTTTAAAGGAACAGTTTTATTTCTTTTTCTTTTTCTTCCCCCTCCTCCTCTATAGGAGAGCGCATTAGGTGATGGTGAGGTTTACTGGTGATTTGATTCTGAGTCAGCTCAACAGCGGCAAAAGATGAAAGATGCGCAGTAGAAATAAGGACAAATTATAAGACATGATGTCAGAATTTGCAGATGGAAGCAGAGACAACCATGATTTTTAAAGCAGTGTCCTGCCATTATTTTAAATGAAATATACATAAATCTAGGTGTGTATATATCTAAAATAGGTCATTATAGAGCAAAACCGTCAGTCCCGGCTGCCTTATACTGGAAATGCTTGTGCATGGCTGGATTATTTGATCACTCTATTGTGGTACCAGAGACCGTCAAGCTTTTACAATGTTGTTTTAGTTCACGGTAGTAATGAGTGATTCAGACCGTTTGCTGTCTGCAGGTGCAAAGCCTCCTACAGTAGATGAAGAAAAGTAGCTGCTGTGCCTCAGCTGGCTACGTCGGGTAGATTTTCTCATCAGCAGTGTGGCATTTAAAGAGCTTTTCTTACCAGTCTTGCCCATCCCAGGCAATTTGAGAGCCCACAGTCACCACAGTATGCACATTCCCAGATTTTCCTACTAAATCTTCAGATTTGAAAGCAAAAATTACTGCTAGGCTGTGTCTTAGTTGATTAGATTTTTTTTCTCTTTAGGTTAATAAAAAGGAAATTTTTTCCCCACCTTCTAAACTGTTTTGAGAGGATAATCTTTATTTTAAAGATTTGTGTCTGCCTGACTAAGTATTGTTGTTATCTGCTCTGACTGTAGCACAATTGTTGAGCGTGGTCATTGTGTACCTTGAATTTAACTGCATGTGCTGGGTGCTCCACTTGATGGGTCCTGAAAGATGCTCAGAAATCTGACTTAGTGACCTGGTTCTTGTGCTGGAAGTGGCTTTGCTCTGTAACATTAACCATTACATTTTTGGAAGGAGTAGAGGCTCGTGAAGAGGACGCCTCTATCAGCTCCATTTTAACCATCTCACCCCTGAATCCCTCGGTGTTACATGTTGGTTGATGAAATTGTTGATGCAATACAGAATACTGAGTGAAGCAAAAAATGGCAGGTTGAAAAAGGTTACTCTTCAAAACTTGATACGTTTTACCCTTAGATGGTATATGCTCAGATTCTTTATCAAATTAGGGACTATTGCATTCACAAAATGGACAGATTTAACAAAAGAAACTCTAATGTTTGACTTGGATCGTCTGTGGGTGGAGGCACCTGTTATATCTTAGTGCTTCACGTAAGAATGTTTTTGTGATTATATGAAAAATACAAACACACAAGCTTTTTCTGTGCCATATCATTCCATAGAGAGAAATGCAGTGGTCTTGATTTATTATTTAGAAGAGAAATATTGAAAAAAAAATATTAGGATTCTACCACTCTACTTGAGGGGATCTTCTATGTTATTCTGAGTTACTTCTGCTTTCTAATTTATTTTCTATGAGGGAAGAATACCTAGGGTTGTTGGACATCTCTATGCATACACAGGGGAAAAAAAAACGTGACTTTCAGAACATTGCACAACACGGATAGTAATAACAGTAAGTGAGTCTTGATATACTGAAGGATTGCAAAACTTCAAGCTGGAAATAATTTTCTTTACTTTTGCCAAGTTGTCTTTTTCATATCTGTTCCTTCATAAATGCAGTGACTCATAAATTCAGGCAATTTTTTTACATAATGGCTTGTTATGTGTTCTTGGAGCTTGACCTCACCAAGTGTATAGTATTAACCTCTTTGCTGCCCTGTGGACTTATTCTATGTTTCTAATATAAGTGAGCACACCAGGCCTGGATTAGTCCAGTATGTCTATGCAAAGCTAGAGAATTTGTTCCTCTGAAGAGAGAAAACATGGCCAAAAAGTTAAGGTGCTTCACTTGAGAGAATTTGTAGATAAAGACTTCAATATGATCTCAACAAGATTTTAACTCTGGGGGCTGTGGAAGTAAGCTGCCAGAATTGTGGCAGGTTCTCTGCAGGTTGCAGATGTTAAGTCAAGATGTGGTATTTTCCTAAAAAACATGTGGCAGGTTGGGGAGAGGTTAAGGAACTGAGAAATTCCTGACCCAAAAATTGCTGGGTGAGGTTCTCTGGTGGGTGCTATGCAGGTTGTCAGCCTGTGTGACTGAAATGATCCCTTCAAGAGTAAAATCTGGGGATCCATTAGCTTAGCAAACCCAGCAGAGTTCAGATTTGTACAGCTCCTATCTAGGCAGCCAAAACTGTGTTAACTGCATCACGCCGTCCTGAGTTATGCCAGTGTTTGGTTTAATCTTCACCAGAGCAGAGTAGCTGTCTGCAGACCCAGACCCCACCTTCCTCTTTTGATTCTACTGAAAATTTCACAAAAATTGGGTCGGTGGGTCATTGAAGATGCTCTTCTCCAACCCAGTAAGGTCAAACAGAAAGCAGAAAAACTTCTGTTTTATTTGTCTAGGTCAGAAATCAACCACTAAGGAAAGGTACTCTAAAGCTTAGAATATCTACTCCAGCAATTTTGATCTTTCAAAATTTATTTTTGGTCTGAGCCTAAATGAAAACAAGTTTTAAATAATTTTCTGGGAGGCAGATTTTTAACGGTTGTTTTGGGTAAGGAGATTCCAGAATTTCAGTTCTGCCTTTAGGTTGTAGGTATTTCATGAAGTTGGAGGTCTGACTTAATTATTTTCTTTTCATATTTAAACATTATTTCACGCTATATTTACCAACACTGCTGCCACAATGTTGCAGGAGGCTGTTTGAAGTATCCTAGCCTTTAATAATAAGGATTGCTGTTACATAATGCCCACGGAAATACATCCTGAAAAGTCAAGTTTGGCTACTCCAGTCACCATATTTAGAAAGGATTCCTGCTTGAAAGCCACGTTTCAGGGATCTAGGTACATCTAATTGAATGAGTAAAAAATGCTACAAGGGAAGTGGGAGACACCTTGATTTTAAAAAGATAAGGTGTGGCAGTTTCTAGCCATAAGCAACCATTGTTTTATTTTTTTAAAAAAATAAATGAAAAATAAAACAGCCCTACCCCAAGAATATCTAAACAATGTCAAGCTGTGATATGCTGTTACCCTCTATTGTTATGAGGATGTCATGAATTCATAGAAAAATAGTACCTGGATGAAGAGAGAGCACATTTTGCGAAATTCCCAGAGGTGCTTTCAGAACTATGCTCCCAAAATTGCAAAAAGAAGAAAACATGGGGGGAACTGTCATTAAAATTTGATAGAGATTTGTGTGGAAAAAAAAACCCCTGTTTTGTTACAGGAGACAGATAAGGGAGAAAAGTTCAGGTGGAAATTCTTCAACCACTGAGAGAGTTGACTCTTATTTGGAGAGTTAGACCAACCACTTTCTGAAGGTCTGAGGTTTCTCTCCAGACCTCAGAGGAATTGGAGTACCGTTACGCCAGTAGAAAAACCTTAGCTACTCGCTTTGGAAGAAACTTCACAGACGCTAGTACAGGAGAACATTCAGTAGAACTCAAGTAGGCAATGAATATTCATAGATAATGAGCGTTCATTACATTTTGATTTGCTTTGCTGGCCACCCTGTCACTAATACAATGGCATCGTAAGGGGAAGAGAATGACATTAGGATTAGAGAACTGTTTGAAAGATACTGCATTGTATGGCAGTGAAGTTTTGCCAGATGTTTTTCCAACCTGCCAAAATATGCACACCAGCAATTAACAACACATTTCATTGCTGTAGTATGATTAATATTATTTCTGAAGAAATTCCTCTAATTCAGCTTGTTTATTATAGGATACCATCATTGTTCTTATGTTGGGAAAAGGTGGGGTTTTTTTCACTCCAGTCTTCTACTGAGCTTTGCAGAATACCAAGGGAAAGGGTTTTGTGAATTGTGGTTTGTAAATTAAGGCCAAGAACTAGTGACTTTGTGAGAACCCATCTGGATGTAGTAAAAGGTCGTGATTATCAAAGAACGGTGTTCAGGGCAGTTTGCAGGTATCTGAGCACTTCCAAATGTTTCATATTAGGCACCCCAGTATTTAAATATCTCAAAGCTTTCGGTGGTTGTGAAAGCTCTCTGTTCCTGTGGAACTCCTGGCCAAACCTGTGGATCAGCTGAGTGCTAACTATCTCAGGAGTAAAGTTTTGATTAAAATTTTCTGCCAAATTGTCATTTAGAATATTCTGATTAGGAAACTTCACAAATAACGAACTTGGGGAGTTTTTGTATCTCCAGCTGCACATCTTGTTGAACCAAGAGAGGACTGGTGTGAGCATTCAAGTGTCTCTCTTACTGTGTCTGACTTACGGGGTGCGTGCCAAGTGTTTCCCCAGCAAAATGAGTATTTGACAAAGCTCCTCCACATCCGAGGAAATGAGTTAATAGCATAAACCAGGAAACTGATGCAGAAAATGGAACCCACCAGGGTGGGATGATTGGAGTGGTTATTCTAATCTGTGTTGCCATCTGAAAATTATTAATGTTAGTAGTAAAGAGTAAAAATAAACTAATAATTAATATTGGAGTGGAGACAGGCTTTGTATTTGGCCCAGATCCAGAATACAAGATTTTCAGGAGTGCGTGGCATTGCAAGAAGTGTGCTTTCATTAAAGCCAGTAATACAGCTTCATAAAGTGTTTCTTAAAATCTTAGCCCAAACTGTTTGCTGAGCATAACCAGAAAGCTTTGTGTGTCACAATTAGTCCTTTCTGCTTCCCACCTTAGTTCCACAAATTTATAGTTCGCTTTGTTACAAAACAAATCTTTAGCGTGAAAGTTACTGTAATATAGGCAGTGCTGGTTTATGACCTCATTGAACAAAGTGAATAGGGCCAGGAAGTTTATTAAAAAGAGCAAGAATAAAGTTTTTCATGAAACTTGTCTGAAATTAAGCAGTTCAAACTCATTTCTAGAAGTAATTTAAACAGATCTGCAAGGTTTAAGGTACAAGGGTCATCATGAGATGCTTAGCAAGATATTGTCCTTCATGAAGTGGATATTTAGGACTTTCTCAACTTCTGATCAATTTTTGTGAGTCAAATGGACACCAAAAAGTGTAAGGTACCTCAAAGCAATCTTTTTTTCTGGAAATTCTTGGACCTAAGGCCAAACTCTCAAAACACGAAGGTGCCTCAAGATGTGGGTGAGTGTTTGTGGGATTTTTAATACTCTGGCTACAGAATTTCTGTGCCTGCAAGTACTTTGAAAGTTCCATTAGGTGCTGACTGGAACCACTGGATAGCTGAGTGCTTCCAAATATCTGGTCTCAAATGCTGCAGGAACATGTGTGCCTTTTACTGTACTGCTGTTGAAGTGTCTGTTAGCAACGTATAAGGAGAATATGAGGAAATAAAAAAACCAATTATGTTTGTATAATACCATATCATTATGGTTTTGTAGCAAATCTCTCAGAGGTTCTGTATCTATCCCATGAAAAAACAAAATGAGTTTCCCACAGAGGTCCCTTCCGGGTTGCGAAATGGCAGCGGATGTGCTGGGTCTCCCCTCGTGTTGGAGGCTGAGTTACTGTTCACTGAAAACCCAGGAATGCGTATGGAATTCATAGGTTTGGTGTTACCTGATCCATGCTGGGAGGGAAGGCCAGCTCTTGGAGGGAAACTGCCGGCATGACCGCAACGCTGCTCATCTTCCCAGCTGCGGCTTTAGTTTGTGGGTTGGGGTTTGAGGTCACAGCACTTTGCCTCAGTACGTCCAGGTGAGAGCGTCGCTCAACTTCCTGGGCTCTTTGAGGGGATGAAGAGAGGGAAAAAAATATTTTGACCAAGTTTGGCTCTCTGAGGCGCTGAGAGGTAAAGCAGCTCTGATTAAGAGCTGTTTGGGGAAAATTATCCTCTTCCTGGGATTGTGACCTTGAAGACAACAGCAAGTGCTGCCTCCTCGTTCAACCGCGAGTCTGGAGCAGAGGTGCTTGCTGGAAAGCCCAGAGTCAGGTGTCAGTTCAATATCAGTCGCCAAATATTTTAAATGGGGTTGCTTCTGGCTGCTTCCTACCTATGATACCATCTTGCTGAGGTCTTCTGGTACTTTCAGGAGCCATTGCGGAACTCCCGGGTCTCCAGGCTTCCAGAGGTGTCTGCCCATCTCTGCTCATTGTATGGCAGAAAGAGGATCCTAGTTTAGGCAGTTGGACTGAGCCAGCCAGTGCTGGAGTCTGACTTTTTTACATGCTGCAATGCCTTGGGTAGGTGGTCTGAATATGGCCTTAAGTAAATAAAAACATAGCATGACTTTATCAGACACATTGAAAGAACAACTTCTCTAAGCATTTGTAGGCTTGAGTCCAAAGTACTCACTCCTCAGATTTTCAGCGTGCTAGTTTTATGTGGTGTTGTTGCTGGACAGATACTATGAACTGTAAATATATTTTTATACTTGTGTTTTTGCAAGTAATGCTTAAATGGCTGGGAGGAGGTGCTTCACCCTGCATTCAGAGCAGCACAAAGAACAGAGGGAGAAACAGTCTGAAAGCCAATGCGCAGGAGAGACAAGGGGTCTCTGTCTTTGCAATGCAATCAGGGCTTCTGCTTGAAATACAGTTCAGGTTACATCACCTCCATTGCTGTCCTGCTGCCATCACAAACATGGGCTGCATATTATATCACATTCCTGAATATAATAATAGCAGTAGTAGTAATAATAATTAATTATAATAATATCAATTTAATTACTTTGTTTATTTTTCTTGTCCACCCTTCTCATCCCAGGTAGTCATCTGTAGTGTATTTCTGTCCAGGACAGCAATTTAGTGAAACCTTCTGATCACTGGGTTGCTTCTCCTACAGAAGAGCCAGATTCCCTACCTTTCCCCTTGGTCCAGGGCCCGGAAAGCCGAGGCTGTCCATTGGACCTTGGACTCTGTTGGCAGCTCTGCGTTACCTGTCATGGAGGCAGCCTGAGCACCATTTTTGCACATGATGAATATGGATCTTTGCTGCATCTGGCAGGCTGCAACAATGAATGCAGAAGATTGTCATTAATAGATAATAAAAGCGGAAAGCAACATTAATGGGAATAAGCTTTTCTTTTACCGGGACTGATTATTTCTTTTTTTTTTTCTTGGCCTGTGACTAGATCGAGCTGCAAATAAGAGCTACCAACACTGCGTGCACGCATGTGTTTTGTTGTTGGCTGGTTTTTAATCTGGAGTATTTAACCATGATATCTTCAAAGTGCGATTGTGTCATACATTCTCATACACTAATAGATTTCAAAGATGAAGAGCCTTGCTGCTTTATGTTTAGTCATGCCTTCATCTGTAAATTTATGGTGGTATTATGGTTTAATGAATTGAACAAGTCCCAGAACAACAACAAAAATGCTTTTTTGTTTGAATTTAGATATTGCGTACTTTGTTCTTCAAACGAATAATAAAACCAATATGTTTCTTTAGTGGTAAACTTCAGGCTAACTTCATCTCGCATTACTAATCAAGTACTCGAGGATATGTGTGCGCACACACACATATATATATATATATATATATATATATATATGCGCGTGTGTGTGTGTGGGAAACAAGCGCTTTCAGTTGTGGTGTGAGACATAGGCTGAACATTCATATTCCTGTAGCAATAGGCAAACCTTCGAGAACAGATGGAGCAGAGTTCAGCACAAAGGTTTAATCCTATCAGGATGATTCCTGTATGGCCATCTGGATAATCCGGCGCACAAATTCAGTGCCTGTTAAAAATACAACGTAGGCCAAGATTAGCGTCACAGATTTTCTGCTAGACTTGTTCATATTTGACTTTATGATTCTCAGACTCCAGAAAATTGCATTAGAGAGCAGCCTGTGATTTGTGAGAGAAATCAGACGAGGAGTAAGAACTCTTAGGGTACTTGAATTTCCCTTAAAGAAACTGGATTACAGGCACTCCCTGTCCCTGCCACAACTGCTTTGTGTTTCTACACGGGTTGTTTCTGAAAGACAGTTACTGTGAGCTCTCTGTTGTGGATAGACTTTCTCAGTTCTGCTGAACAAAGAGACTTGAGCTTAAAATTAATTGTATTCGGGGCTCTTGTTTTTATCAGGATGAAGTAAATTCTGTTTGCTGTAGAATCAGGTGAACTTCTGATTCTTGTGCTATATAATATAGCGGGGTTTTAAGTGATTTTGAGGGGGATGGAGTTCTGTTTTTTGCTTTGTGATGGTGAAAGATCCCATGAAGGTTTAATTGATACTAATATTTACTTTGGGGAGTAATAATTTAGATTTAGATTGAGCTCTTATGTTTCATCTAGAATAGTTTCTGTGTATCATCAACTAAGCCTTGCCAGTGTGGCCACAACATACCAGTGTACATCTGAACCCCGAGACTTGATGCTGTTGCACTCGGGATGCTGAACTTTTTACACCTTTCAGGGGTGGGATGCTGTGGCTCAGGAGTATTATGTAGTCCTGTGTTCTAACTCTAGAGAGACTTGCTGCGAGAGATTTACAGTTTTGTTAAGGTACTGATGGCAAATAAAAGATTGAAAGTGAGACCATGGTGACGGTGAAGGAAAACGTGAATTTAGAAATAGCACCCACCTGCCCTTCTGTAAGGTCAAGATTCAGCAAAAGTAAACCACAGGGTTAACATTAAGCAAATGACTGATTCCAACAGGGTAGGTTTAGGCTGGACATTAGGAAGAAATTCTTCACAGAAAGAGTGGTCAGACACTGAAACAGACTGCCTAGGGAGGTGGTTGAGTTGCCATCCATGGATATGTTTAAGTGTTGCTTAGATGTGGTGTTGGGTGATATGGTTTAGGGGCGAACTTGTAGTATAGGGTTAATGGTTGGACTTGATGATCCCAAGGGTCTTTTCCAACCTGAACTATTCTATGATTCTATTCTATGATCACATAAAATGCTTTGCTGGTTCAGGACCTTAGTTAGCAGCACTGAAGGACCAGTCAGTGAAATTAAGTAGGTTTCGGGGTATGTGAACTATGCAGCAATGTTTGTTTTGACAAACTTTTTGGGTTGATTTATATTACACATTTTGGGCTTCCATTCGCAAAGTTGCCTTCATCCTCACCCAGCAATTGCATCAGTGTGACTATTTTTATACTTTAGTGCATTTAAACAGATGCAGTCTCCTTTCTGGACATGCTTATTGTTTTTAGAATAATCATGTTGGCTTAGCTGGGCTTGGTAATTTCATCAGCGGAAGTTAAATCAGTAGGAAGCCATTGAGATTGAAACAGGAGAGGCATATAGGATTTTTTTCACTGTTTTGTTAACAAAGCTTTTAAAGTCCTCATTCAGATAAAACTGTGCAATCCTATGCATGTATCACACCTTAGTTCCCTGCATGGTATTGTTTTCCCCCATTTTTGGGACACGTTTCCTGCACCTTTGCAAGTAACTCCATGGGATGGAGAAAGGTGTGAAGAAATTGAGGTGCAGTAATTTGAGGGCTCATAGTAAAACATTGATCTTGCTTGAGGTCAAAACGTGCCTGTGCATCCCTGAGGGAGGAGGGTGTGCTGTGGCAGTCACTGGCTTGGTGCTTGGGTCTGAGTAAACTTGCCCCAGTTTTGGAGCTGGAAGCACTACTGATATTTGGAAGGGCCTTTGCGATATTCTTGGATGCGCTGTTTCTTCTCCTGATCCAGTGTGTGTGGAACCTGCAACCCTGTGCAACCCAGCTGTCGGAGACACCAGAGACCACGTCCGCCCTGGAGCTGAGTGGCTGCACTGGGTTGGGCAGAGAGCTATGTTTGGCAGAGGCCACTCACCACAGTTTCTTCATGGCTGACTCAGAATTAAAATCTTCCAAATTTGGGGCAAAAATAATGAATGCAAAAATTATAGCTTAAAATCTGCTTGAAATTTCCTTGAAATCAAAAATCAGAGGAGTGCATCAAAAAATGTCACAGTAATATTGTTAGGCTTCTTGAAATATATATATTTATGTTTATAGAGAGGGAGTGTGTATGTTTCTTTTTCAATAATAATGTATATATTTATGTAATCATCTTTTGGCTGAATCTATATATTGAATGTAACCAAATTTTTAAAGTTTTTTTTGAACATTGCATTTTTATTGGGGAGTTTGTTATTTGCCAAAAAACCACGAGAGAGCTCTCTTTTGAAGGTCAAGTTTTACCGACTTGCAGTGAGATGCTAAGGACTCTTACTGTTTTATTAATTTTTTGAAAGCAGGAGGTACCTCCTAAAGCAAAAAACAAACAGGCAAAAAAACACCTCAGAACTTCATCTGTGATGTGAAAGGGTTTAAAAGAATGAATGAAAATGCATTTCTTCTAATCACGGAGAGAACTAAATCATTATTTGCACGGAAATGTTTTAAGCAAAACACACAGCAGATTTTTTTTGTAACACATCTCTCATTATTCAGGATTGCCTCCTTTTTCCATGCAATCATTTTTCAGGCGGTGTTCAACAACTGAGAGCTTTGGAAATCATTAAGGAAAGAGAAACACAGAGAACTCCATGAAATGTAACTTTGCTAGCTGGGGCATCAGTGAGGTTTAAAGAGAAACGCTGTCTTAAGTATTGATTGTAGGTGGAGTATTATCCCAGGTAGTTTACATTTTCATGGGAGCCGAGCATCCAAAATGTTAGGCAGCAAATCACAGGCAATACCTTTAAATTCACTACTGAAAAACAGAAACAAAGGCAACCTTCCATCCCTTCCCCCAACCTGGAGGGATTGCACTGCATGTGTATTTTTGGTTCGGTGATTTCACCCAGTGCAGATGTCATGAAGAACCAGGAGGAGGTTGCCGGTTTTGGCAGGGTGTTGTAATCTTTTAAAGCTTGCAAATGGTAAGTCCCAAATATCAAGATGCTCTAAAGGAGAGAGCTGGGAAGGGGGGGAGCAGGGCATCACATCCTCGTGCCTGTGTTGCATAAAGCTGCGTGAGTTATCTCCTCGAGAGGGAAACCTCTGTTACCCTGCTTCCTGCACAGCAGCTGCTTATTGTCAGGGGAGAATAGGAGAGAGAGCAGGCTGTGATATGAAAAAAGGAAAGCAGGAAGATCATCACTTTACTAAGATAAACAGCAAATGCATTGTTTAGCTTAAGAGTGAAGATTTAATGCTCCCGTACAATATGTAAAAACTCTGCCACGTTCCCTTTCCCTGAAGTGTCTATGACTAACGCTTTGGGCTGGTCCTGCAGACTCTTCCCATCCAGGCTGGTTTGGTAAGCCTCAGTTGCCTATGCTGGATACAGGTTTGGCAATGCCTCCACACACTAGACTGGAATGGTATCATTGCATAGGGCCACAGACTTTTTAGGATTCAGCCATTCAGCATGCTCACAGTAGGTAAGAAGACAATGACAACTCTTGGTTCTCAAGAACAAGAATGTTATTTTAGAAAAAAACCCCACCCAAACCCAACCTGTTTTTCTCCTCTCTTAAGGAGAAACATACCTTGCAAACTAAAAATTATGATCAAAAAGCCTTGAGCATGCCAGCAAGCAGTGCACACCTTTGGCTCCAGAGTGCCATGGGAAAGGAACTCGGGCTCAGACCGCTCCCGAGCACGGCTTTGCTCAGTCACAATCCCTGCATGAATGCAATAGCTGTGAGGTACCTGGGGAAAGATCTACATCAGATAATATAAAAATGCTGTAGTAATCCCAGAGTTAGCACTGAGTCGCTGCTACATTTGACTCTCTGCAACACTGAGTAGACGTAGCAGCTCAGTTCCTAGAACCAGTGTATTGGCATTCGCACGTCAGCTCTGCTGCTGCCAGTTCTTGGGCTAGGTTGGATGAGCTCTGCACTGCACAGGGTGGTCTACATGTAGCCTAAGTGTTTTTTGAAATGGGAAACCCCAGTTCTGTATACATTAGATAGCTCTTGGCAGCTCTGCACTGAACGCTACCCAGCTATCTTAAAAAATCTAGTTCCTTATTCTGCAACTGCTTCGACTGGGCTTTTAAGCACTTAAGTGGTTTGTTGAACCACAACTTCAATAAGTCATGGGTTTCAGAGCTTAAAACTGATTTGTCTTGATATTCTGAAGATCAGTAGTTTGGCGAAAGCATTTAACAGGTTGAAGTATCAGACCCATAAACTGTGGGTTAATCTGTGGCTCATTTATATATTTAGCCTGGAATTAGATTTCACCCAAGAAAAAAAGGAAAATTAAAGTAAACTCCAAATATTTTCAGTATTTCCTCTAAGATGAGACATAAATTCCCTGCTCCTCTGAATTCCTAGTTTTAGCCGCCTTTAGGCAGCTCTCCTTGCATGTCACAATACTCTTAAAGAGAAGAAAAATAAAAGCACATACCCCATCTTTTAAACTCCTGATGTGATGCAGCAACTGTTGTCAGAGGCTCATCTATGGAATAATGGAGGATGAAGCCACACTTCATGACAAAAACTGCAAGAGAGGTCATTCTTATAGTCAACAGCACAAACTGGATATTAATCATAGAGCAAATACATTTCAGAAGCTAGATAAGACCAGTCCCAGAGCCCTGCTGATCGCTGTGCATCCCACTAATTCACCTCAGTGAACAACTCCCTCTAAGCTCAATTAACCCTTATTCGAAGGCCACACGTAAACTTTGTAGTAAATATGTTTTTTTCCTCTGGCCTCTGTTTTCCGTTGATGGAATAGATCATTTCTGTTGGAGGATAAGATGCTATCTCTGTTTGTAAATGCAGGTCCCTAATTAAGAGTATGAGATGTCCAGCATGTGTTTGTGAGGGACTTGAATTGGTAGCTCATTGATTCTGTAAATTCTGATGTTCGATGCCACTGAGGGCATCTGACATTTCCTCTGTTTTCAGGTGCTGTTTGAGGTAGATAGAAGTGCTCAGGAGGCAGATGGATGGTGATGTGGGGGAGAGGGATTTCCTTGTGCAATTGCCTGCACTCAAAGTTGGTTGTTAAACATGTACAAGAAGATATGAGGAGATGTTATTGCTGCTGTTTTGTTATTATTGTTATTGTTATTAGTATTATTAGTACCGTTATTATTCTCCCTTCCAAGCATTGTTCAGAGGCAAATTGGAAATGTGGTAATTAGGCCCTGACTGGTAGTGTAGTACTAGTGTCCTGAGCCAAAGTTCAACGCCCTGAAATGAAATTTAAACCAATTAATCTGTTAGATTTTTATCGCTTGTCCGTGTTTTCTCAGCAATTCCCTCAGCACGCGGCCTTTGATCAACTCTCATACAAAAGCTAAAACGTGTGCCTGCTGCTAGCAAGATGGGGCTGACATTAACATGGCACTCATAAAACAATCAGAGCAGTGAAGCCCTCAAACAGACAGGGCATAGTAATATTTAATAAAAGCGCACACATAATCTTCAGAATTAGCATTTTGTGCCTTGCAGTACCTTTGGGAGAAGAGCTTTTATTTGTGGAGTGATCATTATTATAACAAAGAAGAGCTACCTAATAATTTCCACTTTAACTCCGCAATATGCCACGAGCATTTCTGAACCATTATGCTAAACTGTGGCGGGGTAATCATTTTATTGTCACAGTTTGAAGGAAGAAAAATCCCCTGTATATCAGTATCTAGGGGAGTATGGGAACACAGGAACACACTGACACACAGAGCACACAACGCAAAACTTTTCCCTTCTGCTGCGCGTGTGCTGAAGTTGGTACCCGCCATCCTTTGTGTGGAAGGCGACAAGATTTTAATAATGTATATTCTGAGAAAAGATGATTTCAAAAGAACATTGTTTTCCTTGAAAGTCATTAAGGCTTTTGGTCATAAATCTTTAAAATTTATTGATAGAGAGACCTTAGCTTTGAAGTCAGTGGCAAAATTCCCATTGGCTTCAGTAAGCTTGGCATTGCAGTGCCTGCCTCTAACATCTCTATCTGTTAACTCAGACCACAGGAGCAGCACAATGAAACATGTCAGATGTTAACACTGATTTGCCTTGATATTATGCAAAGAAGGAGAGCAGTTCATTAAGGCTTATAATCATTAGGCCGTTTCGTCAGATGGAGGAAGGGGCCACATCACCTTCAGCAAGGAGCCGCAAAGTCCGTGCCTGCAGCTGGAGGGGTAGTATTTAGTTTTTCCTCCGTTCAACGACTGTTCTGAAAACATGCAGTGAATGCAATACGCTCATGGCAAAGAGTCTTATAGTCTTATCTGATATTTAGGCTACCAAAGTCTTTTGGTTCTAGTTGTAGTTGGCTGCCAGCTATTAATTTAAAGAAATGTTTGTATGTGTAATTGTTCTTTTTTTCTTCTCTGGACTTAAAGTCTGTTTATATTATCAGTCATGTATATTTCATTGCCTTTATTAGAACTGGCCTAAAGTCCTCCACTGCATTTGTTTATCGGTGAAGTTTTAGACCTCGATTAAAATCTCCTTTTCTACAGAAAACCAAAATTTTGTGTAACATTTTTTTCTATTTGTTTTAAAAACAGCATTTTAGAAATGATGCTTTGGTGTTACAGCAGGGCATGTTAAGTGAGAATATTTTGAAGCAAAATATTTTGTTTTTCTTGGAAATGTTAAAAAGCATTATAGTTAATTCCAGATAGAGATTCTGGAACTTTGCATTCTGAAAAAAAGATGTTCTGTATTTGGTTTCTCTTGCGACCAAAACAAAATATAGAAAAATCAAGGTCTCCAATGAAAAGATTATTCTGCCTAGCTCTGTTTTTTCTAGGGTTGCACAGAAGTAAACACCTTCCAGACAGTGCTTTGAAAGTTGCCAAATGATTAACAGAAGAAGTATGAAGAGCTGAGGGCCTGAGCTGGCCAGGCATTTGTACCAGGGGCATAAATAGAGCTGAGGTCATTGCCTTGTCCCCCTCCCAGCATCACCTGTGGTGATGCTGACAAAAGGGGCCCAATTCTGCCGTCCTTCCTGGTGCTTCAAGGAGAGGGCCTGGGCAGGGCAAAGGGTTAGTAAGGCCGGTGTCCCAGATGACACTGGCTGTTGCAAATACATCATTGTATAAACATGATTTGTGCCTTCACAAACAGGTGGCCGTCTGGATGCCTCGCTCAGCACGTCTCCTCGGGCTTCCTTGGGCTGCGGCCCTTCAGCAAAGCTTCCCTTGTGGGGCAGCGCCTTCGGGCAGCCCTTCCAGTCTTCATAGACACTTGCGTTTTACGATAAGAGAAGCTGTGTGGGGAAGGTTGGAAAGTCACACTGGTTTTAGTGACTGTTCCCGATGGAAAATAATAACCTGAATCTTTTGGGAGTGCACCGTGTTCTCACTACTTCGCAGGTATCGCCTGCAAAGCTTACCAGCCAGCCCTGCTTATTAAACCACCTGGCATTTCGTCCTCAGAGGAGAGATCCTGGGTTGTTGCCAGCAGTTTTGGTGAGGCATTGATTCAGCACAATTGCTACATATTTAAATAAAATTACACGTGCGAGTGGTCACATTGACTTTGCGGGTGAGAGTATCACAGTGCAGAAACCCACAATTCAGCACAAGGACCTGAGTGGCTGCTCCAAGTGCCCCTGGCTTCCATGAGACTGGGCATGTATTTTATATTAAGCACGTACATGCATAAAATATCAGAATGAAATACATGAGGCAGCACAGCACCTTGCACTTCTGGGTGCAACGCAGGTACCGTAAAGAGCATCACAAGATAAATAGCAAGACCTTTAG
Source organism: Trogon surrucura (assembly GCA_020746105.1). NCBI lineage: Eukaryota > Metazoa > Chordata > Aves > Trogoniformes > Trogonidae > Trogon > Trogon surrucura. The sequence continues at coordinate 11,442,448 of CM036630.1, forward strand.
TTAGGACCTGTAACTGCAGAACAGTATCTTGCATTCATTTTAAAGATGAATTGAATCTATAATTTTGAAGCCTGCATGTGTTTTCTGTTAATGGCTTATGGTCTCAAACAGTTTTTATTCACTGGTATTTAGGAAAAAAATGTTGCTTGTAGTCTTTACGAAATGTAGCTCATTCTCTGACACATGGGAAACTGATTATCTTTGGGTTTTATTGGGGGGGGTGGGGCGGGTGGGTGTCCACATGAATACTGGAAAGGTTGTAACTTGGAAGTGGTTTTAATTTTTATGTATGAAAACGTTTAATTCTGTGAAAGGACTAGCTGGCATTTTGAAAAGCTGCTTTCACTGTAAATCTATTGCTGTGAGCTTGGCTGAAAGGAAAGCATTTGGTTTTGGACTTTGCAATGGTTTTTATGCACAGTTTTATGCAAGTAACTTGAATCCAAATTAAACATATTGAAGTTACTTCTGTGTGCGCACTACATTTTCGTGACGGTGATGTTAGGATGTTTCTTTTGTTAGCTCATGTAAAAGTTAATGGCTGCGCTCTGCCAAGTTTGGAGTAGGGTAATGATTTTTTTTCTGCCTGTGTGTTTGTGTTTTTCACTGGAGCTGGCATCCCTATCAGCTTAAGTAGTGGAAAAGTTTGTGCCTGGCACTTAACAACCTTTTGTAGGTAGGGACGGGGTCTGTTTGCTCCCCATGCATGTGTTCCATCACTGGTGGGGCAAGTCTGTAGCAGTGCCCAAGGAACACTCACTGCTCGGGCTGACTCAACAGCTCCGGTTCCAGCTCCCTCAGGCTGCCCAGCTCTGCCTGCCCTGCCCAGGGCTGGGAGGAAGGAGCTTCTCACCACCTCTCACAGTTAGCTTCAGCTGACCAAAACTTCACTAAAGAGTCATAGAGATGCACATCATCTCTTTAGCACTGCAGCATTTTAAAGTAGGTTTCTGTGAATGAGTTAATTTAGTGCCTTTACAATTAAAAGGATGTGGGGCTGGGCCATGCCACTACACGGCCATGTCAAGTAATTCGTGGGTGCAAGGGTGTTGTCCTGGATGGTGCTAGCATATGGGCAGCTTTCACACCCCTGTCTTCCTAGTAAATCCTTACGTGATGAAGTGCGTGAGTGCTTGCCCTTGAGTATGTAATCAAATACTCAAAGTTGCAAGCTAAATTAATGTCTCAGCCAGCCTTTCAGGCAGGTAGCGATTCACAGCCAAATGCCAGTAACTGTAAAAGAAGAGGTATACCTGCAGAGGTATATACATACAGCTTGCAAAGTCCTGCTGGTTGACACCTGATTGATGTTCAGAATCAGCGTGGGCAATGGCAGCCCTTCATGTGTTTTCAGTGGGGCCAGCCTCGTCTCTCTCTGCTGAGGACTGGGATTGTATCTAAAGAGAATAATCTTTCTTTTCAACATTGAGGTTGATGTTGGAGTTTTGCTGCTCCTTAAGGAATCTGTTTTTCATGGCTACTGAAATTGTTGAGGTACTCATTTTATTAAAATGTTATCTAATGGTATGGTGCCATATTTTCACCTCATGCAGTATGAGCAAGGAGAAGTTGGTGGCATTTGGAATGGAGTTGCTTCTTTTCATCAACCTATGTTACCATTCTGAGATTCCACAGCTGAGACTTATCCAGGGCTTTTTGTATTATTCAGGTTATTTTTACAATAATGTTATTCCTCTTGCTTTAGCACAGTTAAATTCTGATGTACTACAATACTACAGAGGAGGAGAATCAGTATGTGAATATTTACATTGCCCTACCCCACCAATATGTAAAGTTGAGCGTGCTTCTGCTTAGACAGTCTTAAACCAGATCTTACACCGAGATTTGAGTTGAGCAGTGCTTGGGTTTTCAGCATCCTCTCAGGAGGTACTTAGTACGTAGGATAGCAAGAAATTGGCTAATGAAAGTGAGGCAGAATGTGCCCACACTTCTTAATAACTGGAATGACTAGATGTCAGAGTTTTAGGGTTTGGTTTGGTTTGTTTTTGTAGTAGCCAAAGCATTAAGCAGGACAGCATAGAGTAATACTAGAACTACCTGGATCTGATTGCAGAATAGTTAAAAAAATACTGAGGGTTACACCTGCTCTTATTTAGCCAGCACTTTTCCATGATATTTACGGGAGTTTCCCTGATGAATTCAGGTCGTGATGGATAATAAAGCAAGCTCACTGGAGATTATTTTATTAACTCTGGTATTGCACATTTCATATAGAGTAAAGATAGGGATTTGCCCTGATTTCCAATGGGTCTCTGCCCATCATACTGTGATTTTTTTTTGTTAATGTAGGCTTACATAAAGTTAATTTTTTTTACAAAGCAGATCACAAAACCAAACAGGAATTAATTGAGAAAAAAAATGCTTCCAAAGATATAGTTTGAGGTCATGTACATGTACTAGAAGGAACGTGATTGTGTTAGTAAGGGGGGACAATGAAAGCTCCTTTTATTTTATATTTCTCAAGTCTTCTATCATTAAAATCTGGTTCTAACAGCAGAATACTTCTCTTTTTCATGTGTGTTGAAAAGCAGCTACACCATGTATCAAAGCCATCAGTCCAAGTGAAGGATGGACTACAGGAGGTGCCACTGTCATCATCATAGGAGACAATTTCTTTGATGGGTTACAGGTCATATTCGGCACCATGCTGGTTTGGAGTGAGGTAGGTGTTGTCTGAACGGTAATGTCTAATAGCTTTGTCTAGTTTATAGCTAGTCTGTCCTTTTTCTATGCCACATGCTAAATCAGCAACAAATGTTGAGATGTGAATCCTTCCCTTATTCGGTTTTATGAAATAATTAGTCAAATTTACCTGTGGCAGAAATCTACTATAGCCAGGGGATTTACATCTCCTCTCACTGCCCCAGAATTTAGCTTAGCAGCTTTTATTCAAAGAAAAGGAAAGAATAAATGCCTGTGTGAATAATTCTGCATTTAGCACTACAATAGCTAAGGGCTCAGAGGAAACAAACGTTTAGGTGATCCCGCTTTCCAGGAAAACTGGCTGCTTGTAGCTGCAGCTCAATGAGGTGAAGATTGCAGAAATTCAGCACCTTTGAATAGCTTATCCTTGAAGTGTAGGCACTTGGTGTAAGTATCATTTTCATAATAGCAACTGAACACACAGTATTGTATCCACAATTGAAAATACAAACTCAACATAGCTAGCAGGGACCTCTGTAGTTTCGCAATAACCCTTTTTTTGTTTCTTATCCATTTTTTACTGTTGCTGTTCTTCCCAGTCTCTTAAATCTCCTCTGAAATAAACATGGTAAGAAACTAGCATCTCCAAAATAGCTATACAAGACTTACCCATTGACGTAAGGATCTTCTGATACTTTGCCTTATATCTTATAAATATTAAATCAGCATTATAGCTTAATTCATATCCAGCACATTCGCCCTACTGATTCCACTGCACACATGGCAGCATAGTTTCCATATGAAGAGTATTCTCTAACGTCCTTCATGGGCTTCACTGCTCTCTCTCTCGTGCTCTCCCTCTCTCTCATCCTTCCACTTGAGGACAAGTGTGGATGAAAGGGCATTCCAGAAAAGGAGATATATTAAATGAGCCCTAGTCTGAAGCCCTTATGTGATCATGAAAGTGCCCCCTGGGTCCAGTGTAAGCATTTTGTGCGTTAGCATTGAAGCCATTATGGCTACAGACGTTTAAGAGCGAAAGGTGAAGAGGCTGGGAGGAAAGTGCTCTGATTTTGGTACTGCAGAATTGGATCTTTCATTATAAATCTTGATTCTGTTTGTTAGTGGAAGGCTTTAATTGGCAATTTCTAATCTCAGGAGAGTGAATGCTGGTCAAAACATTGTTGCTGATGGTTGCAAGGCCTTGTCAAAAAATTAATAATGTTAGAGGGGGTCCAGACAAAAGTCAGTCCATTTGTTGTGAATGCTGTAAGGGGCTGCAAGCCTGCTTCAAGTGAAAACTGTTTCACTGTCTCTCCTTTACAGAATTGCTTCTCGGTTTCATAACCTATGAGAGCAATAGAAGATCCTAGAGGGGGAAAGAAATTATTTCTAAAAGAAGGAGGCAGACATGCTAAACAAGTGCAAAAATGCATGAGCTGTCTGAGTGTTCCCTAAATAATAGTGATCTATAAATAATTAAAATTACATATACTAACCACATATGCAGTACAAAATAAGTTCTTTCATTTGCCTTCCATTTCTGAAAATGTCTAGTGCATTTTCAGTACTGAAGAAGCATATTTTTGTTTTACATTGAGTGTAGAATTGAACCTTCAAATCACATCTTCAAACCTGGGGCAGGTTCATTGTGAGTTGCCAGTCAGGCTCAATTTTGAGCAATCTTGGACAGGTTATTTTATCACTGAATTCAAGTAGAATTTTCAAGTTCATCCTGTTGTTTCATGGATCCAAAGAAAACTTGGTTTTAACTGAGCTGTAGAAAATGCAAGACAAATCTAGAAAGACAGAGACTAAAGAGCAAATCTTACAGAGCATTTTCACATGGATTTTTCTGGCTTCACTTTCAGCTGTAATTGCAGGTGGTTTGGGGGATGAAGTCTGATATTTAAATTAAGCATCTTTTTGCCACAGACTTTGCATGGGACCTTGGGCAAATCACATAATCTGCTTAAAGTTCAATTCCCTTTCACTAACATAGTAATAAGATTAGTCACCTTCTTTGGCAAAGTGCTCTGAAGATAATTTTCATAAAAGTCTTATATTACTCAGATTTTATTGTAGAAAAATCCATGTAAGTACCTGAGATGCATGGATACTTAAAATATAAATCCTAGCACAGTTCAGAAGCAAAGTTAAAAGCCACAAAAAAAGGCTGTTCATTTTAAGGGTGAAATTGTTGCTGTCACACAGCATATGTTATAAATAATTTGAAATGTAAATAATATATTTTTAATTTATTTTACATGTATTCAAGTTTTGTAATTGAAATATTTATATGCTTGAAATGGAGTTGACTGTGTTAAAAAAGGAGTATTAAGATGGTTTCTGAAACACGTATTTATTATTTAAACATATATTTTAGCTGTAAACACTCTAACATAATTACAACCTTTCTCAGCCAGGAAGAACTAAATAAAAACTTAATTTGTCACATTAATTTTGTGCAGAAATGCAGATACCCTAAGCCAGTAGGTTCAATTAATCCTTAACTCCCATATTACTTTATAAAAATGACTTTAAAAGCCCTTGATATTTTTAGAATATAGCAAAATAGGCTACCTAGTGCCTTTTTTCCAAGGGACTTTCATAAGAGACAAACAAACGGCATTGGTGTATTGTGTGCACATGCTGAATCTGGACAGGCAACTCCCAGCAAATAGTCTGTTTACCAGACAGACTCTGCCTGTCTGTTTGTCCAGTCCCCAAACAGACGGAGTTGTTATTTGCAGGTTTTTACCCAGGGCTCTGGGCCTGAGCGCTGTTGCAAATGCTCAAAATCTGAGCTGCTGATAAAAATCTGCTGTTGTTTCTCTCTCTTATTGAGGGGCTGAAACTCCAAGAGTCAAGTTTCAGGGCAAATACATGATTGTGAAGACAAAATTAGTTTGTTATAAATATTCCACGATATTTGCTTAAAATGAACTATGTTTTTTGAACATTTCCCTGCCAAGAACATTCCTTCAGCTGTACAGAGTCAGCTGGAAACAACTTCTTTTTCTTTTATATTAAGAAAAGATGAAGCACTGAAACATCAGTTACATCAGTCCTTTTACCTTTGTACAGCACAAAAACAGGGGATGATTTTCTTGGTTTGGCTTTTTTTTTTTTAATGCTGCTGAATCAAATTCTGTGACACAGTTTTTTATTTTGCTTTTTATGTTTATTATTGATTTTGGAAGTCTCTGTTTTTGAGTGCTTATTTTGGAGCTTTGACTCATTTTTTAAAAATGAGTAAGCACCCTCTTTTTGAAAACTAAGGCTTATTAAGCAGCATCTGGATGCCCAGAATTGAGCCATGAAAAGTCACTGGTCATTTTTAAAAATACAGGTATCTTAAGGGTCCTGTTCTTGCTGAAAACTGTCATTACCTTCAGTTGGTGGGATTTTTCTTCATTCCTGTCCTAATGGTCCTCTTCACATAGACTCCAAGTTAAATTTATGACTGATTGTCACCGTTTCCCTAACCACAAACCAGAGCTCAAGCATGCAAAAATAAACTAGTGACTCAGATTAATGACATCTCCTTATAAAATGTCACTTTTAAAAAAAGAAAGTAACCTGGCACACTGGAGAGTGTGAAATGATGCTGTATCACACAAGAATGTCTAGAATATATTAGCAAACCACAGAAAGAGACTTGTTGTATGCACTCAAACCAAATGTATTTTGGATTTTGAAGGACACGCATCTCCTTTCATTATGAAGGTCTCTAACCCAGGTTTAATGCAATCCACAGCATGTCCCAACTGACATGTAAGAGTTTATGTCAAACGGCTAGTGGGGTTGCCAAGTATCAGGTCAATTCACTTGAAAATGCCTTGGGGGAAAGGGTCCAGCTATTAGTTTTATGTCCAGCTCCAGATCTCAGTTAGCCAAATGCTGGAAAGGAAGAAGAAGCTGAATCTGGGATTTTGGCTGATGGGTTCATCTCCAAATCACAGGTGAATGCCTTGTTCAAGATTTACATTTAAGAAATACGTTCTGAAATGTACATAACTCGTATTTACAAATTCTTAGTTCTTGACATGTCATTGCTATGGTTGTTATGATGTCTGATAATGCAGAAGATAGAAAAGGTCCTACAGAGTCAGACATGGACATTCATCGAGCTCGTATCTTGCGTTTGGTGCTGCATTACGACAGCTGTATAGAAAAACAAAAGGGTAAGCATGTAGTGATGCCTCCCCAGAACACACTACCAACCTCCAACAGTTTGGGGCTCAGAGACTTCCACAAGGGATGTCTTTACTCTTAATATCCCTTGAGTCTAGTAACTCACCTTTTCCAAATGCTTTATGTGCAAATATGAGGCAGGCTGTGCCTTGAAGCAGGTACAGTCTATGTTAGTGTGAGAGGAGAAAACATGCTAGGAAAACACGGAGTGGATTCCCGTGGTAAGGCCACAGGTTGACAGGAAAATAATCCTGCAGTTACTGAAGTCAGGGGCAGAATTGCTCTTGCCCTGGGTGGACCTGGAGTATCCAAACTTGTGCAGCATCCATTGAGTGACTCAGATTGCAAAACAGGGCAGTTCAGAGAGCTGCTCCTGGTCCATAACATAGATCCTGGCAGTACTAGGGAATCCGAGTTTGAGACTAAATGTGAGGTTCAGAGGGCAGGTTTTGAAGTGCAGCAGCATTGTTTGTCCCCCAAAGATAATTTCTTGATATGACAGCAATATAGGCGACTACTGGTGTGTAACTGAACTAGCCAGTTGCTTTCTCTGTGTGTGACAGCTGAAGGTCCTTCTAGCTCAGCACTATATTGCTGACAGTGGTCAGTGGCGGATGCTAAGGAGAAAAAGCAAAAGACATATGTATTCTCATGGTATACCTCCCAAGCTTTAGTTCTAGAGAAGAGAGAAGTAAAATATATTCTGAGTATCCTAAACCATAGGACTTCAGACATAATGTTCACCCTTTGGGAATGTGTGGGCGACATTATTGTATATTTGTGGTTTTAAACACAGTTAAACTTATTTACTTCAGAGCACAAAGGAAAACCAAACTGTTTGTGGAGAACAAACCAGGAAACTTGCTTAACTCTCCCCAGCTCTCTGTAACAATGGACCATAAATAGGTCAGACATTTCTTGGGAACCAGGGAAGATGAGTATTGGAAAATGCCACAAATTATGTTTAAAGAACATTAAAGTGGTGACAGACCAGTAAATGCTGGGAAATTCAAAGATGCAACCAGAAGCTGCCTGTGTAGCTCATGCCAGAGTAGGGGTGAGGGGTGCAAGGCACATGCTGATGCAGTAAGACTAGCATGTTAACCTTTAATATGAAAAACCGTGGCTGTTTTTACAAATATTTTCCCCCTAAAAATGTCAAGAAACTTTTCTCATCTTGCCAGTTCACCCAGTTAACTAGAACCACTTGAGAATGGGGATTTATCTCAGCTATGTTTGGCTATATAGTTAAACATCTAGTCTAAACTCGTCATCTCAATTCATTGGAGAAAGGTAGATGCTTCCAGGGACCAGCTCATCCCAACATGAGAGGTGTCTAAAGCACTGGAAATAAATTGCTATTTGGCAGTGCTTTCTACCTCCAGTGTCTATTAAGGGCAGAGAATTGGCCTAGAATTTAATTTAGGCTTCGGTCAGCCCAACTATAAAACAACTCAATTTATGTAAAAGCAGTCCTTGGAAGTTTGTTTGGGGTTTTGTTTTGTTGGATTTTTTTTGTTTGTGGGTTGTTGTTGGGTTTTTAACCTAGTTGACAGAGAGAGAGAGCTTACAAGCTAGAAGGCATCAATTCCTACATGATCATTTCTAAAATGATATGACTTGTGTGGATCTGGATAACCTTTGAAGCATTTGGTGCTGGCAGTGTTGGTTTTAATCTTCGAATTAATTTAATATTAATTTTCTTATTTTAAATATGGGGAAATTCCTACTGTGTATGCCATTTCCCTCAGTAACACAGATGGCTCTCAGACAGACATTACTTTCCTAATGTGCTTTTTTTAGTCCTATGCCCTAGACAAAGAACTGGTTAAAAGTCTGTTTCTTGGTAGGACCTTATTACAGTTTTGAAATACTTGGTTCCTGATAAAAACAAGAATAAAATTAGCTTTTTGTTAAAGAAAAAGAAAGATACAAAATGTATTCCCTAACCAAGGGCACAATTTAACCAACAACATAGAGCAGCTGACTGGCTGTGTAGGGTGGCCATGGCTTTGCTCACTGTCAAGGCTGGTCATTGTCTTGGTCTTATTTGGCTATCTCTGAGTGTGTTAATGTGCCTCAGCCAGTTACAGAAGGATTATCCATGTGCCAGAGCTCTATCTTACTTGCTGGACACAATGATGTCACCTTTTTAATGTACCTCTTTTTTACTATCCTTGTGTGAGGGAGCATGAGTAAGAAGAGGACAGTTAAGTGATGGGAGGACAATGCGGTAGTTTCTGAGGGCAGCAGAGGTTCGAGTTAACCTGCCATAAATTAGCGAACTCACACATGTCTCTAATATTAATTTCAGGGACTATATTTTAAACCCAGTCCAGAATCCTGAAGCAGCAAAAATGGTCTAGAGCCGGGGAAGTGCAGCACTGACCTACCCCAACCTTTTGCTCAGCCCCATTAGCAAGGAAGTTAAGTTTGTCTACTTGGTACTGTGTAAATCCACATCTGCAGGAGCCCTCTCAGATGTGTGCCAGTCATTGCAGTGAAGGCAGTCTGGAAGTGAAGTTTAGGTGGTTATATCTGGTGTATCTCTTCTGAGTGCTTTGACTATTTGCAAGAAAAATCCAGCATCCTTCAGAAGCCAAGCTTTGCATCTCCACAGAGAAAATAAAAAATTAGAACAGTAGCACATGGCGCTTTTGCAGCCTACAGATGTCAGCTGGGGACCAGTATAGTTAAAAGCCTGCCTGGGCTTGAGCTCTTTGGTGAATCTCAGCCTGGGCTTGTGCTGTGCCATGTTCACACGTGTAACTGCGTATCATTTATCAGTCAAATTTCCTGGACACTGTCATGACCCCAGCGTTCACTTGAGCGAACGTAGGCATCCTGCTGCTGTATGCTAAAATTATTGCATTAAACCAGGGCTAATGCTTGTACTAGGAAGCAAGTGCCTGCCATGTATGAAAACACAAATAATGTTGTTAAGACTGAGAAAGAGAATGCTTGTAAATATTGTAGTCACTGGCTTTTGTGTGGGTTACATCATGATTGTATTCAAACATTGACAGGTTAATTACCTGTTTCAGAGCTTGTTTACTGTGATCTGAGAGGAAAGTGTTATTAAAGAAGTGTTCAGCATCTAACAGTGCTTTTTTTTTTTCCCCGCTTTCTTCTCCCTTCTCAATGTTTTCCTCTAGCTGATTACTCCTCATGCCATCCGCGTACAGACGCCTCCCCGACATATCCCAGGAGTTGTAGAAGTCACATTGTCCTACAAGTCTAAGCAGTTTTGCAAGGGAACGCCTGGAAGATTCATTTACACAGGTAAGGATGCTTTAGTGCTAGATATAACGTGGAGAAATAGGGCAGGCAATATATCACACTTGCTAGGGCTTCTGCTTTTGTCATTAAAAGCTGTACTGTATTTTATTATTTTAGCTGAGCACGTCATTGAAGTCACCAATTTAAGGTCAGATTTCAGAAATGGATGACCGTAGAGATGCATCTGAAAATGTACCAGTGTGGGATTTTTATTTGCTTGTTTGTCCTCACAGTGGGACATCTCTTTACCCGGGAGGGGGGAGGAAGGAGAGAAACAGATACACCAGTACTTAAACAAACAGAGAAAGAGTGCAAGCACAGAGAGCCAGACGTACTAGGGCAATCATAAACCCGCCCCCCAAGAAGTGCCTTGCTAAGTATCTCCGTCTCACGTAGTCGGGCAAGTGTTGCAAGTGTTCAAAGCAGCAGCCTGTTTGCCTGCCCATCTCACCAGACGTACTTACCTCTGACTTCCAGAGAGACCAAGTAGCTTTCACCCCAGCCAGTGCTGCAGACACTGACCTGCAGTGTGTTTTAGGGTGCCATCCCACACTTAGACCACCATGTCGAGTGATTTGGCCTGAAGAAATATTAACCAAAAAAACCTGCTAGGACATTGCAGGTGCTGTCAATGTGAAACCACTCTCAGTAGCGATAAGGATAGCCTGGGAAATAAATCAAGTAGCAGCCTAACTTTTTAAAAGAATGTGTGTCATTGATTCCCTAGAAGGTAGGCATGCTGCAAGAATTAATGACTTGGTCCAGATTTTGATGTGCTTGTCCTTTTACATGCTTGTTGTTTGACATACGCAGACAAGACTATTTCTGCAACTGTTTGCCTGAACTGTGGTTCATCACAATCCAGTGCAAATCCTTTCGCCGCTCTTGATTGCACTTGAAACTTCAGGAAAAAGATATATCATAAATACTTGTGGCTGTGGCATTCTGGATTACACTGGGCACATATATTGCTCCAGTTGTGAATGTACAAACAGGCACTCGAGGCAGGGGAGAGACTTTTGTGCTCCAGCTGGGTAGCAAAGCTCTCATTTGATTTTTCTTAACACTAAGCAAGTTGAACAAAGGTGCCTTGTGAAGCTTTGTTGTCTTTTTCTAACATCCTCTCCCCCACTTGGGATTGTTCACTGGGTTTCTTTAAACTGGGTTTAAAGTGTTCGTGTACTGCCTTGCTCGCTGAGCAGCAGGCGCTTGTGGAGGCTGTGTGTGCTTAGTGTGAGAATGTGTGGGAAATTCATATATTGCACAATAACACACCATAACAAAAAAGTTATCGAGGGTTTGAATGTGTTGAAACAAAAGAAAAAGAAAAAGGTCAGATTGCCAGCTGGTGCAAATTGCTAGTGTATACCACATGAAAGTGTCAGCCAGAGCTCTGGGCAGTTTGACCATGAATCCTTTCCCTTCTCGCTTTCTTGCTCACAATAATTTGTGCTGTCCCGCCTGTTGTCAAGCCACTGGGGTGACTGCGTCTTGGGCTGGTGAAATGACAAACTTGCATGCAGAAGAAGAAGGAAGGGAAAAGACATACCCCCATCGACTTTGCAAAGAAATTTTGAGAGGCTTCATTTTGCAGTTTAAATGTAAAAACGGCTTGGACCCATTTTGGCTTTGTTTTCTCAGATCATCGTTAATTAGATTTTCCAGTAAGAAGGAGGGCAGCACTGTAGCCTGTCTGCCCAGAAGCGTATGGTTGAATGTGGAAATAAGGTGTCCCAGTAGGGAGAGTGTTTCCATATATGCATTTTCAGGTTAGTGTTTCAAACACGTTATTTTTCATTCAGTAAATGAAAGTTATGAAATACTATGATAAAATCAGAGGTGATCCAATCCATAGACAATTCTCTTACTTATGCATCTTTTATGGAGTTGTGATAGATAAAGAAAAGCTATTGTGACTGAAATCACACCTCACACATTTTGCATTTTCCTTTTAAAGGCAGCCTGAACTTAAATGTGGCTTTTAAAAAGGGACTAAGTGAAACTAAAATAAAAACAATTAATGCATCCTGACCTTCAGAAGTGCCTTCCAGCCCTTTAAACAAAATGCAGGTTCAGTACACGCCTGCCGATTAGTTTTAGTTAATTGAAAATTATAGGATTGACCCAAGAGGAAAATTTTGTTTGCACTCCAATCACTTTTACAAATTAAGGAAAATTACCACAATTTTGTTTAGCTAAGGTTTCACACTGAGTTCACGAAATTAGCTCAGCCATCCCAACAAAGTCAGCACTTTGTTAGTGAGCACTAGAAAAAAACTAATAGTCTATGGTGTGTACAAACGAAGCATAGAAAAAGCTATGATGCTTTAGAGAACTAGGCCAAGTGTTTTTAATTAGGATTATTGGTTCATTGTAAGTTTTGAAGAACAATCAAACTAGCAGATTAGCTGTTTCTTTTAAAGCTAGAATTTCTTGCCATTCATTTTTCCCATGAGAACTTGTTTTAACTCCCACATAGCACTATTTTTTTTCTTTTTTTTTTCAACAAGGCCTGCAGGAAATGGACCAATTGGAAGTTGGGATACAGTAACATTCCCCAGCATCACTCCAGCCGATGGGAGTTTTTCACAATGTTCTTCAGTGAACTCAGTGTTCTGGAACATATTACAAAACCACAGAGGCCAAATGTTTTCTCAGAGGAGCTTGGCCTCTGATTTTGGCCGAAAACATTTCAGCATCACTTGCTGCTTATTTACCCTGCTATTAAGAACAAGAAAAGGGGAGAGGAGAAAAAGGGGAAAAAAATAAAAGAGAATGTGTGTGCGAGAGAGAAAAAGACCTGGGGTTTGTGGGCGGTGCAGGAGTTGATCAAGCGTAGTTTCCTTTCTGGTGAGAATGTCCCTGCTCGTTAATGGTCCCATTTTGTGGTCAGGTCTCATTTAGAAGAAATTATTTTTAATCAGTGTTCAACAAAATATCCCCTCAAGCCACCTGGCTGTAAACTGTTTTTTTTTCTTACTGTTAAGTACTTAAGTTCTCAGAAGAAAATACCCAGTGACCCATTAATTTTAGCCTTTTTTTCCCCCTTTAACTGCAAATAACTTGGTAACATGATCTCTAAGTAGTCCATGTGCCATCTAGGAATCAAGGTCACATATATACAGAGAAATCCTGGCTTTTGTAAGGATTTTTGAAAGAAATAAACCAGTGTCAACCCTGTGCTTACAAGAAAACATAAGTTTTTTATTTTCCATCTGCAAAGCAAGCCATTAGCATGCACTTAAAGAGCAATTATTTCTTAGATTTTAAGCTTTGACATTCCTGAGAGAATGTTATTAGAAATATAGAAGCCTGAACACATCTTGCATGTGTGTTCATTTTGAAATAACATTAAAAGTCCGTATCGCACACAGAAATGCCCGAACATGCTGTTCAGTATTTCCCTGTGGCACCTTTCCTCTGTAAGTCTCTTCTGGTATTGAAGAGCACTGAATGAATCAAGCTTCATGTCACAACTTAGGAGTCAGGTATGTATCTCGACCATTATTTTATGCTTAGAGAAACTGAGATAACAGAAGAAGCCATTAGGTACACAAATCTGTAGGTAGTTTGCCAAGGTGACTCAGGACATGTATGGTTGAGTTAAACAGGGAGTGAGATTTGGCACAGATTTGTGATACCTAGGCAGGCCTTTGAGGTTTTTTTTTTGCTTTGTTTTAATTTTTAAAAAAATGGATGCATTATGAACAACTGTGTACTGAACTGCAAGCTTTGGGTAGGATTGCATGAATGTAAGTGAAAGGAGAATTTATCTCACTGCATATTGGAAAGGACATATAGAACGTCCATAAAAATGCATTTTGCTGTGTCTTTTGCCACCTGCTCAGTTCAAGGTTTTGTGCTTTTGTTCCCAAACTAAAGTGAAGGGGACTGCATCGGGGCCAGAAGTGTACAGCTTTGTCACTAAGATACTGTGTACACCACGGGGTTAATTCAGATTCTTGGCTGAGCAGTACCCAAAATGCTGTTCCTCTTTTTTGAAAATTGGTTACATGCTTGGATACAGGTTGGAATTTGGAGGCCATTCTCATTTGCATTAGTCTTACAGGGAGGCTGCAGGCTAAACCATTTGTGCGCTGACGGAGTACCTAGAGAGAGAGGCGGGTGAACAGAGTTTAACCTCTTTGCATGAAGAATTGTGGACTTGAACTGCTTTTTCGTAGCACCAGGTGTCACCTGGGGTTTGTTATAAGCGATGGGATGTGGTGTGTCTCTAGAAGTGCAACTAACAGGAATGGGTGGATGTAGGGTCAGTGCCGACACAGGGCTTGCTGTGCAGTGTGAATAGCCCAGATGCTGAGTGCTGATCCTCCAGGATAATTCTGATGAAGGCCAAGTAGGACAGAGTGGAGCACTGCCGAGACTTACCAGTGTTTGCATGATGCTTTTGGGCCATTGTGGGTAGAAGGATGTAGAAATGCCAGTGCCGCGAAGGTCAGGATATTCACAGAACTTCTGGGAAACTGCCCCTTTCTCTGAAATGTCCTAGGACTTGTCTGGAGTGCTTTTCGCTCGCCTCGCTGCTGCAAAGAAGAAATAGCCTCATGTGGAAAAATTCCTGCTCCATCCTCATTTCACCCTCTATTTACTTCTGAAAACATTTGAGTCTGTGTACAAACAAGAAGAGCCTTGCAGATCACAGATGATTTGGATAAGGTTTTGAAAGCCTTGTCTTTAGGTGGCTTTATTTTTACGTTTTTATCTTTAAATGGTATAATTTACGGAAGCTCAGATAGTCATCTTCTTAGAACCATTCTCTGTTCATTTCTTAAGTTAAGACACCTCCAAGGGGAAGAGACCAAAAGCTACCTGTCACCATTTAAAATTTCAGTCTGTGGCCCTAGAAGCAAAGGTTTAAGTCATATACACAGATCTGGTCAGAGTTTGAACCACTTAAAAGGTGATCTCCAGTCCCTAAAGTGTCCAGCCTGGTGAACTTCAGCAATTCCTTTGCTAGAAAACTTTTCTCCTTTTAGGAAGGCACCAATAACTTTGCAAAGTTCCAAAGATACACAACCAATGAACCTGTCAGTTTTCAGAATTGAGAGCTCTGGCATTTGTAGACTTAGAAAAGGAAAAAGAAGAAAAAAGAAGTAGTGATAAGAGACAGACTGGCTGTCAAGAGGTTCCTGTAGCCCCACTGGAGCCTTTCTTGATCCCTGTGAGCTAGAGTTTGACCCTTACACCAGCTAACCTTGGCCACAGCTGTTGTATCTGTTAGTTCCTGAAAAATGTTAAAACCTAGTGGCAGTTATTTTCAACATCAGTAATACACAACCTCATTAGTTTTACAATGCCTCATTCATGTGTGTTTATTATTAAATCATGAGCACTTAAATAACTGATTAGTATAAATGAGGAGAGAAGGCCACCATCAACAGAACAATAAAAGTAAAATAAAAAAGCCAGCATCTCTGATGCTGTCTTGGGTTTTATCCTGGTGTGTTTATAAAATCTTCACCTTCAAAGATATGGTGATCATTAATCTGAAATGAAATATAGAGCCCGTCACTTCTCCAGAAGAGTGACCAGCTATGAGATCTGGTAGCTAGCAAATGAATGCCATTTGTTTTTAACAGCAGTTTTTATCTGTCTTTCACTAGTAAATATTAATAGCAGTGGTAGAATAAAAAGTATCATATGTCTTGATGTTAAATAGTCACAGCGTGCTACAGAAGATCAGAACAAAATCCCTCAGTACAAAGAAATATATAAAATTAAAATAAGAGCTGGTGTCTGTTCTTATAAGCAAGAGAGCCCTGTGCTGCAGGTTACTCTCTGCTTTGGACGCTCAGTATAAAGTCTGTTCCTGATCTCAGAGAGACTCTGTAGAGGAGAGATGGTAAAACATAACTACAGCACAATCAAGTTAGGAAGAATGAAATTAAATCCTTTGTAAATGTAGACTTTTACTAATGAATTTAATTAATGTCTCTGGAAACAAGGGAAAAAAATCCTCATAACAGCTGTTTGAAAAATGTCCCACTGTGTTCCCCCTTCACCTCTTTGTGCCAAGTGTTCATTCCCAGGTAGACCTGGCCATGGGGACACCAAAGGCATCAGATGATGTGTGGAGCTGAGAGATGGACCTTGTCTTTGCCTCAGTGCACTGGACTGAAGAAGTTAAGTTGTACACGTGACTTGCTGCTGCCCTAGAAGTTTGCCCTAGTCACTGATGAACTGGGTCCTCATGGCACCACTGCTGAGTCTGGGACGCTTGCAAGTAAAATACAGGTGGAAAAACAAGTGAGGAATTGGTGAAGTCCTTCTACCACCTACATCAGTGATGTGATCTTGGGTGTTATGTGCCTGTATAAAGGAAAGTTGCCCTCAGGAAATCTCTATTTGAGTTTAAGCTCAAACCTGACTCTTTCTAAGTTCCAGTCCCTTAACTTGGCTGTTCTGCTGAGTCAGTGTTAATACCTGATTTGCTTGGCCTGTCCGGAAATTTTTAGGGGAAAAAATAAAATGGTTGCAATTGTTTTGGAACAAGCTTTCCTAGATGAAATAACTTCAGTCTTTATTACGTGTTGATGGACTTGGAGGTTAGTACTGTTACAAAAGTGTTTGTTTCGAAGTTTGTTAGGATGCACCCCTTGGAGTGAACTATGGACAGTTGTCAGGGTTGACTGTTAGGAAGATTATGGTTGTCAGTTTGGTTTGCAGAAATTCAGGGAAGGAAGCAGAGAGGAATCCTAATTGATTGCAGGGAAAAAGATGTTACCAGACAATGAGGAAGCAGTGGAGGTAGACTAGAAAATCCCTTTTGTATGCTAATAGGAAGACAGAACCCTCATATCTTTGATATTTCTTAAGCACTGGCAGCACCATAACACACTGTAAGAAAAAAAATCTCTAAAAGCGTGCAGTGTACCTGTAGGACAGCTGCAAAATGAAAGCAGTTACAGCAACCGTCAGAATAAAGCTGGCTGTGAAGGAAACATATTATTTTGCATATTTTATGTATACACTTCCCAAGAAATATGACCTTTATTTTCCAGTTAGAGGGAAGTGCAATCAGAGTCTACGCAGCAAAGGGTAGCTGGATCATTAAAAAGAATATTTTCTCTGATATTAGAAGTCTAAATGGGCACTAGTCCTTATTCACAACCTTGGCTGTTTCTGTCTGCCCTGAGTTAATAAGTGATAAGGCCAAAAGAGAAATAAATCACTGAAGTCCCTGTCCAAAGAAAACATATTGACTACAGCCAAGCAAATAACAGCCCATAACCAATGGTCCCATGCATCATTCATGTAATAGGGATATAAAGTATTCTCTACCTATGAAACCATAGAGTAGGAAAAAGCCTGATAAGCCCCCAATCTAAGCTATGTGATTTGATTATTAAAGGACATGAACTGTTTGTCACATACCTTTAATCTTTAAGATGTGTTGCCATTTCTATACTATAAATTTGTGGTACAGGATTAGAAAGCTATTAATGATAAAGGTATAAACTAGACTTTATAAGGATTCCTGCAATTGTCATGCAAACCTGTAGACCCTTGGAACCTTAAACTATTGAATATGATATAACATAGTTATCTGACCTTCAGAGCCAATAAACCATTTTTTTGCTTTTCAAGTTCTAGACTTACTCTGTGATAAATTAACCCTCTGGGTTCACAAAATAAGCCTTGTAAATTCTTTTCTTTATCCCCACCCCAAACCCTTTAAATTTTCATGCCTTTGCTTCAAAACTCTCTTATTCCAGACTGAAATTGTTAATCTTTTTTTATTCTTCTTTTAGCTCATGTCAGTTGATAAGATATTATTCCCTCTTTTTAAAAAATGGCCAATAAAACAGAGAGCTGAGATGAATTTCTAAAGAGCCTGAATTGCACTCTGTTTCTACAGGGGGCTTCACTGTCTTGTTTGTTAACGAATGGGTATTCAGATTAGACAAATGCCGCAGAAATAGACAGATTATAGTAGCAGCAGTGGCTCTACTGCTTACCTTAATGCATTTTGATCTGCTGCCCTGAGAAGAGGAACAAGAACTATCTTTATACTGGTCCAGAAAGGAGACTCCTTGGCTACTTGTCGCCACTGAAATAGTTCATAGATTGTTCACTGGGAATTCTGGCTGCCTTGCACGTATATATGTACCTATCTCATCCTTTCTGTGCTTCTCATGGCATGCAGCAGCTTTTCATTTCTGCTTGGGACCATGTGCAGGATTTACTGTGTGTTGCTGAAAACTGGCCAAGCTGTGTGCTAGACAGTCAGAGGTGTCCGTGCGCACAGCACGCGGGCTCTGGCGAGAAAGTCACAACGTGAATTTAGTGCACGGCCGCCTGAGGCACGCTCTTGCACAGCACTACCTGCCAAAGAGCCTCCTTAAGATGTGCTTCATCCTTTGAGATGCTTGTTAGTGAGGGTTCATTTTGCTTAGGCTTTTTGTTACACGAGGGAACGCTGTGTGGCTGGCTCAGACCAGCAGTGTGGTGTGCAGCCATCGTTCCCCTGAGGCAGGGCTTGGGCAGCCTTGCTTGCTTTGTGCTTGTACTAGCATCCCTACACAGCCAGTAATGCTTATCTAGCCCGGTTAGAGCTTGCTGACAGCAATGACTACAGAGTAGATGTGCCCCAATATAGCCCAAGTCTACAGATTCAGGCTTTTCTGTTAATATATAGATAAAAGGAAAATCTTGTACTTGCAGCCTTTCATCTCAGTGGACGCAAGAGCAATTTATTGCACAGAGTGTGAAGTT
Source organism: Trogon surrucura (assembly GCA_020746105.1). Taxonomy (NCBI): domain Eukaryota; kingdom Metazoa; phylum Chordata; class Aves; order Trogoniformes; family Trogonidae; genus Trogon; species Trogon surrucura. The sequence goes on from CM036630.1 coordinate 11,461,324, forward strand.
CTTTGTACTTTTCTGCTGTCTTGCAAGAACTCACACAGGCTCTTTTGCTTAGTTATGAAGATACCAAGTGCATAAGCAATGCGGTCTGTCGTGGTGTCTGAATAAAGATACTGGAAACAGTTTAGCCCCACTATGACTGCGCTCAATCCTGGCAGGTTTTCAGGCTTACCCAAAATGGTGTAGAGTTGCCTCCTGGTGCAGGTTGCAGCATCCATTGTTACTTTACTTAAAATCAGTTTGAGTATTTCTGAATGTAATGTACTGCAGTCTGCACCACAGACGTGCTCTGTAGGCTGGAGAGTTGCTGTATTGCTTGGCACCATGGTAGCCAACAAAGGGAAAGACAAGTAATTCAGGAAGGGAATTTTAACCACGGTGTTTTAAATGATCTGAGACATTTGGCAATGGTCCACATTTATTTCATGATAATGGCTGGCTAATGTCTTACAGAAAGTAGAATTTCCTCGAAGATTTAATCTGCACAAAAGTTTCAACAATATCAACAAATTTCTGTAGGTTCTTCTGGCAGATCTGGATCATCACCCAGTTGCTGATGTTGCTAAGGAATAGCACCTGGGTGTTAATACTACTGCCTTTTTAAAAAATAAATTTCCCTAACTTTGCCCCCCCTCCAAAAAAAAACCCCACCTAAAAAATAAGACTACCAAGTACCAGATAGCTCATGGCAGTTTCCACCTCAGGGAGACGTGTGAATTATCCCTTCAGTGTCACACTGAAGAGCCTGGATATGGACAGTTATCCCCTGAGGTATTTGCATGGCCATAGTTACTGTTATCTCATCTTTCAGTGTCTTTAATTTCCCTCTTCTCCTTTCCCGCCCATATGTGATTTTTTCAACTTTTTCCTGTTGGCATAAATTGTGGTTAACCCCTTTGCATGAAGAGTTGTAGACTTAAACTGCTGTTTCGTAGCCCCAGGTGTCAGCATTGGTGGTTACAAGAGGAACCCCCATTCCCAGCAAACAGAGGGTTAATTAAAAAAACCAACTACAATAAAAAGAGAGAAACCTCACACAATCAATTAAGAATTTGTTTAATTTAGTCCCTATGGGACAGAAAATACACACGGAAATTAAGATGCTGTAATAGTCATCTAGCAAAAATACATGTTTGTTAAAGCAGAAAGTGGGTCCAAATTCTCCATTTAAAATCGGTGAAAATTACAGAGCAAAAGCTGTGATGTCTATGAATAATTGTGAAACTTGCTGTCACTTTTTAGTACGGCAGCATCTTCCAGGGTGCACTTTAACCCTTTTCAACGTGACGAGGTCCTAGTTTTCCCTTGTCTGCATAAGGGATAGAAATCTAGTGAGCCCTAGTGACCGTCCCCTTGGAACTCTGGGACACGATACCTCTTTGACTGTCTGAGACATCACCTTGGAATTGGGTGAACTGCCATCAGGAAACTTTCCTCCCTGTTTTCTGTCTGTAGGTGGGCTCTAAAGAAGTGCTTAAATATGCGCTTGGGTGGCTGAAGCTGGGTGAGAAGTGTTACACCCTCAGTGACCCCACAGGCTGGGTGTAGAAGAACAACTGTTGTCCCAAGCATTACGTTTCCCTGACAGTTTCTGAAATACATGCACGTATTGTCCCCTTTTGGTGTTTTGGTTTGGTTTGTTTTGTTTCCTTCTAACTTATAACCTATTTCTAGCTTTTGGTGGCGTACTTTCCTTAGAAGACTACAACTCATCAAATAAAAATACATCGTTTGTATGCTCGGGCAGTTCTAGCAGCAAGCTTGTATTTGTAAAAATGAAAGTCAAGATTTTGCTGCCAGAAGTAACCATGAATTCATGTTGAAAGGTCACTTCTGCAAAGGAAATATTTTTTCCAAATGTAGATCTCTGACTAGTTTCACCACTCCAAAAAGAATTCTCCTCAAAGTTCACATGTATGTTGTGCATAGCTACTAGAAACAGTCACTACATTGTTATACCTAAAAATAGGTCATCAAGTGGCCATCATACTGGAAAAGAATAATATTTTCTCTACAGGTTTTTTGTTTTGAGGTACTTTTGGTTCCCTTAAATCTTGCATTGAAATGATGCATGCCACTTATTTAAAAGGAAGAGAATGAAACATGCCTTGCCTATTTACCTTAAGTTGTATTTTCCCTGGGCGGTTTTGTCAGCTCAGGCTCTGTTATTGATAGAGGGGCTCTCGGGGCAGTGCACAGGTCTGGCGGGTGGGGGATGTGAACAAGAATCTGCACTAGGTATCTTTTGTTTTGGAATGAAGAATTTAGTTCAAATTTTCCAAAGACAGGGCCAGTCTGCACATTGTTTCTTCACCAAAACTGTTCATCCTTGCATTGATTGCAAGGTCTGTTAAAAAGACGGATGAACCTTCTTTAAATTGGGGCCTAAGGGAAAGGATGGAAATGACCCCCTCCCCTCTCCAATTTCCCCCATTAGACTTTTTTTCACAGATGTTCATGCTGATTAGAGCTGGGAAATAAGGGTATTTCTGTGGACCATGAATATTCATTTGTTTTTTGGCAATGAATTTCCTTCAGTTTCCCTGTAGTGTTTCATGCCCTGTGAATGTTTGAACAAGTGAGTTAGCTGAGACAGTCCCTTTAAAAAAAACCTCAGAGTGCACTATGGAAAGTGAACTTTCCATAGTGTGTATGTCTTGGTCTGAGCAAAAGAATGTAAAACTTACTGTTGGTTGGTAAGAATGTGCCTCAAAACCAGCAAACACACGGGTGAGGTGATGCTCTCTCTGAACGTATAAGTGGGGAATTTAAATGAAAAATTTGTAGCAACACAGTCTTTAATGCTCTAAGGATAAAGTTAATCGGAAAAGTCATTTGACAAATACTTTCAGCTAACAAGTTAGTTGGAGAAAAATACCTCTTTGGACGGTTACTGAGAGGGAATGGTTTGATACTTGCCCCACTGTAGCATTGATGCTCAGATCTGAAGAAGCTGCAGGACTTGCGCTTTGAGGGGTCCGTGACACTAGCTGTGATTAGACCAAATGAATATGAGCAGAAATCTATACAATTTATATCAGAAAATCCCAGGGATTTTTTTTTTCTTTTGAAACTTTTAAAGTGTTATAAAATGCAGCATGGAAATTACTGTACCTCCTACTGCTTGATCTTGTAATTTTGCAGTGAATGTGAGGATAGAAATTGTAGCCCATGGGTAGGGAATAGCCAACGATCCTTCACTGCAGTGAATGAACAGCCAGGCCAGGGAGACTTCACGCAGGAATTTGGCAGAATTCCTCCGACTTCAGTGGGAATCTGCATTATCCTTTTGAATTACAATATTGTGGTCCTTGGGATCATCCAAAATTCTCATTATTTTCGATGTAGCACCTTAATACTTACCCACCATGTTCTGTGGAATAGTGTACACAATTTTACAATAACTATGTAATTAACTCACTTTGCTACTCCCCTCTCCAGGGAAACTCATGCTTCTATTAATGCTATTAGGAAGGTCCTATGCATAGAACAAAGAAAGTGGTGCAGCAGATGAGTTAACATGATTTGATTTGCAGATGCTTTAAACACTTAGCAGGAGACAGCTACGGAAGCTAATTAAATCACTCTAAGGTGCACAGGATTATCTGCTTCGTAAGAAACAATTTCAGTGAATTATGGTCGTCCTTTAGCTGAGGGGAAGTAAAAAGCATATTTGTTTGGAATTAAATTTCCCACGCAAAGGGCCCATCAGACCTCTCTGTCCCTGTACTTCTAAAATAGTCTCCTTTTGTAGCTCATATTTCTAAGAACCTGCATTGTGATTTTGTAAGATTGGCGCTGCTTCCAACTTTCTTACATAAAAATTTTCCTACTTAGCTATTGATTAGGATCTGCCTTTAAGCAGTGTCTTGAGTAAAAAATCGTGTTGGTACATTCACTACCTCTCAGATACTGCATCTTATTTAGTGTACCGGAATTCCCAGTTTAAAGTAATCACAAAATTTATGGAGAAACGGATAAAAAAGGTTGTAAAATATCGATTTGGGGAAAATAATAACACAACTCATCTATAATAAGAAGAAAAATGAAGCAATAATTCAGGTGTATTGAACGGCTTGCTGCTGGAAGTATTGATCCGGTGCTTTAGTGTGCAACATCGCACCTAACATTGCAATGGAAGAACAGCACTGCATTCCCCTGCTCATTATTTCACAGACACTATTGCTTTGTTACACAAGTCCCACAGAGCCTGGACTGCCGGCAGGGAAAGAGAGGAACCCCCAAAATAACCACAAACCTGTAATATCTTAATGTCAGAGTATCCTGCTGTAACAACATGCTGACATCGTGCTCCCGTGCACCTCTTATGACAATTCTGTAGTCTGGCTTTGCTTGAGTTTTTGTTGCTCTTGCACTCATCGCCGTATTGCATGTATTGCCTATATTCTCTATTAATGGTACCTCTGTGCTGTCTCTTTTGATAGCACATAATCAGAAATGGTGTAATTGAGGAAACATGCTTCCCTTAAATATCGACTTTCAGGATCCACACATAAAAATTCCTAATCTTATTGCAGTGTGTCCGTACTGTGGCAATAAGCAAACATTGAAAAAAGGACAGCAAAGGTCAGTGGAATTTTAAAATAAGTGCCCCGACATTTCCACAGCATTAAACTCCATCATGCAACATTGCATTTCTGTTTATCTGCTGACATCTGCAGAGGTATCACACTTGATTGTTTGGCATAAATAATTTAGCAGCAAGAATTTTGTAATGAGCATAGATGAGATTTACCTATGTAAAAAATAAATTAATTAAGAAGTAAGTAATTGTGTGAGGCAAAAAATTGTGAGCTCATGTTAACACGGCAACACTTGCGAAGACAAACGTGCATCCTGCTCTGTGAGGAAGCTGCTTTATATGTGCCTACAAATTCAGTGCATCCCCCGTGATCATTATCTAGAAATATGAGCTAGACCAGATGAGCAAGTTCGGAACAGATCAAGCCTCCTGCAAATTTCAACAAACATTGATCTGCAGGATTTGCACTGGATCCTCAGCATTGTCCTTTTTCCCCCCCTTTAATCCGTAGAGTGAGGTGGGGGGAGTGAAAGAGACACTTCTGATCAAGGAATAGGGGGAAGGGAGGAAAAATGAAAGGAAGAAAATAATCTATGGCTGATGCAGAGGCCAAAGAAAATTGCTTTCTGTAAACTGCAAGGCCCTGCAGTAAGAGTCTTGAACTGTCGATACCGAAGCGAGCGCAGGTTGTGGCGGTCACAGCGTCTCACCACGCTGCTTTCCCGGGGACGGGCTCTCCCTGCCTTGGTGCGTGTTCTCCCTGGGCCAGGAGGGCTGAGCAGCTCAGCACGGAGGGGCACGGGGCTGCGTTTAAGACACCCTTCGTTTGCAGGCTTGCAGGTCTGTGCTGGCTCAGGAAACGGAAAACGTGCAATTGTTTTCGTAACCTAAATAACATTTCTAGTTTAGAAACCCTGGGGGAAAAATCATTGTCGGGCTGGCAGGTTGAGACGACATGATGATAAATGACTGAGGTGTGTGTTCTGACTCTGCGGGGACACGTGGGGTGAAGAAAACCCCCTTCTCTTGCACACTTGGCATCTACAGTCAGGGAGGGACAACTGCAATCTGAAGACATACTCTTGGCTCTGGAAAGAGGTAGGACCATGCCTTTCTATTCACTGCAAGCATTATTTTCTCATGGGCCAAGGTGTTTGTGATGCAGCATCTTTTTAAGGCACGGGCAGTGCTTGTGGTTTTTTTCTGCCTGTGGTGGTTACAGTTGTAGGACAGAGCAAAACGTGTGTTATGGCTAACACAGGAAACAGCTATGGCACGGGTGTCAATAGAGCAGTTAGGCAGTTTCATCAGTTCACACACATGTTTTTTTTGAGAAAACAGTTTGAGACTTATGCCGTTACTGGCCAATGAAATTTTTCATATAAAAACGTTTCCTAGGGATTTGTGTAATAAAGTCTAAAGCTGCATGATATTCGTCACAGATACTTTCTCAAATTTGTGCAGTAATTCCCTAATAACTTTTATCCCTCTAGATTTTGCAAATTTCATAATTTGAGCTTTTATGGATTTTTATTTTTTTTTTACCAAAGTGCTACTTACAGTAACAGATATTTTTTTTTAGGGAAATTGATTTTTATATGCTCTCATAATGAAAATTTCTTCTGCGCTAAAATTCATTTAAAATGTGTCTCTCTTGTTTATTTGCTACTTCTTTGCTGAAGCTCTGCATGTTTTTAAACATTTTTAGGAAAATGGATAAAGGCTCCGTATTTACATACCATTTACATTTACTAGTTGACTTTCACTAATATTTTCATTAAAACCAGTGTAAATCAATTGGCATCATTTAAGTTTCAAGGATGTCCTTACTTAGAAGCAGCTAAACAACTTGATGAAAGTCAAGGAAACTCTTTAGGTTACTCAAGTGCTCTATTAAATTAGGAATCTAATTGTCAAGCTTTGCAAAGTTGCATGGGATTTTGTAAGAATTGCATTACCTACAGTTCTTACAGTGAGTCTTGATTGCCTGGCTACAAACATTTAGTGGACTTTCCGTCTTGTATTTTTATCTCCACCATCCCATTTCACAGCCACGCTGACCGATACGACTCGGGTCGTCTCCCTGTACATCCTGAGCTAAGCCCACTCACTTCTCTGCTGGCAGCACTGGCAGGATCCCCTCTTAACATTTGTTTTATGCTGCTTTTACCTGCTCCAGGGCATCTTCCTTCTTCTCTCAAACTTCTGTTGGACCATTGTTACTGAAGCAAAGCTGGGTAGCCTTTAACATGATTTAAGGTCCTAATATGTGTATTCTAATGATAGGCATGGGTACAGTAGGTAAAGCCACACGCTGATTTGAGTCCCACATACCTCTTGAGCAAAATAAATATTGGCCCTGCCTTCTGCTGGCTTTCATTTCTACTCTTGTTTTGTTAGTTCCATGGAAGTATTTATCCAAGCCTTTTTAATGCAGCCTGAATGGGGCTGCTTTGCATGATGCTTTGACAATTGCTGGTACCTTCTGAGAGAGCACAATGGTTATGTACACAGCATTTTCGTATTAGAAGGTTTCCTGTAACACGTGTATGCAGTGTGATTTCTTTTAAGCTCTAGTCTGGTAAAACAGAAGTGAAAAAGACTAGAGCAATTGTATTACCTTGTTAAATTGCTCACAGGTTATTTAGATAAAGAATTACTTGGTGCTTTTCTCAGTACCTTGTACAGTTGCTTGTTGGGTTTTTTTTTTGCAGTCATCTTTTTTGCATTTTGTACTTTGTTATTCTGATGATGCTGAAAGACAAAGAAACAAACTCCTCTTCCTAATTCACTCCAAAGAACGTACCATCTCTTTCTATTTTCTTGTTAAAACCAAATTGTGTGCAATTTGTAGGAAATTGAAACCACATTTTTCACTTAACTTTCCAAAATTAAAATTTATGAGGAAAAAGAAGCAATAAAGCAGTTACAATCTGGTCATCTATAATTATCTCTGTGGTTGGAGTAGTTCCACATTTAAAGAAAGTGACACCGAAAGTTTATCAAGCTTGTGTCATTATAAAAAAATTTCACTTCTCTTTTATTATTTCAGACCACAAGAACTGCTGAAACCACTATTATGCACTTGGAAATTCTTGGTGAAAAAAGAACTGGGTGATCTATAAAAATGATGCTTTTCTTCTGAGAAACACAGAACAATATTTATCTTCCTTGCTCATTCATTTTAGAATATCAGTGTTAAATTTATCAGATGCTGCTCTTTAAGCTCATTTAATGGATTAATTGTGCAAAAGCTTCATTTTCCTCTAGATCTATTTCTATGTATGTGTTTCACATTATTCTTTTGCTGTTGTGTTTTCCCTCTGCTGCATTGCTTGCTCTCCAACAACAATGGAAATGACAGTCCAGTGCCAGAAATCTCAACTGCTCCAGCTCTAGAATGTTAGTGGCCCTTGCTTTAGTTTTCTCATTTTGCCTTTTTTGTCTCTGAATTAAAATCAAGCCAAATGATGGATGCCCATTACAATCAATTGTTTCAGACAAGCCACCAAAAGTATTGTAGGATTCATTTACATTTAATCAAATTACACTTTATTTGCAATTCAGGGAAATGAGAACTCTGCAGTAAATCAAATATTTCCTCTCCAAGGGCCCCATTCAGCAGAAAATATCCACAGTCTTCCAAGCTGGTGTCTCAATGTATGTAGCAAATCTTCCAGCGGGAGGAGAGCTTGTGCCAACAAACCATCTATTGCAGTGTGTTTTCAGCATTTTTCAGGGTTGTGGACACCTAAATATTTTCCAGTACAAATGCAGACCCTTGAACAATGGATTTTGCAGTGACTTGAAGCCTGCTGACAGTAGACTTGCATCTCTCTTAGTTCCCTTTCATGGACCACCAAGAAATGGTTGCAGCACTTCTGGGGTCCTGGAGTTTTGTACACCACAGGGTGGAAAATGCTGGTCTTTCGTTTGTAGATCCTGTTATTTTAATGGGAAATTAATGACAGTCACTAAAGGCATTTTTTTCTGGGATGTTACATGTCTCCAAATGATTTCATATGCAGTTTACTACTGAAAAATTGTGCCCAACAGGTGACTATTTTACCTTCACCCGTTCAGCACAGAGTAACGAATGCCCCTTGTGATTGTTCACGTATTTAGTCAGCTAAAACTTGAATGATAGCAGGATGTCCATATGTCCTGATGTTACTAGTGACCAGACACTGCAAACTGCAGCTCCACAGGACTAGTGAGAAGTAGCCTGTCATCCAATTGCAGAAAACTTTCTTTTTTTTTAGTCTCAGAATTCTTGTCTGTTTTGACTCTGTTACTTGCAGTCAGAATTTTGAGTACTGAAAGCTCATTAGGTGCCTACTGGAATTTTTAAATAGGCATGACTACATGAATTTTATGGCTTTGTGACTGTTTGTTCCCCAGCTCTAAAATGGAGCTATAATGCAGGACTACTATAAATTACAGGGAATATCTGATGCCAAATAACATGAGAAGAGCTCTTATACTATGCCAGAAAACCACTGCATAGGTACCTGGCAAAGAGGGTTACTTCACTCTTGCTACTGGAAATACATCTTCATTGCTGGAGAAATACCCTGAAACTTAAGGGCCCCACAACCATAATCTGATTGAAGTACAGAGCTTTTAATACTTAAAAAAAATTCTGACCAGATCATTCAATGTGTTCTTTAATCCAGTGAGACTGAAGAGTCTAACCAATAATAATTGATTTGCATGCTTAGCAGTTAAGTGTAATAAAGATCAACCCTGAGTACTTTTTCAAGAGTACTTGAAGCTGAATTCTGCCATCTGATACTTACAGCAAACTTTAGTGAGTCAGTGGCCATCATACACGGTGAGCTGGAGCAAGATGAGTGCTGCTGTAGAACAGCATGGTATTCCACAGTGTGACAGCCTTCAAAAAAGAGTTGGATTAGTCCCATTCTCCCTTTCCAATCATTTAATTTTTGAATATTTGAACGTTAGTGAAGAGACCACATAGAGTCTAAAAAATGCCCACAAAGTGAGCAGACTCCACTGGTAGGAATCTCCTTTCTTGAGTGACATCCAGGTGTGGACCAGACTCTGCCAAGTGTGGCCACTGCCAGCCTGGCCAAGGGCTGCCAGGCTTTTGCACACTCGTTTCGGTGCAAAACGAAAACGGTTTCTCTGAGGCCCAAGACACTGGACGTTTTTGCAGAACTCTTCTCTGTACGGAGCCAGTTTCTGATCACTTTTGTGCCTGCTTTGCAAAGCAGCTCAATGCGTTACGGGCCAAAAAACAAGTAGCTCCTCTTTTACATATGCAGTGCTGAGAGGTGGTGCGGGAGGCCCCTCCTTTTCTATCTCTGTCGCTGTGTCCTCCTCGGTGAGCTGACTTGTCCTTACAGCAAGTGGTAAGACACCAAGAGGGTGGGCTCCGCATGCAAGGGGATCATGGGGAAAGAAAAAAAGCTTCACTCTCCAGTTGCACGTACACAGCAGAGGAGAGCAGAGAGCAGAGATGCCCCAGGCCAGCTGTGATGGAGCTGGTTTGGAGCAGGAGCAGCAGCATCAGTGCATTGCTCTGCACAGACTAATTAACTCTGGCAGCCAGGTGCTTAATACTTTGTGCACTCAGGGCCTTAGCGAGTTTGTCTGTTTAAGCGCATTCTTGCATACTGCTGATGGACCCAGAGGTATATTTATATATATTGCTTACTGCCTGGAAAGCTACAAATCAGTTACTGATAAGTATGCCGCTTCCAGCAAGATTAATGTTAAATTCCTCCTTTTAGACTGGCAATTTGCAAATTGCTAAATTAGATTTTAACATTCGAATACTCTTTTTTTCATGTCACACTTGCAGCATCTTTGTTTTTATCACCTGATGGTACTGTTTCTGTCAGTATTGAACTTTGAAGCATATTAATACCATACACATATATTGTGGTGGCAATTTTTTATAATGACGACAGTTGTCTTGAAATCTACTAAAAACAAATTTGTACAGAATAATGTGATCCATTACAGTGGGGTTTGGTTTTTATTTTGAATGGTATGGAAGGAAAGTATTTGTTTTATACAAGAGAAAATGGGCTACTCTGAAGGCATTTTATTGTTAACTTCAGAGCTGGGATCTGAATTTTCTTATAGGCTGCCAATGATATCTAGAAAGTTAAGAAATTAATAAGAACAAATGCATGATTATAAACCCATCTGACCATTTCTGGTTATCCGTGGTACCTTTATATCTTCTATTTTCCGATCATCTCGCAGCCTTGAATTGGGGAAATTATAATATTTCTGGTTTGGGAAAAATTAATTGAATAACATTTAAAATTTTTTTTTTAATCCTATTAAAAGCAAAATGGCTAATTTTGATGAGTCCTGTTGGAGTGCAGAAGAGTTTCAGCTACCTCAGAACAGCATTAGTCAGTTGGCGGATGAGCGTGGGTGAGTGCAGGGATGTAGTTACCGCCTCGGGGTGCTGCCAACCAGCAGAGATGTTTTGCTGAATATCCCTGACCCATCAGTGACCACTGAAGAACCAAAGGTTGGTTCATTCTTGCTGTAAATGAAACAATGGAAGTGTTTCATAACAGGACGGTGTGTTTCAGTCCAGTTCCTTGCTTCCTTGCCTTTTACAGTTTCTTTTTGAAACATCAGCTTCATAGGTGAATGGTTGCACCCGGGGTATTTTCACTTCCATGCTCATCTTCACTGATTTACCAAGTAGATTCTAGATGGTAAATTGTGGGAGAGGATTCAAAAGGAGTCATATAGGCAATTCTTTTTACTTCCTCTTCTCTTATGCCTGTGAGGCTCCAGACTCCAGATTAGTGATCTCGCTGTAGGTGTGTTTGGAGGCTACTTAACTCGTGTTTGGGGGCAGAGCTGCAGTATTTGTTGATTTCTCTGTAACTGAGTTGCAAGGTGATCTAGCGCCGACAATTTAGCAAAGGCCCGTTCATCCCCAGAGCGCTCATTTTGTCATGAGCGTGGCCCTTGGTGGTGTTGCCCATCGCCCGCAGCACCTCCCCTCCTTTGCTGAACCTCAGATCCCCCCGAAGCGCAGTGGTGGGAGGAGACCTGCCAGCAGAGCTGCTGCGCAAATGGGGCACTAATGGTTTGTGAAGCTGAAGACGGTTAACTGATCTGTGCATTCAATTAAGATGAGTTTCTCAGTTAACAGGCACCCTGGGAAGAAATGAGTTACCTTCATTTCTGGGATTATGAGCACTTAATGAAGAAGACATATCAGAATTCTGCCTGTGTTGCATGAGATAACCCTAAAATGCAGTACAGAGTTTTCAACTTACTTGTCTAGCAAAAAAAGTTGCCAGGTGAGAGGGAGAAATCGATACTTGTACGAGTTCTCTCGCCGACAGGCTCACAAGGCTGAATGTAAAGTGGCACAGCATGCAAAGCTGGATTTTATTTTGTACCGTTCTTGAGGTCTGTAACTTTGCTTCTGACTTGCCTATTTAAAATTATAATTCAAAATGTAATTTAAATAATATTTACCATATTCTTTCCGTAAGACTTAAAATGTGAGCAGAACATCCGAGAGAGATGGATGTATCTGACTGCAGGTGGAGGCTTGGCTGTCTGATGTATATATGCAAAATATAAACTAAGCTCCAGCCAGTAAAGTTTCCAGCCAGCGTAAGTATAGTTTTAGAAAAATTGACAGAACGGTTCTGCTTTATACTGGTTAAGGATCTTGGACAAAGTGAATTTAAGATGAGTTTATGTTGGACCTATATGACTAATAAGCACACCCAGGAGAAGCACGGAAAACATAAATATTTCACACCGGTTTTGCACTGACATTGCTGACAAATGGGAAGGGTGTCTGTGAGGCTGATACTTTGTTTTGGGGACTTTCCTTTGTACTGCAACTTCCATAAGGAATAGGTGGCGTCACCGACTCATTAACTGTTACAGCTGAGCTGAGCCAGTGGCTTGGCGGTGTGTTAGTGACCAGCTGCCTGGAGAGGCACAGCTGCTTTCTCCAAACGTGCAGATTGAATCAGGGGCTGGAGTTTCATTCCCCCATCTTAGGCGTGCAGAGGTTGAGAGACTGTATAACTGTAAGCAAAAATTATGGATGATGATATATTAAGGAGGAAAGGCAGGAAGGATTGCTTTCACCTGCACACATCACTCATTTGTGGTATTTTTGCTGTATAAGAGTGTTTGCACCAATGTTACAAATTACCAACCAACAAACCCAATTTTAAACAATTTGCTTCATCATCAAGGATCTAGCCAAAATGGTCCTTTTGCTTTTGAGTGAGTAGCCCGTACCGCAACGTTGTGTAAACCGATAAGGATAATGTTTAGAAAAAAAGATGTGTGGGAACTATTGTTTTCCCCAAAGGATTTAAGCTTAGTTATGGAGAGGGGTTTATCAAGTTCTGCACTGAGTACAAGACATGCAAGCAGGGAGGCCCTCATGCATACTTAGTTTATGTGCATGCAGCAAATAAATGTACACAAAGCACGGGAGGGAGGTGCCAAGAAGGGGCTGCAGCTGGAGTGAACCAGTCACCCCTCCTTGGCTGCAGGTTGGCAGTTGAGCCCTTGCAGGGAAACGGGTGTTAGTCCACTTAGGCTGGGAAGGAGAGTTAAGTCAGGTTCCCTGTTTAGTTGGTGAGATCTTTTCTTGGGTAGAATCAGTGTAGTAAAGAACAACTTGAAAGTTTTCTTTGCCTGTGCTGGTAGGACTAAGTGAAGACATTTTGCTTCACATACTGTACTGGTCAGGATCATTGCAGTCACTTCAGAGGGAGGGGAAAAATAAATTAAAATTATTGTTATGAACCTACTGTACCTTGGCCATCGGTAGATGGGTCATGCCCTATTACTCCTTGCTTGTTTACTGACATCCTCAGCAACTCACCTTGGTTAATTAATTAGTTTCAGTTAAATTACTTTCACATATGGATAATTTTCTTTTTACTACCACCCAGTACCCCATTTGATTAAATTAAATCAAGCACGTAGTCAATCACCTCTCTGCCAAAAAAAGAAAAAAGAAAAGTCATTAATATGTTTTTCTATCATTTATAAATTTCCTGGGAAAGCAACTAAGGAGGTGTTTGGTTTGGTCCTGAGGTATGGCCAGTCAGTGCATGTAAGGCAAAAGCAATACTGCATCTTTAAACAGGCTTGAATAAGGTTTCTTTAACTATGGAGCCTAACTCTGAGATCTCCCCTGCTGTGAGCTGTAAGTTGCTTGTAGGCTTGTTCTAGAGAGTAATAAGTATTGTTGTTTAGCAATTGTGTTGTTGAAATTCAGCTCCACTATGTCTGACAGTATTTATCTAAAATACTTTCCCTGGTGCGTGCTCAAGTTCCAGTAAACCGTGTCTTATTGTGCGACCTTTTCATTTTCCAGTGAAAAGGGATCAGCTCGTCAGATAAAAGCTACAAGCTGGAGTACAGGAAAAATGCGTGCTCAGAAAATCCGAGCATGATTGAAAACAAGATGTGTTAAATCAATGCAGTTTATCGCCTGCCTATTCCTGGCAATTGCTGTTCTAAGCTCATTCTGAGCACACACTAGATGATAAAAGTATAGTGTCACAGTGCTCACTGGGGTGTGAGGGCAGGGAAACATGTTTATCAGACAGGCGTGTATGATTTTATTTTTTTTTTACCCTTGATAACAGTTATTGTCACAATTTTTGACAAAAAAACTCTGAACAATTGGTGACACAACTTCTGCTAAAATCAGAGACTACCGAGAGCTCTCAATTGCAGATTTCTATTTAAATGTTACAAACTGACAAACAACAAACGCACCTGTTTTAATTTTAAACAATCTGCTGCATCATCAAGGATGTAGCCAAAATGGTATTTTTGCTTTTGAGTGAGTAGCCTTATCACAGTTTCATGTAGACAAAGCTAATGTTTAGAAATAAAGATGTTTGGAAAGTATTGTTTTCTCAAAGGATTTAAGCTGAGTTATGGAGAAGGATTAAAGATCTAAATTAAACCTCATAGAGGTTAGTCACTTCCAAGAACATCACACCTATAATGTTCGTTACAGTTAGGCACAATTCGTCTAATTTTTATGATTCAACTATATTTGTATTTCTCTGTGAATCTCACTTGCAGAGATTTTGAATGTGATAGCTGGTGTTTTCCCAGTTTTCTCTCTTGAAGATTCTTTTTGCTCTGACCATCATGCACTTGCATGTCAGAAGTCTGCAATTTTGAGAAGCGGCCAAATTTAAGCTGAGGTGCTTTCTGATAAGAACTGCTTTGGCATTCAGACAGGACACTGAGTTTTTCATTTATGCTTCCCCTGGTAATAATTTTTTTTTAATAATCTGAAAAGAAGATGAGAAATGTCAGGGTTATAAGTTAGAGAAAGAGAGAGAGAGGGAGGGATTATTTAAAAGAAAATATTTCTGCGTATCAACATGTTACAACGATGATTTCAATGCTTTCTACCCCAAAGGGGTTTGTGAAGAGTAACAAAAAGAAACAACTTCCTGCGTGTTTACAATGTAGAATTTGAGGAGTCCGTGCAAAGGAAATATGTTGAAAATATGCATAGTAAAAAATGAAAGAAAAGGTTACATGAGGTGACATTTTAGCATTTCTTACACTCTCTATGGTACATCTCTGCATCTGTTTCTGAGCCAACAGTTTAAAAATAAATGCAGTGTCTTTATTTTTTAAATGTTTTTAAGGAAACCTAAATATAGATCTTATAGCTAACCTTAGGCACGCATTATTTTAAATCCTGGCTTCTATGTATTTTTTGTGCTTATGTAGATGTGTGTGTACACATGTATTTATTTACTTAAATGAAGGGGTAATCCACTGAGAGCTAGCTATTTTCAGTAGATTTTTTGCTGCATGCTTATATGCATTAGCAGAATGTATCTGACAAAGAAAATATTCACATGTAAATGCGGTTCTTTCCCTTTTTATAATGACTGCCAAAGATGCATCAATTAACCTAGATGACTAGACGAAGTAACCAACATGCATTAATTTCCTTCTGGCCCTCTGTATACATATCTCCAGTGAATTCTACCAGCCTGTTCTGAAATTGGTGTGTTTAAATTCCAGTGCCTGAAACTGGACTCTTGTTTCAGACTCCCTTATGGCTAAATCTTCCCCATTAGACAAGAGGTCAACACAGGCAGAGAAGGAAGAAACTGTGAAGCTCACAAATTGTTTGACTTCTTTTTTTTTCAAACCAGGTTGCAGGTTGCTAAGAGTGCACACTCAGAGTGTATGCATTTTGAGAAACCAACACATGATTCTTGCTAGACAGATCTAGTAATTCCATTCCTTAATTTCATTAAAAAAATCTGGGCTCATGGCATGCATTCCTTGCATCTTCAGCACCCCCGCTGGTGGCAGAGACTGGGCTGGGTGGGAAGCGAATAACTCCTCTGGTTCTTAGTTGCTGGAGAAAAATTGTTATCAGGAAGAAAATATCACGCTGTCTATCATGTTTGTAATAACACTGATGAACACAGTGGAGCTGCCTCAAACGTTGGCCTGTTGCATCTTTAGTTCAAATAAAGAGCAGTCACTAGGGAAACTCAAGAGATCTAGGTGTTAGATTTATCATTTCACTCAGCTCTGCATTTTTCTTATTGCTTGGTACATGCACGTAGTGTCTGTCTGGGCATTACACGGCAATAAAATATCAGAATTACATTTTGGATTTCTCTATCTCTTCCTATTTCTAATTTAAAAAATACCATCACGTCACAGTTTGATTTTACAAATGGGAATTCAGCGCACAAGAGTATGTTTAAGTGAGGGAGTACTGAGACCAGAAAGGCAAGGAAATTCTGAGTTACCACTGGAAGGGCCTTTCTAGCTCAAACCTTTCTGTGCAGGCTCTTGCTGTCCCACCCGCTTCCGTTTTCCATTGCTTGTGGGAATAAACGCTCCAGGGAAAGTCAGTGGAAAGGAACCTTTATAGAAAGCAAGCCAAATTCACAACAACAGCAGCAAATAGCTCAAATGCTTGCATGTTTTCGTTTAACAGTCTTTAATTAGCAAAGGAATAGTCTTCGCAGGGAGATTTGCAAACCAGACTTTTTTTTCATTTAATGATAGGTTTTGAAGTGGGTTTTTTGTAGAGCAGGCATAAAGAGGCCACTATACGTAAGCGTTGTTCATAGGGCTTGCTTACAGCATGCCGTGTCAAGATGTTGCTTTATAATATCATCCTTTGTTAATGCGGCTGTACTGGCAGGGCCTCAGCAAGGCTTTTTGGCACCTGGAGTTTGATATTAATATGGTCTGTCCTGTCCTATCTCTATCTCCCAGAGTCAAGTTTTTGTTTTGTTGGAGTCAGGGGCTTCTAGCAGAAATCCCCGAGAGCCTGGAGACGGGAGCCTCAGGCTGTTAGCAAGCGCCCTGGATCACCTCCGTGGCAGCATCTTGCCGCTATGGGAGGCAGGAGCTCCTGCTTTCCATCTCCCAGAGTCTCTGCTCGGTCAGAATGAGGAGTCAGAAGTCACAACCTTTCATGTGACTGTTCTCAGTTGCTGCTGCTTGTCACCCCATACTGGTATTTCTCAGCAGTGTGGAAATACAGACGGAAGCACAGATTAAAGAGAGCTGATTATAGAGGTGGGCGTCTGAGTTGATGGACAAAAAAGACAAATGTCCAGGAGAAAAGAAGTCCTTAGCTATAAAATGCCTCAGAAAATGCTAACATTGCAAGGCTTCTGTTGAAGTGTCTGCTTTCCTAGCTGCCCTTGATTTTATTTAAGATATTAATTCTCCATGCCTTCAGATGTTCTGACCTGGTTTAATCTGGGCACAGAGACACATGAAATGTGTGCCTGACCTGGCCTTCATTGCTGTGACAGTGTTGCAGCATTTTTACATGTATTTCTTCATACTCTTTTGTGGCTATAAGGAATGGAGATGGATACCTTTGTGTGTCTTGGTCACAGAGTCTACTTCTATTTAAGTTTTAACGAGATTTCTCTCATAAGACAGGAAAAAACTCAAAATAGGTGCAATGTAGACTCCAAAGCCTCGTCTCTTTGCTGTTACAGTTCAAGACTGATCACTAAGTATCTGATTTTGTTGTAGTACCAAATTAAAAAAAAAAATCGGTTTGTGAAGAAACAAAGTTAGAATCTAAAGAATCTTCTTCATTGTGCTGTTGTAGGCATGACCCCCTGGACCTAATCTGAAGCCATTATAGCTCTGTGCTTCTACAGGTCATTCTCACCTTCTTCAAAACCTCCTCCACGATGCCTCTGCCTTCCAAGAAAACCAGCAACTCTCTGGTGCACCACAGGAGCAGGCACTGTAGGACATTTAATTCCCATGCGCAGCCTCTCCCTGGGTGTTTGAGTTAAAATAATCAAGACCAGATTCCTCATCTGGGATAGGGATGGTCAGACCTGTGGTCCTGAGGCCAATTTTTTTGTAGCCTTCAGCCTTTTTTTACTTTTGTTACTACTTGAATCCTTGGAGTCCCTTCCCTCTCCTTGCAACCTCTTCCACTGAAAAAAGCATATGGGAAGTTCATAGGTTTCAGTGCTGCTTTCTCATTGCTTTTGGGTCAAAGAGAATGAAAAAGAAACAAGGACTGAAAAATAAAAGGAGTAAATGAAACCATGAATGCATGGGAAACAAATTAACTGGATATGTTTTAGGTTCTGAAATATTTCCATAATGCTTCTATGTAGTGTGTGTTTATTTTTCTTTGAATAATGATGTTAAAATGTGTCTAATTCAATTACTCTCTGCATTCACTGAATGAGTTTTCCTTGGTGAAGGGTTCTCCTGCACTACCCCAAGCTACGAATTCCATATGATATTTGAACAGGTCCTTTTAATTGCTGATATTAAGTGTCGATCATTCTGCTGTAAGTTGGCAGAATGGCCAGAGAAACAAATTCCTCTCTCAGATTCATCAGACAGACAGTCAGTTAAAGACCAAAGCTTTATTGACACAGTAGGAATTCATTATGTGAAATATTAAAAAAAGCCCTCCACTGACTAGTTAAAAAAAAAAAAAGAGAAAGACTTTAAAGATGGTGGCTTGTCTACATGTAATTATTAAAATTATTCGTGCAGAATTTGAAATTATAGTTATGGTGGAAACATTTTTCTCAGAGGCATAAGCAGCATTTCTGTTGAAAAATAAGTTGGACTTTGAAAAGATGAATATAGTGTACGCATCCTTATTTCCATAGACATTGTGCATTTCCTTGATTAAAAGCCTTAGATTTTATGAGTTACGGCTTTAGATTTGCAGCATAAAGAGCTTCATGGCTTATTCTGTTAGAGTCTAATTTGAAAGAAAGTTCTTCCTCAAGGGTTTAAGAAGTAATTCATAAAATGGTAAGAATAATAAATATTGTGCCTTAACTCATACACTAGGATAGATAGACAGATTTTGTACACCTGGGTGTAATTTTAGTTAATTCACACAAGAGACAGGCTGAAAGTTTATTGTTTGGAAGGAGAAAAATGGCTTAAATCTTGTATTTGCAAAAATGATTATATTAGTTTAAATGAAAATGCTACTCTATTAATGGCTTCAATAAGCTTTGCATTTGGAAAAGTATTTTAATAAAAAGTTACCTGAAGTTTACTGCAACTTAAAATATGTAAGTGAGGGAAAAGTACTTACTTTGATTTATATGTCTTTTGGAGGTGTAATTATTGGCTTTTTACTCACCTATGTAAAACAATGTACTTTTGTAAATGGATTTCTGGCCACTTTACTCCTTTTTTTTTTTCACATAAAAAGTAAGCACTGTCAATCAAAGAATTTTAAGGTTTATTTCCTCTTTAGAAATGATTGATAGCCTTTTAGATTTACAAGTTGACAAGTTAAAGGGTTCTATTGGTATAATTATGTACTAAATTCACAGTCTTTCAATTTAAATGTCCTTTTAAAACCACAAGATTATCATACCTGTATTTTGAAAAGTGGGCCAGTCAGTTTGGGTTGGTATACAAATTGCTTCCATTAGCCTTGGGACCTATTTGAATTTAGTACAGTTTTTTAAAGTTAGTAGTACTTGCAATAGTACTTTTAAAATTTAGGGTAATGGGAATGCATTTTAAGTATGGTATGTGTTAGCTTGTTTTTAATGTATGGATGTCAAGAACACAAATAGAGAGTTTGTATTTCTTATTGATTCTTTTTTTTTTTTTTCCAATTGTGGAAAAAAAATTGTTCTTTGAATTAGAGCACTGGGAAATGTGTTATTGTGAAGGGACTTACACAGAGATCAGGCTTGTACATATTGGGGACAGAGGAAAACCTTGCATGAAGCTGGTACCTGACCTTGTACATCTGCTGCCACTAACAGTGGCCTCAGCACTGGCTCTCCCGCAATTCTTGGAAATCAGAATATCACCTTTTCGTTGGAGTTTTGGCAGCTCCTGACACAGGAACTGGTGTGGCCTTAATGCTGAAGGTGGGGTTAAATATTTAAACAGGGCTCTTTGTTTGAGATATGGCTGATTACATTTGTCTTGGATTATAAATGAACTGAGGAAAGGAGGGCCGATATCGTCCGATCTGCAGGTAGATGTTCAGGCAGCAAAAGATTTCTTTTTTTCACTCTATCTAAGATTGAGAAGGTTGAACGGTTGTAGACTAATGAATAGTATTTGACAATTACAGTTTAGGACCCAATCCTGCAAATTGCTGTGTACAGCCTCTCCTCACCACTAAAGTAAAGCTGAAGCTATTCGAAGCAGAAAGTTTTCAGTATCTCTCAGAGGATGCTTGATGCCTTCTGAGATTGGACCATAAAATTAACATTTTTTTTGATCATTTAGTTCAGAAAATACTCACAGGAAATACTCTGTGGATTTCAAATGTGTTGAATGTGTGGGAAGATATGAGAAAATGACTGCTATCTCAGGGGGGATTTCAGAACTGGCCTCCATTTATAATATTGCAGAATTTAGTAACTACTTTCCCAGAGGATGTAAAGGGAAAATGGCCGTAAACTAGACTGAATTAGAGAAGAAACACATTTGACAGAACCGCGCTAAAATCTCCTAACATATTTGCAAAAGAAATGTAAATTAGAACTGTAGGGAGTTTTTAATCTTCTCAGTGAACAGCTATTTTTGATAATAAATGTAAATAGCAGTAAATTAATTTATTGTAACATTTGAAGAAGTTGTAAACTAAATGGGTCCACAATAAGAAGCTGTGTAAGGAAACTCAAAGGTAATGAAGCCAGGGGTTTACAAACACCAGGTACTATGTTATTTTCTGCAAAAGTACACAAAATAGTGGACAGCATGTGGTCAGGGTGTGAGTGGAAGTGTGTGGGAAAAAGACTCAACCATTCAAAAACCGAAAAGGGTGCAATCAGAGGAAAAGCCTTATTCTCACCTGTCCCATACAATGGCCTAAATATAAGTTAAAGATCAAATTCAGATATTCCCGATAAAGGGAATGTGTCATGTTGATCAGGCTGATGGAGTTGTGTAACTTGCTGTAGGAGAAGCATCTCTGAGCCACATGAGAGTGCTTACACAAGTGAGACTGGAAGATATAGTTTGATGCTAAATCTTTTTGCAGGAATCAGATGGCATCATTCTAGCCACATAACAGAGTTCATAATAAAACCATTATACAGGTGCAAAATATATTCATAATCTAGTAGGCAGACCTTGTCCAAGAAGTAATTTTTTTTTTTGCTATTAATAAGCTAAGACAAAATAAGAAAAACTTTAAAGTGATCCCTAAAAGATATTCCTTCCCACCAAAAAAAAAAAAAGACTGAAAACATAAAAATCCGTATCAGGGAAAAAAAAAAAGTAGTAATTTCATTTCATTCAAAAAAATTACTAACAAATTGCTGTGGAAAATTTCCTCATCTCTATTGGCATGGAAGAGTCAAGATGCATCGTTGTTTAGAGATGCTTGAGAATGCTTGACTGTTGTTCCACTTCACCAAAGCACATAGGAAATTTTAAGCACATGTTGAAGACTCACTAGCATCTGAGTTTTAAAGTGATCATATGACTGGAAATATAGCTAGAAGGTCATTCAATTCAGTCCTCTGTAATTAGAGGCAATCATAAAAAACATAATATGCTCAAATTTGCTTTGCTGAAAGCAAATGGGTTTAAGTATGTGCTTACAGATAAGCATGTGCTTAAAAGCTTGGCACAAAGAGGGCTTCGATTAATGCAGGCAGAAGATTAAAGTGTTCCACTTCCACCATTTCTCTCCTCCATTTTATTGGACAATGACTCAAAAAAGATTAACTAAAACTATATTTTTTAAAAAAATTCATTAAATCTTTTGGATCAGTTCAGTGCTGGTCAGAGCCTGAGCTGGGCTGCTGAAGTCAGTGTTGATGAGTAAAAAACCCAAACCTCTGCCAAGACAAATGCCTTTAGCTCACAACAAAATTATATGTGAACATTGCACATGGAGCATATTAAATGTGTAATAGAATCTGTAACAAGAGATACTCCCTAATAGTTATTTCTTTTGTCTTCTAATCACAAAGGACTTTCCTCATAATATGAAAGCAGAAGAAAACAACATGAAACATAAGGCGTAAAGTTTTTATCAGATTAATTTCATTGCGACTTTGAGAGAGAATAATTTCTTCCTATTTGGAAGATGTGTTCGACATCCCCAAATTTTCCAGCAACCTTGTTTTAGGAACTCAAGGGGGAAGGTTTGCATTGCCATTTGAACCAAAGCCTCAGAACCAGCCTCAAATAACTTTTGAACCCAGGCTTCATAGTCAGTGCTGATTTCAATAAAGGGATTTTGCTGTGATCCTTCCTTGGCTTTGCAACGCGTTGCCAATTTTTACAGTGCAACAGACCCGGCTTCCTGCGCGTTTGTCATATCATGATGTTGTTTGTTGTTGTTTCAGCTCTGAACGAACCCACCATTGACTATGGTTTCCAAAGGTTACAGAAGGTTATCCCCCGGCACCCTGGTGACCCTGAACGCTTGCCAAAGGTCAGCGCAAAGTTTATTGTTTTATTAAATATGGTAAAGCTGGTTACTGCATGTTTTTGTTTGAAAGTGCAAGACTCTGGAAAAGAAATGGTCCTGGTTTGGTACCCAACCCAGATAAGCTGAAACAGAGGCATGACCAATAAAGTCCAATCAGCAACTTTCATTCTAGGCTTACGAGACTTCTGTGATGTTCTGAGTCACAACTAAACTCAAACAGCTTTTGCCTTTCTTAAAAGCAAATCTTACTCTGTGTTCTGAAATATTTAACAAAGAACACATTTATGGTTGGTATTTCGGACCCTGAGCAGCTTATTCATTGACGGATGGTGCTTCTTGGTTTTGGTATCACCGTAGCACTTGTCATTATGATTTTGAGAACTTTACCAAACACCACGCTGTTTGGATCTTCAGGGAATATGTGTCCATTGCTGCTGCACCGTGTATTGGTTTAGGATAATAATCATTATATACCGATTATTTCAGGATTGCTGAAATAATTAGAGCAATGCATGGTGAAGTGATTTGATGTTTGTTCCCATCAAAATTAGTACAAGGCGCTTTTTTGTTGACTTCTGTCAAGTGAAAGCTGAGGAAGAAGCAGAATAGGTCACATAGGCTTCTAGTACCTCCGTCTTGTACAGCGAAAATGCTGTCTGAGTCTGTACTCGTATCTGGTTTTGCTACTTCACTGTACTGTGGTGAGGATTTGCAGTGAGTTATGTGATATACTGGAGAAAGAGGTGGGGTATTTGAAAAAGTGTTGCTCTTTGCCACAGCCACACTGATCAATAGCATGCATGGGCTGGTGTCACTGTTTGTGACCAACTGCCACCATGTGTGTTGTCTGCATCATGACTGTTGTCTAGCATCATGACTGTGAGTGAGTTGAGGAGCCAAACAGGTCAAGTGTATGTGTTTGAAGGACACTGCCTTTGACTTACGGAAAAGAAGATGTGAATTTGGAGACCTGGGACATGGAACAAATTGGGCTTTGAAGCCCTAGACCAGATTCCTCCAACAATGCACATCCAGTATAACCTTTGTGACTAGGTAAATCCTGTGACATTTCTTCCATAGCTTCCTGACTGTCAATAGGCTTTCATCAGGGATTGTGGTGGGCTTTGATTAGTTAAATTTCTGAAGTATTTCAAAAGTGAGAAGATTTCATGAACAGTATAACTTACTTTATTTCTTGACAGAAATAAAATTCAGTATGTGATTTTCTTACAGGCTTGTTAAGTCAATTTTATCTTTGCTTAGGAAGGCTGTAGACTGTGGTTTTGGGATCAGTGATGTGTTGTCCTTCCCTCTTACCACCAGAGAAACATGCTGTCCTGGAGAGTTACATTTTAGATTGGCTCTGTTCACCCTTTACAAGCTGTCCCTTCTCTGACTTCTGGACAGATTTGCCAAAGGACACAGCTTTCATAGGTTGTCAAATTTCCCTGCAGAGGTGCAACCCTTTCCAAAGAAAGAGAGCATCCTTCTGTAGGGGCTCTTTCATCTGTATCGTGCCTCTGCTGCCAAATGTGCATATGGAGAAAAATTGTTTCTCAGAAAACAAGAGACCAGCCTTCACTATACACCAGGCATTTGCAAGGCCCAAAAGAAACGCTGCAAAACTTTCCTGAACCCAATGTTCCAACTGACTAGTAGATGGCCATGACTTTCCTCTAAACCAGGAAATTCAAGCAAAGTAAGACTGAGAAATTCTAAATTGTGTTGTGCAGCTGGGGGTTGTAGTGCATCGTCAACTTCCACGGATATGGGGCTCCCTTTCTGGCAGGATCCCCAGGGGTGCTCTTTTGTGCTGGTGTGGGAACACAGCCGTCTTTCCCCTCATAAACCCTCGTAGCTTAATGTGTTTGTTCTAAGTATCTTTTCAAGCTCTATTTTCAAATCTTTAAATCAAGGGAAATTGTGATTATGTGGGCAGAGATATGCTGTGATGGCCTAAGAAGTTACTGCTTAAAGACTGAACATACTAAATGAAGAAACTAGTATGCCTATGCAAGGTTAGAGGGAAGCAGGACGAAGGGGACCTTTCCTTTTTTGTCTTTGGGTAATTCCTTCTGTGCAAGCTTGAAGGTTGGACCTCAAGTTCAAGACTGATTAATATGCCGCACACAGAGGCTGAATGCAGCAGGAGTTGGCACATGTCGACTTCTGTATTTGAGGCACTGATGGTTCAATTCCCAGCATCGCTTGCTGGCTCCAGGATCATAATCAAGGACGCGGTGAGTCTCTGTGCTGGGTGAGCACTGCACAGCACTCTTCCCCGTGTCATTAGACCAGGAAGGGCTTTGGCAATATTCCACTATAGACAATTCTCAGTGGCTACTTAGAACAGAGTTGGAAGCCATATGGCTTCCACAGTGAAAACACGGGCAGAGAGGGCAAATGTATGAGAGAGAGAGAGAGAGCAAGACAGCAGAGAGGAGGGCAGTGTTCAAAGCTTTTAGCATCCTTTCCTTCATTTTCTCCATTGTCCTGTCAGTGCATCATCACTTTCTGTCCATTAGAAACCTTGTACTTATGCATTAAATAAATAAAACAAAACACATTTCTATAATTGCTGCTAGGATCTGTGGCTATTATTCCTTTGAAACATCAGTGATCAATTAGAGATCTTTCAAGAAACAGAAATGGTTCATTTTTGCGTTCATAAAGATGTGCAGACCTTCCCATGGACCAACGAGCATTCTGCTGTGTAACTTATCCGTGCAGTCAGGGAGAATTTTTGAGGCCATCAAGTGAGTGTTAGCACATGCTCCAAAGCTGAGGAGCAAACAGCCATATCTATAACAGGCTCTCTGAGAAGTTTAATCTTCACTAGTTTAGAACCAGTATTTTCAGAAGTGCTAATTGTTCATTCTTGGGAGGAACTTTTTGAAATGTTCCAGCAATCTGTTAGAATTAGGCAAAGAAAAAAAAAACAGATTTTGACTTTTCTTCCCCCTCCTCCCCCTTTATTTCTGTCTCCCAGTGCTTCAGTAGCCAAATTCCAGAGTGTCCTCCCATAGTAAGGAGAATGGGAGCACTTGGGAACTCAGGTCTTTGGGCTGCTAGACCAACAGTTGATGTAGAGATGTGTTTAGAGTAGACTTGCAATATGTGGTTTCTGGAGAAAACAGTGGGAGCTGGTGTTGGCAGCTGGGCTGTAGAGCCAGCTATGGGCCTGGGTCCTGTTCCCTTTTTATATAGAGCAGGTCAGGGAAAGCAGCCAGTGTAGGGTTGTCACTAGCAGCTGTGCACATCTGTATATACACACGCGCACACACGTGCACTGAGAGGAGAGGCAGGCGGTACAGAGGTGGTGGGATTAGCACCCAAAGCTTGGAGTGAGATCAAGTACTAGGAGTGTGCTGGGCAATATAGTCTTTCCCTTCTAATACAGACAGGAGGCAGATCAGAAGAAACAAGAGATCTCTGGGGAGAAGTGAAAAGAAATACCATGATGCTAACGTTAAGAAATTGTATAGTTGTCCTGTAGGAGCACTCTGTAGAAATCTTGCCTGTGGAGCTGGGGGATAAGCCTGCACGTGTATGTGCAGTTTCTATGTCTCATGTGTTTGCATGTGTGCACACAAATGCACACGTGTTGTTGGTTCTTGCATACATAACTACAGTGGAAATCACTAAAGTGTGAAGATCACAACAACACATTGTGTCTATTGAGGTTCATTCATGTAACCACTCGTAACAAATCTTAAAATAAATCTCTGGCAGCTACGTTGTGATTCTGCCATTTTGTTAAAACTCCACAGCTATAGCTGTAAAATAGTTTCAACTGTGAGCTAGACTTGAAACACATCCATATTAAATGATTTAATAACAATAATTCCTCTTTATATGCAATTTCCTAGAATTTATTTGCCATTTTCACCATTCTTACAACTCATCACTTGTATTTAAATTAAGCGCAAGATTGTTCACTCTGTATTTTAGAAGCAAGTCATTGCATCGACACCCTCCACGATCTGACGTCCTCTCCCTCCCAGTCTGTTGCTTAAATGCTCTCTCTAAGAGACCTGTTATCTCTCCTAAAAGGGACCGTTACTTCTGGTTTCTCTTCATGTAGATGAAAGTGGCGCCTCTCTCTTCAGCACACAGGGGCCTCCCTGCTGAGCTGGAGCACACGTAACCAGGCTCCACCTTCTATTCAGCTCCTTTTTTCTGGTCAGTTGTTAGACACCCCCCCCTGCCCCGACATATCCCACCTCCTCCTTTAGGACACTAATAGAAGACAGGTGGTTATTAGGAACCAGTGGCTGGCAAAAGCAGTTGTCTTTTCCCATATGAAATCCCACAGATCTGCCCTTTATCCATCCTGACATGGGTATTGTTTATATTGCAAATAAAGGTTGTCCCTAAATGTGGGTGGGTTGCCCCAGGCTTCCTAGTGGAGGTTGAAATAGCAATGAAGACAAGGCAACTCAGGTTTGCTGCTTCAGACAGACCCAATGGAAATTCCAGAACGGATCTCCATCTGCTAACTCAAGACACTGTATATTAACCTGTTACTCATTATCAGCTAAGAAAAGACATATTTTGTGATTTTTTTTTCCACTCAGTGTAACAAGAGGACTGTTAGAAAATTTTTTATACTGAGCATACGCAGGAAGGGGGGACTATGTGAAGAGGAGCTGTTTGAGTTCATCTGTATAGCAAGGAGGTCATGAGATGTGCTTGGTGTGCTTCCTACACTGTACTGTAAAATTTATAGGAATGTGAGACCAGAGTCAAGGTTAGTACTGAACCCTTAACAGTTGGGTTTTATTAATTTCTCAACGATGTGGGTATTTAGTTGGTTGAGGGGCTTGTTTGGGGTTTTTTGGTTTATCAATTTATCCTATTGAAAATATTCAGAAATAGAATTGCAAAGCTGTTGAGAAGAAGATGCTTGATGCTGCTATGAAAGTATCACCTTTATGGGGTGGTATGTGTCAGAGGCATGTCTGGGAACATGTAAAGAGTCTGAAATGAGAGCAAGCTAAGAAAAAGCTACATTGCTCACTGAAGGGCAGAGCCACATACAAATGGCTGGCAAGGAGCCCTTTCCGTTCTGAAGGTCAACAGTTTGCATACACATTTCAGTGAGTTTTCTTTATAAGTGGGTCAGCATTTACTCAGCAAATGATTAGAGCAGATGGTGTAATTTAGAATCTATGACAAAACTTTTAATAGATCAGGGCTAACATGATGACAAGGAGCTCTGTGCCGTTCTCCATTCCTGATTTCTTCTTTGCCTTGGGGTAAAAATCAGGCATGGGATTGGATTTTCTAGTCTGCACATTCCATCTGAGCAACTCGAACCACTTGTTTGAACATTCTTGTGAGAGGAATCCCCACACTTCTCTACTCCTGTATCATTATTGTTATTCTTTTCAAATACAATAATTAACTGAGGGTGCCAGAGAGATACCAAACAGGTAGACACAGTCCCTTTGAGGAGCAGAGCTTTTGAAGGAAAAAGACACAGTTTGAAGAAAGTAACAAAGGCTGCATTTGTGTATTTTGCTCCATGGAGCTGAAAATATCTAGTAAATTGATCCCGTGGGAGTAATAAATACACATTACTTTATCTTGTACTTCATGTCCTATACCCCTGAGCCTTGATAGAACAACACCACTTAATAGACTTAAAAAAGAGTAATTACAGTCATTGGTTGTGTGATATTTCAGCCCTTCCAGCCCTGCCTGACCTTCTAATTTAGCTCACCGTGTCTAACTAATGCATTTATATTCATCTTTTATGAAGCATGTGTAGTACAAAATTGACTTTGCAGCCTTTAGCAAGCTGTCTTACCAGGTTTAGGATCTGGTTAGTACAGTGTTCTGTATAGCATATGTACATTTACAGCAGAATCTTGTATGCATATGGTTATTACTTTTTATCCTTTTGGAAATAAAATAAAAAAATATTTATTCCATTTCATTCTCCCCTCCCCTTTTTAAAGCTTTTATTCATTGGAACATTATTTACAGCTAAACATGCAGGCAGAAAGATGCAGGCATTTTTGAAATGATTACCGCTAATGTTTCTACTTGTCAGAAGTGCTTAAATTTTCCTGCACTTTGTCTAAAAACTTAGCACTTTTTACCTTTTAAGAATTACAAATTTATAAGATCTTACCAAGCTGATTTACAAACACAGCTGACAGTTTATGATGAATGATGTTGCAAAATGTACAATATGTTTCTCTGTCATTTCTATGCATGTATATATTAAGAAGAAGATTAAGGAGAGAACCCCCCTCTGAAAGAAACCCTTGAGTTAAAGAGCACACGCACAAATCTCTCTTCTGCGTTTCCTCATAACTTCCTGCTCACTTCACTCATCCAATAGAACACAATTGTTCTCTGTGCATTTTCTCCCACCATATGGTATCCTCATTACCATACACTAAGGGTCCATATGGGGAACTTGTGAAGTGAACTGTATTCATTTTAACTGCCAGATGAGCAGCCTTTTGCTTTGCAAGCTTAGCTTAAGTCATCTGCTGTCTTTATGTTGTTATGGCAACACAGCACCAATAAAAAATTCTAATCTACTGTAAGTGTCTGGGATCACAGTATTTTAAATGCTTGCCGTAACTGTCCTCTAAGTGAAGATTCTTGTTCTTTCAGTATGACAAAGGGTTATTGTCGACTCCAGCAGGTGGCAGTAAAGAAATTGTTTCTTTTTTTAAAAAAAAAAACCTTTAAAACATTATTTTCCTTTTTTCCCATCTCCCCTCACTTTGAAAAGTCATAGAGTTACACAATGTGGTCAGTCCTCTGTGTTTCCTAGGATTTCTGATGCTGAGGTTGGAATTGCAGATGATACTTTCAAGTTGCAACCCAAATACTAAAGGTAGTAGAGTATGAAACTATGGTGGCAGCTCATGCGCTTTATCGACAAAGCTCCAGGCTCAAGTACCACTTCACCAGGTTTCTGAAGCCTACATAGCCACATAGCTAGCTCAGTTTTGGAGCTGTTTTTAGCTACTTTTTTAAACTCTTGAATCAAACACGAAGCTAATTAAGAATATCTTATAGTAATGGAAGTAGGCAGCAGCATCCTTAAATATAAATTGCTTTCACCTCCGCAGGCCACATGATATGTTGCATCTCCGTCTCTCTGTCTGTATTGAAAGTGAATGTTTGTAGTCTCAGTTCATCAGTTCACATTAGCCTCATGCTGAATATTTAAACACAGAACAATTTGAACACACCATGAAGAGAGACAGTGACTGCACTTTCACTTGGAACAGCAAGAGCTCATCTAATAATAATTTAGTAAATCAGCCATTTAGTGGCTCAGTTGTACACTGTATTGTGCCAAATAATATTCAGTTCAACTGTATGCTGGTGAAATTGAAATTCAGACTTCAGTCACGTGGCACTTTTTTGCTCAATGGAGAGATGAAATGGAAAATCACCCTCTCAATAGACTGTTTGAATGTAGTGATTTATCAAAAATATAGCAGAGTGACAATATCAACAGAATTTGGTTGCATGTGGTACAGTCTATTCTAATTAGGCTTTTATTATTGTGGTTTCTTCCACACAGACTATTTGATAATTCAACATTTGCATCTTCGGTTTATTTTATATGTGGACATAGAGCAGATACGTGTAGTTAATGCGTAGTTACAGTCCTCTGAGGCCCCAGTCTGCTGGGAAGTGTGGTGACACCTTTATTGCCATCTTTTGAGCCCTGGCTCACAGGGAACACCGTGCCCTCGGAAGCAAATGGGGAAATGCAGCTGCTGCCTTTCCTCCTCATGAAGCGCCGTGTACATTACTTCATAGCATGAAAGCAATATCAGGTTAATTTCTTTTCCCTGTTTAAGGCTATCAGGATTTGTGGGGAGTGGTAACTTCTTATATTAGATTAACTGATATAACTAGAAAAAAAACCAGGCAAGCTTTTGGGTGCCCAAGCCTTGCTTTCTGCGTGCTGACTCTGCTTTTTCCCGCCTGTATCAGTGGGTCTAATAAAAGATATTACCTCACCCTACAAAACTTGCCTTGGTTGTAACCAGAGACCATTGTGACTTCAGCCAAACAGCTATGCTTTAAGGCTGTCTCTGATGAAGATGGGGGAGAGAGAATATTTTCCTAGAAAGTATGTTGTGAAGTTTAATTTGTTCCCATTAAAGTGGTGCTTTGAGATCTTTGAATGCAGGGCATTGCAGAAGTGCGAAGTAATGTCTATAATCTCACCTACAGTTTCCATTTCTAGCCTAGTTTTCGGTGTCATGCAGTGGTTTACGTGGTGATGTAAAATATGATTGCCATGTATTTCTCACAACACACTCCAATTGAGTAGCAGAAAAAGCATCCTCCTAACCATCATGATGCCATTTAGCAGAGAGTGTTGGAAGCAATAGGATACCTGTTGTCGTAATTCTTCTAAGAAATATAGAGCTTCACAATCTATACTCAACTGCTGACACTTGAAAACTCAAACATTTTGGTAAAATGAATCAAGCAGTAATGTTTCTTTTATGAGATCTCCTCACAGGAAGGGAAAGTTTGGCACCATTTGGAGATCAGGCTCAGTGATCCATCATAGCAAAGTCAGCTGTCCTGGTGCATCTCATAGGTCACTCGATCGAACCAGTGACTCTTACAACTATATTATTGCTTATGGAACAGTAATTGAGGCACCATGGTTTAAAATTACCTGGTCTAATAGGCACTGAACAATTTGCACTCAATACAATTATAAGCCAAATCATTCATTTCATAACACTTGGACTAATTTATTTGTTGACCTTTTAATATCCATAGCTCTTCAGTAGTATTAACTGCAACTCAGACAAAATCTCTTGTTCATTTTACTTTCATTGATTTTTTTTTCCATTGAGGCAATAACAGTTGTTTGAGTACACCCTTTTCTTTCTGTTGTAAAAGTCAATCATGTAACTTATGTTGATATAACTCAACTGGACTGAAATGTCCTCTTAAGTACAAGAGCATACAATCTCGTGCTACTTGTATAAACACAGCTATGCATTTTGGATTCATTTTAAAGAATGTTTTGGGATGTATTTGTAGCTACAGATGACATAGTTGTAGCTACAGATGACATATTTTTGTGACTACAGATGTAACTACAGTATGCTTGCTGAGAGGAGAAGGAAACCCAAACACAAGCATTTTTTAAAGCAGTGCCATATATATGTAACGCATTTTTTGTTCATATATTACAGGAGATCTAAGGTACAGAAATTTTGGAATTTGTCTCTATTAATTTTGTTCTTTAGGGTGACGTAAGTGTCTTTACTAATAATACTATATTCATAATTTCATCTGGACATAGCATCTTGTTTCTTGAAGTCCCAAGGCTTTACGGTGTAAAGGTGCACTTCTGACAAATAAAATGTGTAGAAGTATTTTATTAATTAAAAAAAATTAATACTAATTTTTTGATAAGCTGAATTTTTTTTTCAGCTTTAAAGTAGCATGAGGGCTAAGAGTTTTTGAAGATCAAAGAAGTTGCTGAAATAGTCATGTATTTTAAAAAATCAGTGACAAGTTTTGAAACACTTGCGTAAAATATGTTGGTGTAGTGACAATGGATATTGGATGAAATTAATTTCTTAAAGACATGGTTATTCAACATTTATACTTGCTTTGGATAATTTCAGGTGAATTTTTAAGACTTTAAATTAAAAACAATAATATCAGGACCAAAATAAATTTTGTTTCTAATAAGAAATTGGGAAATGATTCTATGAATGTATGCTACAAGACACTTCACTGAGGTAGTCTTTCTGAGACACAGTCTCTTTGTACAATAAAATACTCTTAAGTCCTTTGAACACATAGTTGTAAAATATAGTTTTTTTACACATTAGGCATTTAATGCTTCCCTAGGAATTACCGGTTGGTATCTATACCTAATCTCTATTGTCTGTCCTTTCATTTCAATTGAGTCTGAAGTGGTCCTTCATTGTAATGAGAATGCCCCTTACAAGAGACTTATTTTAATTATACCAATGATAAAATGACTGAGCAGTGTTTTAACTGTAATACTAAAAATTACCAACATTTTTCAAGTCTCTATTTTAACATTTTTATGCACTCGCTCTCCACAGAACATAGTGGAATATCATTGTAGGTCAGAATTGCAATGCATCTTACTTTTCAATTTTCTTCTTGGTCTTAAAAGTAACCTGAACTCTCAATTTGTGACTAGTAACACTTCCTACCTGAAGTGCAGAACCCTGAAATTGACTGGTTTACAGATATTAATGATAATGCTGTGTTGTGCGTTGGTTTTTTTGTTGTTTTGGTTTGTTGAGGTTTTTCCCCCTTCATTAAAAGAAAATGAGGATAGGTCTTTAATTGCACATAGGTGAACACTTGCTTTTACAAAAAATAGCTAGTTTGGCATACTTAGATATTTATTATGGGTAAATGCGTTAATGAAGACCAACTCTGAAAATTGAACAGACAGAACATGTATGTACAATTTATGCTAGATAGCTCTGCTAATATAACTCAGCAGACATTCTTGCTTTGCAATACTAAACATAGTTATATATCTCTATAGATTTAAATGCAGTCAAGTGAATTATGCCACCCGATACACTCTAGAATTGACCTAATGGGTGAACAATTTTAAAAAGGGATACAACTTGGCCTGCGTTTGGAAAATCTTTGTGTGTACAAATGATAGAAAATAAATATCAGCCTTTCTATTTGCCAAGTAAAATGTTTTTCACTCTTACAGATACATAATTGGATATCTGTGTTGTGCTGCACACAAAATCACAAGTCACATTTAATCTTGTTTTAATCCCCAGTATTCCAGGGAATTTTTCTAATGGGCACAATAGCACAATCCTCGGACCGAAGCTTCTGAAACAGCTTGTGCCATATCTTTGAACGGCAGTCTTAGAATTTAGTGTCTCTGTTCATTTTTTCAAATTCTTTTTAAGTTTACTTAAGTCCAGACTCTTCAAATAATTCAAAACATTCTTCTGCTTCCATAAGGACACTTTGACAATCTTCAGAAAATATATGGGTATAAAATGGTCATGAGAAGACTTTGAGTAATAACTCCTTTTGTTTCTTTTTTTTTTTTTGCAACTCTCATCTGCAGCTGTTTTTTAAAAAATAGGAATGTTAATGCTGTGAAAAGCAGAGAGAACTATCAGAAAATCTTACATATGCAACCCCCTCCCCCAAAAAAAAAAAAAAAACCCACTCAAAACCTAAAAGCCCATTAATCTCAATAATGAACATCTGCTTCAAAGTACTGCAGATGCTGGTACAAGTAGTTTGGGGTAAATTTTCAGAAAGAAATGCCTGAGGTTCCTATCTGAGATTGTTTTGTACATGTCTCTCTGTATATTTTGCCCAAGGATCGAAGGTAGCTGTGGCACAAAAAGAAAATTTAGCTTGAAAAAATGTGCTTTTAGGTCATTGTGGCAAACCTTCGAGGTCAGATAGAAGAAAGAATCTAATGTTATCATTTGTTTGTTCATATGCTCATGGGTAAATCAAGAATAATCTTATTGTTGTCTAGACAGGTGGGAATAGTATGAGTCACTGTAAACCGGTGGGATGGAGGAATATTTGTAAAGGAAGTTGGTGAAGAATTTTTTGTTAGCTATTGAATTGAGTTTATCCATTCATGATTGAGTTTGTTTCTAATTTATTTTGTTTTCTAATGATTCACTGAATCTGGTGAAGTGATCACAGTACGAAAGATGGAATTGCAAAATTAAGGGAAATTATGTGCAGAAGATCTGGGATAAATACTCTAGACTTTTGTACAGCATGAAAAATGTGTTTCCTTTTGTGATCTCACTGTATTTCAAACTGAGAGGATCTCTCCTTAGATCCTCACAGTGTGAGCTTGCAAGATAAACCTGTGGGAAATTCTGTAGAAGATGCCTGAGAATTACTGTAGCATCGGTTTTTAATGACAATGTTAGTGAGTCTACCAGCTACCAGCTGATGTGTTGCAAGATGTGAATAGATATGAGTACAATGTAGTAAGATCCACCAGCCCTGTGCTGTGTGCACGCAGGGTACATCGGCCTCATGAGTTAAAACTGGACAACTCTGAAAGGTTCCTGCAGGTAGCTATAAATGCCTTTTTCTGGTAATCTTAAGGGTCTGGGGCAAGACATACTGTAAAAATACTTAGAAGAATCAAAGTTCTACAGCTGTCTGAGGGACATAGTAATCACTGTCCTTAAATGAGGTGATTTAATCACTGGAAGAGTAACTTTAGTTCTGCATATCTGCTCTCACATAGCCACTCTCCTCCCTTTGACTTAGAGACTTAACATCAGCAGAGAACTCCAGAACTTTTAGCAACAAAACCATGCAAATTACTTGCCGGATGCTTCAGTTGATGATAATATGGTGGGACCACCCAGACTCCCAAATGCCAGTTTATTCAAAGAATTATTCCAGTGCAACTATATTAATGCTAGTTTATTCCATGCTACTGTGTATCTAGATGAAGTACACATCTGTGCTAGCTACTAATTCTGTTGCCATTGTTATGCGCCCATCATTTATGGAAATGAAGACCAGCATCATGAATGGTATGGATTATAAAAGGAGGCTGATACCTTTTTTAGTACCAAAGTGCACCATATTAACAGCAGGATAATAGGGGTAAGATGGGAGATTCGCAAGGACAGACGTATAGGTGATCATCATAATTTAGTTCTTTTTTGTCAGCAGTATTTGCTATGGGGACTGTTGAATAGACTGTGTTTTCCCTTTTGCTATGCATTTGTCACCTTTGTGGTTAAGAGGTGTTTTAATCATCGATTCTCAATGTTTATGGCTAGATGCCTGCTCACATTTGCACTTCAGTGTTTGTTCTTTCTGCTGCTTCATATAGGCTTTCTATATTTTATTTATAAGGTTGGCTCATTGTGGAGCAGGTGGTAAGGTCATGCATGACTGTTTTTAGTGCTGTAGATTTAGGCTGTGATTTTCAGTTTGGGTGGAGGCTGATGAGACTGCAGTGGCTTGGAAAAGCTCAGGTTCTAGCTCCCACTGTAGACTTATTTTGTGGAAATCGCCACTGAAATTCAGTGACAGGAATTCAGTATACTTCCATCTATAGGCAGTGGTAAGCAGAAGCTTTTTTTTTTTACCCCTCAAGTGAAATATGTTGTCTTTCTCATTTTGCCTTCCTCTCTTTGTAATATCTATCCGGTGTTTACTTCTTCAGTATGATTCAATTATAATATATGGAAACAATTCAGTTGTTTGTTTGCTAGAGAAGTTTTCATTTTTGTGTGAGTACAAATATTTTTTAGTCAAATGGCCCTGTTATTTTATACTTCCCATTAGGCTGGCATAGTTCCCTCCATTTTACAGTAAATGGAGGATCTTTACATTTGGAATGGCTTTTATGAGTCTTTATAAAACTATAATTACTGAAAATGATACAATAATGCAGTGCTCAGTGTAGATGTGGGGAAATGGGAGGTTCTGGACAGACTGAAGTTCTTGTATACCAAGCTAGATGGCTGGCATTTTAGATCTGTGGCATCTTTCTAAATGACTCTCTGCCAAAATGCTGGGTTTGCCTTTATGCTAGAAAGGGATGTTTGCAGTTTTATCTTTATCTCTTAAAATATAACACATGCACAAAATTTAAGTATAAGTTTAAAACTTAGTTCTAACTCATATTCTTAACTAGCACATTTATAGTTTCACCCATTGAAAAATACAGGAAAAGTATGAGCACAAATTATTGTAGTTTTGACTTGAAATTTCAGAATATGACCTTTCCAAGGTGAAGAAGGGAAGGGGAGTCTGATGTTCAGCATTTTGTCTCTGTAGAAGAGGTTTTTTTCTTACAAGTAGCCATGAGAGTAGGAAGTTAGAAGGCAGAGCCAGGAGGTCAGACATAAGAGTCAAGGAAGTATGAATGACATCATCATCCCTAAGTACCCTCTCAGAAGATGAATGAGCTCTCTCTTGTATTACAATGCTAAAGAGCATTAGAAGGTGATATGATATCTAGACAACACATAAGATAAATGCCTCAGAGTATGCTAGAACAACTTCCCCCTCATGCCCTCCACAAATACATAAATCCTTTGGTGGTCTCAGTAATACAATATGTGGCTGATGAGTATTATATATTGTGGGCAGCTTCGTCTTGACGAAATTCATTCAGATTTAACAAGTACCTTAAACATTATCTAATTTAGTTACTTAAGCTGAATAACTCATTGTAACTCTAGAAACCCCTTATCTGACAAGACTCGCAGCCCTTTTGGGACAGAGAGTAGATTTTTTTTCCCAGTAGTTGCTGCATAAAAAGTAAGGAAATGTCAACAGGAAAAATATCTCCTTTTTTTGAAAGCTGGCATAAAATGTGTTTATCATGATAAAGCTTGACACAAGATGTTTCCAGCATGGTAAAACTTGAAATGCAAGTTTCATGATCTTAATGACTTCCTTCTGAAGGGAATGCATGCCACAAACACAACACGCGGAGTTGCTGTAATGTTGGTTTAAGGTACATTCTGTCAGGAGTGGATTCAGTCTTTAATTCAGCCTCTGTGCTTCAAAAGCACAGTCATTCTGGTATGATTTATGTAATATTCCCTACAATAATTTTGGAATATGCAAAGTTGCAGCAGACCTCACTGCAGCCACCTCTTTTGCCTATGTGAACACTACTTAGTATTTTTAGGAGGAAGATTTGATTAAAATATTTAATCTCATTCCTGTTTCAAAAATAAAAAAAAGCTAAAAATCCTTCAGTAGAAAATCAGCTTCAATTAGGAGTGAAAAGGGACTCGCTCTGTGGCATATAGCTGCATGGAGGGCACAGTTCTGATGCGTCATATTTAAGCACTAAAGTAATCTTTCCTCTTTTCAATATTTGCTCAATTGTTATTTTTATAGAAATAAAATTTGAAATAAAATGGAAGACAAGAAGACCTTCACTTTAGTTCTAACTAAATGCTGCAAAGTCCTTTATTTTAAACCAGGAGCTGCCAGACTTTCAGCATTAATAGAAGACTGGATCGTTTTTGACAAATGCCCCCATAAATTAGATATTAGCTTTAGTCAAACTCTGTCTCTCTCAGGAAATATTTCCACTTGCATATTCAGTTGGAAGGACCTTACACGATGCCCACGTACTGCTGTGAAAATCTAGGCTTCTGAGAAGAAGGCAAAGAAAAATTTCTGTGAACAAAAGAATATTCAGAGTAACAGACCTTGAGCTTATGCAGAGATTTCTTTTTATAGAACGTTTCGCTTCACGCATTTTTTTTGATATGTCTGTCTGCTGCTCTGTCCACCTGTCTGTTTATCTATCACCATCGCAGTGGTAACGTGCAGTATCAATTGGATTTTAAAACACATAGATCTTTTATATTAGCTGTCTTTTTTTATAATACCTTTTACAAATTTAATCAATGCATTTTAATATACAATATAGTTTAAGTGCAATATACAATAAATATTCAAGCTTCATCTTAAACATGCTCTAGCCTTTAAATTGTTAAAACTGCAGTGCCCTTTCAATCTACTTACATAATGTCATAAAATATACATTTCAAGGTAAATGAAGTCAGCTACTTCAATTTAGTCCCTCAAACTGGTAGTAAATGAGAGGTTAACACTATGGTGCCAAACCCATTATTGAGTAAATTTAGCACCTTGGACAGCTCTGTAAAATCTTTATTGCTTTCCTGACCTGCTCGTCATGTTCTGTCTATGTGTTCAGTGGCTCTCAGCTCTGATTGAAAGGCAATATATTAGATCCCGAACACAAACATGCTCGGGGGCTGCTTCACTGTGAGCGTAATGACATGGAGGTGAGAACAATTTTCTGGTCACCGCAATCCAAGCACCTTGCAAGGTCTGCTGCTCTAACTTATAGAGGACTTTTGGGGCTCCTTTGTATGTGGAGTCGTAACAGGAGCCTCTATGGTAATTTAAGCAGAGCTGCAAAGCGTTTAAGATGCATTCAGGAAACAAGAAGTTATTATCCTGAGCATGTCTGTACTAGCATTATATTGTGTATTGTTAAAGCTAGTTTGTGTCTGTAAGAACTACCGTCAGCTCTGGTATCGAAGATACCATTATTTGACACAGGAGTTTTTGTGTAATGTCTACTTTGTATGATCTGAAAAATGTCATAAACAAGAAATGTTTTTATTAGGTGAAAATACTGTTAGAAAAAGTATGAAACTTAAATTTACAGACTCTGACAAT
The DNA here is from genome assembly GCA_020746105.1 of Trogon surrucura. NCBI lineage: Eukaryota > Metazoa > Chordata > Aves > Trogoniformes > Trogonidae > Trogon > Trogon surrucura. The sequence goes on from CM036630.1 coordinate 11,500,011, forward strand.
GTTGAAAAAAAATATAACCATTGACTAGCTAGGAAAATTCAGTTCTACTTATCAAGCATATTTCAATAAAAGATCATGACAATTAGTTTTATTTACATGCAATATGATATGGCATCAAGGAACTTCCAGTGTTTAAAAATTGGATAATATTTGATATAAGGTAGAACAGCTGTAAGATTCCATGTAATTACCTCATTTTTTAACGTGGTCTTCAATCTCTTTTTAGATGCATTCTAAGGTTTTTAGCTCAGCATTACATAAATAACTATGATTAGTCAGGTAGAGCAGAAATGACTATTTAAACTTTCCCTTTTTTTTAAGTAATTTGGCATAATGACAGCTTAGGTTAACAATATTCCAAAGCAGTTTGTGGGCTCTGTATCACATTCTAATTTTCCATCAGTGAAATATATAGAGCAAACAATTTCTACTGAAGTGAAATAAATCGTAGTTTGCAAAGTCAAACACCTGTGCAGTAATTTTCCACCTAAAATCATGCATTGAAAAAGATAACATTTTTCAGTAACATCTCTGTTCTTCTCTAGTTTGTATCTTCAGTATGAGGCAAAAGGGCAACTCACTGTTCTGATGGTTCTGGTGAAGCAACAAGAATTGATTGTACCTGGATGTTGTTTGTAGTCTGTCTGTCCATGTTTATACTCCTATACTGAGCTGCACAAAAAAAAAATAATTCCAAAACAAGAAACCCACACACACACACCAAAAAAAAAAAAAAAAAAAAAAGCTGTAGCACCTTAACTCCTCAGAATCTGTTCCAAAGGTTATGATTTAAAAATCCAAAAATTATATATTACATCTCACTTCATAACTGAAAAATAATTTAAATGTAAGTTCTGAGAGGGGTGTGTGCAGCAGAAGTCAAGCCTAAATGTTTACGGGGAGTACAAAAATCCTCCTTCTCATTTTTGAATTTAGGACATTATATATGTCATAAGTAGTTACTGCAGTATGACAACTATTTTATCTTATATTATAGAGAATTTAAAATTGAAAAAAATGCTAATACGCATCTAAAAGCTTGTCATTTGAAGAGTTGTTCAAGGATTTTTGAAGAGGTTATGGTGACAGCAAAATGAACGCAATTATATCTCTATTTTCTGATCAGAGTCTACAGTATATGAAAATTGAGCATTGCTGTTTCTTTTTGGTATAAAATATGGCTATTGTGTAAAATATTTTAAGTTTAAAAGTTTAACTTTGTAGAAAACTGTAAAATCGTTAGAACTGGTGCTATTTTTGTAAGCTACCTGCAGAAACATACTGTGGTAAATAGCATTGTGTTAATATATTAGAGCAATACTTAAGGGCTGGGAATTAGAAAAATGTATTGTTCTACTCAAAGGACAGTCTCATCTGGTTTTGATCAGGCAATTAGGAATATACTAGATGCTTTGAAAGAATTAGAAAAAACTAATTCTGGGTGAACTCTGCAATGCATTTTTATGTTTTGTATCAGGATTTTTCATAGAGATTTTTCCACACTGTAAAATGTAAGAACACAGGAAATGCCATTATTACTTGGATGCCAGATTAAAGTACTCCGAAAAACATTAAGCAAAAAGAAACAAATATGAAAATGGCAAAATAACATTTGCCTAAAATGGAGAACTAAATCCCAGATTGTTTTAAATTCTGCTGTCCGTGCAGGGAATTTTTCTAGGAAACACTGCACCATACTGGGCCATTCCCACATACAGCACGTGTTTTTCTCTTGTGCATCATCTTATATACATGGACTCTACACTGACCCATCATGTCAGGATACAAACCAAAGAAGTTGAAAGGTTACATTACTGGCAGCATAGAGCTGATTGGATATCTTTTGAACGTGGCCTGCTGGGTAAGGTCACAATTCCTGCAGTATGCAATTAAGAACAAAATAAACACATTGAAGGGATTCATAACATGCTCTCAATGACATTGATTGCAGTAATCTAGTAAATGACCTCAGGATTGTATTCTGCAATAAACCGATGAGTGGTTTATAGTGCAGATGGTGAAGACAATTGAGTGATGTATTTTATTTTGCAGCACCAATGATTCTCACCTTTTGACTTGATTAAGCGTGTGTGTGAATAGGATGAACTAGTGATTTAACACCATTCAGTGGTTGCTGCGAGTTGTTACAATTAAGGTGTACCTGGTGGGAGGAAAAAAAAAAAAAACAAACACAAAACATGGGGCAACTAATAGAAGAGTATAAAAAAAAAATCTAATATTTGTTTTCTCCCACAAGGAGTTTATTGAACTCAGAGGAATGCATCTGTTTTTTTATTGACAGGAAGTAATACTTAAGAGGGCTGCTGATTTAGTAGAAGCACTCTATGGTATGCCACATAATAACCAGGTAAATGCATTCTACTTCAGCAATTCTGAAGCATGGCTATTTCTTAGATGTATAGATGAATCAGGGGCTAAAGGTATATGATACTACAGTGTGAGACAAGAATAAATATAGATGGCAATGTCATATCGGGAGTGGGGTATAGTTTTCTTGTTTTCTTTTTTTTAAAGGATGTGAATTTAGTGCTCGTAATAGCAACATATTATTAACCCTTGAAGCGTTTGCCCGCTTTTACCAGATACAGTGTAATATGGGCAATGATATGCACTATGTCTTGCCACCAGTGATTATTTCAATCTTCCCTAAAGATAAGGTGGAGTAAGTCTAGGCTCCAGTCCCATTCTGCCAGTTGGCCTTGTGATACAGAAGCCTGGCCGCTGGGTCTGAAACTTCCAACTCTCTTACTACAGATGTCAGGATTTACCAAAAAGGCAGCAGATCTTATAAGCATTAGCTATCAGTCATCCAGCTGGTTTAGAAAGAGAAGCATCTAGTTTTTTGCCTTTGGACGGGGAAATGTTTCATTTTCGTGCGCAAGAAAAGGTTTGTCAGAGTCACACTGGTAATTTTTGTTCTTTTTTCCCCTTCTTATCCTCTAGGAAATAATCCTGAAAAGAGCAGCAGACATCGCAGAAGCACTCTACAGTGTCCCCCGCAATCATAACCAGCTCCCCGCCCTTGCTAACACGTCAGTCCATGCAGGAATGATGGGAGTGAATTCCTTTAGTGGTCAACTAGCTGTCAATGTTTCCGAAGCCTCACAAGCCACCAATCAGGGTCAGGAGAAGACTCATCTTCCTCTCTCTATGAACCTTTTCTGATAAAAGCCAGGGAAATGTGCAGAGCAGTGAAAGAGTGATGGTTCAGAACTGAAGGCTGGGAGCACGTCTGGACAGACACCAGCCCACATGCATGCACAACCTTTGAATGCCACAGCACTGTCATGAGACGGGGCTGATGATGAGATGGGACTTCTGCCCTGATTTGAGAAAAGCACTTCTGCATTTATCTAAAAAGCTCTTCCTTCTGCTCAGAATAACACTTGTATTTGTGTTTAAATCCCACTAATTTTAGAAGGATTTCTATTGACTTGAGCACGTACTTAATATTAAGTACTTGTTTATGTATTTCCCTGAGCATTGAAGATCTCTCAGTCTGGTCCCTTAGTGGCATTTCTTTATAACACAGAAGTATCCCTTGAGGTTTTTCTCAGTTTGGTTTGGTTTGGTCTGGGTTTGCAAGAGCCATAATATTTGCTCTGATTTTTTTTTCCAGAGTTTGAGACTTTTCTAAATTTTGAAACTAGCAAAACCCAGAAATATATAGAAAGACATTTTCACTGCCTTTCTAAATTTTAAAATAGTTTTCACTTTGTAGAAAATAAATATTATTTTAATTCCTACAGTTAAAAATAAAAAAAAAAAAGTGAAGAACATTTTTGTAAAAACCCTGTGCATTTTCTCCTCTCCTTTGCTCTGCTCTATTATCCAACTTAAGAATCCACTTTAATGTGAAAGTATTAGAATAAAGCTCTTTTCAGGAAGGCAAACAAAATTATTTTGCATTACACTAAAAAAATCTAAATTAGATTAAAATATTTTTTGAATGCACTGTGTGGTAGGAAGAAAAGTTGGCGTTTTTTCTTCTAGGAGTGAAGAAGACACTTTGTATTTCTGTGCTTCTGGAAATAAATCTTCCTTTTTGGGGTATTTGGGATATGAGTTTCCCCAAAAGTAATTTTCAGAATTAGGTAGAGATTCAGTTTTTAACTTGGTACCAAATTGGTAGTCATTTTCTGCCAACGTAATGATCAGACCACAGCAGAAAGACTAAGGATATCCCAATATGAGAAACACAACCTGCATTTTCTAAACTGTGCAGTGAGCATCTAATTTGAGATGCGTTAAATGAGAGTGACATCAGAAGAAAGTTAACAAAAATCACATGCTTTTAACATTCCTTAACTCGGTGTGTAATCCTCACTTTGAAAATGTAGGTCATGTTTGCTCCATTTCCTACAAACAACTTTAGAGTGAGTGCTCCTGTAATGCCCAACAGTAATCTTTGCTTGAGGACGTGAGTTGCCTGAGGAGCTGTGAAGGCTGTAGCCTCCCTCCTCCAGCTTTGTGCTCCCATCAGCAATGAACTAGGCAGTGAGGGTTCACAATTTGGGTTACCTGCTGGTAGTGGTGGTCGGTCCTGGCCCTTCCCAGGTGCAACATGGCTGGTCTAGGCCACTGGCTTGGTAGCCCAGAGTTACTTGCTTGTAGCTGTTTGTGTAAGAAATTGTTGTTGGGCTAATACCAATTTCTAAATGTGTTCCCTCTCCACGAAAGGTTTTACTCGCAACTCCAGCAGCGTGTCACCTCACGGCTACGTGCCAAGCACCACCCCTCAGCAGACAAATTATAACTCTGTCACAACAAGCATGAACGGCTATGGGAATGCTGGAATGTCAAATTTAGGCGGTTCTCCAACCTTCCTGAATGGATCTGCTGCCAATTCTCCCTATGCCAGTGAGTATTATGTGGCTTTCTATATTTTGCACATTTCCATTAGAAAGAGGTGGTGAGTTTTCTGTGATACTCAGTATTTAGTTTCTATTTTGAGCCCTTGAAGCAGAGTTTAGTCCTTTCTGCCCTGTCCAAGGCACTGACCTTTGAAGCACTTTGAAGGCATTAGTGTTGTCAGCAATTATCTTCTCTGATTACTTATTATTATTCTTTGGGAGTCTCCTAAGAGCTTAAAAAGAATGTCTCTTATGATTTGGGCTGATAGTTTCATAATTTACCTTATACTCTAAATAAGAAATGCTGTCCTCAACATTGCTGGAAAGCAGGGATGGTGTGAGTGACTTAATGTCCATTGGAATGGATCAAAAGTCAGTTGTCAGTACACAACTTTTTGTTGCAGTGGGTATGAAAGGAAGCTAAGGATGTTTGCTTCAGGAATAATAGTTATTTCCAATTCTAATATAAGAAGGACAGAAAAGTTTACTGTAATAAGACTGACATTTCCACAAGCTACATGATGATGTTTCCGAGACCTCTGAGCAAATAATATGTTCATAACCTTTATAGAAATTAGGAATTACTATTGGGCCTAATCTTGATTGCTTATACTCCATTTGCTTTGTAAGTAGGCATTATACTGACTTCACTGAGAGCTTAATATTAGTCAGTAAAATGTGACAATGGCTCTTAGAGTTTGTGTTTTAGTGCCTGTACAGTGGATGCCCCAAAGATGGAAGTCATATAAATCATATACTCTGTGGCATAAAGAGCTTATGGTCTACCATCCCAGTCAAGGAAATATTTATGTGTAGGACTAACTTTCTGCATTTTGATATTAAAGGTTTAGTAACCTGTTTAAATACAAATACCTTTCTATTGGCAAAGGCCTATGAACCTCTTCTGCAGCTACTCACACAGCTCGGTAGTCCCTATTCACATGAGAAAATTAAATGAATAGGACCTGCCCAATTCCTCTGACATTACTCATGTGGCATAAAGGATTCTGCTGACATCTGTCGAAAGCTGCTAGCAGGATCAGGCCAGAAGGTCTTGTCATATAAAAAGGTTTGTAGGCTGAGACCCTAGCATGGACAGGACAAACAGACTGCTGAACATACCAAGGTTTATGCAGCAAATCTTAGTTTAGCGGTGTAACAGCAGTAATGAATTATTTTGAATTGTGTTGCTGGAATTCAGAAGTAAATAGGGAATAGTGATCCTGATTTAAAAAAAAATTACCTCCAAGTCTTCTTAGCTGCTGCAAATTTAGAAGAAAATATTTACCCACATAACTAGTACTTGTAACCTGGGAATTGCTAACCAGTTATTATTTTTGTAGTCTAATAATAATGTAACATGCAATGTTACAAAGTACCTTACTTATTAAGTTGAATTTACTGTCACAGAATCCGCGCACTCTGAATTCATAATATAACATGATTGATGAGACATCTCTTTTTGGAAGCAGATGCCAGTAATGCATTTAAAATACTCTAGCAGTGTATTATTTCATATTTATGAACGAAGGCCTCTCTAGAATAACACTTCACTTCCCAGCCCTGGTTCTCTGTTCTAGTTATATTTTGGGAGGTTTTCTTTGTAGATCTGTCATTCTGCTAATGCCTAATCCATTGAATCAGAAAATGCTTCAATCATGACCTGAAAATTAAAAGGTGGCATTCTTAATTAAATCAATAAACTAATTGCTGTATAGTAGCAATTCAATTTAGGTGCTTTGATTGCTCTCCCTTAGCAAGTACTTCCAGACACAGAGTGACTTCAGACTAAGATTGTATCTGTCAGACTGTGAAACTTTGAACATTAAATTTCCATTAATTGATTTCCTCAGTGTTAACAAATATGATATCAGATTCTCAAATAAGAACTTAAATAGGGTGATTTTTATCTACATAAATGCAAATAAAACAATAATTCAAAGCCCAGGAATTTTACTCCATAATATGTAATTATTCATAGCCCCCTCGTGTATATAAACATTTTCTAAACAAGATGAAGAATGAAAGTATGGGATCTTACTACTGGTCCTTTTTTTTTTTTTTTTTCCTTTGAATAAGAGGGGAAGCTGGCAGTGCTGTCTGACTATGAAAGTATTTGACTTTATTTTCATGAAAATAGATGCACTTAGAATGGTAAATACAGGAACCAAAGATACTTATCCCACTATATAGTAAAATAATGATTTAAGATATGTGTATTAAAAAAACAAGCCTCCTATGTAGCATATTTACATTTTGGACAGTAAGTTCAGTCGCTAAAAAGGAGAAGAGCCTTATGTCTACACTTATTTAGAAAAACTTAAGATTCTCATTTTATTCGGTCTTGTAGTTAAAGGCAGATCTTAATCTGGTGTGTTCCAGAATGGCTGCATTGCTCAACTGTTCCACCCGAGATTCCAGTCTCCGAATGAGACTGTTGCATTGACTGCATTCGGACAGTGGCCAGAGATCCTCTGAGAGAATTATTTGTCTTGGCCATTATAAAACAGACTTTCATTTTCAAAATTCTCCATCTTGGGTGAGATATGAAATGCCACCTTTATTCCTGTGCATAGATAAAATGGTCAAGTGAGAAATACGACTGATTTTCATGTCACTGAGAATTCCCAGAAAGTCCCCACAGCAGAAACTTTACCAAAGCTGATTGATACAGGGAAGTTGGAGACTGACTTGGTACCAGTAGTTATAACATGGAAAGCATCTGTGGCCATTGTGAGAGAGGTTTAGTAGTCCCTCCCATTGGGGAATAAAAGAAAAGCATGATTTCTGTGCAACAGACACTGAAAACAGTAGTGCCAGGAGACCAAAGGAGTTAAAAACTGTCAGATAGACCATCTCACTGATTGCTCTATGCTGAACAACCTCCATATATATGGATTAACTTCTTTTAAACTCTAGTTGTTAAAGGTTTTGAGAAAGGAAGGAAACTCAGCCATTGTTGCTGACTTTTGACAAGCAGGTTGACTGGTTCACCACTAAGACTGCTCTACTTCTTGCAAGTTTGCTTGCAAAAGCAAACCTTCTGGAGCCATCTTGCTATAAGGAAAGCACAGCTTAAAATATTATCTTTGGGGATCAGTTAAAAACTCAAACCTTTCCAGGTGAAAAATTCCAGATCAACATTTGTACTTTAACCACTCTCCTTGCCCATCAGATTTATAACCCCTGAGTTACCTGCACAGTCTGGCTTCCCTCTTATCCACCTGCACAAAAACATTACAAATTCAGACCACAGCAGTGGCTAATGCCAATCACTAGAAAAGTTTGAAGCAGGATGGCATGACAGGGCTGTTGTAAGAGCAAAGAGTTGCAGTGATAGAGAATTAAGGGAGCATTTACATGCTCCTAGAATTAGTGCTCCTGAACACCTTCAAAACAAAAAAAAACCCAAACCAAATGGTTTGCTGTAGTGATTGATGACGCTTTGTGAGCAACCAAAAATCTAACTGCAGTAAAGGCCTTGGCCATTTGAAATTAGACCCAATGCATCCAAGAAGCAGAATTCTCTTGTTTCTGCATCCTGCTGATTATCTAGTACTAAGGAATGCCTTTGGGGGGGGTCTCTTTTTTCCTCTAGTTGTGCCATCAAGTCCAACAATGGCCTCCTCCACTAGCCTTCCCTCAAACTGTAGCAGTTCCTCTGGGATTTTCTCCTTCTCACCAGCCAACATGGTCTCAGCGGTGAAACAGAAGAGTGCTTTTGCGCCTGTCGTGAGACCGCAAACTTCTCCTCCTCCCACCTGCACCAGCACCAATGGCAATAGCCTGCAAGGTAGGTGAAACCAAGTCTGGAGCATAGATGGCTGCTCTCAAAACCGTGAATTCCTGGTGCCTTGCGAGGCTCTAAGCAACACTGAGTTGTCCGAGGGGAGAGAAGACCATGGGGGAGCCCTGGTGGTGTCTGCCCTAAAGTTTCATCCTGTAAAGAGTAACTGGACTCCACCACCAGCCCACCTAGTACCCTGCAGGTGTTTGACAACCACCCTATCTCTAACTCGACTAATGCTGCTAAATTGAGAGGCTCTGTCTTTTAAAGCACAGACCTACTGTTATGTTAAAAATGAGTAATATTTCAGCTTACTAATATCATCCTTTTTCTTTCTTTCCTCTCTTATTCCCTGTTGTCGTCCTTTATCAGACCAGTCTTTTGTGGACTCTAGCAAGTACTCCACTGCAGGGTCTCTCCAGGGGCTGGCCTTCTCCTGAAGTACGTCACTCAATCTTCCCTTCCTTTTTTTGTCCTTTGTCATAGTCCACTTGTGCAGAAATCCTACTGAGAGCAAACAGACCGTTACAGAGCTTAGCACAAACCTCTGCTTTTCATAAATAGAAGACACATTACAAACTAACAGCAGCATTTTCACAGTTTAACTCATACCAGGGCAAACATTAGTTTCCACTGATTAATGTATTTCTGTGCCAATTAATTCCATAAGTGGTGCAGAGCCTTTATGAAAGCCTCTTCAACTCTTGGTATCAAGGGGCTGCTCCTTTTCTGCATCCCCTCCTCTCTCGTTACAAAGCATTCCAGTATTAGCACCTAAATATGTTTTGAAGCGTTGATTCAAGCCAAGGGAGTGACAGACAAAAGCTTGTCAAACTGAGGATGCTGCAAAGACCAGTGCTGCCCATTTCATTGTTTGGTTCAGCCTCTTTTACAGCACTGTGCCTAAACCTTCCTGTGTAATTACCTCACTACGCATTAGGGTGCTGAGAGAGACATTTTCATGCTGGCTTAGACTGAGGAGTTTCCATAAGCAGATGCAGCCAGCTGCCTCCAACTGTGCCAGAGGTGGGAAAGATTTTGCAGTATGCGTTGTGCTTCCCCCAGAACTGAGGTCTGTTTTGCTTTCCACGTGCCTGTGCAAATTATTCAAAGAGCATTGAGCAGGGAATTAAATCCGTCATTTTTAAAGCCGTGTTCAGAAGGAGCTGTGCAGGGCGGGGGGAGGATGGTTCTGCAGGCTCCACATGTCACTCTACGGCCTCTGGAAAGAGAAACGCCAGGCTTGCGGGCATAATGCTGTGATAGCACCATTAACAGGCAAAAAAAATCCATATGCAGGCAGAGTGGAAGGAATTCATTCATAAAAGCTGGGATCTGTTGTGACTGAAGGAAAGCGCTGTCCTCAGTGCCTTTTGCACTGCTGAATTGGCTGGAGGACTCCTTGCAGATGTACACACAGAGAGAAATTGTGAAAATACTAGGAATGTATAAGCAGAACATGGGTACGATCAGTCAGGACTTTGCTATAAGTACAGACTATCAGGAATAAAACACAACAAAATTTGCAGATGAGCTGCAGTATTTAAAAGATTCGTTTTTCCGTATTTTGAAACTTGGCACTGCCAGTGTGCTACAAATTTTAAAGGCAACAGCTAAAAATGTTTCACCTCTGAATTAAAAAAAATAAAAAAGGAGCTAAGAGTTGACTGCCAGAAGCTTTTGAACATGTTAATGTTTTTTTCATTCTCTTCACCTTGTCCCAACTTGCTATTGCAAGCAGAGGGAAAAAGCGAGTAACAGGAGAAAGCTTTTTCAGGCACTGTTTTTCCTTTCATAAGACACAGAATTCTCAGACTCCACATACTCTGTTATGAAAGCTATTATGGAACGAGCTGAGAGCACTGGACACAACTGGGGCTTGCTGATTGCCTCCTGAATATGTCACAAGATCTGTAATGCCCAGGAACCACACAGATCCAAGTGTTTCCCCTAATTTTTATTTAGCAATTCAGTTTTCATAATAGAAATAAGACACTAAGAGATGGTTCATTTCTAGGTTGTTGTTGAACTTCTTGGCAAGTTAAAGACACAGCCTTTAGTCCCATGCCTTCTGACACCACCTGAGGCTTGTAATAATCACTCAGAAATGCACTGCCTGTTGTGCCTTATTGCTTAAATAAACAACCATGTATAAGGAGGCTGTCTTATCTCTCTTGGGCTTCTGGATACATCAGAAAGCAATCAAGCTTTCCTTATGTAGCTTAGATATCAGCAGAACTCACTAAAACAACAGCTAGGCTTATCTGTTGTTCTCTTTGCCATGCAATTTTGTAAAACTCAAAATGCATTATTTCTGTAATTTGCTAGCAGCAAATACAAATTAGTATATGATAGAAGAAATAATGCCCATTGGTGGGAGTTTTTCTGCTCTCTGCCCTCCCTTTATGGAGGTGGTGTGATCTCATACCTACACCGTTTCTCACTGGTATCTCTGTTTTCAGGATCAATAACGTGCTACAGCTGAGTGAATTTGCATGACGAGATGTAGCACTTACGGAATAAAAGTAGAGTGATATAAATGAAGACTTGGAAAGAATGGAAATATCAAAGCTTTTAGGCACAAAAAGATATCATTTGCCATTTGCCTTGTAATTTAATTCAGAATTTCAGAGCTCTTCAAAAGCAATAATGCTTTGAAAAAAATGAGCTAAGATCTGCATCTGTACATTTTGTTTCCAATGGCAAAGGGTGCGTGGCTGATATGTAACTACAGGGAAATCTCTAAGTCACAAAGGGAGGAGTTGCAATTATGTCACCTTTGTTTGGGCTCTTACCACAGTAGACAGCTGTGCTGTCCCAAGATAGAGACAATTCTTGACCACTTTTTGATGAAAGTGATTTGGTTTGGATAAATCTTTCAGGTTGAGAAATTTTTGTTAGAATACTATTTTGACATTTTCTGAAGTACAGGTAATTTTTCTAAAGTGAAACAACATTTTTAAAGTTTCACTAAATTTAGAATTTAGAATTTAGAAAGGGCTGAAAAGGACAAAGAAGTTTGTGAAGTGGTGTGCAGAGAGGACATCTGACTCTGCTTACTTGCACTCATCACAGGTAGGAAGACTCTACCCATTCCCATCTACTCAGCTCCTTGCTTATCTGACCGGTAAAGGAGGAAGCACTGTTGTCACTATCACTTTTCTCTGCACTGTAACATATGGCCCTGCTGTCCAAGCACTGCAGTCTCACCCCCATGTGCTGCTAAACAGCTGCCATCCAGAAATCTCCGAGTGCTTTACTAATACAGATAAAAATTGTTATCCTCAGGTGAGAAAGAGAAACAAATCAAAGCACTTGATGTAATACTTTGAGCTAGGAGAATTGAGACAAAACCAGTGTCTCAGGTGCACGTCCATGTGACTCTTTGATATATTCAGATAGGGAAAATGACACTCTCACCCTTAGCTGCAGCCTTGTAGGGCTGCCACAGCAGAATTACAGTCTGGCTGACTGTATCCGTCACTGTCAATACCTATTTTATTGACACCATAGAGATCTGTGGTTTGCGGTCCTTAACCTGACCCCACAGGTAAGGATCCCAAGAGCAGAGTATGGAGCAACCACAACAGTGAGGGCATTGCTTGGCTTGGGTTTGCTTCGTTTTCAGTCATGTGTACCAAGGGGACATCCCAATTGTGAGGATTCAAAACCTTTTTTTGAGACACTGCTGAAATAAAACCTTCTGAGAATTTATTTAAATAAAGCTGCTGTTGCTTCACCCAGTCTTGATTAAATTGGCAAGGATTCTAAAATAAAAGAGGCAATATCAAATTCATCCCACAATTTGAGATGAAGGAGACAGCAAATAGCTATGGAGATAATATGAAAATGCATCCTCAGATTATCTCCATGGTAGAGCCAAGAAAGACCATGACAAGAAATACCTCAGCAAGGAACATCCATGTCACAGTGGTGTCCTCTGCACTACTCACTTGAGTGTCTTCCTGTAGGGCTTAAAGCAACTTAACTAACCTCCCTTTCCTTTTCATCCTCATTCTCAGCTCTTTGAAGAGCCGTTACATGGAGCAGAAACAATCAGTACAGTGATACCACGTAAAACCACGTTGAACGATAAATTTAAAGAATTGAAATGCTGCTGTATAGTTGCAACATGTCACCTCTGAGGATGGCCTGTTGCAAACATGTGGATGTGTTTTGCATTCTCGCCTTCTCCTCTCATTTTATTTCATTTAATCAGTGCAGTTTACTCGAGCTGTTCTCCCCTTGCTGATTAGACTTGTAATTCTTGCACATATGGTGGTGTTTGCGCAGAAAACATTTCCCTCCTCTCCCCCTCCAACCCCAAATCTGTGAGTCTTTTACTTTGGCTCTGTTCTTATCAAATAATTGCAGCTGTAATTAAAGCACAATGAATCAGCACCAGTCACAGGGTTGAGCTCTTCCTTAAGAAATTACATGTCCAGATGTCTGAGATGGCAGGCAGTTCTAGCATTTAAATAATGCACCCATGAAGTGCCGCCAACCTGAAGGCAAATCTGTTTTCTACCTTTTGGCAAATAACCCTACAACTGGTATTTTAAAGATGCATTGTTGTTAATTTTCATCATAAACTTGGATGACTCCCTTCTCTAACGATGTGCTTGCTCACAGTATTTCACTTGGGCACTTGGTATGTCTGATCTGCATAGAGTCCCTGGTAACTGGAGGGAGACCAACCTGGAGGTCAAGCTAGGTGAAAGACTGTACCTGTTGACTTTTAATGAGTGTCTCTTCTTTAAGAGAGGTGGTGGTTTCATATAAAATTAAGTTTAGAAAGCATAATAAATAAATACTGCTGATTCAACTTAGTCAACCAAAGAAGACATTCTGGATTAGCTTTAACACATGACTCAAAGTAGTTGGTGATGTCTGCTGTAAGTGCAATGAAACCACGAGGTGCCGCTCTGCTAAACCACCAATTAAGGACATATTTCAATTTGAAAATTGGATTTGAGAGCTTAAAGTCCTTTTCTGAGCACCTGAAGATACGTATGTAAGTCCCAGGGTTGAACAGTGAGCTGGCAAGAGAAAACTGGCACAGGAGAATGAAGCACTGATGGTGTGCCTAATGCAATGAACACCCTACCTGGTCTGTCATGCTGGTGCCCTATGGGACTCCATCTTCTTGCATGTGGAGCAGGTGTCGTCTTTGCTTTTAAAAGAGCAACAGAATAAGTGGCAATGGCTGGGTCAGGTTTTAAGCCTCCTGAACATTTGGAGATTTTGAAACCAAAATCAGAAAATTAAGCTGGGGTCTGATTCTGATATCAGGGAAAGTGCACTTTTTCTGCAAGAAAATCACTATTTTTACAGTCACTTGCAATTTAAGCAACTTCCTGATCAGAATGAGGCTTCCCATGATTGCTGTGTACATTGTTGTCTCTGCTGGATGATACTTATATGTAAGTTTAAATCACAGTACAGCTGAGTACATTGCTAGTAACTGTTTCAAAGCTCTGAGGATTTTAAAAGTTGCTTGATAATGCACAAAAGTAACTTTTTTTTCTCCCTTCTTTCTCTCTTCCTCTCTTCTCCCTCCTCCCTATTCCTTCTTGCAGCTATATCTGGCATGATTGTTCCCCCCATGTGAAAGAATTGCCTTGAAGAATTTTATTAATGAAGAGGTTGAATTCTGCTTCAGAGAGAATCGGATACAAGTCCCAGAGTGGAACTTTTTACTCAGGCCTTTTTAGAAATAAAAAAAAGAAATAAAGAAGAATCTTACAATAACTGCGGATTTTTAAACATAACAAAAATCACCATCCTTGCAAACACTGAAATTATCAATCTACAATTGCAAGGTGCTGATTCAAGTTGTCCATCCCAAATACCTGGGAGATATATTTATTGTATGTTGATAAAAAATCCACTTTTTTTTCTTTTTTTGGGGGGGTGGGGGCTTGCTTTTATTTCTTTCTGGGTTTTTTTGTGGTTTTTTTAAGGCTTGATTTAACTCAACACCATTTGTCTTTTATAAATCATACAATTACACAAGGGACACTAGAGATGGAACTCCACATTTTTAATTTATGATTTATTTTTTTTTAAAGCTGTGTAAAGAAAAATGAAGTGGTGTCATTTACATACAAGTCTGTATGGGAATAGAAGTGCCAGTTAGTTTTTCGTGGAAGAATTATGGCCATTTAATTAAGGGTCGGCTCATATAGGTTGCTTATCCAGTGGTGACTTACTAATACGATGCATTTTTAATATTCTAATTAAATAGATATCACTCCCTAGAAAGCTGATATTTTTGGATGACGAGGGTGGGATGAGGGCTGGGATTAGCAACCTCTGTCTTTAATATCAGGCTGAATAATTGTGTAAATAATGCGAGAAGAAAAGTTGGTGAAAGGGAAGGTAAGGATGCAAATAACAAACACGTTTCCGCTTGACCTGAAAATCCAGTGCCTCTAGACCTGATGTTAGAACGGCAGAACTCGATGAGCAGGGCTCTCTCTGTAGTTTATATATCGGACTCTTTCCACCCTGCCCCTGCTACGGGGCAGGCTGAGGACAGGCTGGACAGTTCTGCAGCCTCCCGCTCTAAAAGCACACGGTTTTGTCAGCTGCCCACTTGGATCGTCCCTGTATCAGTCGACCCTCGCAGTTTGTATCATAACATATTAAGCGACAGGTAACTGCTTTTGAGTCGTAAATGGAGACGTTTGGGGGGTGGAGGGTGGGGCTGTTCTGAAGGTTTCAAACCCAGCCCATAGCTTCAGTTTTACAAAAATTTTTGCTACCATTATCTGGGAAGTGTTCTTAAAAACTGTTAGTCAGAGAGGCAGCAAAGCTCTGAAGATGCATTACCCAATATTTTTTCTTTGCTGTTGTGTTTTGTATGTAGTTATAAATACTGTAGATTTTTTGTGATTTTTTGCCAAAGTTGTTGTTCTATTTATACATTTTAATGTCTTAAGACAGTTTTTCAATATCACAAAAAAGAAGAATTTTACTGCATATTTTGCAAAAAGAGCTCACTACCTTTAGCTTGCACATACTCGCAAAATTAATTAAAGAAAAAAAAAGCTTTTTGTTTTTTGTTTGTTTGTTTTACAGGGGATTTTGTAAAATATCCATATAAATAATGTATTTATCTTTGGAATTTGTACATTGCTTTTTGTCCCCTACCAAGTTTATTTTATTGTGTATGTTTGCTATGTGAAAAGTGCTGATTTGTTTGGTCATTCACCGTTGTATTAGCTGTTCAAATGTGATTTTAAAACATTTCATTTATAGTTTTTTTAGTATTGTTTTAAACCATGCTTCCATTTTTTTTTTAATTTTCACCCAAAGCCATTGTCTATTTTTGTATTATTTGTAAGTTAAGAAGTTTTTTCCAATATATGGCAAAAAGTAGCATATTATTCTTGTAGCATTTAGTTATGTAGATTTTAAAAAAAAAATGTATCCTTTGCTTTTGAGGCTTAACAAAAACTAATGCTGTTTTACTCTATTAATATGCATGGGATTTCTCCTCTTTGGAGTGACGCATTTTTGTGCATTAAATATGGGGAGAAACTTCATAGAACTCAATGAAAATACTTTCTTTCTTAAGTCTGCTTGTATATTTCTCTGTCTTTCACATAAATATAAACCAGCAGATTGGATGCCTTAACAATGCAAATCATATTCATTTCACTTGTACATTGTACTGTGCACCAGAACTGTCAATCATCACTAACATTCTAAGAAAAAAAAAAAAAAAGGAATTGAAAAGCACAAAAGAACTGTTTTGTTACCTTAAAACAATATAACTTTTTTCTAGTCGAGCAAGAAATCATTTACAACGATGCTGCAACTGTGCATGCTTCCTGTATGAATTTTGCAATGGTTTTCACTAGAATGTCACAGTGTGATCTTTGGGGGGAAGGGAAGAAAACAGGATTTTTTTTTTTTTCATGGTGAGAAAATAAAAGAGAAAACTGGAAAATGTGAGAGACATCAGATTATTGCTTCTCTGTATTCCAAGCGATTATTCTAATTCACATAGTAAGCAACAGCACGACAGTGTAATCAAATTTAAAGCCATATTTTGTCCAGTGACACCATCAGTTACTCTTGTTGAGCTCCACTCAAAGTCGTAGCGATTTCGACACCAGTGTTAGCCATCGATGTTGTAGTTGTCTACGCCAGTGTCCAAAGATCCTTTGACAACGTGCGTAATTTTGTTTTGTTGCAGCTATTTATAGTGATCTGATGAATGGGAATTCATAAAAATCGCCCCTGCACCACCCTTATCTTTTACAAAGTAAAAGATGCAGCTGTTTACAGAATATGGCTTTAAGTGGAAACATTCAGATTTCAGTTTTAACAAGGCGAAGCTTCACAATGACTGGATCGCATAAAGTTATGCCTATTTCCTCACAGTTGTACTAGGATGCAGCTAAAATGAAGTCATCTCTGAAACTACTAACCTTTCACCTTCTTATCTAAATCTTTTTGAATAGACACACACACTGTACAGTTCTATTGTTAGAGAAACTAACTACTGTAGAGATTGTTATAATTTTTTTGCAGAAATTCAAGCTGTAAAAACTTTTCAACTTTCACAATATTTAATTAAAGTTACTTCCTGTCTGTGAATACAGCTCCTAGTTGTGTGTTTATTTTTCACCTTCTGCTAGCTAGTAAGTGAGAAAAAAATATAATATAGAAGCCAGAGGCTACTGAATAGTCTTTCTGAAATTAAGGAGAATCAGAAATTCATGGACTAACACAGTGAAATATGGCGAATGCTGGTGCACTGAAATGCGTCTTCCTCTGTCACTAATGGATTTCAAAGGATCCTCGCTCATAAAGCTGAATTTTCCTCCTGTTATCGTTATTCTTATTATTTCCATTGTTTTAGTCTATTGTTGCCTGAAGGGTCAATGTATTTTTCGACCAGATTCTGGAGGCATATCTGGCTTTAGGTGGCACTTGCAAAGAGCTGTGTCTCTGAACGTAGTAGTCATGAAGTACAAGGCAAAGGTGTATTAGATCCAGTGCCAGAGTCACAGAAACAAAGTTTTCATCTTGATACTATTTTCAGGACCAGGTCTTAAGTATATGACCTGCTCAAGGCTAGTTCCACAAACTGCATCGAAGGATGTTGCGCTGTAACTAGCTCCTTGACTTGACCATGAAGGAGGCTCTTATAAAGTGTTTCCATTTTACTACCCCTTCCTAAATGCCAAATCCATTAGCTGCTAAATTGATTCTAGGAGTTTCATTTCATTCTGTACTCCTCTGGCAGGAATGGACCAAAAGGAGCTTTACCTCAGGCACGTGGTAGGCTGACATAATGGGACTTACCTGGGCCTGAAGAGTGGCTGTTGTACAGAAGACTTGTATGGGGTAAACCAAAAACCCTTAAACACCACACCTAGTGCAAGGCTCCCAGCATTTCCAAGATAGGAATAGGGATGTTGGGTTTGCAGTTGAAATTAAATTAAAATTTACTTTAAAAAAATAAATTTGCTAAAAATATAAACAGCTGGAAGTGGCTTCTTGCAATGCGAAGTGTTGGGTATCTCTTAAATGTTAGCAGATACATTCCAGGAATTAAAGAGAGCTGCTGGCAAAGTCAGACCCCAAAGATGTTTACTCTGTCAGCATAAGGGATCTGTTTCTTCTGTTTGAAATAATTCTCCTGGTTCTCTTTCAAACGGTGTGAATATTGGCAGCTCTCACTGCAGCCGAGAGCTCTGCAAGTGCTCAGCTCACTACAAAGATGTTGGGTCACATGTAGCTGAAAAGCAGCCTTAAAGATTACTTTCAGAATGTAGCACCAGGCAACCTGCTCTTGGTGCAGCAGAACCAGAGCTCTGCTTCAGCCTTTCAGATCCAATGAGAACATTTTGTCTGAAATTTAATTTCAGCCACATTAAAAAAGAGGGGGAGGGGTGTGGGGTGAGGGAGCTAACATAGCACGAACCGCCAGGCTTCTAGTTCAGGTGGATGCTCAAGAAGAATCTGCTGGTCAGCTCAGCGATGTTCATCTGACCATCCAGCTGAGATCACCTGCATTACAGTACTGTAATAGATGATGAATTTTTTTGATGCCAGAAGAAAACTCTTCAAAGCCCAAACCATGGGAGGACCAGTTGAAGTGTGCACATTCAGATGTGGCTGCAGACACATGTCCCCTGACAGGTGAACACTAGAAGGGAGAGGAGTGTCTTCTGTCACTGCATCGAGAACATGCAGGCATGGGGCCTTAGGGCAAGATGCCTAATGGTCTGGCTTATTGCTGCTCTCTAAACTGAGGTTTCTTTCATTTTTCAGCAATTGTAGTAGTTGTTTTGACTGAATATTTCGTGCCTGGCAGTGGCATTGGTTGTATTTTTTGTATGGTCATGCTTCTAATTTTTTATTTAATTTAAAGAAACCTCAGTAAAATGAGCTACCTTCACCGTCAGGTTTCCTGGCTGTGTCCACGTGTCTGCTTATTCCCTTTAGAGTCTGTCTCCACAGGCTCTTGCCACAGCTGCTTCATGTTATCATTTACATAACCTTGCTTAACATCACAGCCCATGTATCTTCTGCCACTTCATGGATAAGCTGAAGACATGTTTCATGTTATACACTTGATTTCCTCAGCTCCTTCTTGTTTACTGCCCTTTGCTCTCCAGTCCTCATGTAAGGATTCACATTGCGCTGCTGCACTCAAGATGGGTTGAAAGCCCCCCACAGAGTCCCCAGACCTCAGTTCAGCCCCAGACTCTTCCAGTTTCACAGGACAGAAATTTTTGGACGAGTTTTTAAAAATGCTATATTGGCCAAGGCTTTTCAAAAATTTATCCATTGCATCTTAGTTTATTTGCCCTCATTACCCTTATAGGGAGGTTTCCGTTGAAGCTCATTGCTCCAGTGCATGGAAAACTTTATACAGTTTCGTCCTGAACCAGCTCTGTCCTTTTCAATGCCTTCTCCCCTGTGCTTGCATTCCTGTTAAATGTCCTGGTTTGAGAGACCCAGCATAAAAGTTCTGTGGGGCTCCTGGCCCAGGGGCCACTCACAGTGGGGGAGAGGGAACAGTTGTGCCAATGGGGAGGAGAGGATGGGTCATGTGACCCAAATGAACCAATGACAGTGTTCCTTCCCATGGTGCTCAGTATAAAAGGGACCCTAAGAAAAGTCCTGGGGTCTTTAGTATTGCTGTGCTGGAAGGTTTGCTATCAGTTGTTCTTCACCTCTCCCTGTGCTGCTGCTGTTCCTGCCTCCTGTTTTCACAGTACAGAGGAGCACCACTTTGATGGAACAGGTTGTCTTCTCACTGAGTAGGAGCAACATAGCTCTTTTTTTGGTTGTTTGTGGTTTTTTTTTGACTGGCATTGGGACTCTAGGCTTGAGTGTTCCTGTCTGCTGCTGAGTCCAGTCTGGGGCTTTTTTTTCTCTGCTTGCGATCTTGTTGTCATCTGAAAGGTATGAGTCCTGTATTAACATATTCTCCTGTATCTTTGAGCATATTTGCATACTTTTATAATATCTGTATAAAGTTTGACATCTTAATTGTTATTGTTAGTATTATTCTTTTTTTTTTCATTCACCAGACCTCAAAGTCTCTCTCCCTGATTCCTGTGTTATTCTCCCCTGGGAGGATAGTAGGGGGATCACAGAGAGCATCTGTCAAACTTTAGTGGCTGGCCCAGCCTTAAATTTCAGCAGATGTGTAGCAAACAAATGCTGGTGCTACAGCCTTTGTTTTCTGTGCTGTGCTAAGCAAGCCATGCTCTTCTAGTGTCACATTTAAGAGAATTGCCCTCCTTTTCATGGAGAATCCCAGTGCCTACATTACAGTAGCATCACTTCCTACTTGCTTCTTTCTCTCTCCCTTCACAAACATACTTCATTACCATCATACGAAGAAAAATGTACAAAGCCTAACAAGTCACCCCTATGAAGCAGCCCAACATTGAGTTTCAGCAAAATCTTGGTCAGTTTGGTTGCTGCCTCCTTGCCCACCCACCAGTTGCACTCCTACCTGTCATTGCCACTTCTCTGCCTTCCCCCACCACCATGGTGGGATGCTGCCTGATTTGGGTCTCATTTAACATCTCTTTCCTTTTTTCCAGAATGAGCTGGCTTTGGCATCCCTGTTCCCAAGCATCTAATACTGATATTTCAGTCGCGAGGGCAGGTCAATACTTTAGATAAATAAGTAATAGTTCCAACTTCACAGCCCTGTTCTCTCTTCCTCTCCTTCATGCCCTTGAGGATACAATTAGACCAGAGCTTATGGCGTTGTTCCAAAATGATTGGCAGGTCATGTGAAAGAGCACACAGCTTGAAAACCTTAATACAGTCATTCTAGGACATAAATGCCAATGACTACCCAGGTCACAGCCTAACAGCAGGAACTCCAATTCTAGGTGGCTTTTTTTTTATGTAGGCCTACAACAGGAGCAGCAAGTAGAGTCCTCTAGCACACATTTTTCTCCTTATTTTCAATGAATGAACCAAAGTGCATCAGTAATATGGATGCACATTTGAAGCTCTCCATCAAAAAATTTACATGATTACCTGACCCCTTTCTGAAACATATAGCAAATTGTCCTATACATCACAGTCCGGCCAAACTCTGCCTTGTGTAAGGGAGAATGAAGTTGTCCACTTTCTTTTTTCTTAAGTGTAAGAAACCCTAATTTTCCCACCTTTATTCATGTCAAAGTGTGTCTTATACTGTAAGCCCTTACAAGGGGTTCAGCAGTTTGCAGAGACTCACTGTGTTGTGCTGCTTTGTTGCAGTCTGGCAGCTCTTGACCATGTATATGGGTAAGGGAAGGACTGATTGTGTTTGTAGCTGCACACAAGTGTTCTCTGAAGGGTCACAGCTTATCTGGTTGAGAATAACCTCAAGATAAACTTGCTGGTGAAGATGCCTCAGTGACTCCTAGTAAGAAGGCAACAGCTTAAATCTTAGCTCAGAAGGCACCAAAATGCAGATGCGCGTGTGTGTTGAGGTGCAAAACTATGTGAGAGCCATAACAAGACCTGGGAAGAAAGCACCAGGATGAACCCTGTCATAAAAGTTGACATTTCTGCATCGTTTGGAAGAAAGAGGAACACAAACATTGCACAGAGGCTCAGCTCATCTGGAAGGTTGTTATGCTCTAGCTTTCATCTCCACTCCCTCCTAGATCCACACCATTCTGTCCCGCCCAGCTTAGCTCAAGTCCTGCCCACAGCCCTGTTGCCCACTGCCCCAAAGAGCTCTGCCTTCAGCCTCATTTCCATGACGTATTGCTCACGTTGCTCACCGTCAGCCTGCCACAGGCACTGCCTTGCTCCCCCACCTTACCACCACTGACTTTGCCTTCAACCTCTGCTGCATCATTGCCTTCTCCTGAGGGTTCCCTATTTATATAGAGGGGAAAATGCAGTTGCTGGGACTGGAAATATTTTGTTACCTTTTTCTGCTTAAGTGCGAGGCATTTTTATCTGTGCTCTCTGGAGACTTATGCTACAGTGGGACTGATTTTATCCACTTACTCAATGCACTTTAGTTCAATAATGATTACAGAACTTCTACATAATATATTAGGCATAGCTGATTTCCCAGGGTTTTGTAGCCCTCCATCTCCCTGAGCATTTAAAAGGAATCTCTCTGTGATAGGTATGTTATGAATGATACACTCCTCAACAGTCATGATGTAAAAATAATAGCAGCAGTGGGCCGGGAAGGAAGAAGAGGCAAGCATTGGGCTGGAAAATGCCAAAGCCTGTGGATAGTACAACCCAACAGCAAAAACCTGCTGTGCTCATATTATCGTTGTTCCTTAGCCCATCAGCAGCAATTGCAATCTATGGCGTTTGGGCAACCCAGACCAGATCTCCAAACCCTCCCTCCACTGCCTCACCCAAACTGCTGAGCATGGTGGCAATTTGCCAGCTCTACTGCAGGACTAGGTTGTTGTGGTGTCTCTCTCGCTCGCTCAAAGAACTTGCCCTGCTCTGGCTTTAGCAGCCACAGGGAGGCCTGTCACAACCAGCATGTCCAGCCCTGAGGTGTCTGATGTGGTTGCAGAAGACCTGCACAACATTTGTGTTCTTCAACAGCAAAAGGAGCAGCAATGGTTGTGGTCACGGTCTCCTCCACACCTGAGGTTAGACTGTGTGCCTTTGACACACGAAACCTGGTCCTAAGCTTTCCACGGCCTGAGAGGCTTTCTATGCACATTTCCCCAACAACATAGGAAGTAAGGCTTCTTCAGCCTCTGCTACCCCAGATGCTTGTGACCCTGTTATTCTCCATCTGCTGTCCCTGGCCAGCTGCCCAGCACCCTGATGACAGAGGGCATCCAGCTCCTCTCCCTAAAGCCTAAGACTGCCTTGTTCAAAGCTCGTTCATTTTTTCCCAGGGAGTTTTTCACACTGTATCAACCGTCTTGAACCATGCTTTCTCTTCCTACTGTCATCAACCTCCCCAGTTGGTGGTGATGGTGATCTTTTATTTTTTTTTTTTAAAGATAAAAGCACCGTTTTGCAAAATTTTCCCAATGATCTCTTAATTTCAGCAATGGCTTTTGGCAACACGTTCCGCAGGTTCACTGCTGTTTGTCCCTTATTTTCTCCATTGTGCAATTAGGTGTGTGTTTGTTCTGACCCTTCTTGCTGGATACGGGCAGCCCCCAAGGGGCTGGGACAGCCGGGGATGCCGTTGTCCCTCGCCCATCCCAGCAGATCTACACGGGCCAGCTCCCATCATGGCTCCGGCCCTGCGGCCACCAGATTGACATCAGAAAATAGCACAACGAACGCTGCTACCAGCTGCCAGCTGTTTCAACAGTTTTTATCATGAGGCAAGCTGTAAGATAAATAAATAAATAAAGCCCATAAAGTGACAAAACAAATGGCCAGGTTTCAGAAGTGGATTTGAAGCTTCTGGCTGCCTTTGTGGGAGAGCTGCCTGTGAGCTCTCACTCTCTCCCAAATAATTAATTTATCACTTAGCAGCACTGTGTCTCTGGTAGGCACTTGGAGATGGCATTTGAAAGTGAACTCCAGCCCTTTGGAGGAGCCTGTGGGGATGGGAAAAGAGGCAGTAGAGTGCTGGAGTCTACAGGTGAGCCTGCAAGATCACAGGAGGATTTGTATCAACCTGCCTGAGCTACTGTGAGCCGGCACGCGCTATTTTGTTCCACCCTCACAAATCACTATTATGCCCTTTCTGCTTTAAACACTATGGATCAGCTATAACAACACTTGATATTTATTTTATTTCAACTATCACTCTGATTTGTCAGGTGTATTTTTTATTCACAGCAGGTGTACCCTAATGGGGTTAGGGAATAAACAGCAAATTGATGGGCTTACACACCCATTAGCTAATGGATTACTAAGCAAAAGGGACTCTGTTTAACCCCACTGCACTTAGCCCACTGTTAGGAGGAATGTTAAAGACTATAAGCTAACACTCAACTGTCTCTTTGTGGACCCAGGGGAAGAGAACTCAAACTTTAATGCATTGCTTTTGATAGGCAGGTGAATGAATGTGGCTATCATTATGCAATCATGCATCTCTGGAACTATTTATCAGCCACACAACGTGCCCCATGAACCCTGCGTGATCCTGACCTACCACGCTGCGAGCCTGTTGCTGTAGGGTAGAGAAAGGGTTAAGCAGGATAAAACTCTTCCGAACAGAGGAGGTCCCACATCCCACTTGCACAGAGCATGACGAGAACCAAGGAGCTGCCACTGTGGCTTCATGTTCCCACACCCCAGAACCACACACCTGGTATGTTCGCAATGTGGGTTTTTTTGTGCAAAGGCCTTGTGTTGACACCAGCTTTAATCAGTTATTTCAAGATAGATGTGCCTCGTTAGCATCAGAACAATGCAATTACTTCCCCTCCTCCCCTCTCTCCAAATCCCAGGGTTTTATAGGCCTATTAATGGTTTGATTTGTTGTTGGTAGAAACAAGAAGGATTCCAACTCATTGATCATATTATCCTACAGATATCCAGAGGAATAAATAAATGGGATAATAAAACTCAAACCATACACTCAAAGGTTACGTTTTCTAAATCCTTTAGTGTTCTGCATCATAGTTTATGTTCCCTTTCAACCACAAATACACAGTTCAGTGCAGTACATGACAGTTAAAAAAGGTCTCTAATGTTAAAGGTTATATTTGCAATCTTTTGCCATCTTTCTCGGAAGCAAGTCACACTGATCCTCACTGTCCACAGATGCAATAAGGAACAACCCTCTGACACAGGTGTATAATCAAAAGCCAATTCAAAAGGAGCCTTCTGTAAATATCAACTTGATCCAGGCATATGCATGCTTTGCTTGAAGCACTGGAAGAGTCCTGCTGACTTCAATGGGATGGCTGATGCGTTTGAAGAGAAATAGGTGCATGTGTGCAGGAGAGGTGAAGGTCGAAGAATAAAAAAAAACCAAGAGAGAATATAATCTTGCATTGCTTTTCTCTAAGCAGCGACACAAAAACTCACAGCCAGGGGGAAGCTAAGGTCCTTTTAGCTTCCTTTGTGCCTGCCTGTTCCTGGGATGCTTTCAGGTGCCCCTTACATTTAGCTCTGGAGGCCATCTGGGCTGCAGGGCTGCTCACACGGTGCTCTGAGAGAGATGCGATGTCTATGGCAGAAAGAGAGGGGATGTGGCCCTCATCATGGTCTCTCTGGGCTTTGCTTTAGTGCTGGTCTCTTTCCAGAGCCGGGGATAAGGAAAGTGCTTCAGGCACTTGACAGACTGACAGCCGAGCTCTTCAGCTGGCTGCAGAGGGATGCTGTAGAAAATGCCACAGATACAGTGGCAAAGACAGAAGACACTGGGACTTCACTATGCTCAAAATGACAGTCCAGGTCCCTCCTTACTCTAGAGAGCGGTGGTCAAGCTGAAACCTACTGATACCCACTGGAAGACAAACTGCTCTGTTACAAACTCCAAATGAATTTCCAGAAGCATGTGTCGTTCAAGTGATGCATGGAAACAACTTTACCTCTAAGTTGTAGACTATGTGTTGGAGATGATTTAATTTATGCTGGAATTCGTTAGCATCAGTCTAAGAGGCTGGAGCAGCATAGCAACAAGCTTGTTAATTACTAAGCAATTATTTTACTCAACTTTTAGACCAAGGGGATACCCAAAATACCCACATCTGTTTCATTTTGATTTCTTATTGTTCCTTCCGTGCTGTAGCCGAGGTTATTTTGCAGCAGCTGTCAGTCACAGCAGTAACAACTTCCACAGTAGCAGCTTCCATTTGGCAAGCTCACTATACAGAAAGTGCTGTGATGGAGTGGAAAGGGTTGCTTTCTCTTTCTTAATATCATCTTCCCCTAGGATAGACTATCTTGCCCTCTCCAGCAGAACACGCTCGGATCACACTGCAGAGTTTCTGACTGCTGCTTTTAAAAAGGTATATCTGTTTGTTTCTATCAACACATTTCAGCTCCTCTGGCATGCTGTCTTTGCAGCTCTAATAGAGACACTTCACATGTAATAGGGTCACACAGTGATCCTCACGTTCGATTCCATTCCTATCACCATGTTAAATTGAAACAATGTGTGTGCATCAGATTTCTGCAGTGCAGGGAAGCTGTAGCATCTACAAGTTTTGTGATGCGATGAAACTAATGATTTGGATTTTATTTTCTTGGTACCACATTCAGCTGGTGAACTCTTGAAAATACACCTTACCTCTTTTTCTCTGTCTCTTTACCTCTCAAGAGCTTTCACCAACAGATCTACTTTCATGCTGAAAAAAAAAAGTAATTCTATCAGTAATTTATGGAAATTAGAAAACTGATTAGCATAAAGCTTCTACTTGTGATAGTGGGGTTACAAAAGTGGGTTGATAGGTAAAAATGATCTCCTTAGTGATAATTAACTTTGATCTCTTAAATAACTGTTAACTTTCATAAAGAAGGAGAGTACAAATGACATTTGCATCATGGCAACTGTAAAAAGGCAGAACATAACTTTCATTGGAGATTACATGATAAGCTCTGTTCTCACAGAAAATATACTCATTTCAAAGAAAAATGACATGAATTGTCAAGGACTGTTGGGTTTGTTCTTATATCCTGTGCTAACTTGAGTGCACCGAGATGAGACATTGCATATGCTTGTGTGAGCAGCTCTGTACACCCATGTAAATTATATGTATTTATCTACAAGAAATGACAATGCATGCTCTGCTTAGCACTTCTATGAGACCATTCATCCAAGGACTTCCAAGTACTTTATAAACATTAATTCATTCTGACTATGTGACTGTGAGGTAAGTAAATATTAGTCTTATTGCAATATTATTGGGAAATGGAGAGACACAGCAGCTAAGAGACTTCCTCAAGGTCAGTAGCTGATAGCTTGAATGCGTAGCTCCTAGCTCTGCATGCAGGCACAGCCTCTCCTGGCAAAGCACATGTCTTTGGGCATTGGAGGTTTACTATGCACTCAAACTTTGTTTTGAAGACTCTTTTGAAAATTTTCCCATCAATACTTACCTCTGAACAATTTCACAGCACCTGTTTAGGGTCCGATAGTCTTACCACCTCTGCTTTACAAATGGGAAACTGAGGCACACTGGGGGAAAAAAGATCCAAAGACCTCACCAGATGTGAACATCCAGTTCAAGAAGTCAAGGGCCCAGCAGTTTTAACCAGAAGGTCCCGCCAAGCTGCAGTTCCTATTTTAAGCCAGAAGATAAGCAGTTGTGTCTTGAGTTTTAGGGACTCATTAGAGACCAGTCTTCACACAAAACTGAAGCGGTAAAATCCTACTTGAATTTAACATGCAAAAAGAGGAGCTTTTCTGAAGCCTGGAGTACCAGCCATCAGTTGTGATTCCTCTCATAATGAACCTCAGAAAGATTTACACAGGTTGCTGGGGTTGAGATAAAGCAAATGCAAACCAGAAGTTATGTACAAAATGAAGTGTGTATCGAGAAACGCCCACACACACACCAGAAGGCTAGATAATTTTAAGTAGCAAAATTAAAAGAATATCTTAATATAAAAATCCTTAAAGCCGTATAGCCTCCAAATTTTTGGAAATCATCTTAGAACCTTTCTTGCACACTTAAAGCTCCTGGCACATGGACTTGTTGCAAAGAAACCTCTGCAACATCTCACTATCTTTCTTCAGTAGCTCCTTCAGATAGAGAGTATGCTGGCCACTCTCTGAATCATTTTAGCCCGTCATCTCTCTTCCTTTGATATGCATGAAGTTAAAGGGAAATGGCAGTCTCCTAATTTCTATTTCCACCCAATGTCATGGGAGACAGGAAGGAAGAAAAAAAAAAATCACTTTTTTAATGCAGCTTTTAAAATAGAAAAGCAAAAAAAAAAATTTTACAGCACTTAATAGGCCTCCCTTGCAATTTAAAAACTGATTTTCAGGAGCTCATATATTCAAATCTCCAAAGTCTATTTGAAGGCACATCTGAAGGTGCACCCTGCAACCTGTGTGTAGCAAACTCTTTTGAATCTTGTCCTTGAAACAAAAATTAGTGCCCCATGGGAGCTCAGCAGTGTAGACAACCACTAACTGCAGGATGACTGAAAGCAGAGCTGAGAGTCCTTGCAGCTGGGAGGGAGAAGGGGATGAGAGAGCGAGGGAAGATGAGAAAAGCCTTCAGGAGCCATTTGGGAGACAGTCACTGGGAAGAAGAAAGAAAGACATGCACTAAAAACAACAGAAACACAGGTGGAAATGGCCTACTGGGAAATCAGGCTGTCAACAAACAAAAGCCGAAGGCCAGAAAGCAGTTTCAGTACCAGCCCCTGCTAACAGGGCTTCAGTGTTCAGTAAATAAATTAGCAGCAGCTTTGACTGTTTGGAAATTAGTAGCGACATGATGAAAGAAGCAAATGACTTGCTTTTATCTGGAGTGGAAGCACTAAACTTCCAAAGAAATCCTTGCCTGTGTTAGGAGAAGCAGAGGTGCTTATATCAGCTTAGACTTGAACAACAATAATATCAGAAAAGTTTCATTTCATTTACCAGAGGCTCAGAACTTTGTTCGTAACTAATGAGACCTGTGTCCCTCTGGGCTGCTTCTGACAGCATCTCTCCCTTGAATAGTTTATCACTTAGGAGGTAAAAATAACATAGGTTAGGTAGATAGATAGACAGACAGACAGATAGATACCCAGATGTTTGAAAAAACAAAGTAGAGTTGGGACATTAGATCAACTCTTCAATTATTGCAAACTGGGAAAACTCCTTTGGGAGAAACTCCACTGATTTACTTCTGTTGAGAATCTGATCCTGTTTAATTAAATGGGAGCTAAATGAGGGGCTGCATAGTAAACACTTCAGCATGTGCTTAAACATTCAGCATGTGCCAAAGTCCTATTGATTCCGTTGAGATATAATTTGCTTAAGCACTCCTCCCAGTAAGGGTTTCTACTGCATCAGGGCCCCAGTTACTGGAGCTGAATGTTTATTGTATCAGAGGTATTAAGAAGGGGCTCTTTCCCCATATCCTCACCACTTAGGATGGTTGTTGGGTAAGGAGTAACACTGCAGCCTCCTAAGTGAGCAAATATTTACATAAGCTGTGATGAACATACCTGATATGGCAACAGGTCCAGGAGGCAAGCTTGTACTCGCAGTGGAAAGCAGAGATGTCTGGGTTAGTCCTTTTGTCTGGTGGGTCCATTCTACTGTCCCAGTGTGGGGGGGGGGTCCTCAAAAGAACTTGAAATATGAACTTTGACCCTAACACAGATACCCCGGTGCTATGTTCACGCTTCCCTTCACAAATGGCAACAGTCTCTGATGTATGTGCTCTCCATCAGTTTGGGAGCTGGGACTGGTGTGTGACACCACCACGAGCTGCCAAATATAAAGGATGACAGATTTGCTAAAGTGTTTGGGTGGTGAATCTGCCCTTCAAGGCAGCATTATTTTTTGTCTCCCCAAAAATTCCTGGCTGTTCTGCGATTCTACTCACAGTTAGCAGTCTCATGCCAGCTCTCCTGGCAGACCTTGAGGGCTTTCATCTAAGAAGTGTCACAATTTCTCATTCACGTGCCAGTGAGGCAGGATTTCCTTCCTCTGTGCCTGGCTTGTACCGTTAATTCTTACCACCGTGAAAAGTAAATTAGCTAGTGTGCTTCTAGACAAAATGGTCAGTAAGTAGTGGCATCCCTCAGGGATCAATGCTGGGACCAATACTGCTTAATGTCTTCATTAACGACCTGATGATGGGATGGAGTGCACTCTCAGCAAGTTTGCAGATGACACCAAATAGCGGGGGGAGCGATCGATAAGCCAGATGGCAGGGTAACCCTTCAGAGGGACCTGGACAGGCTGGAGAAATGGGCTGGCAGAAACCTTGTGAAGTTTAGCAAAACCAAATGCAAAGTCTTGACATCTGGGCTGAAAAATGCAACAGTGCAGACTGCAGGCTGCCTCCCTAGGAAGCAGCAGAGCAAGCCAACCACATCCTGGGCTGTATCAGCAAGGAAGCAGCCAGAAGGTCTAGGGATGTGCTCCCCTCTGGTTGGCACTTGTGAGCTGTACTGCTGTGTCCAGTTTGGGTTTCCCAGTTGTAACAAGAGACATGGTCATACTGGCACATATTCCAGGGAGGCCACAAATCTGCCTGAGTGCTGGATCTGAGAAAGTGAGGGAGGTGGACTTGCTCAGCCTGGAAAAGAGAAGGAGAATGTATTGCTTCCTGCAACTGCCTGATACAGAGAAGACAGACAGAGGCCTCTTGGAGGTGCACAGGAGTAAGACAGGAGGCAATGGACAGGTGGAACAATGGAAGGAATATCAAGTACAAGGAAGGGTGGATTTTTTTAACCATGAAAGTGATCAAATATGGGGGTAAGTTGCCCAGAGAGTTTGTGTAGTCCCCACCACTGGAGGTGCTCAGGAGCTGACTGAACAGAGGTCTGAGGAACCTGATCTAATAGAACCTGCTTGGACCAGGTGATCTTCATAACCCTTTCCATCCTAAATTATGCCATCATTCTATGGAAACGAAACTTGACAGAAATGCTGAAGATTATATGGAAACATGTAATAGGTGGTACAGGTCTGTGAACAGAAGCTCAGGCCCAATTATACTGAGAATTGAATTAATTAAAGCAGACATAACGTAGTTGGATTTTTAGTAAATTGTTAGTTTAGTGCTACACATGAACTCAGTAGGAAAGCTGGAGTTGCATAGCTTGCATAATAATACAATAAGGTAGACAAAAATCTATCCAACAGATAGGAACCAATGAG
Source organism: Trogon surrucura (assembly GCA_020746105.1). Taxonomy (NCBI): domain Eukaryota; kingdom Metazoa; phylum Chordata; class Aves; order Trogoniformes; family Trogonidae; genus Trogon; species Trogon surrucura. The sequence continues at coordinate 11,530,897 of CM036630.1, forward strand.
TTATCATCAATGGTTTTATGTCAAAAGAGAGAAAAGTATCAATTGGTCTCCCACGGGGATTGATACTGGAGCCAGTATTAATCAATATACTCATTAACAGCCCAGAGAAGAATGTAAATTCTACAATCACTGGATCTGGAGAAGATTCAAATGAAAGGTGGGGATGTGGCAAAGGAGGGAGGTGGCATGTAGAAATAGAATGTGTAGATTTCATTAGATAGATGAGCAACACTTAATATTTTGTATATTCAGGGAAGAATTTTACAGAAGATAAATATAAAATACGATGGGGGGTAGTGCTTAAAACCACCCCTTCTAAAAAGCCCCAGGTGAGTCAACTTCTAATTTCTTGCACCATTGCAAAAGAATGAGGCAGTGTATGAGTTTTGATCTATTGTAAGTCCTGCAAGACAATGTGTTAAACTGCCACTTAACAATGTGCTTGGTGTCAGGTGTGAAATACCATAGCCAAATGTCACAAGGTATTTTGATCAAGAAAGAAGATTAGGAGAGTCACTAAAATTCTGCAAAGACTGGATTTAAACCTAGCCTAGGTACTTCACATTGACTTTGATTAAAGAGATTAAAATAGTTAAGCCTGTGGCAGATGAAAACTGCACTAATGATGATTATGGACAAGATTTGATTTCCTGTGGTTTGGTATGGAGGTGATACATATAATGCTTTTCCCCCTCATGTTTTCCTACATCTTCTTCAATCTTAGTCCTGGGATTTTAATGTGTGCATATACATATATATATTTATATTTAAATTTGCTCAAAGATCATGTTGCTTGGTGCAGGTGTGGGTGAGATGACCCATAGATATTGAGCCCAAATAAATTGCTATGTTAATCTAAAATGTCTTCAGTATCATACAGGTCAAAGCATTTCCCTGCATGGGTATCTCAATTTTTAGTTTTTGGAGAATATAGTAAAAATTTATTCTGGATTTCAAGCCCTCATCTGTTGGAGAATGGATGACATCCCTTAGCCAAATGTAGATAGTGGGTTTATATATTCTCAATCTGCATTCACTGTGTTTCACTTTGTAGCTTGCTTGCATCAGAAATATTTTTCCTCACATAGCTACCCAGTGGTACCATTTAACTCCATAATGCATTATAACTATCATTTCTATAAAATATGCTTATAAACTAGGAACTTTATTACTCCTGTTTAAGCCTGTGAAAACTCCCATGGACGTTAATGCAAGCAGGACCTGATATTTATTCATCGAAAGCTAGAACTGTGTGATGGAAAATAAGAAATCTGTTAAGCCACAGTTCTTAAGGGTATGTTGCATGGTGTTTACTGTTCAACACATCAGAGCCTCATAGCCATATTAGTTGTATGAATGGGATAACATTACTTGGGCAATTTTCCTCTACATTAGAAACAAATCGCAGCTAAACCTCTGCTGGCTCCATACATTTTCAATTCCCATTTTCTCTCACTAGAACAGAAAAATAAATACATAGTTAGCTGACCAAACTTAGAAAGTGTTCAAAGCAATCAAGTACAAATTCCCTCCTGTTAAAATGTGAACAAACCAGAAAACCTTTGACTGAGAGGTAACTTCAGAGATAAGTAGTTAGATAGATGCTATAGACAACAAGACACAAACAAATTAAATCTATTCCACTGAAACAGTGATATAATTTCCCTCCAGAGACTATCTAAGACTGACAAAATAAACAAAGAAATAACATGTTTCTTAACTTGTGAAATGTGACAGTCAATGGCAGATAGCAAAACAAAACTAAACAGTGCTACAAGTTCTTAGCACAAACACAATGTTTGGAGATGATGCAGTTCTATTTTTCTTCGACTTCAACCTTCTAATAACCGTACTTTTTCACACCTCCCTCTTCTGAGGTTTTTCATCTTCTTTCCAGTGTGGTTCTCCTGTTTAAGAAACGTGCTACATGTTTATTTTGAGGGTCAGACCGATGGTAGAAATTAGCCCATCTGCGGAAGAGCAAGCTGTTAGTCTGGACCTGTAATGACACCTCTGAAGGCTGTTTGCCCAACAAAACATGCAGGGAAATGCTTCACTTTGGCTTTGACCGTAGATAAGACCTTGTTAAATGTTGAGCTTTAAAGGAACGTGGCTGGACATTGGTGCTCATTTTAAAGCATTATAGATGTGGGGCCAAATAAGGGACTGTTGGTCCATGACCTGCCTGGTCATCAGGAAATTCTGTCAACTGAATTGTTGTTTTTTTCACAGTGACAGAAGTATTTTTCAGATTTCAGGTCACTTCTGAGACTTCTGTATGAGAAATTGTGCATAACCTAATGACTTTGCAAGTCCAAACGAAGTATCCTCAAGAACAGAAACTTCAAGTGCTACTGAGATGGCCATACTATAAAAGCAAGCTCTAAAAAGATAGAAGCAAAAGCATGAGCATGCCAAAGTGCAGAACGGTGCTAATTTTCATGTTACTCATAGCAATCATTTTTCCATGAACAATCTGTATATGTCACTTACAAATATCTCATTTATTCCCCATCCTTCTTATGCACATAATAATCCTTTCACTTTTATTTTAGTTGATAGTTTGCCTTTAAAATGTCAGGTCTTTTCCCCTCTAAGTTGCAAATTGCTTTTGTACCTGAAAGTTTATAACCAAAAATATCTTAGCTCACAGCTGCATAAGGGCTGATGATGGAAAATAGATCCTCTCACCCCAGCAGACCGTTAGAAAAAAAGTCTAGGTCTCCAACTGCAATTTGCTAATTACGGAAGGTGGGATTCATCTCCAGAAGTCTAACTTTAAACACCTGATTTAAGCAGTTTACTTGCTAGCTGCTTTGCAAGCAGCATCTCCAAAGGGCAGCTCACCTGGATTACATTCCCCAATACCTTTATTTTAGACTAAATGACTTACCAAGGACCCACAGGAGGCTCTTGTCAAGGAAGACTATCCCCTGGCTCATAGCACTGGACCATTTCTACTGCTTGGAAAGTCTGATGGGGAATATGGACTTTCAACGGCCAGAACTACAGTCACCGTTTACTCTTAAGAATGTATTTTAGGCATAAAAAGAAGCACAGAACATAAAATATGAAGCAATGTAGAAACCACCACGCTGGTGGAAGGAGGGTCAGAGTGAAGCAGGTAGGTTCACCGCCTGTTTCTGAACAGCATTTGTTGGGGAGTGGTGGTCCAAGCTACGTTTAAAGGGCCAAAGATGGTCTGCGGAGCAGTGTGAAAGACGTTGCGTGTTTTCAATCAAAAGTTTTATGATAAAGCTGCACGGTGGTCTCTGGGAAGTTATGAGGTTTGAAAGTGGTGCCTTCTCAGCGTTCTGGGGCCGTGGCAGTGCAGGCCAGCTTTGCTGTCAAGGAGCATTCTCTTTTCATGGTTCTCAAGAGAGAGACTCCTATCAGCCTGCCTTCACTTGCAAAAACAGTAATGAAAAACACACAACATGAAACAGAACAGCTACTCAGTAAATCAGGCTTTGGACTGATTTTTCAAGCGTGCTGAGTCCAAGCAGCTTCCACGGACTTTAGTGGAGCACTTTGGGGTTGCAGCATCCTGGGAGCCTCAGCATACTGGGCTGGTTCTCCTGCCACTAAAGAGCATCCACTGTAACTCGATTTTCTGAGTGTGTTCTGCAGCCTGTCTGCTTCCAGTTCTGAATTACATAACACCACATTCCTTTCCACCCCTCATCTGATAACAATCACAAGCTCTGTATCTTAGACTTGCACATTTTTTTTGGCACTATAGGAAATACTAACACGAACTGAACCTCTTCTGTGTTCTCGAAGACTAACAAATGCCATTCATTTCCTACAGATTACTTTCAACCCAACAAGTGTTTTGTCGAGCCCAAAAGAATATTTTATTTATTTAGATAGTGCTGATTGCTCACTTAAGAGCAGCAACTCATTCAATAAGAAACAGACTATTATAGCTTAGTATTTTTTAAAAGAGGGAGAAAAAAAATTCAAAGAGCAACTTGGAGATGGTATTTAATACACAACAGACAGCACAACATTATAAGGGGATCTATTGCTGTGAATAATAGAGAAGGTTTAATCACACAATAGTACAGATATACTTAGAATAAATATTTAATGGCATGTTTTGCAAAGCTGAAGCATGTTCTGACCCCCCCCCCCCCATCTGATGATTTGTGCTCGGTGCCATCACAGTGCAGGATGCGTATTGCATCAGTACACCAGGAGCGACCATGCGTAAGGGTTACTGCAAAACAGACGAGATTTGTGCAATAAAGTGGCAGAGTTATTCCCTGATGGAAGGAGACAAGGGTTTGTTTGTCTGCATGGCCACAATCGCGTCACGTCGTGAAAGAGCGTGTCCACCCCTCTCCAGCCTCTCCAGCCTGCCCACATGCTCACCTTTTGGGTCAGGTATGCAGAGCTGATGCCAAGAGGATGGCCTGAAGCCAGCCTATGATATGCTGGGGGCAGGCGTGCTCCCCTGCTGGGAGAAATGCTCAGCCAAGTTGGAGGGGAGAGTCCAGAGAGAGGAGAAAAAGAGGCATTTGCTGCACTTTCTCTGCTCCAGCAACTCCTGTGCCAGATGTATTGGTCACGGGCCAGTCAGCTGCATTTAGCTGATGGGACTGAGCAGCCGGAGAGAAGCTGCTGGGAGTACGGGGCTGCCAGCACTGCAAAGATGAGGAGTATTATGGGCTCCAAAGGCCCGTTAGCCCCCCAGTAAATCTGTCTGGTGTCTACCCCTTCCTTCTCCCGCATCTTGAGTTTCCTCTTACTGAAGGCTTGGGTACTCAGCTATTATAACAGCATGACAGGCTTCTAGAAAATATGTACATTATCCACGGAGGTCTTATTACAATGGTACTTAACGACCCGTAAGATTTAGTAAACACACAAACTCGTTTGGTGTGAAAAGAATGGAACTGGCAATAGGACTCAAATGGAAACCTCAATGGTAAATTTATTTATGAGTGAGGAAAGCATGGGTGCAAAGGAGAGGAGCTGAGCTAGCATACAACTGGTCACAAAGGAAAAGAGAGAATTAAAAACATAATTGAGAAAAACAGAAGTAAAAAAAAATAACAGTGAGAGAGCCTATCCTATTTTCTGCAAGGTCTACTTTTTTAAAGGGTGGGCATTACTGTTGCTAACACAAGGAATAGGTTTCCCCCAAGCTAGAAAAACATTTGGATTTTTTTTTTCCTTTTTATTAATCATTGGTGGTGCGGGGAGGGGGAAACCCCCCTGAGAATTCAATGACAGGGGAAAAAAAATGGTTTGTGAAGTCAGTCGCAGTTTGCGTACCTAAAAAGCAATATGATTGATTTGCAAAAACCTCTAGCTTCACAAAGTTCTTCCATCTCTAATGAGAACTAACAGCATTTTTGTCCAGCTTCCCTGCAAAATATTGTTCTAGCGCTGAATCCATCAACAAAAATGGCTAAGCATTAGCTTTCTTAATGGCTTCTGGTTTCACTTGCCAGCAACTGCAGATGGAGCGGGCTAAGCAGGGCTGGTCTGAAGCGTATTTGCCTGTTGCAGATCTCAGCTGCATTTTGCTGGATCTGAAGTCAGATTGAATAGTGGGGTTTTTTTAGTGTATTCTGAACACAACTTGTTTTAAAATAACGGAGTGTTTCTAAATCTTCTAAGGCACAAGTGCCTAATCATTGCACGATTTGATTAATGTAAAATGTTACACAAGTGTGTTCTGTGATGAAGGCTGATAAACAAGGAAGTAAAAAAAGCAACAAACAAAACCAAAAAAGTAAAGACGGAGGCTACGGTAAGAGGGCTTCCTTCAGTACTGACAGCAGAAGTTGTGGATTTTTTTTAGTCTTTTTATCTGTCTCTGTCCTTTGAGTGTGTGATTACAAAATACCCTCACCTCTCCCTGCCTGTGAGAAAATACAGCTTCCTCCCTCCCTCGCCACGACTGCTGGTCCCTGCACAGCACAAAAGGCACGGTTAGTCCCAGCGAGTAACCTCAACAGGCTGCTGTGCCTCTGTTTGTTGTGAGCCGTGGTGCGCCTTCTTGGTCACGAGACCCCTTGTTTGCACACTCCTTCACCTCTCTCTTTTTGAAGAGAAGCGTGATGCAGCGATGCCAGTCTCCCAGCCAAGCTTCCAGATGAATTTCTTATTTCCTAACTTTCAGCAGGAGCAGCTAGAAGTACTCTGATAACAGAACCCTGTTTTCACAAGCTTTTTCTGCTCTACTTTGAAAACCCCTGAGATTAAGACACTTTAGATCAAGCTTGTAGAAGAAGCAAAAGCCTGGGGACTGATCTGAATTTATGTGAACTTCTGGGACCTTGTGAAATCTGCATGTTCAGTCACATCCCCAATAATTTTCCGTTTAACTGCGGGCTAAATAAACTTGACTTCCCCTCACCATGCACTGGGACTCCATTTTTTTCCAAAACTATATAATGTTCTGCCAGGGACTGCTGGGCAGATGAGACTGGCAGAATTAATTTAATCTGAGAGCAAGAAACAGTAATTCTAACATCTGCTTCTAGTAAACACACAGATTAATAAATATCCCTCAAGAACTAATATCTAAGCATCCTTCTTTCACCTTCATCAATGAGATTTCAGACCAAGAAATCATAATAGTATCCGCCATAGAATTTATTATCTGCTTATTATGAGAGGAAGGTGGTCTATGAAAAAAAAAACCTTCTTTTCACACACTCAACAACTTCTGGATTATAAAACAAAGGAGGAGGGAGAGAAATACATTTGAAATGTCAATATTAAATGGCTCATTGTAATAGCATTCCTTGTAGAAGGCACTCATGTCTTGCAGTTTGCATTAATCTGCTCAGATATTTTTTGCATGCCTTGAAGAACTTCGCAGTGATGATGTAGTCACAAAAAGCCAACTTTCAACAGCGCAAAACCGCAGAAAGCAACGGGCTTTTAAGGAAGTGAAAGTGGAATGCTAAAGATGCAGGACATACAGCAATTGGCACAGCATCTGCGCTACACAAGTAAAAGACAACGAAGGATACAGGAAAATAATTCCCAGTAATTACAGGACTGAACTTTAGAGCAGCATAGCTCCTGTTGCATTCGTGGGAAACTTAAACAGAACAACCCACCTTGGAAAGTTTCGTTACGCCAGAGAGGATTTACGAATTTGCGACATGTTTGGTACGGGTAGCACTGGGGTAATGACATCAAGCATTTGGCATCACTTGTTTGGAGTGAGCTTCAGAGCCTACCAGTGATGAGTACTGCATCTTCTGCAAACTGATGCTCTTAAAGTAGACTTCATACCAGTGAAACTAATACCACCATTGTGCATTTGACATGAGCTTTTGAACTCATTTAACAATAAACAATTAATCAGAGAAAAATACGCACATATTCCAGCATTTCTGCTACTAAAATATGCAGATTTGTTGTCTGCCGTACTAAGTCAAAAAGGGAGGTATGTTTGCAATGCTCAGACAACAACATCCTTAACAAAAAGCAATTTGAAAGTTTAAAATTGCATATAAAAGAGTTGGCAATTGTCATAAGAAAGCGAAAAAATCCAAGAACCAATTTACTGGGGATCAAAGATAATATTATAATATGACATCTCCTGCACTAAGCTTGTTTCTGTAGCAGTTATGGCATGCCAAATTTAATATGCTAATATTACTTTCATTATTAGATGACTTGTAGGGTAGGAAACATTCAAGTCTTGACAACATAGTGTGGAACACAGCTCAACAATTAAATATTCCATTTTGATACTGTATGAATCATATAAAACGTATAGATCATTTGAGTGTCACATCTGTTTGCCTTTTTTTTTAAAGTCAAATCCCTGAAGAATTTTTAAGAGTTTATGATGAATGTATTTTTATACCTGTTGTGTGTGTAAATCTACACTGCAGAAAACAGCACCTGTTCCAGAGACACAAACACACGGTTACCAATCTTCAGAATAGATCTATATAGTAATATAGAGGTAAAACTTGTTCATTCACTGTTGGAAGTGTTCCTTCTCAGCCCCCAATTGTTAAATACCGAACTAAAAGAGTTCCTGAAACATTGATAAGAAGCTGAAAATCATTCCCTAATTTACGGTGAATTGTGCTAAAATCTACATTGATAGACAGAGTGCTGTAGATCTTCATAGTTGCTGAAATGTATGCCTAGTGGTTGGTACCTATCAAAAGGAAAATTAGAATAAATGAATATTTAAATATTTAAATCTCCTACGATATGTTTGAAGTGCATTTTCAAAGCATTATCATCAGATTTGAGAAACCAGTTCTCAATTGGTTACAAACTCCTTGCTGAAGAGTTTCACAAGCCTCCCTGCTCCCCACCTTCTACTCATTAGCAACCAGAACAGCTTTTACATGCAGTAGTGCAATTGTGACCAAATACAGGCTGCACTGGCTGCTTCTTGCTAAGTTTCTAAGAATCCCTTTTGGCTGACCTTTGGTAGCCAGTAAAGCACGGGGGAAAGGAGACAAAGGGAAGCAGCCCTGAGTTGCAGAGAAGAAAGGGGATATTGAATAAGCTGCATTGCTTTCTCCAGAGGGCTAAATGTCAGCGTTAGATATGTGCAAGAGTCAATGCTTTCTGTAATAAGGTTATATTTTTTGTAGAGGTAACTAAATTTTGTCACACAAACACGTGGGGGTGTGTTATATATACATATATGCCTGTGTGCAAGTATTTGCCATATGCACCTATACTTAGGAGTTTGTATCTCAGCTTAAAGGGAAGTCTACAATGAGTTAAAAGTCCCTGTGTAACAACACATGAGAGGCTCTGGTCTGTGAAGCAAAATTAAACAAGGTGTCCTCATGAGCTGAGAACCTGAGCATGGCAGAATCTAAACATCCATCTATGTTAAACGGTTTCTTAACATCATGGTAAACTAGATTAGCTGCCACAAAGTCCCCTTAGGCTCCACTTAAAAAAGAAAAAAAAAAAAAAAAGAGAACAATCATCAGTAAAGAGAAAAAAAAATAAAATTTTACACTGAATACTTTTCACTGCTTATCTTACAAAATTATTATTAGTTGCTTTCTTAGTTACTCCTATTCATCAGGGTGATGTGTGCAGATTGTGAGAATGCCAAACCTTCTCTGAAAACTGATGAGTAAGCAAAAAAAGAGCTGCTCTTTAAACCCTTCACAGTTTATAGCCACATTTACATAACATTAAATAAGTCAACAAAGGCATCATTAGTTCCCATTAAAATATGAGCGAAGAAATTTAAACGAACAAGACAAGCTAATTGGTAAGTAATGTTGTGTATCAAAAATTATGACTATAAGATTCCAAAGTTAATGAGAAGCCCTACAATTGTGTTTACTAAATGTTTAAAAATTAAATTAAAGGTGAACATGGAGAGCCAGAAAAGTTTTTTTTTGCTGTCATTTGGGCTGACTGAGATTTTTGAAGGTTACCGCTGCTCCTTCACAGAGTTTGAGAGTCCCTGGAGTCACTAGCCCATCATTTGATCCCTGTCCATCAGGCAGCTTAGGTCTCTCGTTGCCAAACAGCACAATTTCCCACTGAAACAGCAATGTGAGCTGTGACACCAGATAGAAAGATCAGGCACAAAAGTGAGTCAGCTCTTGCAAGTGGATAAAACTCATTTAAACTACCAGTCTGTCCCGTCTTCCCTGTCTGCTGAGTTTGCTCAGGTGTTTCAGAGGAAGGTAGGAAAAGCAACTGGTAATGGTGCCATTAAAAAGAAACCTTTTTCTGCTGCCAGAGCTGGGGCTGGAACCACACCAAGCCAGCTCTCCCATTGCCACAAGTACTTTCCCACTGCTTTTCTGCATATCCATGGAGCAGCCAGGACTCCTCTACCCTCTTCTGAGTTGCAGACCAGTGGCAACTCACGCTAACTGGCAATGGTTGCCTTTCACCAGTCTCTAGATCATAAAGCTCCATCAGTTTACTGATTATAAGTTGAAAACCACTACCGAGTTTGCTTTTAGCTTTATCCCTCCTAAAATCCTCTTCAACTGCTGCATTTCAGCTATGCTCTACTCCCAAAATATAGAAGCCACTGAGTGGAGATATAATCCTGCAGTGCCATTAATGAGCATAATTATAGTGCCACATTACACTGTCCCTCTTGCTAATTGGTCATTCATTTGCCATTGTGCATGAAATCGCAGGTGTTATTGCCTTCACGATGCTTATCTGAATTTGCCACATAGCAGCAATTCCCTTCTGCTTCATTGCTCAGTCCAGCGGGATCAATGTGTGCTTAAAGGCAGAGGACAGGACTATCTCATGTTCTATCTCATACGCCCAGATGTGTGGAAAGGGCTTTCAGTAACACCACGCAGTCAGATCTGTATCATATTCTCAAGCACACAGAGCTGTTACAGATGCACCCACTGATCTTCTCCTACAGGGAAGTTCTGGAGATGCTGGCTGAAAGAGTCTAGAAATATTTTTTTTAAATATAATAGTAACTGCAACAGTAATTTTATTGTTTTAAGTGGATGTGCTTGCATAATTGGCAGTGAGGGAAGTTTTGAAAGAAATAAGAACCTCATCGTGTTGGAATGCAACTAATTGTTCTACCATAATTCAATGCAACCTTATAAAACTTGTGAGACAAAGCCGACATTCACTCGTTCTGGACAGCAGCTTGCTACAAACTAGCTGTAACCGAATGCCATGGCTTCTGTGAACATGTGAACAAGTGAAGCCCCTGAATTCACGTGACAGAATTTTTGGTTCACTGAAAGACAGAAAAGTCCTGCAGGTATCTCATGTTAGTTCATAGATTTACAGTGACAGAGTTTTCTCTGCCGTCTGGAAATCTCTCTTGATTTATTGCCCTTTCCACTAGTTTACATTCATTCAATCAAGGAACAAAAACAAAACAGGGGGCATCAGTAAAAAATCAGGTACCAAGCATTATGTATGCATCAAGGATGTGTACAAGAAAAATTGTTCACAAGCAGTATGTCATCCTGAATCAAGAAAGTACTTCAGTAGGAGATTAACTCAAAGCATGTGCTCGTTTACCACAGTGGGACTCAAGTACATGCTCAAATTCAGCACTTTTTTATGTGTTCCCCTGAGTAGGGATAATTTCCTGATATAGGAAATACATGCTGATTTCTCTCCCTTAGGATAATTGAAAAACATTTATGTAAATTCCAGTTTGTTTCAGATATGGGGGGGAAAAAGCAAACTGAAACTCAGCTAACCGTTTTCTCTCACCAGTTCACCAGAAAATCTGCCCCATTCCATGACCAGGAAAAGCTTTTCCTTCATGCTTTATTAGGAGCAACCTAACGTGATTTCCAAGTTGGCTCTGCTTTGAGCAGGGGGAGAGGGGCTGCACCACAGCCCTCCAGATGTCCCTTCCAACCTCAGTGACTCCCTGATTTTGCTCTGTGTTGGATACCGGACACATGATGATGACTTAAGTCACAACTAAACTCATTTCAGAAAAGCATGGTAAGGAGTAAGATGATAAATATATTAACACATAAATAAATACAGCTTTGTTTGGATGAGAACTGGATACGGGACGGCATAACAAAGAGGAGGGAAAGTCACTTTTACATTACCCAGCTGCTCTTACAATAATATACAGAAACTCTGTGAATCATTTCATGGTTTATTAAATGAAATTTTGTTTGCAACTGGTGAGTTAGGAAAATAAACGTCCATGTTTGTTTTCATTTTACTTTTCCTTGGTTTGTCCAGATCTTCACAGCCTTGTGTGCCAGCATTGTCCTCTGGGGCTCATTAAAAAGCCCAGCGTTTGCTACTCTGATTGTCCAGGGAAATCAGCAACAGATTGCCATTAACCCCATGAGGCCGAGAGCTAGAAATTCTTGATACGTTCCCCGTTGTGGGCAATAAGATCCATTGTAACCATTGGAGCCAAAGGGTTAATTTTATCTCTCCTATAGCTGCTGTCAGACCTCCAGTAAAACAGTGTGTGACCACTACGGGGTACTGACCACTTAATACAGCAGTACCTGCCAAAATTGGCTTAAGACTGAGCGAGATCAAGGGGCAGAAAAATACTGTTTTTTCTAAAGCACACTGTATTACTGGTGTTTACTTACAATCCTCTCCTGGGTCAAATGCTTATTCTTAGTAAAATGCTCTTGCTTCTTATAGACTCAGCTCCACAGGAGAAAGAATGTTACAACCTCATCTGTAGATGATATCCTTCTATTTGTTTACATCAAGTTATGAACTATTGCAGATGGCGTTAGTAGAGAATATCAGGGATATTTTTTAACCTAAAGTTGTGTTCTCACTTCGTTATTACTGCCATTAATCCAAGGTGTGTTTTTTTTTTTAAAAAAAAAAAAGCAACAAAAACTTTTTATTCTCAAAACATGCAGAAATACTGTGGCAGAAAAACTGCCACAGTGGTGACATGCTACTGATGAGACTCTGAACCATGGAGTTACATGTTTCTTCCAGGGAGTTGTTATTTCTGTGTCCAGTATTGACTTCTAAGGTGCTGGTAGCAGTGGGAGTCACATAGCAGTGAAGCAGTGCACAGGCTCTGCCTGCTATTTCTGCTTTAACCGATCCTGAAAGGACAGGGGAGCACCATAACACCTTTTTTGGGGATGTCACTGAGATGGACTTCCATCCAACCCTTGTAGACTATTGTGCTGGGCAAACAACCCTCTGACCAAACACAGCACGGACCAGGGGTCAGAGCTGGGCTGGGCTGGCTCCACCTGTGCCAGCTCAGTGGTCAGCTCTGCTTTTGTGTCCTCTCCACATCTGGACCCGGGGTGTGTTAACACTTGCCAGCCTCTCACGTGCCATGAAATCACAGTCTCCTTTACATGGCTTCACAGCGCTTTGAGACCTGTACCTGGGAAGTGCTGCAGAAATGTAAAGCATCTCTATGGATGACCTTATCACTGGGAAAGGAATCTTAAATCTGATCCATTTGTGTGACTCCCGGAGAGCCACTTTTGCATTATTCATGACAGTCTCCTCTTCTTCAGAAGGCTAATATTACTTCCCTCCTCCCCTCCACCCCCACACAGCATTCATAATATGAATTTTATATTCTGAACTAAACCACACAGTCCTTTGTAGTGGTCAGTAATAGGATTCCTACCCATACTTAGCAGAGTCCACATCAGAGAGAGCACAATCAGCCACCCCAGGAGAAGAGTTCCCAAGATCTCCTCTTACAAGGCATTGTAAAAGTTATAAATAGATTACTCTCTCTCCCTTTGTACCTTCTGGCCCTTTTCCTACACCAAGGGAACATATTTGTCACTAGGACACACAATACACACTTAGATGTTTGACATCCCTGCCCTCATCAGATGGGCCATACAGAATTTTTCGACGAGATAGAAAATGTGAAATGTTTGGGATGCAGTTACGAGTCTGAAAGCCGTTAAAAGAATGTTAAGAAGAATTAGCCATGGCAGCTTACTTGGTAGTTTGTTATGGCTCCCATTTTCTAATACATCATATTCTTTTATTCCCCTAATTACTTTTTTTGTGTGAAAGACAATTCCCAGGGAACGAACACTTCATTTCTTTGAGCCACTGCCAACAATATGCACCACAATTGCTGAAAGCAAAAGAGAGGATCTGGCATATCTATTAGAGCTTTGCAAAGACATACTTTTTTTTTTCTTTTTAACCTTGGTTTTCCCTTAATACCAGCATTGAATAAATGAATTACATTTCCTATTCCCCCCACTTTCCTCACAACTTCTATTTCTGTTTTCAGGTGGTTGTTTTTTCTTTTTTTTTAAAAAAGAAAAGTCAAGTCTTGATGGGTAATTATTACATCTCATGCGTCTTCTGTCTCAGTCTTCTATTAAAAAATAGCAGCCAAGAAAACAAGTCTAAATTAACAATCTATTTTGTAGAAAGTTATTTTAAAGGCATTAGTACAGCACTCTTTCCACCTCACTCTCCACCTGCAGTGTCCTTCTATATATCCTTTTAGCACAAGCCGTATTAGCTCACCTTGAGATGAGTGAAACTCTTTACTGAAAGGCAAATCACACCGAAATCTTCACTGATCTTGAACATTCCTTTTCCACATTTATATCTATAAGCAGTGATACAAACCAGCATGCCCACTTTCAAAACATAGAAAATTTGGACCTTTATCTCTGGCTCCTCATTAATAAGAAAGACATTTCCACCCATCCATCAGTAAGAATGAGTAATGACAGCTAAGAAAGTACTTCAAAAACACATAGCTTCCACAAGGGATGTTGAATTTCTTGGTTTGGATTTGATGCCCATTTCTACCTACTGGGCACTTCAGTGTCCCCAGGTGTTCTTGGTGGAAAAAGGACAACATCTGCCAACAGCAGGGATTCCTCACTTCCCTGTGAAAATTTCTGCGATCCTGGATATTGAAGTGGGCGATACGTGACCTCGATCCATTCTGACAAGTCCTATATCTGTTCATCAAGCACAACCAGAAAAGACAATCCTAATACTTTCCTAGAATTAGAATGTTTCCAGGAGTTGTTTTTACTGAAAATAAGGGAAGTGACTTGCCTGTTGGTCACATATGACTTACTAATCATTTAGCAAATACTCATTTTTCCAGGCAAAATACAAGCTGCAGTCCTGCAAGAATTTTGCTTGTGGAAGTCCCGCTGGGCGAGGTCTTTAGGAAGGGAATCAAGTGAATAACATTCAAATAAAGGACCGTGCTCCATTAGGAGGAAACTATTCCAGCTGAAATCTTACCCAGGAACTTGGGAGGGGGTTGCTGTGTGGGAACTCTCATTTAAATCTCAAACCAGCAACTACTGGGGAAACTGGAAGCTACTGTTTACTCAGAATGAGGGAGATCTTTGTGCCCGCTGTCATGTACTGAGAAAACTACTTAGCTGTTAGTTGATCTTACAGCATCCTGATGCTCTAGAAGATGGGGGCAGGGGAGGGAGCTGACAAGCTTTTTGCAGTTCAATATTGGTTCAACACAGTGATAAGCAAAGAATTCATCATATCGTATATTTCTGGCCATTTCAGATATCTGATTTATGTACTTTGAATAAACCACATGGAGATGCATTTGTTCCTGTATTTACTTCATAAGTAACTTTGCCATCTTGCGTGCCTGAAGCAGATTAGTATGAATATGTACCCATAGACTGCATTTTCCATGCAACTAAACACACTTGGATGGATGTCAATAATCATGCTTTACAATGTTCAAAAAAAGAAAGTTTCAAGATTTCTGTACTTCTCTTTTCCTCTTACAGCCTTAATGAGAGCCAAATATTGAAAGTCTGGCACTGAATTTGCAATGCAAATCAACTAACACGTTAATGACTTGATTTGTGCACACAAACAGTATTTGTATATTCACATTCTATTGTTTGAGCATGCAAATGATGTGCACACCGATTCAGTAGCTGGATGGAGACTTCCTGGAAAATGAAGTCCTTAAATTCAATTGCCGTTGGCACAAACAGCAAAACAAAGCAACGCAAACAACAATCTCTATGAATCTGGTGAGTATAAAATGATACAAATTACTGTTCTCAGCTATGTTTTAACAGAGATTCAACAGAATGCACTGCTCTCATTTCCTTGATGCTGGGAACTAGATCCAACACAACCCTCAAAATAGCCCATCATTCTTTGCAGATTTGTGCATTTGCTATTTTTGGATCTTGAGGATATTTTGAAAAAGACAGAACTGCTGGCACCAATTCAGTCACTCCTTCAACAAATGTTTTCTTCACCACCACAACATACATGCTATGTATCTCTCTTACAGCAAACCTAAGGACTGGGGAGGTGTGTCAAGGCACGGGAGAAATCCCAGATTCTACAGCACAAACCCTGCCAATCCCATCCAGGTTGATACTGAGCAGCCCAGTGGCTGCAATAAATTATGCCAGCTGGACAGCATCCCTGCTTGGTCTTCTGCCAGTCAAGACATGGCAGAAACTGGTTGTTCTCCCCTCCCCAGACACTATTGCTCAGAGGCAATAATGTCTCCACAGGGTGGGGACCACTGTGCTCACACCCCCATTCCCTGCTCCCAGGTGAGGTCTCAGGAACTTCTCATTAGCCAGAGTCCAGTCCCTCTTGGACTATGTGAGCAGCGTAAAAAGCCCTGGGATCATATCTACAGACAGGGCTTTAGTATTTAATTAGTGGAGGAAAAGGTCTAATAGGATATCAGTCTAATATCAGCATCTTGGAAATATTGAGGGCCTGCAAAAATTAAAAGCAGGAAACCAACGAGGATATGAAATCTCTCATCAGAAAGCAAAAAATGTCACCTTAGACTCCCTGAGTTAGCGTTTTATTTCTGGAATGAGTCGTATGTCTTTAATTCATGTAGTGAAATATTTTACTCATCTTTTTATATGGATGAATTAAATTATTTTTTGGCAAAAGAGTTAAAATATGTTGGATAGCTTTGCACTGTTTTAACATATGTTACTGCAATAATTCAGGCATTATGAAAAATGTTGTTAATACTATGGTATTGTCCTACTTACTACCAATTTAGTAAATTGTTCCAGAAATAGATTTTTTTTCTCAGGAGAAGACTTTAAATATGATGCCAAAAATGTGCATCTTCCATGGGATACACTCTTCAAGGAAATATATACCCATCCAAAATTGCCCAAGGACATTCTAAATTCATTGCTTGCCCATGCAAAATGTTTCCTTTTTATTAGCGTGGTTTTTTTCCCTATCCCTTTTTGTAAGAGAGAGAGAAAAGAAAATAAAATGATACAGGGCTCATTTCAAAATCCATGAAAGTTGGATACTCCCAAAATTCCAACAAGATTACAGAGAAATCTCATCTGGTAAATATTATGTTCTGTTTTTGTCTTTGCTTAAGCTTTTACACAACTTGACAGCTTGTGGTATTGTGCCACATTTCAAAGTTAAGGTTTACAAACATCTGGCTTGGGTTCAACGTTCCTCTCCATATGGACCACAATGTCTCCAGCATGCATTGTTTGCCTGTAGAGAGCGAGGTAGAAAATAAGAGTTTTCTAATGAATTATGGACACCTCAGCAAGCAAGTCCACCTTCATGATTCATTGACAACAGCCTTGATTTCAGTGCATCTTCATTAAAAATAGCTTTTGTGCTCTTATGTGGACATTAACGTTGGGTGGGAAATATTTTTTTCACCCATGAAGACAGTCAGGTTTAGAAAAAAAAGTTGTATCCTGAATGGAGATGAAAGTCTCACATGACAGTTGATGCAAGTGGGAGACACAGCTCAGGCCAAGTAAAACATTTTGTCTCAAATAGTTTTAAAATGTTTAATTTAATTATTACTATTTTTGTAGGCACTGAGTGACATTCTTTTTCAAAAAGTCAGAAAAAAAATATTTTTTAATTTGGAAAATATTGGAAGAAAGCCTTTTGATAATTTTGAACATTTAAAAAACTATCCAGTGATGAAAACTTTGTTAAACTAACCATCCTCCCAGCAAGAAAATAGCAATTCCATTAAGTCCACATTCCTGACAATGCAGGCGTAACAATTTCATCAACAGTTTTTGAACGTAGATGTAATACGAAAGCACACGAAAGGAAATACATTTAGGTCTCTTAAGCTTGGTGCATCTTACGCTTTGGGTCCATAGATGGATTTTTAATACTGCATCATTAAAGTGGCTAAAACTCAATATATACCTAGTCCATTGCTACACAGGTCAAGAATTTGAGTGCCCCACTGTCTTCATTGCCATAATTTTGTGAGCTTAAGAGGGTTTGTCTACTTTTTAGTCAAGGGTAACCAAGGCACACAAATATGTGTTCTTCATATAGGAAGCTTCTGACTGAGCAGAAAACAGCAGCTGGGTTTCCAGATTTCTGATGGTGTAGAAAGGAGAGCTCTCAGGTTTTCATTGATGAGAGCTCACTGATGAAAGGGCTAGCTTGGTATTTGCGCTTTTTTTTTTTCCCCCCAGATTTCAAATGAAGTTCACAAAATTTCAAAATTAAAAATGTGGAAGGACATCAAACATCCCAGCCTGAAAGACTGTTGTAGGGTAATGAAACCTGTGTACCTCATGGAGCCAAACACTAGGGCAGTCTTTCTGGTGGGGTGCTGTAGAGCTGAGGACCGCTCGGGGTGAGCTGACAGGTAACCAGGAGCACCGCAAAACCAAGTCAGTCTCCACTCAAGTATGATGCAACCTTTGTTAATTGGAGTTTTTCAGTACATTCTTTCTTCTCCAAGGGATGGTGCCAGATTACCAGTTTTGGGGTGAAGATCTCCAAACATTTGACCACCATCTTGGCTTACAGGACAGGAATAGGTGATGGATGAAAGGCAAACCTGTGGAGGAGATTGTTAACTGGCTAATAAACAAGAGTTGGGTTTCCGACTCTCTGGCTTGTGAAATCTCTAGATTGCAGACCGCTGGAAAAAAATCACTGTATACACACCCTGTTTCTTCAATTACACATTTCTTTAAAGGATGGAGCTTGGATTAACAGGGAACTGAGACGTGAAAGTTCCAGGTTTTATTCTAGTGCCTGTTACAAGCGCACTGTATGATCATAACAAAATTCCTTAACCTCTCAGAGCCTGTTTGCTATCCCCTAGAATGGGATATTTTGACTTTATACTTCAGAGGATTAACCTTTGTAAAATAATTTTACAGGCTTTGATAAAATTTGACATTAAAAAAAGCGCTAAAATAAAAAATGCTTCCTTGCAAATTCAGCAGCATGCCTGTGCTGTCTGGGCACACAGATAGGGTTTGGGACAAGAGTTATATGTACTGTGGAAATAGTCATTCTTTATTCATTTTAAAAGGTCAACACAGCTTGCCAGCATATCACTGCCACAGCTGTTGCAGAGCTTGTTATGGCATTAGGCTGACTCGGAATGATTTCCTTCCAAAGCATTCTGGCACGGAGCACAACCCAACTCATACCCGAAGCAAGGAAACCATTACTGATGGTGCTGATGACAAGAAAGCATGCAGGATGGCCAAGCCAGGGACCCGCGTGGACTGGAAGCTGAAGGACAGAGGGGGATGAGGAGAAGGCATGAACCCCTTCTATCGCTGACCTGGGAGTACTTTCTCTCCACCACAAAACTAACACACAATAGTCTAGAACACCTGCTACTGATTTGGGTGCGTGCAAGCGCTATCCATGCAAAATCCTTTGAGTTGTTCCTTACTAACAATTTTGCTTTCTGATGGGAATGATCACAACAACTTACATGCTGTGCAGCCTTTGGCACAGTGCAATTGTGGGGTTTGGGCTGCTGATAGACAGGGAGCTTTTCTTTCTTCCTTCCTCTTTTATTCTTTTTTCTTCTTTTTTTTTTTTGATCTATGGGTGGAACCCCCATAATTGTCAGAAGGAATTTCATACACCCTCTGATGACAGACTGAATCTCTTGCAAGAATGTATCATTAAAACAAAAACACACCAAAAAATGGGCTTCTAGCATTTCAAATGAGACTAAAGAGAAACCTCCCTAGAAGGTCTTTCCGAGGCATTGTTTTAGTGACATTACTCCATCTCCCCCTCTCAAGACCAAGGAAAGAATATCTTCTCCAAAGGAGATGTTTTCTGCAGCCAAAACAACCCACATGCTGTCCCAGAGAGACCATCCTGAATGGTCCATTGTTCAAGCTCTCCCCATAAGCAGATCTCCTATCTGGAAGAGCATCTGCAACTTCAGACACACCTCTGTGATTCTGACAGCATACAGCAGTCCTGGCCCTACCTTCAAATCCGAGATTTTTTTTAAGGGAGGAAGGGACCACTGTGATTATCTAAGCTGTTATCCAGCCTGACAACCTGTATCACATGGGCCACAGTTTGCAGTCTGAGACCCAGGAAGGTGGGAGTTCGGTGAAAGCGTGCCTTGGAATGTCTCTCTGGGCTGGACTAACCCAACAAAATCTGAATTCAGCTCTCTAGAAGTTAACTATCTAGTCTAAATTACTCACTAAGTCTCTTTCAACAATCTATGGGGAAAAGCAGGTACCTCTGCAAGGATTTCAACATATATCAGGACAGACTGGCTGGACTGACTTGGAAGATATCTTTCTCACTTCTAATCTTTGCAGGATATGGGACAACTAGCTTAGTATGAACACAGATTTTTAAATGGCTAAAATGAGACCAGTCTCCCACATCTCACAAGAGCAGGTTCCAGCAGTGTGCCATCCTCACTGACAATATTTCATTCCTGATATACATGCTGAAATTCCCTTTGTTGGAGTTTACATTGTACCTTGTGTGAAAAATTGAGGCAAGCTCTGGTGTCAGAAAAAAAACAAATTACACAGCTACCATTTAAAACTCCAGTAAGTGAAAAGGATCCACGTTGTAAGCCAGATCAGCTGGCCTTATGCTTCACTTGGATCTTGATGTTTGCTATACAAACACTTCCGTTTTTGCTCCTTTATTATCTTGACACAAGGACATATTGATATATAAGAGCAAACTCCAATAGTGTCCCCATTGCAATGAGTGACATAAAGCAGGGATCTCATCAGACATCAGGCAGACCAAACTGGAAGCAAATCTTTCTACAACAACCTTAATTACACATTAAGAGCCAGATAAACAATCCATAGCACACCTATTTACAAACACTGCAACTAATCATTAGTTAGCTGGAACCATTAGGTTGCAACCATTGGTTTGGCTACAACAGATCACGACTTCACATAGGTTATTTTTAATGAAAATTTCCCTTCAGCTGTAAAAACCTCCAAGCCCATGAAAATGCTCCTGAACAGCGACACAGGATTACACATATGCATGTGTTTGTATGTATGTGCACATGGTGAAGGATTCAAAGCAGAGAGGACCAGTTATTCATGGCCATTCTTTGGGTGCTACATTTGGTTTAGGTTTGAGAGAAGAGCACTACAATTGTAAGTGCCTGTTCATAGAATTCCCGTAACTGGGAAGCCTTTAATACAAATATTGTAGCACACAATTACAACAGGAGATGCTCTCAAATTCTCTCAATAGAGAATTGGTTTCATTTTTTTTGTGATGATCTATACAACTGAAGTGCTCAGTATTAAGTCAGCCTTTCTGATGGGAGGCAGTTTGCTTCTATTACCATCAGTCCACGAGCCAGTGGGATGAGTGATACCGACTGGTTCAGTGACAGTTGGGAAAGGATGGCTGACAAATTCACAGCAGCTAAGAGGGAACCTACTTTGTTAAAAATAGAAGTAAGTCCCAGACCCTTGAAGTATGGTCAAGTCTGCTGGCAGACAAGCAAAGGAGGCTGCACCCAGTCACAAACACATTGTCCCTGCAATGGAAAGCTTCACTCTCTGCCCTTGAATGCCTGTAACCAACTGCTTTCTCCACTCCACAGGGGCACTGTCATTTACCAAAAGACTTGTCTGTTTGCCATGAGTGTCAGGTGCCTGAGGGATGGTCTGTTTGCACTAAATATCGAGAGGCTGCCCTTCATAAAAATGAACAAATACTTTCTAACCTAGAGGGAGAGATTCACAGGAGATTCCACCGAGCAATTTGTCTGTGAGGAGTGACACACGCTCACGGTAGATTCTTTTGTAATAAGAAGCAGTTTTCAGAGAAAAATGTGAGGAAATATGCCTGCAATGCAATTGCAGGTAGCTATTTATTCCTGGAGTGTGGGGGCATAAAGCAGTTATAATATCTTAGGATTGCACTGGAATTAAGGGCCTGGGTTTGCCACGATTCCTCCCACACATGGTACCTTACTTTGCTAGGAAGGCAGTCTGCCTCTCAGCCAGAGCTGGGGAACCAGACTCCCCAGTGAGCACAGCCTAATATACCAGAGTATCACAACCCGATTGCTTCTCAAATGACACATTCTCCTCTTAAAAATGTTCTTTGCTTAAAGCATTGTGCGGCACACCGATCGCGTCTATGCTAGTGTTTGAGCTGGGTGCAGGAGTGTGGCTCTGAAGCAAATCTTTTGCTCATACCCATCTACCACACACTGCTTTCACTCACCGAGCAGATCCTCCACACATGAATGGGATCCCTTTGCGGGAAAACTACCTGAGATGCTCCAGTCCAAGTAAATGCCAAATGTGCCCAAACTTCTCATGGAATACAAAGCACAAATCGGTGCCTGCTCCTTCAGATATCTTCAGGCCACATGGGACATGAGGTCACCCAATCTAGTCTAAATCTAATCCAGAGTAGAACCTCTGGCTCTCACAGCTGCTTTAACCTATTCATCTCTCAAATTGTCTGGGATTAATTATTGATACAGAAAGAATACACACTTGCCCCAGCACCGGCATAGAGAAAGACTGATCACTTCCTTCTCATGAATCTCATTTGTGATGTTCACATGGTCTAGTAAAATTAGGTGGTTTGGGGTTGTTTTTTTTTTTGGTGCACTTTTTAAAAACTAGTAAAGAGCTAGAAGTAGAAGGTAAAGGTAAGACCTGTTCTGCAGGAGTCCAGAGCTGGCAGCTCCCAGCACCTAAGTGCCAGCTGCCAGATAGTTTTGTTTTTATTAGGTTGACAGCTACACATGGGTGGGTGCCAACTTTTGTTCATTATATTTCATATTTTATAGCTTTGGTTTAGGTTTGGAAAGCTGTCGGCATTTGGAACAACAGCAGCCCCTGCCCCTGAGGGACAGTCAAGGCTTTCCCTCCCCACTCCCCTTCCCTTTTTAACTTCTCTCTCTTCTGTGACAGCTGCACTTTCTACTGGTGCTTGTTGGCTGCGCTTCTCTCTGCCCCCCCAGGGCTCTGCTCCTCTCTTGCAGCTCCGTGTTTAAGTCACACCAGCAGCAACGTTTAGCTCAGCTGCAAGAACTCCACGGCAAACAAACCAAGCTCAAACACATTGGAAAAGCAGTATTTCCATAACACTCCACACATGACATTGCAACCCCAACAAGCTGTCCTTCAAAGCTGACCAGTGCAGCAATCAGGAGGAATTCGGCAAGGTGGTCTGTCTCCACAACGAGCCATCTTCAAAGTAAATATGAGTTTCAGCAACTTGGCCAACTGCGTGATTCAATGCTGCAGTGAGGACCTCTCACAAAAGGGTCAGTTATCTGCCCGCACTGATGGGCTGCAACACATTTGTGAAGCAATAAATGGACCTCATGTTACCTGGGAATTTCTTTCAGCCAGGGAATCCCTTAGTGGTGATTGACTTAATTATTAGACTGTGGAAACACGCCCAGCGAAGTTCAGGACCATGACTGTAAGTTTCCATGTGTCAGACATCAATCTGCAAAGAAACATTAGCTTGAAGTTTATTATTTTTTTGCATTTCTGTGTTTTAACTGTCAGATTCTTATTTTTGACCATTTGTAAACTAACATGGACTTTACTGTTCATAAGGACTTTGCAAAAGATAAACCTCATTATTCCTGAACAGATTGTTAAGAAATTTAGAGCAAAAACTTCCCTGAGGATCAAACTCTACAAATTAGAGAAAAATCTTTGACTGGCAGTAGTATTTTGTTGGTATTTTTCAGCACAACTACTGACTTTTGATCATGCATTTAAAAATTAGATGACCTTCATACCACACAGTCTGTGAAACTTTCTGTATTCTTCAAAAATATTTCACCATTACTTGACTAAAATGAGGAGGGAGAAAAAAAAATGATTGTAAAAGTGGCAGAGAATAAATAATTAAACCTTTTCTAGCTAGTTCAATCTGGATTCCCCATTTATTGCCAAGGAAGAACACTGTTCTGGAGCATGCACTGAAAAAGTCCGCAGCTGTCAGGCTGGATCTTCAAATTCAGCATGTTCGATGTTCTTTCAAATGAAAGCATTGTAGTGACTGTGAGTGAGGGGACTGTGAATGTGGAGAGAGAAATCAACAGCAACCACTCACTGCAACCCTTATTTATTGGTCAGATATGCAGAATCACATTACCGTGGTTTGTGAACTAGAAATCTGACAAGAGCAATTTGACTCTTGTATTTACATTTCTAGCAGTTTCATCTTGTCATTTGTGGTTTTCTTCAAATTAGAAAACAATTAAATGAAGACTCTGGCAAAGAAGTGGAGCCAGATGTAACAGTTTCTCTTTACTCTTTGTTAATAGCAGCAGCAGCAATGTAATTTAATTCTGTCAGCTCTTCAGCTGCTCAGCAGCTGAGGAGATATGTGAAGGAAGGAAAGGATCATTCTCCTAGGATGTTGGATCAGCATCCAATACTCTATCTGCCAAAAAAAGAGGGAAGCCCTTGAACCACAACCGCCAGGACTCTGGGAGCATCACCCAAACCACTCCAACCTGACACTGCTTGGAAAGGGAAGAGTCATGAGCTCAAATTGCAAAATGTGAGCAAGTAAAGCTCCTTTTATTAAATAAATAAAATACATGTACCACAAAATTGTATGGCCAAAAAGGGAATTCTTTCACATTAGTGAAATGTTCATTCATAGACTGCACTAATGTCACTACTCAGTCAGATACAACACTGGAGAAAGTCCATTTTCATTTCCAAATATATTTATTTTCAAATATGCCTCAGCCATCTGACTTTCCATGCCAGGCACACAACATGAACCATTTTCAATCTGCTGTAGGAGAAACCTTGCTCTCCACCTGCAGCAGAGCTACTTGACCACAAACCTCTGAGACCACAAGACAACCTTCCTTGAGGCAGAGCTTCCAGCGCAAGGGAGGAGGCACCAAGGTATGTAGTGAAAAACCTCCTCAGCCTGGAGCCAGTCCTCCTTTTCCTACATCACTGTGGACAAGCAATATAGACAGAGCCAGAAAAATTCTCTGGCACCTGACCCTCAATTTCTGCAAGAGCCTTGTGGGTTTCCCTGACCTGCCACGTGAAAACCAGGAATAGCAGTACTACCAAGGAGTGTTGACAGCACGTACATCACATACTGCCAGGCTACATTTAATACTATGCCAAAGATACAGTGAAATATCTTTATCACTACATAAATATCCAAATTTATAATTCTCCCTGATATTCAGGAAGAAAATAGCATATTGTAACACTTGAGGGAGGGCAGGCAGTTACTTTATAACAGAGATTTAAAAGCCACAAACCCAACAAGAACTAGTCTGAAAGGAAACCGAGTTAAAAACTTATTGTTACTCTGCCATACCACAGCCTCCTGCCACCACAAGGGCACTGCCACCCAAACTGTTGACTCTGCACTTATCACTCAGGTGTCAGCAACCCCTGGAGTAGGGATGGGTGTGAGATGTAGGGGCTGAGGAGAGAAAAAAAATTAGTAATTTGTGTATATCTTATAATATCATACATAAGATACTATAGTTTCATACATAATATCTTGGGTATGTAGTGGGATGTTCTTCTATTTTCTTTAATTATAAAAGTCCACAATGGACTAACATAAGACAGGGCAACTCTTTACAGGACTTGCTGCAGCACCATTTTGTCATCTCATGAGAACAGAAATCAGGTGTCCCTTTTTCTGAAAGAAATGGAGTTACAGTGTCTGAAGGTACATTTTAGCACTGTCAAGTTCCCCATGCTTATGGTGCCATTTTCTGCAAAATCTGTAGTGTCATCTTCTCCTATCTTCTCCCCCAGCCACAGGCTGGATGCATCTGCCTTTGGGAATGGCTGTCTGAATTTTTAAAACGGGCTCTAAGAATTAGTCTTTATTAAAATTTGGCACTTGAGCTCCAGAAGTCAAGATCAAAAGGCAATCTAAACACTACCCTCAGGTATACAGGCACTTCTCCCATTGAAGTCACCGAAGAATTTGGTGTACAGTATGTTACTCTTCCTTATACTAATTAATTTTTACACACTAATTAGTATGCCACATTACAGGCTTGAACTAAATGTTCCAGTTTCACTTGGCTTGTGTTTTCTGGAAAAGGAATTTGCTTGGAATATTCATATTCTAAATGGTTCTTATTAGCAACATGAACAAAAAGACATAAACCTTGCAGCATTCATGTTGACCTTAAAAGACTGACTATAAACTCTTCTGTTACTGGGATTCCCTTTCCTCTCCACAGAAGTGCTGAACTTCCTTTACTCCTGCACACCAGTGCCAGCTGCCTGGAAACATTTTTAATTAGTGTATATTTTTGCGCTGGAGGAAAGAACATGGGTTGCGCTGATCACTCTCTGAAAGAAGATTATAATCCTAGCAGCAAAACAAGTTGCTCGTCTAGATAAGGATCAATGAAAACGCTGTACATGGAGACCGAGACTGGAGCCTCAAAGCTAGCAACCTGGGCTGCACAATTTGTGGTAATTCTATATTTTAACAGCAACAGAAGCAATAAAGTCAGTGCTTAAAGTCTCTGCCCCCACCTCCCATTGTTCCTGCTTCACTCAGATGCTGTCAAAGCAGATAGGCTGTATTCCTACAGCTCTGATTCAGTGATGGTTGGTCCTGGTAGACTTTTCTGGGCATACTGAACTTCAACTGCACTTATTTATCTCTGGGGCTCACACCAATTAGGAACCAGGAGGCCAGGTAAGCTGGTTTCAGCAATACCGTGCTGCAGTCATTTGTCCAAATGGGAAGGAGTCGTTTCCCAGAAACTAAGCTGTGCATAAAACCAAAGAAGATCCATTCCTCAGTCCCCCCCCCCCCCGCCAAAGAGCTCTAACAGGCTTCACAGGAGACATGACCGCTTTCTAAACTAAATTCTCAAGAATGCAACTGTGCAAAACAATTCTAGTATCAGATAGAAGTAAATTTTTTTCATGATCCCAGACAGATCCAATAGAGGACAATCCAGGTAACAAGCACTTGAAATGACCTTATCCACATCAGGGAAGCATTTACAAAACTTCTCATGGAACCGCTAGAAATTAAGAATCAGGAAAAAAGTGCAACAACAACTACTGGTTTGGATTAGACTCTCCTCACCTATATCCTATACTGGGGTTTATACGAGTCCTGAGTGTTAAAGGTACATGTACTAAAACAGAATTCAGACGACAGCTGTGATTTACTTTTTGTCTGACCAGCTACAAGATAATATATGCAACTGACTTTATGAAAACTTTGCTTATAAACTAAAATAAATTATCCATGTCTTTTTTTGATGCCTTTGCATTCAAACCCCCAGTAGAGTTTATCCATTAAGGGATGAGAAATTAGAAAACCCTACATTTTAATGTGAAGCATATGCTTGGAAATACTTGGAAACTCAGCACTTACAATTCACAGAAATAATGCACTGAGGAATATTTCTCCTTAAAATCAAGACCCCGGTTAAGCGTTTTCAAGAACAACATCATTGTCGCCATGTACATAACTGAATCCTCATTATTTACAATCCCTGAAATATTCAAGATTGCTGGTATGGGGGCGAGCAGGAGAAGGTTGTTATTTGCTTGAGATTTTATTTTCAGAAAGGCAAAACATTTTTTCTAAAAAGATATTATAAAGTAAGCTTTCTGGTGGGCATGTTTTTTTGCTACATTTTTTTTTTTAGCATTATGTTCTTAAAAGTGTCTTTGGATGCTAGCTACAAACTTTTCTTACTTCATAGCTTTGTCACTTCTTTATTTCCATGGGAGAATATCGTAGGGTTGCCCACATGGGCAAGTTTTTGCTTCAATTACCAGTAAGCTTCCAGGAACCCTGGATAAAAATAATCTTTTGCTTGAGCTAGGGAAGTAATTCTTACCACTGTAGTAACCTCTGTCTTGCACCTGCAAGTTCCACAGGGAGAGTTAAAAAATAAAACTGCTTTGGTGGAGGACCATTGAAGCCAATGAAAATATAGATTATCACCTACCTTTTGTCTTTCAGTGGGAGATACACTGGCTGGAAGAAGGACATGACAAGGTGTCGAAGTCTAAGGCTGTGCTGGCCTCTAAACTCTGACAGATGCTTTCTGTGATCCCCCAGCACCCTCCCAGGGGAACCAGAGAGACTTTGCGGTTGGAAAAAAAAAAACCCAACACTTGAACCAGTTTTATGAAAAAGAAAATAATACTAACAATAACAAGGAAGATGCTGAACTATACACAAATACATGCAGGTACATAAATGTATTTAAAGATATAAAAGAATATGTCAACAGAGAACTCACACCTTCCAGATGACAACAGGTCCAAGCAGAAAAGTCCCAGGCTGGACTCAGCAGCAGGCAGGAGTGCCCAAGCCCAGAGTCCCGATGACAGTCAAAAACAAAGAAGAGAAAAGGAAGCCCACTGCTCCCAAGCAAGGAGGCAGAGACAAGACAACCTGTCCTGAGAAGCAGTGCTCCTCTACAGTGAAAAACAGGAGGCAGGAACAGCAGCAGCACAGGTAGAGATGAGGCACAGCCAACATCAGCCCTTCCAGCACAGCAGCACTAAAGAGTCCAGGACTCCTCTTAGGGTCCTTTTTATACCAAGCACCACGGGAAGAAACACTGTGATTGGTCCACTTGGGTCACCTGACCCATCCTCTCCACCCCATTGGCACAGCTGCCCCATCACTGTGATTGCTCCAGTGCCTGGGGCTCTCACACCAGGACAGAAGGGAAGGTGGGAAGGAGGTGCCTTTGCAGCCACACGAGAAGGATGTCAGTGCAAGACCTAGGGCAGGATCACCTGCCAACACTGTCAGAAGGATCAC
This sequence comes from Trogon surrucura, assembly GCA_020746105.1. Taxonomy (NCBI): domain Eukaryota; kingdom Metazoa; phylum Chordata; class Aves; order Trogoniformes; family Trogonidae; genus Trogon; species Trogon surrucura. Next base: position 11,559,391 of record CM036630.1, read on the forward strand.
AGAGACAGTGAAAACACAAGAGATCCGAGAGCACTGAATAAGGCAGAAGAACCTGGGCTGAGGGTCAACAGGAGGCAGCATCACTTGGTGGGGCAAGCCACACCTACAGAATTAAACTAAGACTTTCAGTGAAAAAAAAAAATAGGAAAACCCCCCATAAATAGATGGAGTAGCAATAAGAGAAAAAAAAAAAAGAACTAAAATTCTAGTTTTTCTCCTTCTGTCCTATTTAAACTCTGGTAAGAAATTGCTAAGTCCAAAATTCCTGCGGTACTGCCAAACTTCACCACTTTACCAAAAGCCTGGCAAACTTTCATCTCCTAAAAGAGCTCCAGTTCTTTGACTCCAATAACTCTGTAATGATTTAGGTTTCATTCTTTTTCTGTTTTTTTTTTTTTAAAAAAAAAAAAGGAAGTGCAGGATGTTTCACAGTGTCACTGTGCTTGAGAAAGGTTTAAAAATGCAGGTGCTGAAGGCCTGGAGCCCATAAGCAAAACCAAAGAATTGGAATGGTTTTTAGAAATAATAAAACTGTGAGCATTAATCAAGTCTTACGGGTTTTTAGACTCAGTTAACAACCAAGGTATGTAGGTTGGTGATACTATAGATCATCATATGATACTGAGGATTTGATAAACAGGAAAACACTACTACATTGTCCAGCTGGTGATCTTTATATTCCTCTTTCTTAATTCTTCTGTCAAGACTTTCTCCCCAGCGTCCAGAAGCAATAATATTACCCCCATTTTCCCATTATCAACCTATCCCAGCCCTGCTCCTACTTCCGATGGTGGAAAGCAGAGTCTACATCTGACTTATTTCTTTTTCTACTGATGAAATAACATCAGTAAGAACAGTAAGAAAGCCAAGTCTGATACAGCAACATCCACCCTCCAAGGCAGGGCTGAAAGAGAACAACAGAGACAAACTAAGGAAGGTTTGGGGAAAAGGCTGATCACACAGGATCACCTGGAAATGCTATGACCTCAGAATGAGTCTTTTGCAGAGGTGTTTGGCTGCTAATTGAATAATTTTCTTCTAAAATGTATTACCCCTCACACCACCTTATTCTAAGTCTCTTCCCTTGGTTCAGCATCCCTCTGCTGCTCTTCCCACTCACCAGCCCTCCTTTAAAATCTGCTTCTGCGGAAAGCTTGACCCTAAAACTGAAGACTTTTTCAGCTAATCCAGCCTTCCGGAAAAGCAACTAATACAAACGCAAAAAAAACCCGCAAACCATCATGCAGCCCTTCAGTTTTGCAACCTAAATTAAAGAATGTGAAGCTCTACAAGACAAAAGGTATCAGAAGGTCTCTGCAGCCCACTGGCTCCTGTTGGTAAATACCTATTATCTTACCACCTGGAGGACAGCCCCCAGTCCACGTCTTCCCCTTTCCATCACTGATGCATAATGCAGCTTCATTTCATTTCTGAAAGAAGTTTGTTTACCAAGAGGAAAGGCAAAAAGAATATGTTTTGTCACCTCTATGCTAAACCTATTGTCTCCTTCCTAAAAGCAATCATCTTTAGATATTAAAATGGCATGATCTGGGTATTGCATAGCATTTCTTCTAATCTGCCTGCATTGCCAATTCAGCTCACAGATTGCATTCATTCTCCTTTGAAAAGCTTACATTGTCGAGTCAGAACTTTCCTAAGAAATAGCATTTGCTCACATCAGCCTTGTGTTAGCAAAGCAAGGACAAAGTCAAGAACAGGAAGGACTGTGCTTTATAAGGAAGACAGGAGAGTCAGAGGCTGGAGCTGGTTACGACACCTTTTGGAACAATTAAGATTAAAAGGCAGAAATACACCAAAACTGTGGGGTTTTTTTTCCAGCTATGAAATAGTAACAGCAAGAAAGGTACAGAGCAGAAGTCACACTTAAATACAGTGATGGATAACGCACTCTCCACTGTAGAAAGAGATCAAATAAGTCAGATCTTTTCCCAGCTGGTGTCCCAGACTCTTTGGTCCTGGTCCGAACTTTGCTTCTCAGACCTATCTCTCTGTAAGGGGCAAATCCCAAACTTCCAGCCCCAAATGCAATAATTTTGGGGCATTCCAGGTTCTCATACAACCTAAAACTTGTGAGCCAGTGCAAAACAACAGCCCACTCTGCAGGCAAAGGAAAACATCCCTTTGACTGGCTCTTCTATTCACCAACTCCTATGACCAATGAAAACACTATGAAATCACGAGATGACTGTCTATGCACTCCTGTGTGCATACATTAGCTGAGCTTTCCACATTATACAGGATCAGTAAGCCCACTGACCAAATCCTATCCTATTTTAGTTAGGTTCTTTCTTTTAAATGCACAGAGTTTAAAATAAGCAACACTATACCCAACTTTTCTTTCCAAATCTCCCCTGAGGCAGGTGAACCCTGCCACCTTGCTTTATCTTTGTCCACAGTTCGACAAACAAAACTTCCCGTCTGATGCAGGCAGATGCCTCTGCTCCAGGTCTGCACTGAAGCTTTGCTGGGGAAGCACAGAGCAAGGGCAATGGCACTGGAGTGCTCAAAGGAAGCAATTCAGAGACATCACTCCCTATCAATGCAGGCTACTAACACCAACGTAAAAGATGCCATGATGCATGGATCACCCATCTCGCCCTAGAGAAGGTGTTGATAAAGACACATTTTTAATTTTGCACACAGTAAGATCATACAGGGCTCACAAAGCAGCAGAAACGTACCCATAACTCTTATGTGTATTTCCAGACAAATGATGGAGCTTTCTTTATGACATCAATTTATTTTTTACTTTACAATTACGTAAAAACAGCAATAACATGGGAAGAGAGATGATGTGACGGATCCTAGTGCTGAATTATTCATTGCCCTTCAGCTGCTGACTTCACATCAGACAGCTCCCAATGTATCTTGCATAAATCACCGTGGATCTTTTTTGCCACAGCCACTCTAAGATCCTATCGTGTGCTTTTTCACCTAAATACCGTAGGATAATGGTCCTCTTTCAAGGAGGGGATGAACACACATTGATTGGAAAGGAACTCTGTGTCCTGCAGTCACTGATTTTTGGTGAGGAGGATGAGGAATGTAATGCACTGAAAAAGATGTCTCAGATGCATAGGCACAGAAAATAAGTTATTTTATACACATATATATAGTCTGATATTATAGTGAGGAATATATGCATATAATTTGGTATACCTAATGTTCAATATCTGATAAGCTGTATTAGCTCACAGAGCTGAGTCTCATAAAGACAGCAATATTGTAAGATATTTGGGGAGAATAGGGAAATTAATTTCATCATCTCTGTTTTGCATGTATTTTTTTTATTTATTTGCTATACTCACTTCCTAGCACCTGGGCTCGATCAGATGAACTTCAATTCCACTTTGGGGTAAAGTGATCTGAGTTCGTTGCATTGCAGAGCACCCACAATAAAAATCATAAACTGCATAGGAATATGCTAAGTGTAATGAGCACTCAAAAGAGATTTGGTGCATGCCACGCACTACACAGGTTTCCAGGGCAGTGAAGGGTTAAGCAGTATGTTTCAGACCTACTTTCCAGGCCCTTGGGCTGCTTAATCATTGCTGACTGTGAACTCCTCAGGGATTTGGATTTTTACTACCCTGTCTGCACAGGGTCTATTGCAGTGGGACCACTTCTCACTTGCTCCATAAGTCTTAACACCTGCACTATAGTGAATAGTAAAAACACCATCCTTAGGACATTTCCATCTTTCAGGAGGACATCTCTTCACTAACTTTTTTTTTAAGGATGGCTTGGTAGGCTCTTGTTTTGTTTTGCTGCAAATGAATGAATGGGTAAATGTCCACCTTCTCCCCATTTCCCCGCAAGCTACTTCTGAGACCTTCACAGATCACAAGGGTTTTCGGAACAAGCCCAGATTACTGGGGCAGAACAAATTGCAATACCTCAGCTGAGCTATGGCAACAGGCAATACGCGAGCTCCTAGCTCTTATGGCACCCACAGGGTGGTACAACTTCAACAAGCCTGGCATGAAAGGCGTTGAGGCAGAGTTGATACACAGACAGTTACAGGAGCTCAGGTGAAGTGCAATAATATATTGTCACATTTAATGTCTCCAAGGCTTAGGATCCTCTTTTAATTCATGTGCTACCTTATGTTGTAGCCTAGAGAACTGCCTACAGCAAGGATTGTCTCTCAACCACATGGACAATTTTGTTCTGTACATTGCACCATAGCACTTGTGTCCACCTGCTCCAGCGGTTCTCATTTTTTGACACAACATTTGCTTCTCTGAAGCTTTGCACGGGAATTTATTTCTGTTATTAGTATTTGTTTGTAATATGGCAGCTCCACTTTGTCAGCCCTAAAGAAGTACAGACTAAAAAGAGGGTCCCTGCATGGAAGAATTCAGCCATGCTCTTGTTTACTTTAATTTGTCTTTCTATGCCAGGAGCAGGGGGATGTAGAAACAACAGGATACCGAAGAACAAGAAGAAAAGCTGTGAATTCTAAGTAGGAGCTTTTCTGTCACAGACTAACTTTAGTTTTCAGGAGACTCTGGGGTGAGCATAGCTAATAAGACCTGTTTCGCCATAATATTTGAATTTTTTTTTACAATTTCATAGCTTGTATAGGACCATGGCAAGTGGTATCTCATAAATACATCTGAAAAATATATGCAAGTAAGTCAATTGTCGGATTAGCACATCTTTTCCCTTTGCTTCTTTTTATTTGTAAATAATAGAAACTGACATTCAGAGCAAATAAGGGATTTGGGGAAGAGGGAGGTTATAGTAAACCTAGAACTAGGTTCCAGGTCTCTCAAGTCCCAGACCAAGGCATAAACTAAGTGAGAATATTCATGTGCATAAGCATTTGCAGGATCAGGGCCCACAACTGTAATCCAACTTGGATGTAATCCAGCTTGGATGAAATTTAATTTACTCATGAGATCTCAGTTAAAAAATGCTGGTTTCATGAAAATATAACATTACTATTGATTTTTTTTAAGCTGTAAATTGGGCAAATACAGACGTAAATGCAAACCACAAAATACTTGAACAGATGCACAAAGGACATCCAGTCACCAGACTAAAATCATTGGAAACTTGCTTCCCCCCACCCCCTCTTTCTTTCTTTTTCTGTATCTTGTTAACATTTAGAAAAGAAGAAAATACGCATTTCTGACCTCTTTGTTAAAAATATCACAAGATTCATTAAAAGAAGAACTTGGAAAACCCCAAACTCTTCTCCGTTTCCATGAATACCTGAAATCTAATGCCTCTGATTAAGCAGGAAAGGGATGAGCTGTTACGTGAAGTTGACAACAATAATTGTGAGCTGAAGAATGGCATGTTCATTGCAAGTAGCTGGTAATGATTTCATGCAAAGGATTAGAGAGCTGGAGGGGGGGGGAGATGAGCTGAAGTTTGTTTACAGACAAAGAGAGCCTGGTGGGAGGGTGGCTGGGAGCTCCCAGAAATTGCTGAGCTCCTGAAGACAATAGGAGAGATGGATTTTCTACTCTTGTAAAGCAACTTCCTAAGGCAAATGCTTCCAACCTGGCTGTCAAAGACCGTCAAAGACCTAAATACTAATTTCCAAAGTGTCAGCTACTCCCACAGATGGCATGGGGATTTTTGGCTACTCAGAAGCACTGGCTGCAGAAAGGGCCCCTCCCTCTCATTGCAAAGTTGCAGCCAAAACAAAACAAAAATGATTTTCATTAAAATGTTCCTGTGTAAAATTTGTCTTTCTTGCTCAACCAAACTACAAAAACTCCAAAAAGATGGTTTCAAAATCAGAAAGCTGTTCCATTTCTTCTAACAAAACAAATTTTTCTCAAAAAAACATTGCTTCTGGGAAATTCTGATTAACTGAACAGCTATTTTTCCATTAAAACCCAGTTTTGATGTAGAATTATTTAATCATTCCTAGAATGTACACTTCTACAAATCCAATATATTACATTGAGGAACCAAAACATTAATTTGGAAATCTAACCTACCTATTCAGGCTTAGAAAATAAGCTAGCTTTCTTTCTTAGAATGACTGAATTGACTTTTCATTTTGAAATATTAAAGTATAGCATATTTTAGTGTTACAGATAGTAAAATGATACAGCTACTATCAGCTTGAATGGATTATTCTGAAAGAATGCCATCTGCTAAAACCAAAATGTTTACTTGAATGACTGAAAGATATTGATCAATAAATACACGGATGCTATTGACGCTGTTCTCAGCACATGCTGAAGGATCCCCTTTGAACTGAGCTTGGTTTTATTCTGTAATCAACTTTATTTTTCAAACTTTCATCTCTGTGAGGGAAAAAACCAGAAAGAGTCTAATGAGACCCCTTAAAACAAAGCAAGGAGGGGGCTGCAGACCCCAGACCCAGGTTAAAACAGGCTCTTAGGCACTGTCAAAACATCTGCTTCTTTCCCCAGCACTACCCAAAGCGCCCTGCACGGGGAACACGGCCGCCTGTATAATTTACAAATGGCTCTGATTGCTTCAGCCTCTTACTATCACTAACTCTCTTTCTCCCTTCCCTTTTCACCCCCTCCCTCTCTTTCCCCGCACTGTATTTATATCTGGGAGGCTGCGTTCAAGCATTTGGATACGATGTTTCCTGTGGAAACCTTTGAATTATTTCAACAATTTCACAGCGTGTTGCTTTTTCTCTTCTGTTCCTTGCTGCCTTGTTCTGGTGATTGGTACTAACAGTAATAGGAAAAATGGTAAAGAAAACAATGCCAAGCCCGGCTCTGCCAGAGGATTCCTAACGCAGCACAAAGCTCTGATTTCAATTAGATCTGCTCAAGGGAAAGAAATACTGCAGCGGGGAATTGATCCTCCTCATCGGGCTGGGGCTGCTGCCTGCGCAGGCAGAGGCTGGGCAGAGGGACGTGTCCCGTGGAACCCCCACTCCCCCCACCCCCTTCTTTCCAATCTTGTAAATGGCAACAGATTGTTTGCTGGAGTCCACTTTGCCAACAATCCACGCCGTGTCTAAACTCTTTTAATGTATTTAATGTGGATTCCAGAAGACACAAAGATTTAGTAAAACTTCTGAAGAAATCCCAAACTGCTATATCTAAAGATAATTAATTGCGAGCCCCCATCCTTATCCAAAGAAAAAGTTTTTGTGTGTTGTGTGTTTTCTTTTTTTCTTTTTTTTATTCCTCTGAATGGAGACTATGATTTCCTGCTTTCTTTTAAATTTTTAATATTGCACTTTTTAAAACTTTCAAACTATTGATTCTTTTGCTGTAAACCCAGAGTCTCCTATGAAAGGTAATGAAGTGAGAGGCAGAATTAAGAATGCCCAGATGTGTTGTAGCACATAAGAACAGTTTACAAGGAAAATGCAAAACTGCCAGCAGAGTAGCGAGGGGTTAGCTGTCTAAATAATATATTGTGCAGGAAACATGTCACCAAGCCTGGCTTCTGGACTTTGGTATGAGGCACGTAAGCTCAGCTGCCACTGTCTGTGCTGAGAAAATGATGGTTCAGACTTTATGGTGATCCTCAGCAAGGAAGCCACAATTGTTTCTTGAAGCAGGGGCCTGTATGAAGGGCTCCTAATTACAGGGAGTGGCTGGCCTGGATGTGGTGCAGGGAAAGAAAAAGGCATTTCTGCCTCCTCCCCGTGTTTGCAGCCCAGCACCTGCCCCTGCCCTTGGCCCCTCTCTTTGCCCAACTTTCCTCCCTCCTTACTCCTGTTTTGGGTGAGTCATCTTCCCCTCACCCCGGTGTTGATGCACTTGGATTCCTGCAAAAATCTGCCACTAAATGTAATTCTTACTTTCCTGCTAATTTCACAAAGCAACTGCTTGTATAAGTACACTCCTCCATAGGTTATGTTTGGAGGATCAGGCACTCATTCACACATGCTATTAGGTTGCAACAGAAATAGTCTGAAATATATGCAACAGAAATATACACATTCCCAGCTTTCCCTTAAATTAAATTTCCTATCCTATTCCTCATGTGGGTATGGTCATTTTTAATTTAAATTTGTTAGAAATAGACATTAATTTTAAAGAGATTTCATAAATCCCATGCCAATATTATAAAGCAAGCATGTAAATATGTCAGTTTGCAGAAAGCCAGGCTTTAAAAAAAATATGAAAGAACGTAACGCTGCTGACATTCCCATCATATGCCGAAACTTCTGTCCAAAGCTGCTTTCTATCTCAGTGGCAAGGAACCATTTCTGAATAGCAGAGATAAACAGATACGCAGAACCTCTGCGCCGTTACTTGGCAGCGTGTGCGAGGCAGGCGCGAGCCGGCTGCTCCTCGCTCGGCAGCTGTCCCGTGGAGCCACGGAGGGAGTCACAGCCTCCAGCCTTCGCATGGGCTGGGCAGGGGATGGGGCTGGCATTGCCCATGGGACAACCAAACCTGAACAATTTCTCCCTCCTTTCAGGCGTTTCCAGCTCCGCATCACTTGCATCCACCACGAGGAAGACAGAGGAGAGAACAAGGAGGGGCTACTGTGTCCTTCTGCCTGCAGATGTGGGGCTGTTGGTGGAGCGTCCTCTTCTCCAGAACTTTGCCCATCCGTGGTTTAGATATTTAAGATAGCAAGGGTCTGTCCATCTCCCACAAGAACCTCAAAGTGCTCTCCTCCAAGAGGCTGCGTGACATCATGATGAGCCACAGGACTGTAACGTGCTTGGGCAGGTTTGCAACCCTCTGCTGCACAAAGGGGTGGGAGCACTTTGCTGGGGAAAACGAGCATTAAATTCAAGGGCGGTTGTTCTGACACTGCAGAACAGTTGATCTGAGCACATGCGATGCTTATATCCTCTGTGCACAGGGAGGGGAGCCCAGGGGAGGTTGCAGGACAGTAGCCCCAGGCAGTAGCTCCTGTGGGGTTGTGAGTGCCTGAAACCGCTCCAGCCTTCCTGATACTCCGCTGCGATGCAGTTCCCATCACGGAGCGCTTGGAGACAGCAAGGGAAAGAGGAACTGTAACATTTCTCCTTTAAAACTTGGGAAAAGATGAGCTTGTCCAGAAAGAGTCCTTCTGCTGTCCAATTTTGGTTCGCTTATTTTCAGAGCCACATTTCTTTCTATTGCCCTCCTGCTTGTTGCTATTTATAACATAGGGAAGCGTTTTTCATACAAAATTCCACGGAAAAGCTTTCCTGGGCTGCTCAGCCCATTGCACAAGGGCTGCTTTGTGTCCCTTGCTAAGGACTTGCCATTTGCGGAAGCTGTAGGTCTGTAAGAAACAAACAAAAAAAAAATACAGGAGAATGTGCTTAACATTTTGTTGCAGTCTTTGAAAGTCTTTACGAGAAGCTGCGTATTTGGAGCAGATAACCCAGCCATGCATAGACTCGGCTGTGATTTCTTTCAACATATTACTCTAATTTTCTTCTTTTCTATTGATCTGCAGGGTACCACCTCTTCAAACTCCAGACAAATTGATCCTCTGAGTAACATCTGTGCACACTATTAATCTTTTTCACACATTTGATGTTCCACATTACTGGACACAGGACACACACTATGACTCAAGTGTTAATCAACTAATACCTGAATATTAGGCTTGTGTCTACTGTATAAACATTGACAGACTATCCATCACCTACCCAAGTGAATAAATGAATTTTGTCTTTGTTGCATGCACGGTAGCACTCTGTGGCCTGGAATATTTACTGGACTTGGAGGACATCACACAGTGAGGCCAATGTGCAGCCCGCACCAGGAAGCCACCTCTGCAGGATGGGGTACAGGCAAGGGGAGCACTGTGGACCCCCTCTTACCCCAGTAGACCAAGCCACTTCCAGTTATGGCAACATGCTTTTCTCAGCTGATTTTGGAGCAGAAGAAAAAAGGGGTGGAAATCCATTGGTCAGATGGACTAAGGCCACTCCATAGATGTCCCGAGGTACTGTCCAACTTGGGTCCCAGAAAGAAAATGGAAGTACTTAAACACTCCATACACTCCATACCTGATTTTACTGCACATTAGGTGAGAGCTGGCGGTTTGCCTCTGCTGCAAAAGGTGCTGAACTTGCACCACTATCAAACCCTATTTCAACGCTGTCTGACAGGCAACGAGGCACTGTTTGCGATGCAAAATCCTGCACGTGGCTCTTTTTTTGTTGCTGTTCTTTTTGTTCTTTTTCCCCCTTGTAACCATTAAACCAGATGGTTATTTCTTCCTAGGAGTTGGTAGAGCAATCCAATTGCAATGTCTGATTGTGATCATTGCTGACTCTGACACCCTCCTGGCAGGCTCCTCTCTTCTGTTACGTCAACTTCCATTTAACAAAAAAGAAAGGGGGAGAGGAGGACAGGCACAGCTGAAAAGCGGCGAGTTTGGGTCCGTGCTCGGGCCAGGCCAGGCTGCCAGGCTGCAGCAGAAGCAGAGCAGATCAATGGCCCCCACCCTCGTCACATAAAAAGGGCCAGAAAGATTCTGACTGAGTTTAATAAAAGGCAGTCAAAGCTTAGCTGCAGCATTGTTTCTGAGGAAGGGCAAAACTGCTTGAGTCATCTTTGTTCCTTTTTGTTGTTGTTGTTGTTGTTTTTTAAAGTGGCTTTCTTGGAAGAGGAAATTTGTCCAGGGAGGGTCTTTTGTGACAACTTCCTGAAAGCATCTAAAAAATCTGGAAAATTAAATATATGAGGTTATTTGGCAACTAAAAAGTGAAACATTTTATCTACACAAATTAAACAGTTGGGTTTTTTATGGATGCCTAAAAGCTTTGGAAAAAAAATTCCAGGGAAAAAACAACCTTTGCTAGTAACAAAAATAATTTCCTCCTCACCAGGAGAGACTAATTCACTTACATTCCCCTCTCAGGCTGGAATTCTTCATGCTCCATCTTTTTCTAATAGTAATTTTTCTATTTTTTTGCAGAACAGCGCAGAAGGGCAGAGGCCCCACAGAACATGGGGAGGGAGACAGGCTGAAGGGTCCACACAGAGTAAGGGTTGGTGGAAGGGCGTGTCAGAGCAGGTTGTGCTCCACAGGTCAGACTCAATCACTACAGCTGCTAATGGGGTGAAAGAGAAGCATCACCAGCTCGGGATTTGATGGAGTTAAGTCACTCTGGGCCCACCAATCTCCCTCCTGACTTTGCAGGAACCACACCATAACTGTGTCCTTAATAGAGGTACTGAAGCTTCGGTGAGTGGTTTTCTGCACTTGCTGACTTATCACTGCATCTCCCCACGCCAGTGGTTCCCTTCCTGAGCTCCGTCTCTTTGATTTGGCATGTTAGATCCGTCAGTCTTCACTGACGCCTCCAGTCAATACGGGACTACACATAACAACAAAATTAAAACATCGCAGCAGCAGGCAAAGAATAACAGCAATATTAAAAAGCCTATAAAAACCCATCTGCAAAGAAAACAAGACACTTCCCCATATACGTTTATACAGAGACATGCACTCACACAAGATTGAATATTCCATTTAAAATGGCTCCATAAAGACACTAAAGGTGTTATAAGTTTGAGCTCTTGGAATTCCACACAACTAATGCTCTACATCAACCAGAAATGGGCATGAGGGACATAAAGGATGCAAGCATTTAATCTAGGTATGGTTCATGCAATCACGCCATGAGAAAGCACATGTAGCTGATATATTTCAGAGAAACCTAATTTTTCCATGAATGATATCACAAGCTCCAGAAATACTGAATCTAAAAACCAGCTCTGAAGGTACCTGATCCAGGTAGACAATCCTGGGTTTTGCTACTGATCTGCTATGCCCTGGGTCAGACAACTCTGCACCTGGTGTATTGGACAGTCTCCTGGGAAAGGAGACATGGGAATCTGAACCATTTAAAAAGGGCACTGCACCATTATTTCCCCTAACTGAGGCAGTTCAATCACCTCTGGGTGGTCGTATGGAAGGAGAATAGCTGCATCACCCTTTTTTTTTAAAAAAAGAAAACATTTGCCAGATGAAAAATCTCTGCAGGAGTAGGTAAAAGTAGGTAAAAGTCCTATAGTGCCTGGGTGGTAGGAATCAGGAATCAATCGTGTGCATAGTGTTCTTCATTTGCAAGAATAGCCAGTAAAACTGATCGAAACTAGTTATCAAAATTCCCTCCATCACACCAAATATCAAGGTGTGATGTTAGGTCACCAGGAGGGACCTAACTCTCCCCAGCATCATCTAGGGAGCAGACACACATGTCCATGGATGGCCTCCACTCAAAACCAAGCAAACGTCACTGAGTTTCATGTCTGCATTCCTTATGGGCCCCCATGCCCACAGTGTGCATCAGGGTGAGAGGCTGGTAAGAAATAAAACAGAAAAACTGTATTTTAAAATCTGCTTAATTGCCTGTACCTTCCATGCATGCCAGATAAGAGTTTCTGGTATCAGCTGATGTGGGAGGGGAACCATGAAAAAAACAAGTTTTACTCAAAGTAATTCCATTAGGGCCTGGAATGACTGGGTGAAACATGAGTAAGGGAAATCATCGGAGAAACACAACAGCTGGGCTCCATGACATCACTTGCAGGAATCAAAGGAAATGAGCTTATAAGTTATTCAGAAAAAATCTCTTTTTTTTTTGTTTGGTTTGTCTGCTTATAATGTTACAGTTCGCTTTCTGAATGACAAAAAAAAAATAAGCTTTGAAAAATTTGGTCCTGATCTTTTGCTCTTTTAGGTAAATTGTTTTGCATTTATTGAAGCCGACAAGGAAATAAAATGCCTTTCTGTTTACTGTGCACAAAGACGAATTATTGCAAAGGCAATAGTACCACATGCTTCCAACAAAAATACAGTAGTGCACAATCTAAAAAGTTATGAAAAAAAGGAGGTGCAGCAGTTAACATCTATATTATTGCTGCTGTCATTTGTTTGCATGTTTTGACCTTTTCCGATAGCTTATCAGTAACTAGTTCTTCACAGACATCATGTTTATTGTCAAGGGATATCAAATAAATGACAAATAACTGCTTTTAGAGTTCAAAGAGCAAGAAAATAACACAAGCCAGGATACTTACTGCAAAGGCTTCTGTCTCTTGTTCAGGTCGCTCACTCGTTTCTTACTCCACGGCGTGGCTCGAGTCTTTCAGCCACAGCCCAGAAGACAAATCAGAAATCAGGCAAGCATTGCAGACAGACCAGCTTCTAGTCTTTCGTGCTCAGTAGCATGGGTATGTTAGGAGCTGGTTTCAAGGTAATGCATTTAATTATTAAACAAAAAATAATTTACTAAATAAGGCCATTCCTTACTGTTCCAGTTACTGCTGGAGGGATAAACAAACATTTTTGATGGATTCCCTTTTTTCACAAAAACAGAAGAGCTATGAAGTCAGCTGGGATAGGACTCGCCCAGCTGGAGCTATCACCTGGGCTCTCCCTCCATCATGAAAAAGAGAACAGCATCTCCTGAACCAACCTGTAGTAACCAAAGTGCATCATAGGAAGGTGACATGGGGTGAGTTCCCTCTGGATTATAGACAACTGCAATAGACTTTCTTTGGCAAAAAAAAACCACAAGAAATTACTTCTACTTCCAGTATCCCTGTAACACAGCTGACTTGCACCCACGGTGGTCCTCGCTCCCAGCCATACCCCTGACTTCAGACAGACAGTCCATCCCCACACCGTTTTCCAGCTTGCCCAGCCTCGTGTCCCCATTTCTGTATCCCGGTTTGGTTCCTGCCTCACACGGTGCCACCCTTATTCGAGTTTACAAGGCTGTAGCCTCAAACATGTTATCATAAAAAAGTGTCCACTGTAAAGATTTCCTCATAAAAAAACCCAGCTCTGTTCACAAATAAATTAAGAATGTGCTTAAATCCCAGTGAAAGTAATGGAACATAAGCATGTGCTGAAAGCCTTTCCTGCATGGGGGCCTATTGCCTCCCTCTTCCTAAAACCTATTTGGGTTGAGATCATATTTCTTGTTGGCAAGAACTTAAAAAAAAAAAAAAAAAAGGAAAAAAAACATTTCCCATAAAAGTTGAACCTAATAGACCACTCTAGCATCATTAATTGCTATATTTTTGTTTATTGATGCAAATACTTATTAATGGAACCTTTTAAGGAAAAGGTTACATTTCATATCAAAAATACATGGCAAAATGAGTTAGCACAGTTGTACACCATTATGCTTTGCAGAGTTAATCAACCTAGATAGCTGGAATGTGGGAGAATGTTTTGTTTCCAAATGGAGAATGATTACAATGTACCGGGGGTTGTTGTCTTGCCAACTTCCTTTTAATCAAATTTTTTTCTTGTATGGAATGAAGGCCGTGAAACATCTTAAAACTGCAAGCAACCTCCTCACTCAAAAAAGAATAAGGCAGATTTTTTTAATTTTTTTTTTAAGTGGGTGAAGGAATCCACTGATGTAATAAATGTATCCATGTATTCCAAGTATAACTTGGAACCAGTCTAGTTATAAACTCCTTAAGATCAAGGTTCATCGTAAAACTGGGCCCTACCTTTATTTTCGTAATACTAGCGGTTGCCACTACAATTCCTGAACCCCTTCTTCACGCCATCTGGAATGCATACACAAGCAAGTTTATGATGAAAAATATACTGTGCATTAGAGTTGGGCTGTTTTAGGGTAAAAGCAACTACAAAGGCAGTAATGTGCAGGGATTGTACATTTATTTCATTACAAGATCCAATGTGTTCGCTTCCTTTCGGTCTAACCAAGCTGAAGACAGATCACAGAAGCAAGCTTTGCAAAGGAATACTACGGTATCGGTTCAGATGTTTTCTGTGCTATCTGGAAATGAAAAGGCCACACCTAGTATCTTTATCTAATTAATCCTGTGAGTGTTTGTTTAATTCAGTACATAGGATTTCACTCTGGGTTGGCTGATATGTCCAAGGTCAGTCTATGGCAGGTTTTATGCCACATGTCACCCTGATACCTCAGCATTCACAACTTCCATTAGAGTCACACTGGGACAACAGGTAGCAAAACTCCCTTTGGTGACCTAGCCTAGTGGCATTGTAGTTGAAAAGTGCTAGCCCTGGTCATCTTAAAAGTTTTCTCGTGATTGCCACAAACTGATTCCTAATCAAAGTGCATTTCTGTATGTTGTATTGTTTCATTTGGGTTAAGTTTTTTGGGGGAGTTTTCTGGTTTGTTGTCTTTTTAGTAAGACTAGTCTGAGAGATACTTTATTGACTTTTTCAGATTTTCAGCACAAGTGTACCACCTCTTGCTAAGATCAAAACTAGTACAGTAAAATCCTAAATTTCAGATGAGGGCTCTGATTCAGGAAAGTCCTTAATCACACGCTCAGCTGAAAGACCATGTGCCGTTTTTAGCAAAGTCAGTGTCCAGACATCATGTGTTGATCTGCACCTTGAATGAATTGAAGTCGAGGCGAGTTAAGCATGTGTTTTAAATCAGATATGTGCTTAAGTGCTTTCTTGAACAATGACAGAGCTAAGCGTGGGCTCAAGTCCTGACTTCAGGCTGTTAAGAGCCACTTTTCCCTCCTTCAGCTGAGAAAGGAGATCATCTACTCACAGACAAGCCTTTCCAGACGAGACATCTGCTCTAACATCTCCTAGTCCAGCGCACAAGCATCAGTTTTGTGATTCAGTGAAACAGCAGAGGGACATTCTCAGTCTGCAGGGCCAGACCCCGTGAAGAAAGGCTCCGTGCAATAGTGCAAGAATGCGATGAGCTTCACAAATGCAAGTACTCAAAAGACAAAAGCAGCAGATATTCTGCTGCCTGTGCACCTTTCCTTCCCTCCCCAGCACAGCCCCTCTCTGTCTTTCCTTCGAGGTTTGTCCAAGTTGCTCACCAACATCACGATCCAGCAAGGGGAGGGTGAAAGGAGTGACGCCGTTTGCAACACGTGCGTGCACACAGGGAATCCCCTCGTTCCTTTGCCCTTCCCTCCTCATTGGGCAGCACAGATTTCCTTTCCACCTTACTCCTGTGTTTGGGTTCTCTGATATGAATCTACCATAAACATTTCATAAACGCGGATCATGTGACAAAATAAATTCTAGAAATGCCTTGGACACCATCAGGACCCCAAGGTCCCCCCAAGGGGCTGGCACAATCGCAACCACGAAGCTCCCTGCAGCTCTCCCATTTCTACCAGTCAGTGGCTCCTTTTGAAACCAGCCCAACTCCCGGCTGCTCCGCACAGGAAATCTTTCCCAACAGCAGTCCTGTTTTCAACAGTAACTGCCAAAGCTGAGCCAAGGCCACGCACAAAAAGCCTAGTTTACCAGACGAATTCCCACAAAACACAAGTGACGCTATTCAAGATCTCATAAGCGGTAGGTCAGGGAATAAGGTGTTAGGACTCCTAAAGTTTAGCAGGAGGGAGCTGCCTGTCCCCTGGCCATAGGCTGCCTGCAGCACCGCTGGGCTAATTGCCACGCATTCCTCAGCCATGATGTCACTGGATCATGATGCTAACTCCCTCCTATGCATGGAGGGAGCTGGTGGTGTATCTCCAAGACATCCAAAAATACATGTGCTGACCCTTTAAAAAAAAATTCTTTTACCATATACCTAGCAGAGCCAAACTAAATGAAGCTGAGGTCTCTGTCCAGCATTTGGAAGCCAGTTAAAATAGGAAATCAGTGTTTCTCTAAATACACAGAGTATATTACCTTAGTCATAAAATTGGGGACTTTCAAATCTAATTTGTTCAGCACTAGCACTGTTGAAGGCTGGGAAGTGTTCCAGAGGAAATCACCTCCATGCAAACAGAGATTAGCAGCTCCCCATTGCAGACATATGGAAATGATTGCCTATAATCTCCGGTAATTGTGGCTGTATTACATTCAAATCCTGTTTTCAATTTTCTTTAACTTCTAGACTGATTGTGTTATTAAATCATGCTGGCTGATGTGTTTAATAAGGACCTATTAAATGTTTATAAAATTAGGGAAATAAATACGGGCTTTTAGTCAGATTCTGTGATGGATCTGGTAACCTATTGTTAAAAGTACTGCTGGTAAAAGCATGTCTAAAAAAAAAAAAAGACTTAAAGGCTCCCTTTAAAATAAGAAACCCAATATTTGAGACAGCCTATTTCCAAAATTATATTCCCAGATGCTTAGAGAGAAAAGCGGAACCCAATTAGACAGATCTCACTGAGCTGTGGGAAGCAGCACTTCCTCCACAGGGTGACGGGTCCCACTCTGGGACAGCACTGGGAGGGCACGGCATCAGCCCACGAGTGGCCACAGTGGCCCAGGGTGGCTGCGTGGGCACCTGCCTTGGTCCAGAAGCAGCATTTCGGCTGGAACCACACACCGTCCTGGTCACCTCTGAGCACCCAGCCCGGCGGTGGGCGGAGAAGTGCATCCCAAGACCCCACTCCCCCTACAAAGGATCGCCTTAAATAACTAAAGAGCTCCACGGGACCATGACAGACAATTGGGCAAAGCAAAGAATATTTTTTAAAATCCAGAGACGTGCCCCCTTCCCTGCGCAGGGTTACCCACAGCCAGAGACAAAGCCTTTGTCTCACGACTAGTAACCCTGAGTGCTCCCTGCATGCCCGATGTTGCATTTCGGAGGTAACCTTCTGTTTTTGAGAGCTAGCTCTGTGCTTTCTTCATTCTCAGCTCCCTTTTACAATTGCTCTCACCTGGCTGTGAAAGTGTGTGCATCTAACTTGTTTTAACCACAGTACACATGCTAAAGTAATTTTGTCCTCTGACTTAAGGGCAAACATGAACCTGTTTTCTCCGGCAAATTAATCTTTTATTTTATTCTTTTTGAGGGAGGGAGGTGAAAAGCAAGCGGGATTATAAATTAATTAATTGTTGAGTTTTTCAGCATAAAATGCACCGCATCATTATCTTTGCATAAACACACCGTCTTTTAAAAAATATAACTAGCCCATAACATCATAGTTACAGAATATTATCAAATAACGAGGAACTTGCATGGTTCACATTAGAGACTTTGAAAGGTTTGAAGAGAATTGGATATAAGGTTAATATTTGGCAGAGCCTTGTAAATAGCCTGATTGTTATTTTATATTGGCTGAAGTATAAAAATCTGTGCTGTGTGCCAGCAAAAGCTGAGTGGTGTGGCCAGGTAGTTACATGGCTCTGTTGTTAGCCTGTTTCATGTAGGAATGTTCTTGCTCTCAGTAGGTTATTTTTTGTGTGTCTGCTTATACTCAGCTAAAATAGAGCAAGGACCCAGCACAGCAATTATTTTTACTAAATTTTGTTGGTCTGCCCTCAGGGGACCTTCTCCCAGTTTAATTGTTGGCGGGATTGTTGCCTTCTGGGATTTTATTTCAAAATGTTCTTGTTAGAATTTGCTTTCTTAACAGAGTAAGGACTTTTATTTTTTAAAATTTAATCCCTTTTCCAATGCACATTAAAAAAAAAAAAAGCATAAAACGGTGTATCTTGAAATTAATAGAGGTGTTTCTTGATGCATAGATTTCTAAATTATTTGTCTAAAGATACGCTTAGAATTGATTATATTAAAGGGGCATAAATCTCCTGCTCCCCTCCCCTACACAGGAGGTTTAGAAGTGAATTCAAGAAATCCAACTGCATTTTAAGTTAAGACAAACACGAGAGAGATCATTTGTCTCTAGCTGCACATGAAATAGCTTATAATAGTTGCATCTGAGTACATGAAGTATATGTTAGAACCCCTTTGATATAAATCCCAGCATTGGCCTGCAAAGATATTGCATTTATGCCTCTGACAGGATTCACCCATAAATAATAACAGGAGAAAAATCCAAATTTATAAGCTGCTATTTCTGGATTTATTTTTAATGTGACTGAATATTGTCCCATTTTTACAGCAGGCACTACATTAAGCAGAGCACAGGCAATCTGGCTGAAATCAACAGAAGAAATGCTGAAATGTCCCCTCGTTCAGGCACAACCAATGCAGAGACACGGGACAAGCTTCAGGTGAGAACAGATCTCATCCTGCCACATAATTCTATGCAACAGGGGATTCGCATAACCATATTTAGATTAGTCGCAGTATTTGTTTGTTTGGGGGAAGCTCTCCCCTCTCCAAAACATATGGTTCTTCCACCATCGTCTTAAATTATATTTACAGGCTATGAAACCTTTGCGGGCTAAATCTCAGCTCGTGTGAATTGGCATCCTCCGCTGAAATCAGCAGAGCAGTGCTGGGGTCTCGCTCGCAGCCTCTCTGTGACAGGCTACCTGCTAATTTCTTTTAGAGAAAAGAGTGGATGAGGTCAGACTTTATTCCCCCGCTTCCTCCCTCTCTGCTATTTTTTGCAGCATCTGTAATTAATCTGGTAGTCGCTGCCTCCTTTATCTTCTCCCCCTCTGTTTTCTGCACCTTGGGAAGCAAGCTAAAGACAAGCCTGCAGGTAGCTGAGTTCACCCTACATGTCAAAGCACTTTTTTCCACCCAAAATAAAAACAGTGTGTAGACAGAAACTCTGAAAGGTAAATAAGACCCTTGAGCCTCTAAAAGTAAACTTATCAATTAGAGCTTTTGAAAATCCTGGGTGTCCATTGTCAGACCTAATGCTAACAGTTTAGCCCATGGGCTCATTCATTAACTAATTGTGAAGCAGAATTGGAATCATCAGCCCAAATCTTTAAAATCCTCCACCTCAGGAGCAAAAACGCCTCTGCCCCGATGCCCCACGCTTCGCCAGCCCGCGCAGCGCGTTTGAGAGGCCTCAGATGAGAGTCCACATCACAAAGGCACCACACGTAATGCAACATAATTTCTCCCAATTAGTTGCCTCTCTTCAGGAAAAGCCTGAGGCGGATGCAGCAGACACATCCCTAGAGAGACTGGTCTGCCTAGGTAGGCACGAGATCACTGGCGGATCAGTGAGACTCTGCGTGTATAAAAAGCAGGATTGGGGAGAGCTCATAATACAGCCAGTCTTGGATATTCCCAGCTCTTACAAAACAAAAACCCATCAAAAATTCAGATTATTATGAAGGGCAAACAACTCAAATAGCAGCAGTTTAAAAATTTCTCCTTATTCGACACAAAAAGTAGAAGTGAACAAAACAGAGGAGGTAAAGTTAAGAATAAACAAACCAAAACAAAACAGTTTCCCCTCAATATAGAAAAAAGACTCATTTCAGCTCTTGCACAAGCTCTTTGTTGTTGTTAGTGTCAGAGCACACTCTAAGGTTGGTTTTAGGCTTTGACCTTTTTTTATACCATGGAAATGGCAGCCGAGCTGGCCAAGGTGGGCAGGAGGCTGGCAACAGCCCGTGGTGGAGCAGCACCCTCGCCTCGTCACACCTCCGGCACCCAAGGCAAACTCCCCATCCTGTCACAGGTCTCGTGCCTGTAAGAAAAGGGTGGAACTGATCCACACGGGTGGGCCAGCCCACAGCATTGTTAGCTCCAAGCAGTGACCACCTACATGGTTCTTTGAACATAAAAACGTCACTTGACCATCATTCAATTAAACCCGTTTTCTGTTCTTCATAGACCATTTCTATTACCTCCCCCAGATTTCTCAGCTGCTGAAACTGCAAAGGAGACTCTCACTGCATGAAGCAAAGTCACTGGCAACATTTCCACTCAATTTGGCCAACTGGATCATTATGCTGGGACTGGAAAAGTCATGTCCTGTCTTGGTGCTGCGGTGCTACTTCCTGCCTACCCTTGCACCAGGTTCATATTAGACAAATTAGAGGAGTGAGAAGGAGAGAACACGTGAAACAAGACAACTCATGGAGATCACAGCCTTCAGATACCTGCTTTAGTGGCTTCACTGATTTCACAGAGGATACCTTTATGTTGAGGAAGAAGACTGCAGGATGGAGAGAACTGGTGCCTGACATGGTGATGGACTCAGCTGGTGCTTGATATTGAGGCAGAAAGAAGAACTAAATACAAAGAAGAACAAAACACTCCCTTGGCAGGAAAAGTTGTGAAAACAGTGTTGTTCTTAAAATGACTGACAGTGCATGCACAGAGAGAAAAATCCAGTTTTCAACTACATGTACTGGATAGAACAAGGGCTGGGGATGAGATGGGTTATGTGTGCACACGGGTGTGGGAAGCAGTGGTGTTAAGCAGGGATGTTTTTAAAACTGCTCAGGCTGTCTGGGGATGGTATGCACCACTTTATTACTTTGGCTCAGCTGTTCTATTGCACAAGTGACAGTTAAGGCTCTGAAAATGAGGGGAAGAATGGAAAAGTGAAAGGTGGGGAAGTTTCAAGTTTTATGTCAGAGCAGTGTCAGGCTGGAGAAGAGAGAGGGATGATGTAATAGGTGGGGGAGAGAGGGGGAAAGGAGGTTAATGGGGAACTGTAAAATTTCAAATGCAGTATTTTATTACAGTATTGAAACTGATGCTTACAGTTTAACAATAGGACTGGCATGGAAGAGCTTAGTGGCGTGAGCCAGCAGTGCCAGGAGGATTTTTTTTATTTTTTTTTTTGCTTTTTTAATATTGCAGAAGGAAAGCCTCAGTCTTGTTTAGGTTGACAAGCTTCAAGCCTGGTAAACTGGAATATGCTTGGAAATGCTGGCCACTGGAAATACGCCTGGGCTTACCATTCCAGGGGAGGAACTCAGGGCTGTCAGGTATTTTAGGAAGTCTGTTTTTTCCTTCAGACACAAATAAGGAAAATTTGCAGAGAAAGCAGGAGCAGAGCTACCTGTGGTCAGCCATCGACTCCTTGGGAAGAGACTCCCACTGGAGGTGCCTCTTTGAGAGCAAGAAGCCTTCTCCAGGCTGCCGCTAGCCCATCTTCAAATGACAGAGATGCTGCCACAAAAGCCTTGTGAGCCCAGACAGGGTGGAGCTGGGCTCTTTATGAATCTGGTTTGTGGCCCAGAGCATTGTACAATAATATGCAGCTTGTGTGGTCGTGGGAGGCTTTTCCCAGTCTCAGACACAGGAATTGGAATTATTTCCTGTGCTGATGGTCATTGCTGGGTCTATAACCATGCTAGTCCCATCTATGCCCACAGACTTCTGTGATGCTTGATGCCAAGGTGATTCTGTAAGCAGGATTGCATGGCAGGAGGAAATCTTACACAAGGAAAACTGGCAGGAACTGCAGAGGGGTTGAAAAAGCCAAAAGATGAGTGAAGCGGGTCAGGGTATTGGAAACATGGGCTTGAAAATAGGCTCAGTTTGCTTGTACACATCGTTGCATGAGGTAAAACAGATAGGGAGGGCAATCTTGCACTGCACACTTTCATTGCGACTGAGTTATAAGTACAGCCACCAGCCATCAGCCCACTGGCACAGAGCAACAGCGATTCATATTTCAGTCTCTCCTGCAGGGCCAGCCAGCAGCAAGTTAGTACCCTGTGCCCCCAGACAGACCCACACGAGAGAGTGCTGGCAGCCCTGGTCCTCTGCATGCGAGGCAAGGGGGAGAACTGTAAAGAGAAGATCCTTAAGCCTAAGCAAAGAGATTAATTCAATAAAGCACTTGAGATAAGGAGTTAAAGTGCCCAGAAAAAATAAGAATTGTACTCTACTAAATTTGAAAAACATTCACAAGTAAGCATCACTATTTATCTCCTATTGCATATCACAAGGCACATCAACATACACATTTCTTTTTCAGTGGGAACATTATTCCAGCCAGCTTTTCTGTCCCCAATGCAACCAACTCATCAGAAGAACTCACCAGCTCCTGAATGCAACAAGCCAACAGGGAAACTCTTTAGCTGCCTCTGCTGCATCCCCCCTTGATCTGTTTATAACTTGAAAAATCAACAAATAAATGAAAACATAAGTCCCAGGCCATCATGACCTCTGCTAGAGCGAGAGAGTTTTCGGCACAGTGGGGTAGCAAACAAATGCCCTGGGCTAACGTTCTCAGTGAAGAGAAGATAAAAAATGGTCAAAAGAGATATGTGGGTCCTGGGCCACCTTACAGAGGTGGCAGAGGGAGGTTCCCTGAGCCTCTGGCACAGAAACATCCACGTACTGTGTTTATAGAAAGGCCAATAGAGTTTGTAAGGACTAGCAGGGCGATATTGCTGCCAAAGGTTGTGCCTGCTTGCCGTGGATCTGAACATTAACACAGCACTTCCTGGGTGCTCACTGGATATTTAAATTCTTTAAGTTTTAAAATTTCATAACTGCAGAACCAGCTGTCTCCTTTCTAATGGATCTGCACACATGCAGGAAGAGAAAGTGGCTCCTGCATTCCCTTTCCCTCACAGGAGATGCCAGAGCCTTTCATCAGCGAAGGCTGAAAGGCTACAGCTCTTGCTCTGAACCAAACAACCAGTTCCTTCCCCCTCTGCACAAGGGCCGCATCCTGCCCTGAGGAAAGAGGCTCCTTCAGACTGCTTTGAGAGCAGTGCTGTGTGGAAGGATGGACAAGAAACACCAACGTCTCCTTTGGTCCTGAGAGCATCAACTACACTCCCCCTGGCCCCTGTGCATCTCACACCCGAGGCTGAGTCCCAGGGCTCCAGGTGAGGCGACTGTTTTGCAGCAGCCCCAGAGGCCAGGACCCCTCCCATGCCGTGGGCAGGATGTCCCCTCCCTGCCGCGGCAGCAGCGGGAGGTGATGTTCTGCAGAGCAGCTTGCCATTCTCCGGTTTCCCTTAGTGACCAAGCTACATATGTTCAGAAAACCGAATTTATGTCAGCGGCTCGTTGTTCCCAGCCAGGAGATTCAGTCTGATTTGTATATAGCTCTGCATAAATTCCTCGTTAACCTTTACAACCATCTGGAGCGAGAGTTGCTCCTCATATCACAGCAGATCGCAGCAATGGCAACAAGCGTAACCGAAACCGCCGGGCTTTACAAGGCTGTGCCAGGCACCTCAACTAGAGCCGGAGGAGGAGGTCGAAGGGAAAACCCACTTCTACAGGGTCCCCGGTTGGCAGCCACCACTGCAGTCACTCCACCCAGCCCCGGCCAGGGAGAAGCACAGCCCCAAGTGAAATCCAAGGCAGTGCCTTCCCCAGAGGCAAGGGGCTGTTATTGTTCGTCTCCTTCTGTAGCACAAACCCTCTACCTTCTGTCGCTCTGTTGAAGAACAGGCAGCCGCTTAATGCGAGGCTGCCGAGCCTCCGACGGCAGCCGCACGCTTAATGCTTCAATTTCCACATTCTATTTTATATGTAATTTAAAGCCCATGGTGCCTTAATTGTAAAATAGGCCTTATTAAAATAATAGCTCGAGAAGCAGTGGGGCACCCTGCACAGCGGAATGAAGCTTTCTATCTTAACTGCTGTTTACAAGGATTTAAAAGGGAGATACAACCAAAATAGAGTTGTAGAGATGTCTCCAGCGTGAGCGATGGACCAAAGACCATGGAACAATTAAGCCTCTTCCTTTTCTGTCCTCTTACTCCACCATGCTACCGCTCACTCTCTTTAGATGTCCAGAGCACACCCTTCACTGCATTTATGATTGATGATGCAGTATGGATACTTTGGTACTGGTAAGTGGTGTGAGGTTTTGATTAATGATGTCGGTGGCACTCCCAGAAGACCAATGACAAATAATACTCTTATCAGAAAACAGCTAATGGGACTAGGAAAACAGCAGGGTCCTACAACTTTAGAGAAATCTTTCTTGTCCAAAATCACCCATCTGCTGTCCCAATCCTACTTTATGGAGATAACCCCCACTAGATGAAGAGCATCATCACAAAACTCTGAACCTGCTTATAAACTCCGTATATCTTGCCCCGCACGCAAGGGACAACCATAGTCCCAGCATAAGTTAGGGCTCTCTCAGGGCTGCTTTGATTTATTTTGTGCCTCAGGTCTCCCACGTGATGAGCAGGCTGTGACCAAACACTTTGTCACACCTAGTCTTCTGGGAAGGTGGAGGTCGAGAACAGGCTGGGACAGCATCCTCAGGCAGAGGTGCTTGTTTTACCTTGGGTACCCTCAGCCAGCCTTGCCCAAGCAGTACGCTGTGCCGCTGGAGGAGAGAGGGATCATAGGGCAACTTGCAACATCTTGCTCACCAGCACATAAACTGCCCGTTGAGTTTGGCTGGAGAGTTTCATTTTTGTCTTCAGTTTCGTGCGCTCCAGACACGCTGAGGCTTGGGAAGGTTGGGCTTTTTTTCCCCTCCACTGTCTGTGTTGTACCCGCATCCTCTTGAGTCTGCAAGGCTTGGCAGGGTTTCGTTGCCCGCTCAAAGGGCATGTGCATTCTTCCCGTCAGACTTCAGTCGGACATTTCTACTCTCCTAGACTGAAGGATGAAACAGGAGGCACAGCGCCCCAGGGTTTGCATGCTGTGGCTTCTGAAGCTTGTCTTGCTGCCAGCACGAGCAGTCAGTGCTCACGCTGTAGAGCTGGGTGACTGAGCTTCTCCTGTGTTCACAGCAGCCCTACTGACAGTTCTCCTGGTGATGAAAAGCCCTTTAAAACAAACTAAGACCAAACGAAAAACAGCTGCAGCTCCGCAGATGTACTTCAGTAACATCAGCAGATCGATCCTATGTAGGAGCTGTTGTCCCAGGAATTGAAGGCCCTTTTAGCTCCTGGACTTTTGGGCATCATCACCACTATGGCCCTCCCTATGCTGCCAATGAAGTGCAGGTCCACCTGCTGGTGGGGTCAGGCTGCCTGTGATCCATGCCATAAGCACATCTGCATGTTGTGTCCACTGGAGCCACAGTGAGCAGGGAGGCCACTTGTCCCCTGCCCTTCCACTCCTGATGCACCCTGACACCCACTGCAAGGGAGCACAGACACTTCTTACACTGGAGCTGCTGGTGGGCAACATCCCAAAGAGCACAAACTGCTGGGCTGGTGTCCCTGCTCTGAACACACACTATTGCCAGCATGGGCCAGGGCTCTGTGCTTTCAAAGCCCTGAAGAAGATGGCAGGGGCTCGTCATGAAGCCTGGGCTGCAACACCCCAGAAAAAAACAGGAGCTGGGCCACCTCACCAAGAAAAGCCCCACCTGGGGCATCACACACTGCCAGAAACTGTAACCAGGCACAGACAGCTCGACTGCAGCCACTCGGTAGGTGGTCATGAAGGGCTTGGAGGAAGGGGCGTTTGTGCCAAAGATCTTGGTGCAGATGTAGGGGTGGAGGTGCCAGAGGGAGGCACCATAGCAGCCGGGGGCCTGCATGCCAGGTTGTGATTTTGGGTGCTGGGAGTTCACACGGTGCCATAGCCCCCTCCCTCCACCTGCACGCTGCGCACAAAAACCCATTCCCCAAGGGCTACTTCCAGCTTTCCAAACCCATCAGCAGATTCACACAGCTGCTATTTAAAAATAAAATACCACTACTACTACTACTAATAAAAAAACACAGGAGAAATAATTTCTTATTTTCATCTTCTGACAGTAACATTTCCCCTCCCAGCATTCACACTGGCTGGGGGCCTGTGGACGGACTATTTAGCCTGACTCCTGAAGCAAGAACAGATTTACAATTGAAATTCTCATGAAATGGCAGGGCTAGAAACTTTATCAAACTTTATATTATTGGAAAGAAGAGATTCCCAGAAAGGATCCAAGATAACTGCCTTTAAAGCTGTGCTGTCCTTACAGTACAAAGAACCTACTTTATACTGTCTTTCAGATGTGTTTAAAATGCATTAGAGCTTTTCTTCACAATTTACACCCTGACAGAGAGCTAAGACCCCACTGGATTTTAAAACCAGTCTGAATAATTTTTAACATATATTAAAACCATTCAAAATTCTTTTTTAAATTAAAACATTTCAGAAGTGTGTGTTTCAATCTAGCATAGGTTGTATATGCAGTACATGCTCAAAAAGAGGGGCAAAACTGCTTCCTTTGCCCGGGGGTTGTGGGTCACACATGCCAGGGTCTGTCATTGAAGGCTACTAACAAGCTAGTCCAGACCTCCACCATTTCCAACCAGCATCCACGTACAGCAAGGAGGACCTGAAGGGCCTGAAGGCAAATATATGTGGTAGAAGGGACATTTATCGCTGACAAATCATTTCCCCCCCTCCCAGTGCCCTCTGGAGGCTGGTAAAAATCTCTTACTGCACTCCCCACTGGAAAGAGCCTGGCAAGCAGCTTGAGTGACCGACTGGTCGGGGTCAACTGACACGAAGTTTAAGATAGAAGTCAGCAAATGCATACCTACATGATACTTATTGTATGTTTATTTATATACTTATACATTGATATACAACACATCTCCAGTCAAGGGTCTTGGTAAAATTTTGAGAAAACCAGGCTTTTTTTTTTTTCCTTAGAATGTAGCATGCCATTTATAGAAAGTGAAACATTTTCCAAATATATTTGACCTTATTAAAAAATTCTATTATAGTGAATGTTGCCGATTTTTTTATTAATATTTTTATCATGCTTATATCCCAATTCACTAATGAACCCTGAATTTGATTAGGCTATTCTTAAAGGGGAAAATATGGGGAAAATATAACTGAAACAGCAACTAGTCCATTCTGAACTCTGCAAATTGATAGCAGATTCTCATTTTTAACATCTCCCATATAATGACTGTTTGGGGGAAAAAGAAGAGAAGAAGGATTTTTCTTTGACTTGCTCTGGCCAAGTTTTACTGTAAAACAATATAGCATCACTATAATATACCTGGGATTCAAAATAGATGTGTCTGTCATGCAATATCTCTGCAGGAATTATCAGTAATACTATATGTTCCAGATTCAGATGGTTCTAATCAATCTTTTAGTATCTTACATGTCTGCCTATTAAGCTAGAGATGATCACTTGGACTCTGAACTCTCTCTTTCTTTGTAAAATCATCTTGGGTAATACTAAATCATGTTGCCGGAGCCCTGAAATTTCTGGGTTTCATCAACATTTGCCCTCATTTTTCACATGGCAAAGTTAAGGAAATATCTGGTAACATTTTAATTCCACATTATTCAATGTGCCTTGTATAGGTGTGGTGCAATCGAGTCCTACACAGGAAAGGCTGATTTGAAGTCCTGGCAGAACGATTAGCTGATTCCCAAAAGATATGGATATAAATTTCTCCTAGGCACATCTGCCCTGTCTGCTTTTAATTTTGAAGCACCAGCTTTAATTTAGAAACTGTACTGGAAGCTCTCCCTTTTGTGAACAAGAATGACATAATTTGCTGAGCAAAGACCCAGAGCCAAGCTTTTTTTGTCTTAAGTAATCAATGAGTAGTAACCAACAGACAAATGTTCCTGCGCTAACTCTCTCTGCCTTTGCAGGTTATTGCACCACACGGACCATGTCTCGATGGAGAGGCCCTCCCCTCCCTTCCAGAGCTGCAGAGATCACCTCCTCTCACATTCTTGATCAGCTTCCCTGTGGCAACAGCAGCCACAGATCACATGGAAAAGTAATATTAGGAAAGTATTTAATGTATTTATAGCTGTCTTTTAATGACATTTACCAGCTGGAAAGGAGGAGGCCTGCCAGCACCAAGTGATCAATCAGCTTTGAGGAACTCCAGCAAGTGCTCTCAAGACCACCAGCAAGCCTTCCTCCATCCCTGGCTCCATCTTCTCCCATTAGGCTGCAGATCCTTGGGGCAAATCAGGCTGACAGAGTGTGGTTGCCTGGCCCTTATCACAGTGGGACCTTGAATTTAGCCCAGGGCTGAGGTTGGTGCCGCGTACAAATAAATAGTGTTAATTCTTAGATCACAGTTGAGAAATTTCTGTTCTACATCAGCCAGGCAGTCTGTGAGCATGGGACTCATTATGAAGACCCCATATAATAAATTTAGTGTGCCAATCAGCTTTTCCAGAGGCTGAGAGACTACTGAAGCCTGTGCTTGGCCACTGTTTGCAGCAGACCTTCAGATCTCTCCTTACAACAAAATGCCATCAGACAGAAGTTCTGGCTGTTGCAGGAGGAGTTACCTGCACTTGCAAAATTGCAAAGATCAACTCATATGGAAAAGATCACGATTGAAAGGTCCAAGTAAAGCAATTTTCTGCTTCCCAAAAGATGTGGATATAAATAGAACAGTGCCTGAAAATGAGCAGGCAGAAATGAAATACAAACGCAGAGAGCAAGTCTTCTAAAGCAAATAAAGGTTTTACTATATTTGTCCCCACAGAGTGTACCAGACCCATCAGGCAATGCAAATTCCTTCTCTACTCTGCTGCCCCAGCTCCCATGACATGCAAGCGAGGCTGGACACAATCGCTTTGTGCAGTAAGGTT
The DNA here is from genome assembly GCA_020746105.1 of Trogon surrucura. Lineage (NCBI taxonomy): Eukaryota > Metazoa > Chordata > Aves > Trogoniformes > Trogonidae > Trogon > Trogon surrucura. Next base: position 11,588,426 of record CM036630.1, read on the forward strand.
GAGCCATTATTCTCCCTAAGTTCAGGTTGACCTAAAGAGTATTAGCTGAGCAGAGGTGCATGTTCCCATGACCACGTTATTCCCAGGAAGCCGTGCCTCATCGCCGCAAGCCTGAGCATCCATGTACTCTCCCAAGAGTCCCTCAGGAGACACTCCAAAGTTGCTCTCTGAGCATCATGCCTACCTTTTGTTTTAACATCAAGGGGTCTTCAGGCATCTTATCTGTTACTCTAATTGCTCTGACAAGCTGTGGAAATACACGTCATTTAATGTGTAAAGCTATAAAATAATCATTTGCTGTCTGTGCGCTTGATGCTCAGAATCTGCTGAAATTTCATGTGGGAAAAAGCTCCACGGGGCTTGAAGAAATGACTTTTTCATTTCCCCCTTTTTCTCTGAAAGGGAATTTTACAGCTATAGTAGAAGCTCATGTCTCAGACTTCAGGCCTCCATCGCTATTTTTTATCTCCCTTCCTCCCTGTACGGATTGTATTTACAATATTTTGAGTCTTGGTTTTCGTTGTTATAATTTGAAGTTTCGAGTTTAATTTCTTTCTCTGAAAGCCGAGGTGAAATTCAGGTATAGAATAAAGGGCTGCAAATGCTTGCCATTTACAAGACAGGCAATGACAGCAAGAAGGCAAGAGGCTGGGAATTCCTTCACCAGCTCTCCGCACTAATATTATTTAAGCAATAGAACTTAAAAATCCCATCCTCCTATAATCGCATGACCTGGAATAAAGCCAACAGAAGGCCGACAGAAATCTGTAATGCCAAAAACTGCAGGATGAAAAATCTGAGAAATAAGTCCTCTGCAAAAGAAATCCCAGCAAAATACCTGTAGACAGTAAAGTGGTTGAAAGTTGCTAAAACACTTCCAGTGGTTGTGAAAAAGTATTTCTGAAACATGAAGGGTTTGTTTCCTCCTTTTTTAAAAAAATGAATTTCAGCTAATTGAAAAGCTAAAAATCCAAGTGGGGAAAGTCCCTTGGGTTTTGTTTGGCCAGTTTTATTTCAGCTTCTGTGGCTTGGTCTAACATTAAAATATTTGGCTAAATTTTAAAGGAAAAAAAAAAACCCCGAACCCAACTAGAAGAATTAATCTGATCAAAGCCCACTTCAATCCCTATTCCAGAAGTAGATGCACATACCCTTAGTAAAGATGCTGCACTGTGATTTTCTCTCAAGAACCTGGCAGTGCAGTATAGCTGCTGCCTTCTCAGCGAGCTTTGCCAGCAGACAATTTACTGACAGATTTTCAGAGCCCCCATTAGGATTCTTTTGCAGAATACTTGGGCAATACCCGTAGCTAAAACCAAGCTAAAAGATCTTTTCCTAGATAGTGGCATTAAAATGCCAAATAGTAGTTTCACAATAAGGTGTAAGTTTTGTGCAAAAGGAGTTGCAGACACAAAACAATAAGATAGAGCGCAAAGCTCGATGCCTTAATGCAATCCCACCGTGCTGAGGAAGGAGACCTTGAGGGATGGGGGAATGGTATTGTAGCAAATATCACTTCAGCTTTAGCATGCAACACACATTACAGAGAAGAAAAGAGCTCCTGGAAAGAGTGAATGTTATCACAGCTTTTGGGGTTGGGTGCCTTCTTTCTTCTTTCATTCAGACTAAGAAACTTTCAGAAACACTGATGCACTTCCACTACTGCAACTGTGCTGCTTCTGTTCAAGCTTCTGTAAGGAAATCTGTAATCAGAGTGGTTAACTAACAAACTGCTTCAGGACTTAAGGAGTCCTAGAGAAATAGCAAGACGAATTTCTCTGAACTGCTGAAGCAACTCCAGAGGAAGCTTAAATGATGAATATGTCAACATGACAATATGGGTAATGAGAGTATCCTACAAAGGCATTATGCAAGGACTGTCATTTTCTCTGTGTTTGTACAGTGCCTACAGTCAGGGGACCTGACCTGGCTGACTTCCTCTAGAAGCTACTGCAATCCAAATAACAAATAAAAATAATGGGATTAAATTTGAATACGTGATATAAGCCATCATGCCGCAGGGCATATCCAACCCACCAGCTGCCTGAGGGGAAGGTAGGGAGGAAGAAATTCTCCCCATAGGCAGGTTGTCCCATGGCTGCTGTCCCCGAGGTTTCTTGGATCCTTCTCTGAAATGCCTTGTCTTGTACTCCTCACTGTGAGAGACAGGATTCTGAACTAGATGGACAAGCAATCTGATCCACCATGGCAATTCCTATGATCCCATAGAGACGCTATGAATAATTCAGATTTGCTGCAAAAAATCCCACACACATCATGCAAGTTAACTGGTGTCTCCAAGAGAAAAGATCATATAACCTCTTTATAACTGTCATCATCACTATTTATGTGTGTATTTGACAGTTTATGGGTGTCTCCCTGCACAGGCTGTTAAAATGAGATGTAATTAAAATTGCAGCTTATCTTTAATAGGTTTACATGTCACAGAGGGCCCAGTCACAGAAAGTCTTAACCAGGCTCTTTGGTGGGTCAGCAATAAAAGAAGTCACACTTCTGAGCTAGTTTTGGAGAATTGTGGGTAGAGAAAGGTCCAAGAGGAAATTTCCAGTCTCCAAAGTAAAACTGGTGCATGCAGTCAAGATTTAATGACATCAGGACTTTAGTAAGGACCAGGCTAAGTACCTCTTGAAAAAAGCAATAAATAAAGAAATAGCTGTAGGAAAGTGCACAGGAAAATACAGGAGGGGAAAAAAACATTAAGTGCTTCATGGCCTTGAGGAATGGACACCTGCAAAGAAGGAATCTGGTCCATATTCAAGGATACCTTGTAAAGACAAATATTTGCCTACAATATACATATTTATATGCAGATACAGGATTATGTGCACATACAGACTCTATTTCTTTACTTGTAAGGAGCTGAAATTTGATATAAAGTCAGAATGTCGATGAAGAGAGTAAGAAAACCTTGCAAAGGCAGTTAATGGAAAATGTCTATGTTGGAATAATGTAATTGGTCCCTGCAGAGTATTACAGGTTTGGGCAAAATGTTAGATAGTGACAAAGGAGAAGGAATGAGTACCTGGGAATTTTCCCCTTTAACTTAAGAACAGTTCAGGCAGGGAAAAGGGAGGGTGGCTCGAGAAGTTCTTGCCTCTTCTTGCAAGCAGGGACCAAACTAAGAGTCAGAAATTTTAAAGGACCACTTACTGCCCTCTTGCATTCAAAGGAGAGCATGTGGGGATCTTATTGCAGGTCAACAGGAATTGCCCAGTGGCTCCAGGAGTGTTGCAGAAGCTCAGGCTGTGACACCATGTCTTTGAGGATCTATTGTAAAATAACACTTTTCACTCTCTATGCCACACCCTCCAGAGCACTTCTTTAAGTATATTACCTCACCACTCTCTATCTCAGTCAGGCTGTTGGATATTTATTACCATTTTCCTTCATCAAGCCTGAAGGATCTGGCATTCTTCCAATGAAGTTTAGATACCATAACTGACTTCAGATGAAAAAAGTTGCCTACCTAAACTTCCCAAATAAATGTCCACACTCACAAACTACAGTAGAAAAAAACCGAAATCCTCAGAGGATTGTAAGTGAAGGTCCTCAGAAGAAATGGAGGATGGCTTACATCCAGAGATGACCTCAGTGAGCCCGCATCTGCCCAGGTATGCAACACGTCAGTAGCATATATTCAACACAGATGAAGAGCTTAGGAAGTATAGAAACATGGATTCAGAAGTGTCAGCTCGTATACATAAAACCAGCTGCTTAAAAATAATGTTTAGGGTTTGCCTTTATGCAGTGACAGGAAAGGAATTCAGTGTCAAAGCTGACTAAGCATTTACTCCAAAGCACACTCTGCTCTGCTCTTTAATTCTTATGATGCCTTCTTGAGCTACAAACCCATCCCTATGGATCTCTCCACACTACCTACCAATAACAAACAGATTCGCTGAGCTAATGACCCTGCTGTTTGGGCTGGCCCGCACATAACATCCAAAAAAAACCTTCAGGACAAATCCAACAGGCAAATTGAAAACCTAGTGTGAAAAATACTTGTGTGATTTTTAATATTACTCAGTCCTTCCAGACACACAATACTGATGACTCAATCTGAAATAGTATGAGTCAGTCAAACACAGCCCTCAATAACCATCATACCAATCTGTGCAAACCAGAGAATGCAATTTAGACAGTTGCCACTGCCTGGACGACAAGCTCTTTGGGGATGCATCTTCTGCTGGGGTTTGTGAGAGACTGAACATACTGTCAGCAGTTAAATAATACATCCATATCATCACCATATAAAAAATACAGCCAAAAATCTGTTCACAGGGAGATTCTTGTTTTAATTGTCACTTGGATGCTCCTAACCACTTCCTCTCCAACTGAGAATAAAGCTGAACCTTCCTCACACCTCTGTGCCTCTGTTTCCCTCCCTACCCTTGAGCATGCATCTACTTGGGCTGCACAGTCAGTGGAGGAGAGACTGGCTTAATGGTTGATGCTTCCAAGAATGGACGTTTCTCAGGTAGAACACTGTTAAATCTTGTTAAAACCATTTTGAGCAGTTCCTGCTCCAAATACAGTTGAGGGACAGTGGCCTTTTGAAAGCTACAGAAGACCTTTGAAGGTTAGTTGCAGTGCAGCTACTAGAAAGCAATGTGAGCCAACAGAAAATAGTCCGGGGACAGCTCATTTAGTGTGCATTCAAAATTGACCCAAAGGGATGGAAACGGGTCTCAGCTGGATTGTTAAATTGCTAGCTAAGAAAAAAAAAAAAAAAAACCAACACATATGCATTTATTGTAGCACATGTCAAGATTGTGTTACAGGTGTTCTGATCTTTCTACTTTTATAAGTTGATTCAATATTTAGCATATGCTGGCAGCATTTTTTTCCCAAGTCAATGGACTAAAAAATCAACTCTTCTCTATATAACATCACAGGCTGGAATGGAGGAGCTTGCTGCAGTATTCCAGGCTAGACAGCTACTTTTGTCTCTTTCCTTGTTTCTTGCTTAAGAAAATAGTAAAAAGAAAGGAAGAGTGGAAAAAAGAACTACATGAAAGAAAAAAAGTAGGTAAGTGGAAAAGGAAATCTTAATAAGGTTCTTTTTTCTTTTCCTATTTTTTTTTGGAGACTGCTGTATTAAATTAAAGTCATACATAGGTTTCAAAGAAAATCGTATGTCGGTGGAATGGTGAGCCCACCTGACAACGCATGCTAACAGAATTGTAAATGTAAAGGGTAATGCTTGTCACTTCCTGACAGCTCTAAATGGCCTTTTAGTTCAGTACGCAGAGCTGTCATAAAAAAACATAAAAATGCATATGCAGACAGCTGAAACTGCAATGCACATCATTATCTGCAAATGGTATAAGTATCCTGAACAAAGGGCCTTCCAGTTTAAGGACAAGCATAAGACATTTTTCTGCCTCTAGCCTTAAAACAAAGTGCTGTCAAGAAAACAAGATTCTCAGTGCCAGAACTGAGGATTTTCTGTCAATCAGCAAGGTGCTACATTTGTACATATTTTTCTGACCCCAAATATGAGAAGAGCATCCTTAACAGATGTGTATTTAACTTCTGGCAGATACATCTGTTTCTTCTGGCATTTTTATTTTCTATATCTTTTTTTTTCTCCCCCTCAAACGCACTGCAGAGAAGAACAGTTTTTATTGTGCACTTATTAGTTCATAGAATCATAGAATGGTTTAGGTTGGAAGGGACCTTGAAGATCATCTAGTTCCAACCCCCCTGCCATGGGCAGGGACACCTCTCTCCCACTAGAGCGGGTTGCTCAAAGCCCCATCCAGCCTGGCCTCCTATCCTGGCTTTTCCTCCTTATTTATTTAAAGTATCCACATGGTGTCTTCACCATTATTGTGCTAAGATGTTGGAGAACTTCATGGACTAATGTCAGACCAGTATGGGAAATATGCAGAAAAGGTGAACTCCAATCTATTGATGTTCGTGACTACTGTGCTAGTTTGTTTGGCTGCAGTTTAAAATTTTTCAAAGCAGCAAGTTCATTTCCAGCACAGCTTTGAACATGCATAAAAGTAATGAGAGCTTAGCAAAGATAAAAATGTATCCAAGCCAGGATTAATTAACCTGTCCCCTGCACAATTCTGCAAAGAATATTATGAACATAAGAACCATGATGTGCAGTGGTTGCTCAACTCTGATTGAGGTAGTACAGCATTCCTGTACTACCGTATGCTCTCACATTTATACTCCTGAAATCTCTCTAGATAAAGACAGGGGGACTGTTGGCTGCCTGATAAGATTTAAGGATCAGGAAGGAGAGGAACTTAAGGTCCATTGTGAACACTCCGAGGGAAAACTGCCATAAACAAGAATTTCCCCAAGCATTAAACTTCACCTCACGAATACATGAAAGAGCAGTAAGACACCAGTTGGGTTTCTTTCCTTTTTTTCTTCCCAAATCTCTAATCCAAATCTCTTCTGCACGAACCCCACTCACAAGCATCCACTGCACCACACAGAACCATGACTTAGACCTTCAACAGCAGCCCAACCCTCCCAGCAAATGACCTGCGCAAATATTCATTCACCAACACCATCAATAGACCAAGGTGAAATGTGGATGAGCAGCAAATACTTGAACACCAAACCCCAAGTTTCCCAGGTGTTAGACATCTAAAGGTGTCTCTCTAAATTCTCACCTTGGCCCCAGGTTTGGCTGCATTCCGATTCAGATACCTCTGTGCTCATTAAGTTGCATAAGAACCCTTTTTCTGTGGATTGCTTTTCATGCTACTCTCCCAGTCCTGGGTTCAGGCAGCACTTTGGGATCTGTGTATGCATGCAAACAATGACTCTTCCAGCCCTGAACACAACTTACAGTATGGGACCTACTGTGCACAACAGATCCTTGATATATGTTCTCAGTATCTTGAATTATCCACCAAATGTCTCATTCCAGTGGTCTCTACTCACAGTATAAAGTATAGGAATATGAATCAAAGATATCTGCGATTTCAGAACTTCTGAGATCATGGAGGCAAAATATTTCAGTCCGCAAGAAAAGTAAGGAAATAAATGTCACGTATAAAAATCCTCTATTCATCTCATGGCTTATATTTACAAAGTGCTGTGTTTGAATCTGTAAATTTTCCAGTGTGAAATTGCCCTGAACAGTTGCTTAATGGCATCTTAATTTTCCTTTAATTTATCATCTTTAGAATTTCTAGCTGGTTCTCCATTAAAATCCACATTTATCACATGTATAATCTTCATTCCTTTCTTCCAAAATTGCCCAAAGAAACCATCAAAGGATGAGGCTGCAATCCTAAAAATTCATTTCTTTTGTAGCTGCAGTAAGATAATATGGGAATACACAGTCATCTTGGAAAAACACAGGTTTTGTCTCAGATTTTAAAAGATATCTAGTAATTCTGGCTGCCTCTTCCTTCTTGGTGTCATTTTAGATACCTGAGGACATCTAAATCTGATGTTTGGTCCCTGCCTCAATAACTGATTCTAATCCAATCTCAAGAAAAATAACATCTTAATGCTCACTCAACAGTCTTGCTTCCGAAGCTGCCTCTACGGATGCCTAAATAACTAAAAACAACTCTGTTGTATGCCCTCCCCAGAGTCAGAGCCTGCACATGTGCTTTTAAAAAAAAAAACCAATAAGCTTTGCAGACTATGTGTAAAAGCCCCATCTGGTGATGCCTGACATAACAGTATGCTTCCACCTAATTACAGTACACTTAAAAAATACACTGTGCATTATTGAAACAAAAACAAGTGGATCTATGTCCGTCTGCTAATAAATTACACTGGACGGAAGAAAAACTTCCAACCCCAACAGAGCAAGCTGATGAACCAGACTTCCTACAGGAGTAGGAGAGTACAGAGAAATGGAGAGCCAAAGTAGTTTTAGGATGGAGATTGATGTATTTGTGAGATGGACAACATGCCAGTCTGGAGACAACAGTAACCTACACAACTATAAAATGAGTAGAGATTGGGCAGAAGCATCATTCTTTTCCTTGCACATCTGGCCTTAATGACACGAGGCTTTCCTGACACGATGGACATCTCATCTAGTAATGCTTTTCTAAGCACGGTTTTTACATTGCCGTGTTTAAAAAGTGATGCTGTGAAATGCAGGAGTGAGAATCCCCGACTAGCACCTACGGCTGAGCTACACCAGCCAAAATATAACAATATTTTAACCACAGCGATACAGAGTTGGATTTGAACACGCATCTTGCAGACAAAAGCTTCTATATCCCATTACCATGACCTGTGCCAGCCAGGCCTCCTTCTCAATCTGTTCCCTTTAAATTTACAAGGAAGGAAATAACAAGAAAGAAGGACACTCTTTTATTACATTTTTTCAAATAAAATGTCTGTGCTTTCTCTGGATGGTTCCAGCCCGATTTATACAAGGTGAATTTGACCTTCAAGAGGCAGAACATCTGGGAACGACAATTAAAGCCATCTGCACCCAAGGCAAGCAGGTTGCTCGCTATCCACTCCATTCTGTCGCCTTCAGAACATAGAGGAGGGGGGGTAATCTCAAGACAGCCATCCCTTTTTTATTGACTGTCTCCTGTGCTTTTAGAGATGTGAAAATACACCGAGCCTGACTGCACTCCTTCCCAAGGAGGCTCACCAAGGATGGCAAAAAACTCCAGCAGCACTTTTGAAGATTTGTGAGTCAGGTTCTACAGGGAAAGTATTACCTGGATCCAGATTTTCCTTCACATTTAATCCAGCCTTTATACATCTCACCAATCATGACTCGGCCTGCCTGAATTTAGGCTCTAGCATCTTCTCCATGTGACTGAGTGGTTTGTGCATTATTTTACTGGCCATTCAAGTCCAACAGGAGTCAAAGGAGAAGTCATCGAACTCTCTGCTCCTGGCAGTATTGCTTCAAGCTACAGCTCTATTTAGGAAGGCTAGAGGTGTTGAAGACATTTTGAAATGCTGGTAAAAAAACAAATCACTGTTTCCCTGTAGGATTTCAGGGCAAGCGTCCTAGAGTGGTGAATCTTCAAATGTCTGCTGCAACAGGTTAATTTATTACCCCCTAAAACTCTTTCGGGGGGGTGGTGGTATTTAAACCACATACTGTTAAGGTCTATCATGCTGACTACTGCTCTCTCAGTTTTCCCTTGTACTGTTCCACTTGCCTGTACCAAATGATTCCTCACTTCATACTTTGCTGGTGAGCTCTTTAGGATAGGAGGATTTTGCTAGCAGAGCAGGATTTTGGTGTCTGGCCTGAGATGCTGAAGTAATGCACGTGACAGAAGAACTTAAGGCACTAGCTGTGTCATGTAGGTATTTGCACAGAAGGATCATATTCACTTTTGGACAGGCGGTATAGTGTTAATGACTCATTTGGATAGCCAGGCCTGGCTGGAATTTCAGAAGTAAAGGAAAAATAAAAAGCCAGAGGATGGGAAAAAAAAAACCAACAACCAATTACACCAGAACTGGAATCTTTTCTGTGGTATTTGGAGAATTATTATTTTAATTTTTCAAGAGCTCCCTGGGTGCCACCTCTTGGTCCAGCCCATGCACAGCTCTTCTTCAGACACACACAGTGGTGGAAGAGCTGTGCAGGGCCAGAAAACAAGAGGTGGGAGGCCAGAGATCGCGTACAGCAAAGCTGTCCAGAAAACAGGGAAAAGAAATGTATTTTTCCAGGCAGTTTGAGCCAGCTGCAGCCCGAAAGGCAGTCACACCCCCTTTTTTAAACTATGGGAGTGACTCGGACAAACCAGCAATGCAAAATTACACCAGCAGAAAGATATTTTAGTAAATATTCCAACACCATGGATTACATATTCAAGTATTATGCCTTTGGAGATTTAACCCTGCCTTCTTTGAGTGAGAAACCAGACACTTAGAGAATTAACCGAGATTATATTGACAGGTCTAGGTTTCACAACAATTCCCCTTGTATATGCCCCATAAACACCCTTCTTTCCAGTGTCAGTCATACATTCATTTCCTACCACAATAATTCTTTGCTAAGATCCCATTCCCATAATAGAAAGAGAAAAAAAGTGAGTGACACCTCAAACAATATTTGATAGTCTAACAACAATTTCTAACTTCAAAGACTATCTACATAAAAGTTGAAGACTTTTCCTACAAAACCAAACCACTGGGAAATCATTTTCCATCTGACATCAATTCCCCAGCTACTAGAATGAAGGCTTTAACTAAAAGTGTAACTTTTACTAGAGGTTCTTTAACATTTTAATTTATGCTATGAGAAAGTATGTACATAGTCAGGTTATATTGTGTCAGAATTTAAGAATGGGGTGTAAGAGAGATAACCCCACAAATCAAGGAGAGGGATGGCCTTCAGGGCCAGCTGTTAAGCACTCAGATACGTGACTGAGTTACAGTGGTTTAACAGATTACAACATAGGAATATTTGACTGATTAACCCCAAGTCTTTATGAACACAAAAAACATAAGAGGTACAACTAAGAGCAATCCTAACCCCCAAAATTATTTTCCTAAAGGAATGGAATGAATTTTTCAGAGTTGGATCACTACAAATGACTGGAGAAAGCAAGGGATGTAGGTCTGCAAACCATGTATTCAAGACTTGGCGCTGGCAAGCAAAGATCTGTAAGGTTTGACAATGGGTCATTTTCCTTTCCCAGAAATACTGACTAAGCCCCACAAAGTCTTCTGTAACAGTCCTTGTTTTCAAACCCTGCTTTCATTTCTAGCTGAAGAGGAGATTGCATGTCTAACGCATCAAGTTGTGACCTTGTGGTGAATTAAACGGGTGAGCATGTTAAAGGCTTGTAAATGTATCTGGACCTTTTTTTCTCACCATCTGTTTCATACTTGATATCTTGATAGATAGTTCAGCTTATTACCCACCACGAACGTCATCTCTCTGCTGAAGCCTTGTTATTTGAAATATGGGGTGTCTCCTTTGTACAGCAGTGACTAAGTACATTGGAACCCACTTAAATTTGTTTTAAATGCATTAAATTGGTAACATGCAGTGTTGCTGTATACCAGTTTCTTAGTTACATATTAAAAGTTTAAATGATTAAACCAATTTAATGCATGAACCAGGCACTCCGTGCGGCTGAGAACAGTCAGGTTTTCCAGTGAAATGTTTGCCTGGTAGTTAGCATTGTACAGAGGTATGCAGATGCTTTTGCCAGGAGAAAGTGAAATAATTGATGCAGCTGAAAATGACCTTGATCTTAAAGTCATTACCTCATTTCTTGAAATATCTGAAAATACAATGACAGAAGCAAGGGCCTGAGTGACTACCGTGACTTTTACTTTGTCCTGAGTATCAGTGTGACATGGGTACATGCCAACAATATATCATTTTCCTGGAACACATGACAGTAAAAAGTTGGGGTCATGTTTTCAAGCTGGCTTTTCTTTTCTCTCTTTTTTTTTTTTTTTTTTGGTATCTGTTAGTTCTGTGTCTCTGCAGACTTTACATGACGTCCTCCTGTCTGCCTACATCTATTTTATAGATTAATAGTACCTGTAACTACTCAGCTGAAAGGTAACATAATGGCAAGGGTGATGAAACCACACGCTCCATGACATAGTAGGGTGACTCACGGGGTCAGGAATGAATTCCTGCCTTTCACCACTGACAGAGCCTGTGTGGCTCCCAAAGCACTATGCATGGTGAAGCAGTGACAAGGCACACCTGGAGATGCACAGAAGCCCAAAAGGTCCACCAGGCTTTTCTGCTTCCCAGGGGGAAGGGTAGATTTCCTCAAGCTGCCACGGGACTGGTTATAGCACACCACAGCGGGTCTCTGGGGTGCTTCAGGCCAACTGATCCAGAGCCCCGAGGCAAACAACTTTTTGATTACCAGACTTTCATCTGGGTTATCAAGGTCATCTCTGCCTCTTGGAGATACACTGAAGTGAGTGGCTGGCAGCACCAGGCTCCCTCCTACAGCTGCCCACAGAGTAGAGCCACCCTTTCTAATGCGGCAAGCCAATTTCTGCAGCCTCTAGTCTTCCCTGAGATACCAAAAGAATGAGACTTGTGCCTTATTGGTGTTACAAAACAACGGTTTCCCACGCAAAGTGTGGGATCCCAGTCATGCCTACAAACCATATTAGCTTGTTAGACTTTCTACCTTCTCTCTTTGAACAGCAGCATTCACAGAGGAGGTAGGAATACACTGGCCCAAAGAAAAGAGGGAAAGGAATTTAAATGTAGTGAACTAAAAGTTGCACAACAAACATAACTGCAACCAAACACCACCTGCCAAGTGCTAAGAGACTTGATTCATGCAGCAAAATGTCACACCGAGCAGTTTGGACACAGCCAGCTGTCACAGGCAAAGCACTCTGCATCTGAAGATGACAGGTTACAGGAGCTGCTCATGGCTCGGGAGGAATCCAAGAATCACAGTAATGACTTTATCTTGGAGAAAAGCTTCTTCAGAAACAGTGCAAGAGCCAGAGCTAACGTCAGGCTAACGCTTGTGCAATAAACACATGTGCCACAGTCTTAAGGAGAAGAAGCCGAGAAGGTCCAGTGGTTTTAGTGGAATTTCACCACCCGCGATGCAGCCCGTGGCTCTGGAGGCAATGTGCTATGGGCACAATGTAGCTTCATCTTTTCATCTCTGACCTTTTCATGACTTCCCTTCCTGCTGTCTGTCAGGACTAACACTGAGAAGGGAGGTATCTGCAACAGTGGAGATGTAAAGTTTTCAGAGTTGTCATTCGTCTCTGATACAGAAATGTCTTTTCCTAAATATAACAGTTAAATACACATCAAGGTGCTACCAACACTTACTTGTGTTACAAAGATGGTTAAGTGTTGGCAGGATACCTGTATTCGGTACATGTCATGCAGTCAAACTCAGTTCCTTATAAACCCTGCCTGATTTCATTATCATTTATTATTTTCATTTATTTTTATGTAAACAGTGTCTCTAACAGTGGGAGCAGGACCTCACCAAGACACCAGAGGTTCTGTTTCCCAAACCAAACACAGTACAGATCTTTCAGCTCAAACTGAGCTTTGCGCACAGATTTGGATTTACTCAGAGAGTTCAATTAGGAATCCAATTTTATAATCAATTCTTCATTGTTTCAATCAATGTTGCTGATATAATGCATCAGAGAACCTGTCCCCTTGATGGAAGATTTTTAAAAGCTGCATTTTATGGCTATGTCACCACCAGGCATTTGAGGATTTGAAACATTTGTGAAATAGGATTTTCTGGTAAAATCTTGTGTGGTCCATTAAACATACAATACACAGCAGAGGAAATACTTGATTATGCTTAAACACTTTTCTCTGTTTCTGGTAATATTCCAAATGAATGCAGATTTGCCACATGATGATCAGTTCCTAAGATGGCTTCTGAAGTTTGCAGTTTTACTGTTCTGCTTTGCAGTTGACAAGTTACCTGGGACTACACTAGGTTAGAGCTTGCCCCTGCAGATATTTTGTATTTGCCCATGATATTACCATTAAAGCAAATTTCCTAGGAATTCCATTCAAATACCCTAAACATACTGCATATACGCGTGTTTTTGCAGCACTCCCATATGTGTATTTGGTTTGCTTGTGTGCTGTACACAAAGCACATGTGGAATCTGCAGGCATAACAAACAGGGTCATTAACTGAAACATTAATCATGCTCATGCAAATCGTGCGAATTTGCACTATTAGTTCTACTAGAACAGTGTCTACATAATTTAATGCTTTTCTTCAAGTCTCAGTGTGGGAATCCAACAGTTCTTAGCTGGCAGCGCTGAAAGTGTCATTTTTCTAAGGATATGTGTAAATAAAATGAGGATGTCCAAAGTACACGTGTAAAGTGGTAGATACATTCTTGTACTCCACGCTGCATTACAAGCATCACAGCTCCTTAGTCATTGTACAAAAAGAAAAAAAAAATTCTACAGCGCATCAACTGCAATATATACAACTTAATATAAAACCCCTACCCTTTAAGAAATCCACTGAAAAAAATATGTGACACTCCACAAATAGAAAGACCTATTTCAGTGGAGTGAGTCTCCTGAATTTTTCTTCCCAAGCTGACCTAGCCATTGCTCATGGATTTGCCACATTCTCTATTAGTGAAGTAACTTTTCTTAAAAAGTGATACTTTGCATGCATTTGAATCAAAGTTCGGAATTTTTATCTGTTCCATGTACTGAACAACACCGAGGGACAACTTGAAAGTTGGGAATGGAAACAAAAACTTGGGTCATCTAATGCAGTTCTTCAGGACAGCGGTGAAACTCATCTTAGAAGTGCCTAGTAAATTCAGCAAACAGCCAACCCATAATTATTACCTTTCTCAAAATTCAGATCTCCAGGACCAAAAAGACCAGAAGCTTAGCACAGCATAGGAAGGGAGCAGGAGACAGTTTGACCACTACCAACGTAAAAGAAATAGCCTACACAGAACACAAGCTTGTACTGCCATTGTCACAAACTCAAAGTTATTCAATGATATCTAGTCCTAAATGTATAACACACTATCTTCAGACATCATACTCCATTCAAAGAACTTCAACAGAACATTAAAAAAACACCTTTTCTTAACATCCATCATAAGGACACATACAGCAGCTCCTGAAGCACATAGAAAAAAAAGCATGCAGCAATTTAGAACAAGAAACAAATACAGATAATGTAGTCTCTGGAAACTATGGGCATAAAAGAAAGAAAACAAGATTCCAACTTTCAAAGCAAAATTCGTTCTAACACTATCACTGGAATAAATGGGAAAATAAGCATTCTCAAAATTCAGAATGAAAATTTGGCTTTAAAATAATGTTCTTGGTTGCTTTTTCTTACAGTTTTCTCCATATACTGACAAATGCAATACAACACAATCCCCTACCCACACCAAAATAATGTTTGGCTGAGTTCTGGTTTTGGTGCAAATGTTTCTCTGTTGAAACAGCTTGCTCATGTCCTCATTGGAATCTTGGAACCACTTTCTGGCTTTATTACACATTCACTGTGTCACCATCAGTAAATCACATAATCTGCACAACACAAATTAACATCTGTAAAATTGGGAAAGACGTTCTGGTTTAAAGAAGTTGTTGTGAAGCTCAGTTAGTTAAACCACTAATTATTTTGCTTAAAGTTATTGGAATTAAAGTTGTTTACAACTACATATGATTTTTGTAATAAGTAATTTTGGATAAGTAATTATCTCAAGCATTTTAGTCTAATCTGAGCTAAGCAAAGTGAATGTAGCAAAGAGAAAGTTCTAACAGATTCCCATGGAAATGGAAAGAAGATTTTTCATTCAGAAGACAGGAAATCCAAATCCTCATTTGCCCTTACTCCTTAACAAACCCCACCCAGGTCCTACATCTTCCAAAGCACATCTTGCCTGTATCACAAGCCATCTAGCAAAAGATTATACCATAACTCTGGCAATGCAAATTAAAGACAAAAGTTTAAAATTATTATCCAAATTACCTGGATTTACTGACATTGATAGGCTTAAATCTCCAGGGGCTAGGCTGTATCATTAACAGAGAAGGTGAGGAAGGTAAAACAGAGGCAATTACTTAGTACTTCATAATAACCTGAACTAGAATTCCCTGAAGCGCCTGTGTTTGCCTGATGTAACTCACAGGTCAATACTTCAATTCCTCAGCTCTCCTTGGAAAATTCTGAATTCCTGCAGACGCATGGAAGGAAGCGGCCACTGGCCAACCCTGCATCTGCTGATGCATATTGTTCTCAAACGCAAAGTCTGGGTGGCTCTTGCGCACACCATCAGTCTCATCAGCAGTGGGAAATCCACGTAGAATCTGTCTTTTGCCTCCAGGCAAGTTCAGTTTTCTGATGCAGAGAATCAATCAGGAGAAGTCATTAGAGACCTAAAATGCATAGCTTACCTCAAAGAGACTCGTCTCTCCGGGTTGCCACTGTGATTAACAAATGAGGATAAACTCATCTGTGGGCAACTTAGAGCAGGGTTCTCACTGAGGTGATCTGAATTAGCTTCTTGAAGAGCTCTTTCTTCTCCACCATTTGTAGGGAGAGCAGTCTCCTGACACGTAGCAACTTGACAAGTAACCCCTGACAAGTGTAACCTGAGTTCATCTTCACAAAAAAAAATCACCAAAAAAAAAAGCCAACTCAAAAATGCAAACAACCCAAACTTGCTTAATTTTCATACTGATGGACCTTGGGTGTGTGAGGGACACAGCAGGTTGAGGGGCAGCCTTGTGATGACTACAGGGTCCTTACCAAGCCCAGCTGAGTCATAATCTTCAAGGAAGAAAAAAAGGCTTTTTCCCTTTTATGTCCAGACATGTGCAGGTCCTGGCATTGCTGCAGGCTCACAATAGAAGACCTATCTTATTCATACTGCAAAAGACCTGGAACCTGACACTTCTCTTGGGCACTCAGTCCTAACCGGCAGGATTTGTCTCTGACACTCTCCCTTCAAGACAAGTGTCAGCAGGTGATGAACTTTGTATTTTTCACTCCTGCAGCTTCAGAGTCTGGATCTCTGTTTCTGTAGAATTTATGAATGGTAAATGTCAAGCCCTTTGTTTTTTTTCAGACCTGTAGTCGTGGTGTCAGAAAATAAAGGAAAGATGAACAATACTCTTCTCCATCCTTTATTTTGTAATTTCTTACACTGAAGAAAATGAGCTGTATTGCTTGGTGTACAGTAAGCACAAAAAATAATATGCATCAGGGAAGACTCCAACACACCATGGTGGCACCCTCCTGGTCTTGCCCCCTGAGCTGTGTGCATTGGTGCACTTGAAAATTACACGTGTGATATTGTAACCACACACCTTGCAGGGCTTGATTGTATTACAGAACTACTGCTAACTTTTACAGTGATTTTAGTGTTTTGGTTAATTAGTTCCACCTCATGAGACAAAGGTCTCATAATTACACTTTGCAGAATGTTCATTAGCTGAGCAGATTGCTTTTTCAGCTCAGGGCATCTCTAGCAAAGGCTCTGTGGTCACTGTTTAGGGATTGTGGCAATGGAAGAGATGATGAAAACCATGCTGTAAGCCTGCCCTCCCAGTGAACCAAGAGTTCTAGCTGGTCTAATGTGACTGGACAAAGCTGAGATTTAGAACAGTCCTGGCTAAAGCAAAGCAAATTACTTAGCATGAGCAGTTTAGCCCTTACTCCTGTTTCTGATTCATCCACATCTTGTTCTGCAGATTGACTCTGATAACTTTACACAAATGTATTTCAACGGGAGTGGCCTGTGAACCATTTACTTCAACTCTGCCTTTGTCGACTCTGCCTTTGATTACTCCTTATACAGCCCCAGTTAAAGAGCACTCAACTCCAAACACACACCTACCCCTCAGTTATTTTAAGTCTAGGGAAAACCTGAACCTGATCATTAGAGGCTTTCAAGAGAGCATAAGCACATCCTTAAAGGCCTGACTGATTCTAGATCACCTCATTACTGAACTACACTGCACAGGTTTTTCTTTCCCTGGTGAATTACTCACACTGTGAATGACAGCCTGCGAGCACCCCACGTGCCAGGGCAGCATCTCACCTCCCTTTGGGGATCCCAGGCTCTACACTTCTGCAAACCCGCCAGGACAAAGACCAGCCCAAAACACCAACCCTCTTCTCAGGCAACAACAAGTTCTTCTGTTCCCCCAGCAGCTGTGAAGCGAACACAAAAATACCTCATTCGCACAGAAGCTTGTTGGAAGAACAAGAAGAAAGGAACAGAAATTTGATCAGACCACTTGTTCTTTTGAACCAACGCTTCTACTGGCACATCTACTGCTGCTCTAAGCAGCTGCCATATAGTCATTTTGTGAGCAATTTCTTTTTAAACTAGGAGGCTGAAGACCTCATAACTGATCGTAGCCGACATAGCTTGTATATTTTCCTGGAGACAATCAAACATAACTATCCCTAGACCAAGGCATCGTGACGGTAGAAACAGTATCCCTTAACCCAAGCTCTCCTTAATACTCCATCCTAATAAAGAGTGATTCCTCAGGAAGTGCTGTACCTATTGCCCACATGCTAATACCAGCTTGAGTTTCATTATGACTAATGTCACAGTGAATTCCAAATGAATTATTCATGATTGGCTCCTTCTTTTAAGGCCTTTGGCATGTGACATGTTTTTCACATTGCCTGTAAAATGTCTGTGGTAGGAAAATGCTCATAGGTGTCCTTGGCAGCTGGAGGCTGACATTTTTGCTTTGTATCCAATGAGAGAAGCTTAACACTTATTTTCAGGAGAGAAAGCCTTTTGCTTCCCACAATTGGTCTCCTTAAAGTCAATATAAAATAGACCAGATGGAGGCTGATACACCTGTCTTGGTTCTTCAGGAGAGATATGTGTTCTTGCTTTAAAATAAAAGCAAATACCATCTTCATTACCTGACATCTCAACTACTGCCAAAGAAAATGTCTCATGTTGCCTAAAAACTAAGAAAAATAAAAAAATCCAACACTCCTTCAAGTCACTTAATTTCTCTGGGCCTCAGACTGAAATTTCTAAAGCAAGGGAAAGGATCACATATTTCCTCATCTCTTGCTTCAGCCTATGGTTAGCTTTCTAGGTAAGGAAACCCTTGGGAGACAGAAGTGCCATTGAAGTAAATGGGACTTGACTTTAGTTGAGACCTAAAGAACTCCATACCACAGCACAGCCACAGGAGTAGAGATAACTAGTAACTTATCCAGGGTGTCACCATCTCCTCCTTTTCTTAGCACAGCTCACCACATTTTTCACTTGTAGTGTGGTTCGCACACACTACTGTTAGAGGCTTTTCCCAAAAAGGTAGACATCTCCCAGCCTGATACATAACATCCTCCAGTTTTCTCTCCCCAAAGAGTTGAGCTTAAAGGAACTAGCAGAGCCCAAGGTACATGACAATTGGAGACTCACAGACTTCTCATACATCTAAAAGGAGTTGGCTGTTTGGGTTTTTGTTAGACTATCCACACCTGAGAAAAAATTATCATTGTGTCTAATCCGAATGAGAAGCCCTGCTCCTCTCCCTGTGCCACCTTGTGCTCCCCAGGGTTCACAGGCACACAAAAGAAAGGTTGGACCTTCCAACCAAAGGCCCATCCAGCACAATATAGTGTCTTTGGAAATGGCTTGTAATGGGCATTTAGAAAAACGCATGTAAGAAGTGATGGAAGTATGAAATTCTCTGTGTCTTCCCCATTTCAAGCAATTTGTGGTTTCAGGATTTCCTGAGCTGTAGCCTACATGTGCGTCATCTCATTTAATAGCCCTTTAGAGACTTTTGCTTCCACTCACTTGCTTAGTTGCTTCTTGAATTCTAGATATCTACAACATCCTGTGGCAATGAGTTCCACAATTTAATTAGGCATTGTGTGAAAAAGTAGATTTTGTTTGTTTACAGCCTGTTGTGCAATCATTTCATTTGGTACTGTTTAGTGTTACGAGAAATAGCTAATAACCATTCCCAACAAT
Organism: Trogon surrucura; assembly: GCA_020746105.1. Lineage (NCBI taxonomy): Eukaryota > Metazoa > Chordata > Aves > Trogoniformes > Trogonidae > Trogon > Trogon surrucura. Next base: position 11,607,860 of record CM036630.1, read on the forward strand.
TCTGTTTCCATATCACTGGTTATTTCAGACTGGCAATGGATAGACAATACTGGAAAGTACTGAAATTGCAAACAAATGTACCAAGGTTTGCAAGAAATATCAGAGTTAGAGGGGAAGGGAAGTTACTTTGCATAAATGAACTGTTACTACTTTTGTGCATATTCCTTAAAGCTGTATAAATGTGACAAAATACTCCACTTATTTTTTGCTGTGCCTCTATCTTAGGAACACAGAAAGAAGTTGCTTGCATTTTCAATAGTATTTTCATTGAAATCAATGTCCTTATAATAGGAGGCATTCACATTTTACAAGCAGTAATATTTGAATAAATATTAATATTTGAATAAAATATTAAAGTGAAGTTTTCTTCCTAAAAGTTAAAACATTCTCAATTGGTTTTCTAACCAAACACCATACTGAAGTATTCATACTATTCCCTTGATGTAAGTATCACAGCAATGTTATCTAAATAAAAAGGCAACAGTGAAAAAGTTTGTAAGAGGGACCCACTGTATGATTGCTAGCTGTTGGTACTTAACGTAAAATATCTAACTTACAAAAGCACTTTGGCATGTGTTTGGACAAGCCTTATCAATAGCTGTAATGAGAAAGGACTAACAAAGGACTTTCTGTACAAACAGCAAATAAGATGCTTGCAGACAGAAGGGAATTTATTCTGAAGGAAAAAGAATGAAGCCTGGTGTTCTCATTCACTGGCCCTTCACCTAAAGTTGTTTTATTGTTGTTCGTGTGTGTCTTAAGTACCATGAAGAACAGCATATGCTATTACAAGGATGTCTTATTTCATCTGACTTTTGTTCCCCATAACCAAGCACCATTGTCATTATCAGATGGCAAAAGTAAACTAGCAATAAAATCCTAGCATTCATTTTCTTAAATAGTCTCTAGAAAAGCTTGCTTGTCACATAAGTCAAAGCTGGAGACATAATATTGTCAGGACACATTTAGTTTCCAAAACAGTAACTGTAGTAAATGAATACACAGGTATAAATAATTTCATCACTTAATTGTAATTTATAAATGCAGAAATCTGTTTTTCACTTTTAAAAAAGTCTGCTTTAGACAAGATTACAAAAAGAAGTTAAGACTGATGTCAGAGCTAGAGCAGCGATCACTGGGGAGTGACAGGTCGTTTATTGAGCAGTAACGAGACTGAACTCAACCCATTGCTGAAGGGCTGCTCGTTAGAGGCACGAGGTTGTTCTGCGCTATCGCCCCTTCCCACACCACAGCAAGGGGCCCCTGAGAACTCAACTCACATGCTGTGAAAGCAAAGGAGAAACAATAAGTTGATCATTTTGATTCGAAGTAGATTAACACCCACTGAAAGATTCCCATAAACTTCACCTGGCCCACTCTCTCCCCACTGACACTGGGAGAGACCTCCTCTGCCACATGGAACATTGAGCCTAGAGGATCTCATGCGATCTGCCCTCTCTCAGCAGCTAAATAATTTTGGCGGCCTGCACAGAGGCAGTAGTAGGAAGCAATGAATGGTACGTAACATTATTGAGCTGCTTCTTGCTGTTGTTTCTGTAGGAGAGAGAAATAAGCAAGAACCAGCAAAGCCCCTACTAAATCCATGATCAAAGTGAGATGTGAAACCAATTAGTAGGCTAGCCCAGCACCCGTAACGTTGCTGTCTACACCATGAAATGTTATAAAACAAAACAGAACACAAAAGAAAAAAATGAAATCAATAAAGAACAGCTCATGCCAAACAATAAGCCTGCGGGTGCTCGCAAGGTGCAAATTCAATATGACTAGTGGCACTTCTAGAAAACCAGCTACGATTGAGATGAAACTGAGCAGAAGAGAAATTCAGAAGTGAGGATGAGTTTTCAAAATATGTCAGGATTTATTCTGTTCCTAAAAGAATCAGACAGTTAATCCACCCTGTTGGCAGGTGTATGATAGTAGGTGATTCCTTGCAACAAGCTCTATAACTATTCTCATTATACTGTTCTCCAGATGGTGATGGCGGTAAAGTGAGCAGGGGCAGAGCACAGAGATGGAGAACCCATTCACCTCACTTGCAGTGTAACTGAACATGCAAAAACAAAGGCCTGATCAAACTGAATTTCTTGAGTGGAGGTGACATACAGCATTGGTTTAAGTGTCTCTGTAGACACCAGCTTCTGCAATGCGCCTTTGGGAATTCTAGGTACCTCATTTGGGGGAGGGGGGGGGAAGATGATGGTGGACTTTGCTGCATTTGAACAGTGACTTTGAGTCCTGTAGGAAATTAGGTGACCTGGCTTAAGGATGGCACATTACTCCTAAAATAGAGTTTTCTGCAAAAGAAGTTTCTAAGGAAAAAAAAACAAAAGCAGCTTTTTTGGGGATTAAAACATTTAATGCCTGTTTCAAACATTTTCCAGTTAGCTCCCACAAAATGCTAAGAAACCTAAGAGAAAATTTGGTTCAGATTAAGAAGTTATTTTCTTTTTTTTCTGTGTCAATAAGTAAATTTTAACATTTTTCAAATTCCTCCACCCTGTTTTCCCCTTAAAACAAAGTTGACTCACTTCCAGAAGGTGCAGCAGCACTGAGACATGTAGAGCTCAGCAGCTGGTGGAATATGGTTTCTTCAACATTTCTCTAGCCAGCTCTCATCATCCATAGCAGGATGAGTTGGTCACATCTGCTGACCTCCTAAAACAGTGTGGCTGCTATGAGTAATTCTGTTTTTTCCCACGCAGTGAATAATCCCTACAAAGCATCAACATCCCAAAGCCTGTCATTACCACCTACCAACCTTGGAGGGAGAAGTGTAGAATAAGGCTGCTTTCTGTTCCAAATAACAGGGAGGAAAAACAAAAAAAACCAGCTATGCTAAACAGCAAAAAACCCTATCTTCCACACTGACCCTGCAGAGCAGACTCTGTGCTGCACGTTCCAGAGGGCTGGATCCCTGGAGACCAGAAAATTCGTCCTTATTTATTTATTTAAATTAAAAAACCTAGTCTTGACCTCAGAGATGTATGTTTATTATCAGCTCCAATACACTTGTCACAGCTTTGGCTGGAAGGCAAGCCAAGGGAGGATTTAAAAATAATAATAATCCAAGAAATTTCTCCATTTCAGATGTCATTGAGTTTTGTTCCTAATTAGAATAAAGTTTGTCTTTCAGATTCCAAAGCCTTTGGATTAGTGGTTTTAAGCATGATGTCATTTTCCTGTCCATATGACCACAGCATAGCCTTACCTCGAGTGTTTGGTAACAACAGAAAAATAACTGTGGAAACCTATATGAAATTCTGCAGGGCCTGAATCGGTGCCACACCACTACCAGCCACAGCTCGGGAGCCAGCAGTCAGGACCTCTACGAGGGGCTGTGTCTATTCACTCTGACCCTTCCCAGACAGCGAGGCTTGGCCACGACGACCCAGCGAGCCTTACTCAGAGGCTTACACAGTTACCTGTTTCAACTATCCATGTTTAATGTGCATATGTAAAGTGAAGATAGTTTGTCTTTTAAAACAGAACAGGCAGAAAAAGAATTAGTGGACCCGATTTATTCCACTTATAACTACATTATGTTATTCCAGAGCCAAATTTCATCCGTATGTGAACTGCAACCTTCAGTGACTTAAAGTATGAGCAATTTCAGGTTTGCTATCTCCCTTTCTCCACCAACTGTGCTTCTCATAGAGCAAACGGGACCACTGGTATGTGGTATTTGTATTAGAATTGGCATTGTTAAAGCTTTCAGTGGCTTTAACAACTGAATTCAAGTTGTTCAGAACAGTTATTATTCAAGTTACTTAAGGACAGTTCTCATCCCTCAGAGTCTCATTCTCACCTTAGAGTCTTAGCACAGGAGAACAGGGTGAACACTGAACTGGGATGAGAAAACAAATGATAACAAGATAGTAAAAAGGTAATTTGGCTATAACAGCAAGCCAGCAGCTGGTCAATCCTCTTGTAAACTGCACGTGGATAACAGGTTCGGGTTTTGCAAGGGTTTGAGTGATTTTGTGTATCTCATTATTAATGGGTTTATTACTTCTGGCAGCAACTGCCTTGACAGCAGTGGTTTTGTAGATGTTTGCTTTTCTTACAGAGAGATTTCAATGAGCCTGTCAGGCTGCCTTGTGCCTTTGAATCATATACTGTCATAGGTGCTCAATAGAAATCCACCCTTAGTGGTCTCTGCTGATCCTGAGCAGGTGCCTTTGGAGCAGAAAGGTCTTCTGTTGCACCATCAGGGCTGCACTGAAAACGTCACCTGGGGAGGGGCCCTGGGATGCTGCAGTTTGCTGGGGCGGTCACAGGTTATCTGCCCTTGGCTCCACTGAACAACGCCACTGAATGGACACCAGGTGAGAACACAGGCAGTTCAGGCCACCAGCAACATGAAGCCATCCTGTCCTCGTCTCTCTCCTCTCAGAAGTCAAGGCACACGCGCACACTACAAGTGTACGAGTTCAGTTCGTATTTGAAGAGCATCCCAAAAAGCCATCTTGCCAACCCTCCCTCAAGTCTCTATGCCAAACCCATTCATACTGGAGTGATAATACTTGACAGGAATCAGTTTAGTTTGGCTGAAAAGGAGGCATCTTAAGGAAAAAATATGGTTTCAGAGGCCCACCCAAAAATGCAAAGGCTGGACTCTGTCTGAGAGCAGAACTTGGCCTCCTGTCTCCGCTCCCACAAAAAATGCTTGTAAATGTTATGCTCTTTGGGCTGTATTTTTTTTTTCCCCTTGCATTAAAAACTGAGTGAATTTAGTGCTTATAAAACCAAGGGGCTGATAGCAACTGGCTAGAACCAGATGTCAGGAAGACTGGAGCATATCGTACGAACAGATCGTGCACACATAACTATTCAGAAGTATGTAGCTGCATTACTTATTCTCAGTCAGGTTACTGAACAGATTGATTTCTGAGGCAATATAAAAACATTATGCCAAAACCCCAGGGCTTGGGAAGAAAGGGAAGTGGGGGAAGGTAGAGATGTCTGTAGCTATCCACATCTATGGATTGGGAGAGAAGAAATATATTCCCTCTCCCCACCCTTGCAGCTCTGTCCTTCCCTGCTGTCCCAACCAGCCGTGCACAGCAAGCTGAGCACACACAGATGCCATGCTCAGTGACATCTGTAACCAAGCAAGTTGCTCAGCTTTTGGCAGAGAACAAGTGTCCCAGCACAGGGGACAGGATGACCTCCCAGGACATCCAGCCCCACATTCTCCTGATGTGGGGCCACACAGGCTGCTTTAGCCACCACCATTCAGATTGCACACAGATCCAAACACTTTCAGGAAGGCTTGTACCAGAACTATGTGCCTGAAGAGCCAGCATGTCCTCAACAAGGCATAGAAGGTAAGTGGTGCAATCTGCCAGTAAGCCCCATGGCAAGACAAGCCTGTGGAGCTGGCTCCCTTAAGGAATTTGAGCTGTTAGTTTTAATGGCTTGGAGGGGTTTTTCTGAATAAAAACCGGATCAGTTTTATTGACTTAGAGTGAAATGTTTCTGTTTATAGCTGTTGCTCCTTGAGATTTCTGTTAAAATATTTAAACAACCTTAAAGTCTCCTCCTCCGATCCCACACCCCCAGTTCCATTCTGTGCATCCCCATTTGGCTTTTCTCAAGCACCAGGGCCTCCCAAAGCTCACTTTTGGCTTTTCAGGCTCTTGCTAACAAAACCACCTTCCTTGCTGCACACATTTCTAGAGCATTTAGCTATCAGCAGTGCCTTGTACTGTGTTCATGTTACTAAAGCCCCTCCCGAGCTTTTTCCCACCACGTGGTCAGCCTCACTGCCAGCCAGCCTCAACTGACCACCAAGCAGCAACATAAAACCCATCACAGCTGCAACTCAGGTTCTTGTTTGAATCAATTTTTCCTTTGATTTCCATTCCACAGACTTTGAGGAGCCATTACACCCCCCACTCAAGCTTTCGTACCCCACCTCATGGTATGCCACCAGCAGTGCAATGTCCACCACCTGGGTGGGTTGAGATCACACCAGGAGACTGAGTGCCAGCAACACCTTAAGCCTCACTCAGGGCAGGGATTCAGTAGGTGAGACAGCCTACCCTTGCATGCTACGTCCCTAGCGACATGAAGCCTTGCAGCTTTGTCCAGGAGACAATTCCCTCCCAGCTAGATCCAGAAATGACTGCAGCAGCAGGAGCACACCAGCACTCTTCCTGAGTGCCATCCCTCCCTCAGGTCCATGCTCAGGACACCAACACAGTCTTACTCTTTCTTTTCAGGCCATGACCACATACCACAAGGACTTTTGCTACTTCATTAGACTTAAGTTCACTTTTACACACACACACCACTCACCTTTATTTATCTGATTTATCCAAATCACGGAAAGACTGAGATCTATGAGCTTCTTTAGTGGCCTGTGCCGCACGCACTGGGATCACAGGTTGCGATCATTAGGTAAAGCCTGAGATGAGAGGAGACAGGAAGCTAATAGTAACACTGATGACTGTGGTGGTGGGTGCAATTTTAATCTAGTGACTCAAACTCAGCAAGCAGAAAAGTTGCAATATATTAAACTGTAAGAGTTTACAAGAGCTGAACATCTAAAATACAGCTCTGAGAAATTACTCCTTAAAGCAGGCAAGCAAAAGCATCTCAGACAGAACCAGGAGAATATTGTTTTCACAGGAAACACTCTGTGGGTGTGTTATAAGCTCTGTTCTTTGGCCTGTCACCACATTATTTCTGCACTTCTTGTATTTCTCTCTCTTCTCATACTCAAGGATTGTCCTGTGATACAGCAGAAGTGCATTTACAGCTAAAATTACAAAAGTGGTCCATTATGCTTTTTAAGGTAGTAAAAAGGCTGCTGTTTGTCACAGCTGTCTAGAGCCCCGAACGCCTACAACTGGCAGAACCGTGATCCCTTTTCCTCTCCTCCCGCCCAGGCTGAATCTGTGCATGTATGCACACAGACTAAAGCTATGTACAAACAGCTCTTTTAATGTGCTCTTAATAAAAATAAATAAATAAATAAATAAATAAAAAATTGGTGCTTCAGCAAGGCAAGAGGTCAGAGCATTCCTAAGCACTTATTTCAGAATAGCTCTACTTCAGCTGCTGCTTCCTGGCTTCCCACAGTGGCCACACCAGCTTTCCTATCTCATGGGGCAAGGGGAGCACAGTGAGTCACCTCAAGGGGACTCTTCCCAGAGGTGGAAAGGTCTCAGCACATCCAGCAGGAAAGTTGTAAAAAGATGACAGAGGAGCAGTGGACCCTCATCTAGAGCCAACCATTATGGGGCGGAGCTCAGAAGCCCAGGAAGACCCAGTCCTATATTTCTCTGAGTCAATCCTTTCCCTTAGAGGCTTCCCAAATCCAGCATGTAGACATACCACTCCCTTACCTCTTTTGCCCCAGGGAAAGAGGAATTTAGTGATAACAGGACTGGATAATTCTCAGGTGCTTCTCAACACTCATGCTACATCTCAGCAGATGCAAAGCTTCATAATCAAGAAAATCACCTCCAAGCAGCACATCTCAACTGCCACCTCCCTTCTGCTCCTCCCAAAACCTTTACAAGCTCAGGTGCTCAGCTCTCAACCTCATTGGATCCTGGTTAAAAAAAAAATGACAAAGCCCAGCCTCTACTTCAATTAGTTATGTTAATTGTGTCTTCCCTCTGTCAGATGTGCTGAGGAGTGCACAGATACAGGACATCTTCAGCAATGGAGACGTTCATCCAGGGTGTTACCGGCTTGTTTCCGTCTCATCAGAAACCAAGTGAAGGAGTCTGGAGGCAAACTCTCTGTAGGAAACAAAAGTCCCATGACTATTTGGAAGCTCCTTCTGTTTTACACTGAGGTTATACCCCTCCCCTTCAGAAATGGTTGCAGGAAGCTTGGGTTATGATCTGATGGATCTTCCCAGCTAAGATGTCAGAATCCCTCTTTCAAAATTAGCTGAATAAAGGCAGATCCCACTCAGTGGAGTTGAGTTCATCTGACAGAACACATGCCAGAGACCACATGACTTTCTGTAAGGTCTTTCCCACGTCAGGTACAGCCCCACTTCTGCAGATGAGACACTTGCATTGCCCTTAAAAAGTCGGCAGGTACTTGCTGGGGTGGAGGAAACTCCCATCACTGCAAATGCTGGGCTGCAAGTAGGTCCGGTTCTAGGCTTGAATTTCAGTGTGATGCGCTACTAAATCATCCACATCAGTCTAATTAACACCTTCTACATTACAAGGGAAGACAAAGCAGTTTTATGTCGTTAACTCAGGCTAAGTGAGTTACCTTAGAGCCTGGGTGGACAAAGCGAAGGGTGGCACTGCTGGTGTGGCCGCAGTTTAAAAAACTTGTCACTGATTCTAAGCTGCCTCAGCTAAACTAACACCACTGAACAAAACACCTTTTATTTCTTCTTTCCTATGAGGGTCTCATCTAATGGCCACTAATGGGAAATCACAGGCAGTTGCCAGGCATGGGGCAGCTTATCACGCCGCAGCTGAAAGGAAAAATAAATAACGAGCAAGCTCTTCAGAGCAGAGGGGGGTTCTTTCTGTTAGGCCTGCCCAAGTCGCAAGATGGAAGTCTACTCTCATCTGAGGCCCTTGGGTGCTTGAATAATATAAATATTTACTAATAACATAGAGAGAAAAAGAGCAGAAGAATAGTCGTTTTTCTCAGTGGCTTAGGGTTAAGTACAGGGCAATGGCATCTTAAATCCAGATGTTCTCCTTTTGGGATTTGCCCACGAGGCATATTCTCATGAGATTTCTCTAGCGTTTTGATTTGGATAGTAGCAAGCACTTTTAGCCCAATGATATCACAAGCAGATGACTCAAAGGATGCTCAAGGATTTTCTTTGTAAATTCCAGCAGTTTATTTTATGACTAATGCAGGGAAGAAAGTTTTGCAGATTTCATCTTCTCATCCTCCTGTGTTTCTATTTTCAGTTAGTTTTAAAGGATACTGAACTTAGCCTGCTAGCAGAAGATCTATTTAAATTTATATATTACATATAAATAAAAATATTGCATGCACATAAATGTGTGTGGGAGCTGTTCCCAAGGTACTGTGGAACAAGTCATCCTGATGAAGAGACAGAGACAATGCAGATGTTGGGGGCTGCTGCTTTGGAAGAATAAGATAAAATAAACCCAGTTCCCATTGCAAATGCAGCAGGGCACAATATTTAATGCCATTTTATCACCTATGCTTGAGAAGCATGACTCAATAGTTATGGTTCTTGCATCTTTGGCCAGAACAGTAGGAGTGCCCAGATCCTTTGCTTTATATGAAATGCCCTGAATGCGACAGGCGAGGGTGGAAGTGCACACAGAGATGCACACCATTTACCAGCTACGAGTGCAGGAGTAAGGAGCATATTTAAAGACCAAGCAAACACTAGGCACCAGAATCTGGGTGAATAAATACAGGAAATTCATTGGAGGTGAAACTGGGTTGACTTGGCCAATGCAGTTTCACAATATCATCAATTCGAGGCTTGCACAGGGGTGATTTTTCTCTCCACCCAATTCACTAAGGAGTTGCACGCTACTTTGGTGGATTTTCTGCACAATTACAGATTATTGCCATGGTAACAGATGCATCACATGACAACTTTGTTACCTCAGAGACAAGAAACAGCTGCTTAAAGAAACAGGCATCCTCCAGGACCAAGGGTATTTATTTTCTTTTTTTTTTTTTTCTGTCAGCCTCATATTGTTTTAGGAATCCTTGCTGATTTTCTCATGGATGCAACTTCCATCATTCTGATAGTTAAAAACGTTTCAGTGCGTCAACTGAAAGTTATTTTCTCCCACGTCATATTTTTTCTTCTCACTAAGAAATGCAGCATATGTTTGAGAAAAAAAAAAAATAGAGTTCCTGTAATTTTGGGAGAAGCAAAATGGCTTTTTTTCCTCCCTTGTCAGCATCTCTCTTCAGTGCTACCATTTTGTTTTTATTAAGTTAAAGAGTATTGAAACATTGCTAACAATATTATTGGAGAGAAATCCCAGATCCCCTGAAGTCAATGCTATTTTGCCTTTGGTTTGAGGGAGGCCAGAAGTTCTCTCTCAGGCCATATTCTGCAGATAGGTGCCAAACCCCTTCCTGCTGCAAGGTACCTCTGGAGCACCAGCCACATATTAGTTTAAGTGGCCAGAGAAAAGCAACAGATTATATACTCTTGTACATTTCAGTAATTATTCTTTCCATTTATTAAAAAGTTCAGAGATGTCATTTATCGCTACCTTGATTTTTAGGCAATTTTAATTTAAAGAGCCTCTTTTAAAAAACTTCACAAAATAAGTTAGCCATTTTGAGTTTTAATTCCAGCTGCCAATTTATTCTAATTTTTTGGTGCATAAGAGGTAATAAAAACCTCATTTTTTTTACTATATGTTACAACCTGTTCTCCCGCTTCTGTTCACTTCTGGGGAGCTTGATGGAGCCCACTCATGGACTGCACCAGGCTCAGCACTGACAGCAAAAACTCCTCTCCCCAGCCCGACACTCAGCCCCTGCCCTGCAACACCTCCAGTACCCATCCCTCCCCTAGAACCCACCCTCCACAGGAGCCCTGCACCAGCCTCCTCATCAGGGGGAATCAAGGACCCCCCAGCTCCGGGGCTGCTGCTCAGACAGGCAGACCACTTCAGCCCACAATGAATGTCTGATTAATTAAAGGCTTATAATTAACCTTCACGGCTGGAATTTCCCAAAGACCTTCATGGGCGGAGGTGCACAAATCCCATCGACTTGAACGGGAGGCTGGAAGCAAACCGCTTTTGTCCCTCACTGGGAATCCCTCTGCACACCAGCAAAGTAAAACGTTTCCCTTTCCCAGGTTTGGATGTGTTTTCCCAGCCTCACCGAGCTGCTGATGCCTCAGAGAGAGATGGAAAATAAGTCATGCACAGAAAACACGTCTGTGCCCCTCCGTGCTACCACCATCGCTGCTCATGGATTTGCGCGGCCAGAGCTCTGAGCTCTGCATCACCCAGTGGAGCTACTCCAGATCTACCCCAGCACAAAGGAGAGCAAGAATCTGACCCACAGTTTTCATGCAGATAGCCTCAGTAATGAGGACTAAAGAAGCCAAATACATCAGACGTGAGAGAAGCCCACATGCTTTTTCTTTAACCGTTTTTTCAGCTCCTTTCAGGAGTCAGATTTCTCCCCCCACCTCCCCCCAGCAAACGTTAACTGGGAAGCCACCTCTGCATACAACATTTTTGTTAATGAGACCACTGCCTTAATGTGGTTTTCTCCAGTTAAATATTTCTGGTAAATGAAATTCTGTTGTACAGCTTAATTTAGAACTGGGGTTTGTTTGTTGTTGTTGGTTTTATTTGACCACATATTGCTCAGTGACTTGTAACCCAGTCCCTCAGTCTATTTTTAAATTTCATGCAGACCTCTTTCAGTAATTTCTGGGGTTTTTTTAGATGCATGAGAATGGAAGAACCAAACAATGTTGCTTTATCTTTGAGAGCTTTTGTTCCACATGCACAGAGGATCACAAGTGAAATGAGTTTGTTTGGCTCTCAGCCCAGGCTCTGGTGAAGAGGAAATCACAGTTTATTAGCAAAGGCTCTTAATCTTGTAATTTCTGGTTCATGTTAGCACTCTATGGAAGACGTTTCACACTTATCCTATGGTTCACATCTTGATCCAAAACACCCAGACAACAGCAGATGAAACTGGACAGCCCAGTCACTGCTGGCTGTTCACAAGCTGGAATGGCTGGCATGTCCAGGACTTCGGGGCTTCACTCTGACCCCCCTCTTTCCCTGATTCCTCCCTCTTCTCTGCCTTCACTGTGGCAGTGCTACCAATGTCAGCAGCAGGAGAAACCTTTCATTGAGGCAGTAGTGATGAAAGGGTGCACGACGGAGCACAGGGATTCCTTTGACACCTGCACTCCTGATCCTAGAGACCAAGGTGGATCAAACTGGCTTAGAAAAACTCAGCGAGATCTCACCTAGGTGCCACACCAGGTATTTTCTCGATCGTCCCACCCCTGACTTACGTTTTGAGCCCAACGAAGTTTTTTGCTTCCACTCGGTGACAGAGAGGCAGGGGCTGTGGTGAAGGGAGGGAGGGATGCTCTTAGTCCCTTAGCAAAGTAAAAGCAGAAAATCAGCTGACTGAAACAGCCCGAACTTAAACAGGGCATTAGGCAGAATTAACAGACTAGACCTCCAAGCCATCAGAAATTCCTGGTCGAATAAAAGATTGATTTCAAAGACTCAAAGATACCTCAAGGCCAGCATTTCCAAAGAAGACAGGAGCTGATTGGAGCTGAAGCATTCCTCTTGTTCAATGCATTTGAGTGAGCACTTTAAGTCTCCAAAGATTGCACTATAAAGAGAAATTAGTTTATTAATAATTCACAGGCTCCAAGAAGAAAAAATGTCAAAAGCATATGCTCATGAACAAAGCTGATTTTATTTTCCCTGTTTAGAACTGAGCAACACGTAGAAAAGTGGAGGGTGTCGAACTCAAAAATTTAATTCAGGGCTTTCTCTCTTCCTTTCCTTTAACTCAAACAAGCATAAATTCTGACTTCCACATGAGCGCTGGAAGTTCTTCAAATCCCAAATGGTTTACGTGAAACATTAAAAGCACACTATCATCTTCAGCTCTTTAATAGTTTAGGACATGTTCATGGCATAGTTATTATCCAATAGCTCTTAATTGCAGCTTGTACATTTCAAGACAACACATTTACAGACTGGAATAACAGAGATTTTAGACTCCTCATCCAGGAACATGGTTAAACACATGCTTACTGTTAAGCACACGAGGTATCTCATTGAGTCTGGCACTGTCTTGCTCCACTGCACCAGGCATATGAAATCTGTAATACTCATATGCCTAAAGTCAATCATGTTATTCCTCCTGCATTTAGGCTTCACGATTCTATGATTATCCCTTATAATGTTGGTACTTACTTGATTATAGGACACTAGATAAATACAGAAATTGAAGAGCATGCTTATTAAAATTCTCTAAAAGACAGACAACAGGGAGGTTGTGAATTTAAGTCTTCCACTGCCCAGTGGAGAAATTACAGTTACAGTAGGGCTGTCTTCACAAATTTTTGTCCCCTTGTCTTCAGTCAAATATTGGTTCTTATTGTAAAGGTCCTTGTTTCCCTCTACTGGAGAGCTGAATGCAAGAATTTAGTATAAAAAAGAGTTTAAAAAAATCAATGCATTGAATTAGAATTTAATTTTATGTTTCCATTTGTCATTGGAGAAAAGCAAAGTGAAAAATTTTAAAACCAAAGTCTTTCTTTCAAAGATCTTCCTGGGAAATACTTCTTTCCTTACTTACTTCCACAGTGTAAAGAAGTTTGTAGCAGCAAAGACCATATATGGACCAGAAAATAAAGACCATAGATAAACTCAGCATGAAAGTAGGAGGCTGTATGTTGGCTTGTCTGGTATTCCTCAAGCTGATATGAAAGATGCAGGCACCGAGGACATCTGCCAGCTGCTTCAGGTTCCAGGGGAAGACAATTGCACAGCTAAAGAAAGCTCACTTTCCCTCTCTTAACTTCATCTCACTATTGCAGATTGGACCATTATGGGATATAATTAGCCTCAGTTTTACAGATAATTAGGCCTGGAAAGTTTGATTCAAATAACATGTTTGCAAATCAGGAGTGTAATTAAATCTAGGATGTGGCTGTTGGGGAATCTTCTCTAGTTAAGTAGCAAAATAGGTGATGGTGGGTCTGCAGACATGAGTCCTGATCCTGACTGCCAGCCCCTGTCCTGCCTACAGCCGTTCAGCACAGCTGGGGGCAAACACCCCCAGGCAGAAGCAGCAGTAATTTGTGGCATCTAATCCGGGTAGCTGGGACACGACACCTCACAAGAGAAATAATATTTTAAAATTTCAGTACCACCCTAGTTTTTTAGCACTGCATTTGCCAGCAGCTTGGTACTTGCAGGAGGGAGTCCAGGAGCAATGTCAGTAGGCAGTTCTGCATCACTGATGAACTGTCTGAAAAAGGGAGCTTGCTCCCAAATGTGCTAGGGCTTCTCCCTGTGTTTTTCCACAGCTATTTTATCTTGAAAAAGGCTAAGCAATTAGCTACTAGTACTGGGCTTTTTTCCCACTATTCTCAGGAAAGAGAAAAGTCTCATACCATGACCCAATCTCAGCAAGTAAAAACCAGATTATGAGTTCGAATGACATTATTAATGTGTCAGTCCCACTTGTTTCTTGGTTTCCATTATATTGAATCACAGTATTACTACTTTTGGAAAGAATCTCATGATAAAGAAAGACACCTCCCAACAACCGATGAGAATGACAGAAATAAAAAAAGAGGCCAACCATCATCATCCTAAAGAAAATTCACCAACACCAGGGCCCTGAAGCAGCTGTGGTTCTCATGGGACTCTGCTCTGACTCAGAACATGGGCTGCAGATGATGCTCATCCTCTTGGATCACGCTCACAGCCAACAAACTGTTGCTCTCTGAATATAATACTTTTAACCATGTGAATTTTTTCCATCAAAGATAATTATTTATTTCACCTCTGAATGAACCAAAGCGGAACTTGTTCCAGGGCAGCACTAGAAGAATGCAAAAAGCTTAGATAAAGTCTTTGAGAGATGACTTTCCTTTTTTTCTCCTCTTTGTGAGGAATGCATGGCCAGGAGAGAGAGATCGTTGTCCTTTCAACAGGTTCCTCACAAGACGCAGAGCTCATGGTGCACAAAGAGCAAAACAAAGTAAGTTTAGTTGCTCTTGGCTGCTCTTAGTTGTTTCCTAATATTCTGCATCACTCAAGCAAGGGATTAGGCTTTTGTTGCTGTGATAGGTGAACTGCAAGAGATGGAGGTTCAAATTCTAGAGTAACTATTTCATCCTCTCCCAGGCCAATTTCCTCTTGGCTCCAGCTGAAGTCCTTGAAATCCAGGGAAGTTGTGCTTGACTATGGAGTGACTAATGATTCCAGGAATCAACATTTGGAGATAATACCAAATTGAATATCTCTGCTAAATTAACTTTCCTCCTAAAGTCATCTCGATTACACTCAAGCACACGATGTGTTATTTTCAAAATGAGCTGGTGTCTATCTGTTTATCATAAGGCTGATAGGTAAATTTCTGGTCATTTTTCCATGAGGCACATACAATTTGAGGTTATTAGGCAATGCTCGTCCATACCTCCACTGGACAGATGTGTTCCTTGGGGGCGGCTGTCCAGGGTTTGGCAGTAATAATCCAGCACAAGCAACAAAATCAATCCCAACAAGTTTCAGAGGGACCCTTCCAAAGCTCCCCAGCACGTGACAGAAGGCTGCTAGTGAGAGGGAGAGATTATATTCATTGCATGAGTGACAGGTGAAAGGGAAGATTAACGTTAGCATACACCTGCTCTTTGGTGCCCCAATTAAGACCTCCTACTGTCAGCAGTAACATAAGATGCAAATCAGTCGATGCCCTTCCCCCTTCTTCAGGAAGGCTGCATCAGGATTTGGAGTAAACTACAATGAGAAAAGAAACGCAAAAGCTTGAATGTCCTCCTTGCTCTGTGAATCGTTCACTTGCTTACTGGTATTCTCTCTTCCCCGCCTTTTCCTTGTCACCCCTCACCTCGTTCTTCTCATCTAGAGAGGGAACATGACCTGTTTCAGTGAGGGATGCCTGCCCTGGGGACAATCCTAGGGATAGACCAGAAAGACGTGAGTTGAATTGATGGCATTTATCCCTCCTTTAAATTCATTTGAACCAACCTTGCTCAAGCCAGTGGAAATAGACAGAAGAAATTGGTAGAAATATCATTGAAGGAGGTATGTGGAACGGAGAAGGAGGTGGTTGTTCATCAGTTTATCCTGCACTGGGTCTAGGGAACTGCTTCTGAGGCAATATTTTAATGCAACATTGTCAATTTGTGCTGGAATATTGCAAATCCATGAACAGCTCTTGTGAGTGCTTTTCCAATAAGTCCATACTATCCCTTTTTGTCTCCTCCTACTGTCCAATATTAATCAAATATTGCTTCTCTGATGGAATTCCAGCTGCCAAGGTATTGCAGACTTCTGCTCAAACGTAATTGTCTTTTCGGCTTTCTTGTAGCTGTTGTGTGAGGGGAGCAGCCCAGAAAATGCAAATCCATTCCAAAGGTTAAAAAAAAAAAAAAGAAAGACCAAATTCGCATCCTCTGTTCAGTGAAAAACAAACAAATAAACAAAAAAGCTAGAGGAAGTTTAAAAATGGTGCTTTTTTAATAGGGCAAAATTCAAACCAACAATAAAATCTTGTGCAGGTTTCCAGAGACCAGTCCTCCAGGACCCCAGCTTCCCTTCCTCCCACCCAGCCCAACAGGCAGAGGTGACCACACGATGTGGCAGGCAGCCTGCCAGGGCACTTGGCCTTTCCTTCCTCCTCCCAGCTCTGATGGCTGTTGGAAAACATGCATCAAGTTGTTTTTCTCCCTTCAGGCAGAAAATAAAACTGGCAAAATTTCTTCCCAGCAGGAAGCCCTGTTTAAATTTTCCCAAGGGGGCAGCTCAGCGAAGTCAGAATTTTCCTGCAGAAAATTTCAATTTGCATAGGAAAATTTTTATTAGAACAATTTCTTGATATGAAGCATCTAGAAAACCCATTCCAGAGCTTCACTGGCAGAGAAATGAGCTCCTGCATTTCACAACCTTGGGCTCTTTTCTCCTTCAGCAAACTGTCAGCTTTTGACCATGCAATTAAAAATACCTCAGATCCTTTAGTTTGTTGGCCTATCGCACATTTTCTCTGGGGTGACTTAGCCCAGATCACCTGAAACAATTACATACACTCAAAGTCCTTAGAGCTCTACGAACAATGATGCATAGGAACGGAATAAAATTCATGGGATACTTTCTAGTTCATCTGTCTAGCCCTGTAATCTTTTGACAACACCTATAGACAAGAGCTAAGTGAAAAGCAATAGCTCTATGGCTCAACTTCTTAAATTCCTACTTATACTGAAATTAGAGCTATGAAATTCTCTTTCTCCCAGTGGTATTATGAGAATAAATTCTTCAGTGACACTAAAAGGCCGTCAGATATTAATGCTGAGCGCTTGCAAGGTTACATAGAAAGATGGATGGTATGTGTCCTTAGCCCCCAGAAACCATTAAGTTCCACTGCTCTGCAAACCTATATGGTCTACAAGCTCTACTCTCCAAAATTGTTTGCATCCAGTTTTCCTCTCTACATGCTCATTTAGTGGGGCTGGGATTGGCAAATTTAAGAGAAGAGTCAAAAAGATGTTTTGGAAGAAAAATCTACGAGAGAGGGCAGACGACAGACCTGGTTCAGGGCAGGGAGTTGCTGATGGTGGGCACTGTGACTGGCTCTGCCCAGCTTGCTCCTCAGTCTCCTCTCTGCTGCTCTGAGCCATGGACTCAGCCAAGTACCAACAGATACCAGGCACAAACTCTGCAGGTAACAGCACAGCAAACATACATTAGGAATCTCTCCTGCCTCCAAGTACTCATTGTCTTTTCCTGCCCCCTCCCACCCCACCTGATGTTCCACTCTCCTATAGCTGCTCTGTAGCTTGGCTCTTACAAAAAGAGCCTAATTAACCTCAGCACTTTTCTTAGTAGGTTTTCCTAAATTAGATCATTCTGAATGATGAAGACCTGGTGCACAGTGTCCTCAGCCAGCCTGGCTTCCAGCCTGACCTGCTGCTCTACCCCAGCTCTCACCCCTGTGGAGAGTTACGGATGCCTATGAAGATGTACTGGTAGAAAGAGGAGAGCGTGTGGTGCCTTGCTTGGGATGAGATTGGGATGGACATGAAATTTGTGCATAGTTATTATGCAGAGACATGAGAAAAAAAAAAAAAAAAGAAGCTGCATTTATGTATTAAAGGATGTTAATTTGCTCAGAGTAATTTTCCATAGATTTTATTGATTGACTTCAGGCTTTGAGGGTTTAACTGCCATGTCAGTTTGCCCACTTTAATTTAGCATGTGGATGACTTATAACAACAAGCTGGTTTTATCACTTGAAACCCTTCCTAATTAATGATAGACAAAAGAGGTACAGAGAAAACGCTCTGGGTAAGCATATTCCTTTTCCTTCACTTTCATCTTGGAAAAGCTCTTAAAACTTGTAAGCTTCAGTGAATTATTTGGAAAACTGTTAAATACACAGGCATAGCAGCAACAACAACAACTGTGCAAAGCTAATATATCTCACAGAACTGGATTTTTTTGTAATAAGGATTGTTTCAGATTTAGAACCAGAAGAATATATATCACTATGAAAGGTCTCCATCAGTGTCTTCAGCCTCATCATTTTCTCCTGCTGTGATTCAGCTATTCAAGTGTATGCATGCTAAAGAGGAAGTCAAATTTTTACAAAGGGCAAAGAGAGGGATTAAACCTGACTGGGATCAAACAGGGATACAATCGTTCTGCCACTGGCTTAGTTTACAGTGCTGGGCAATACACTGGACACCTCCCTGTTTCATTTGTCCATCTGTAAACTGTTAAAACAATTCTCACCCCAGCATCCAGGAGAAATCAATCATCAAGACTGAACTGAACCAAACAGCAGTTAAGTTCTTGGATCGAAGACATAATAGAAACAGAAATATTTTCACTTGAAGTGTTATACTGCCCTCAGTGCAGACTCTACTGGTGGTGGTGTTGAACAATGCACATCCTCCTTGTTTTCAGGACAAGCTGTGCTTTCAAACTTTTTTTCAGAGGATTACATAGCAACAGCCTTTTCTTTACCCTGAGCCCCTTGCAATGTTGCGCCCAGTAATAAGCACTGCAAAACCCCAAATTTTTTAATTTTGAGAGACAGCCCTGATTACTCTCCAGCAGCTGCCTCACAAGCAGACCTCCATGCACTTTTATGGAGCCACCTTAGAAAGATTTCTGCAATTAACTGACCCTGTTGTGCCCCTTTACTTATGTACAGCAGCAGTATTGCCAATTCTAAGTACTTGACATCACAGAGTCAAGCCTCTAAAGCAGCCGTGACAATGCTTCACAGATAACTTTGAGGTCTTTAAAGGAGAAATACACTTACATTATCCTCATGCTTGACCTCTCATTTTGATCACACTTTGAACCTTTCCCCTGAAATCACTCGAACTTGAGTTTTCCTTTGGTTTTCGGAATGACAGCAGAAGCTCTTGCATAATCCCATAAATCCAGCAGCTGGGGCTGTGATGAAGAAAAATCTTGAAGTACTGCAAAGCACAAGTTCATCCCAAGAGTGGGCAGCATGACCAAACTCATAAGAAAGCAAGCAAAAATCACCAAATGCGTTCAATATGGAGACAGCCATGAAACAGAGCTTGTCGAGACCAGTTCTTGAGGGTGTATTCCTCTAGCAATTCTATTAAATGTTTCCAGTGACTGGCCAAAGAGCCACAGTGTGGCAGCCAGCACAGGGACTGAGCCACATCATTCAGCACAACAGCATGTAAACATACAGAGGCTTTTTCAGCAGAGTTTTACCACACATAAAAAGATTTTTTTGCAATTCTAGGAGTTCTATTTCATATTTCTATTTTGGAACAAGCTTCCACTTTGTACTGAAAATGAACTACCATATTCCAGAGCTTAGTTTCAATAAATAATACAGAGCGACTGGTTTAGGATGCATCTAAGATTTGAGCTGCAAGCTACAATAGCGATGGCACTATCTAGCCTTCCATCAATGCTGTCAAAGGCCTGGAGGCTAAACACATGGAGAAACTGAAGTCCTGCCAGAACTCACCCCATCACCCAGTGCAGCACCCATGTCACTTGGGTGCACTGTCTACCCAGACATAAAACTGAAGACCCTGTATCTGCCTCTACTAAAGGATGCTTTCCTTTCCTGCGCACCTTCAGCTACACAACTTGCATTAATCCAACAAAATGATTATCATGTGGCCTAAGCACAAACCAAAGAAGCAACATAAACAATAGTTTCCCGTATCTTGCCAGACACTTTTGCTCAGACATTTGCTTCCAAACCTTTAGGATTGACCATTCTTCAGTGGTGGCCTTGGCATGCAGAAATGACAGCACATCATCTGTCTGTGAGCTCTGTGCTCTCCTCAGCTTTGCGTGTGCCAAAGTTGCTTGTGGAGCTCCCATTGGTCCTGCTGATGCATTCTATTTAGTGAATGTTTATTTGACTCTTGGTTGGAAAAGGATGGAAAGAAGTCCAGGCACATCAGTCTAAATAGATCTGTGGGTAACACTTTAGCTACACATTGAACTTAGATTTAGTAGCATCGTTATTGCATGTAATGTTTATTTTATTAGGTTTATTTTATTAGTGTGCCCACAGCAGAATGTAAGCCTTGTCTTTGTCAACTCAAAAGGCACCCCACAAGAGGCTCTGAGTAGAAAAATATGGTGCACTTCATTTTTTCCTTTGGAAAAGCCAAGCAGATGCTGATGAGTGGATAGTCACAATAAGTGTGTGTGTTTTGAATACAGTGCTAAGCTCCAAAGCTCAGCTGAGTTAACTTGGTGGGAAGTTGGGTTTAATTTGATCCTGTCTCTGAGTGTTCATAAAATGATGCAATTCAGCTTTAACCAGATGAGTAGTATCATCAAAATACATTATTCAAATCCCACCCCCTCAGCCATGTGGCCAAATTGGAAGAAGTGTCACTTAAGTATCTCCTTCCAGGCCAGGAAAAGATCAGTCACACTTTAAATTAAGTGTCTCAAGTAAGGATTTAATTTAGACTTAATAAGACAGCGATTGTACGTTAAATACCATTGGGTTATTAAAACCATATTCATTGAGGTTTTACAGCTATGTCAGGACAATATGCCATAAATGGAAAAACTGCTAACAAGGCACAGTTATTGATTCTGACAACATGTGCTAGATAGGCTGCGTTCGTATGTTCAATAAAAATATGATAAACATAGACGAAACACCCACAAGCATGTTTTCCAGAGTCTCCATGGACCCCTTTGCCAAAGAGTCAGACCTCTCAGAAACAAGAGTGAAGTTATCCTCAACACCTCCTTAAGAATGATATTTATTTGTCCTGCTGTTGGTGAAACTGAGGCAGAGAGGGCTTCAAAGGCATTTCCTTAGGCTTTGCTAAAAGGCTTTTGGGAGGGCAGAGATCTAGAACTACCCTTGTGCTTCAACCATAGGGCAAACCTGGTACAGAAAAGACAGGGGGGGTTTGAAAAAGGAGGCTGCTGATCCCATCTAGCCGAGGACAGAAATGTGCCCAGACATGAAAGAGGACATTTAGTGGGGTCTGCCACTGCTGCAGTTGGAATGCGAGGACTGGGCAGAACCACAGCACTTTTGTGCTCAGGATGAGCGCCGCACAGTAGATCCTGGCTGCACTAGAGTTTGTGTGTGGTGCTGGGAACAATATTGCATTTGCATATATTCATTTACACACAAATATGCATATCTGTGTGAGAATGTGCGTATGTAATACATATATATAGGTATAAGAGGACTTTAAAGGGGAACTTTCCCACTGGAGCAAAACTTGGAAAATGAGAATGTTTACACAAAAAAAAAAAAACATTTCCTCTGCCAACAAGTTTCTGTATTCCCCTTGCTGTTATTAGAGACATTTGGGTTTAAATCAGAGCTCCCAGCCCTGCCTCTTCTTCCATCTGAGCCTCCACAGATTGCGTAATCCTCTGTTTGTGGTGGCATCACCTTATGTTGCTATAGGGACAGGGGAAATGTCTGTGATGATGATGATGGCAAATCGCTCAGCCAGGTAACTCCAATATCAAGACAGAGGAGGAGAGGGTCCATAAACAGAAGTTTCCAGTAGTGAGTAAAGAGGAAAGGTAATATTATTTATAGACCTTTAAAGGTAAACAGATGTCAGTTCCAAACAAGTGCAACTTGAAAGCTTTCTCTAATGTTAAAGTCCTCAGCTCTGTTCCCCCTTTCAAAGGCTTTGCTTCATCAACACAACTGTTTCAGTTACTCTTTTATTCGATGGGCTCTATAAATTTGAGAGTAGTTATGCTGCTACTGTCATGGGAATGTGGCAAACCTATGAACACTTTGCTTGTCTCATCTCATGGCTACGTCTGGAGATGGACTAAGAATGAAAATGCAGATCCATTACTCATAAGCAACATATATTGCTCCTATTCAGGATTTCAGGCAGGGTTCAGACCTGGATGCTCAGCTGTTTGGCTAGAGAACAGCACCCAAAATCCCCTTGGTCAGAAGCTCACAGTGGTAGCAAGGAGATAGACGCATGGCTCTGGTGGGACCCCCACTCCTGAATCCACAAGGAGATGCCAGAATTGCAGTTTTCCTTCAAAATTAAAATATTTCTGGCTCTTGGAGGTAGAGCGTCCTGATTGTCCGCCTGGTTTTGCAAGTACCAATCCTGGGGAAGCAGATCTGATCTCACACTTACATTTTATCTCACGTTTCTGCCTGCATTCGAGTTTTCCTCCTAGCCTTTCAGTACAATCAAAACACAGGTTTAAATGACAGTGGAAGGAACCTGATCTGAAAGAAAATTATATTTTACAATTTCTCTAAATAGAAGAAAATAGTGGCTTGGTTTCTTTCTGCCCCAGACTGTTTAATTACCGGGGTACCGTGGAATGCCTGCATTGTAATAAAACTCCAATGTGTATCCAGGTACCGGGGGATTTATTAACTTGCACTCAACACTGGCAATCAGCAGCAGGGTCAGATGTGCCTGGTGATGATGACATCATCATTTTTGGCAGCTCTCTCCAACGAGTGTTGAGTGAGGTAATGTCCCCAAAATTAAAACTGACAGCAGGATTAATAATGATAGATTCGTTGAGCCTTTTCTTTGTTTTTTTTTTTTTTAAATTGGTATTCTATTTCTTCCATAGGAAGTTGCCAAAAGATCATCCTAACATTCACCCAGCATTTCAGCACAACACCAGTAAGAGTGACAAGGGACACACATGAGTATTACTGGTTGACGAGGTTACTTCAGGATGGTTTTGTCATCTGTGGGCACTGACTGACTGTATTTTCTACTGGAGATGGGCAGGCCTCATGGCACCAGGCCAGCTACCATCCTCACAGACATGCCAACACTCAACTTTGGGTATACAATTGGAAATAACTCACAGGAATGTGGTTTTCAGCAGGTGAGGTAGTGCTTTTTCTGTGCAGTTTTATGTTGATTTTAGTTGGAAGAAGACTGCGTCAGAGTGGGTCCTGCTCCAGTCCTTAAAGGTACCTCCAGTTGTGCACCACAACGTAACAGCTGGTCAGGATCATTAAGCACAGAAAACCTTGCCCAGCACACCCATGGGTATTTTCAGATTTCAAATAATTTATTCTTTTAAAAATTTTGGAGCAGTTTGCAGGTGGTTTAGCATCCTGACCCAAGAGGGCTTTGCTTATTTGTTTCTGAAGGTTTGCAAGGGAAAGGGAAAGCAAGGGAAACATAGGCTGTGGCTGACACCCTGTGATCAAGCTCCCTCAGCCCAAGACCTCAGCAGCCACAAACCAATGCCACCACTGCAGAGCACATGCTTCAGCCAAACCGACCCAGTGCAAACAGGTCTGCTGTCATCAGGGGCCATGAACGTGCATTTGCTTAAACATCTGAACCTGGCCATCTTTTTGCTTGATTGAACATCCCTGAAATGTGTTACAGTGATAAGCCATCACCACTAGGTCTCAGGAATATAACAGACTTGGGACATTCTGTACAAAAGACACCAAATACCCAGGGTCCCACTTTCTGGCCCTAGCCCCCTCCTCCTCCCACCACTCCCACTATCTGAGCGGTTTCCTTCCTTGAACTCTACTCAGCTTCATCTCCTGACATTTCTCCATGCTGTTTTTTTTCCTCTCCTGCTTCTTCCCCCCCTCACCTGTATTCTCCACTGAGACAACCAAACATCAAAGCTTGAGTGCAAGCCTAGAGGTTCAGATTTACACAAGTTTGCCAAACTGGCCAGAAGGAGACTTGAAAGATTAGCAGGGGTTTTCCTGTTAATTGTACTCTGTCACAGCAGCAGATGAAGGTGGCTGGGGTATTTGTACAGTCTATCAACAAATTAAATCCTCTGATGGTCTTTACGCACTAGAATAAAGAAATAGAAACTACTGGAACTGTTCAGATCTCAAATAGCTTATATTAAATACTATTTACTACCCCAATAAGTCACCGACCTCAGATAAAATACATCTCACCAACGCATTAGTCTGCCTGAGCACGAGCTATAGACCTCAAGCACTTTTATGCACTTAAAATGCTGTAAAAGCATTTTAGTATATTGTCTTTGCATGTAGGTGGATGGCA
Organism: Trogon surrucura; assembly: GCA_020746105.1. Taxonomy (NCBI): domain Eukaryota; kingdom Metazoa; phylum Chordata; class Aves; order Trogoniformes; family Trogonidae; genus Trogon; species Trogon surrucura. Next base: position 11,632,119 of record CM036630.1, read on the forward strand.
CAGTGCATAGAGCAGTCCCTGGATGCCCTCATGAAAAAGGCCCTCATAGTGCCAACAGTCCTTGAGTCGTCCCCACCCATTGCTCCGTATTCAAGAGCAGAGACATACTGCCTCTATATTGCTAAGTCAAAATGAAGACATGGAAATCTGAAATAATGATGGAAGAAATGAGCAAAGTTTTGGTCATTGTTTAATTTGTTCAGAGAACAACCACACCTAAGAGTCCTTCTGCCAGCTCTGACAAAGTGGCCAAAGATAAAGACAAATACGCCTCAGAGATGGAGCACAGCTGTTGAAGTAACAGAGAAGAGGGGGAAAAAGAGCACACAATAATATAATTGGTAGCTATGCCCTTTCCATGCTTCTTGCTCCAATGCTATTGGTGAGAGATGCAGTTCAAGATTTTAATTTTTCCTATGCAGATGTTGCCCATAAAAAGTCTACTAATAACCTTGTAGAACTACATTTCTCTAATGATGATAAAGTAGTTTAGCTGATTAAATCTCACAACATTTCTGAAAGTGTCAAACTAAACCATGCAGCAGCCCCATTGCAAAACGCAGCACTTCCAAAAATGCGTTTGTGGGTTTTGCACAGCCACTCTTTCCTGCTCCTCCTCCGTGTTCGTAGCAGTTGCAAACAAACCTCAGGGGAAGATTGTACACAAATTGAAAGAGAAAACACTTGGAACTATTGCTACTAAAAAGTTTTTTGGGGTGAGTTTTTTTAAGCAAAAAATCTGCTTTATTACCAAAATCAAAATGTTTTGCAAAAAAAAAAAAAAAAAAAAAAAAATCTTCATTTTCCCTGAGATTTCAACAGAAAGGTTTGCGAAGGTCGGGGTGGGGTAACTTGTGACTCTCAACCAATGACAGGGAGAACTTGTAATCAGTCCAGACCCTGCTCTTGAGGTCTGAGTTTTATATTGCAAAAAACTTGGAAAGATTACTTTTCATGTCAGCGCTAAAACATCTCAAAATTGCAAAATGTGGTCACCAGACACAGTTGTAGTTTTACATCTAGTTCTATCACCAGGCAAGTTTGGGTCTGCTTTATATTTCCCTTTCAGGTAGTGGACTTGATAATACAAGTAATTACAACAGCCACGCCGCCAGTCAATACCTTCTTCTAACAAACCCCTCATGTGGCCACGTCCACGTGGCAGGGCACATATACGTTTGAATCTACTTCATTAAGAAATAAGCATGAGATTTTCTATCAATGCCCTGCTATACTCCCCCTCTTTTTACTTTGAACTGACTAGGAAAACCAACACAGGTTTCACCTACCATGAGACCCATTAACCGATGTTATCGCACCGTGGTTCGGGCACCACCTCGCTGATGGTGCTGGTCCTGAGGACTCCAGAGCGGGCTGCAGTAGGCAGATAAGCCCATGGTTTTGCACCAGGTTGATACGGGTTCTGATTCAGCAGATTAATTAAAAGACAATGTGATGTTAGGGGAAAGAGGGGATCACAGTCACTTCCACGTTCGTTGAGAATCCAGTCCCTCTCTGCCAAACTTCAGCCCCTGCATGGATTTTGACTGCCAGATTTAAAAACACAGCAAGCAATATCTCATCTACGACAGAGAAGCTGATGCAGAGCTACTTACAGGAGTATGTATATCAACTGCTAGGATCCATAAAACCTACCTGGGAAGATAACAAAGAAGCAAGACCTATCTTCACATTGGGTACCAGCTTCACTCTTACTAACATTGTGGATCCTGTGGTGGTTTCCTTCACTCCAAAACCACTAATTTAATGTACAGTACAGTCATTCTGTGTGGGGGGAAAGAGAAATTCTTTCTTCCTTCCTGTTGGAAAACTCTTTGGCAGTAACGCTTGGATTGTTTTCTTTGTAAATTATATTCATGCTGTTTTCAAGATGTTTTCCTGACTTTATTGAAATTTGACCAATTTAACGAGTAATGTAGAACTTGTTTCCATGTTAAAAAAACTCCTAGAGCTGCTTGGGAATAATTATTAAAACTTCCATGTGTGCAGCAAAGCCAGCCACTTTTGCAAATAGCAAAAAAAAAGTCAATAACAGAAGGACATTGCTCTAACAATAGGCAAAGCAGTGCAAAACCGAAGGCCACCAACCTTTGGAGACCAAGGGCTGCATTGGCTCTGTGCCAGGAACATAACACTCACACCTGGTTCTCATGCCAAATTCCATTTTAGAAAAGTTTTAATCACAGATAAGGGACCAATACAAAGTCCTGAAATCAATGGAGAGGCTCATATGGAGAATTCATGGGATGCAAATCAGGCTCCAAAGACCCAATCTCTTGCACAGCAGTTATGCACGTTCATAGCTCCTTCAACTCCCCTTGAACCAGTGCTTTGTGGGATAAAGGGACTGCAGTTTGCTGTAAGCTCTGCTTGACACAGATATACATGACAGGCAGAGCAGCCACATCGTCCCTGTGTGACCCACATGGCAGCTGTGTTCAACCCAGAACACCAGTAGGTACCTGCCTAAACACTTTTGGGTTTGCTAAGCAAGGATGGATGTTAAACGTAAGTTTTGATAGACTTGGTGCCCAGTCACACAGAACTCTATGTTCCACAGTATTCGCCTGCCTTTTTTTTTTTTCCCTCCTCCATTCAAAATCCAAAGCATAGGGATTCCCCTTTGATGCACAGCTACCAGGATTCAGCCCCTAAACTGAAGTATTTACTGCCAGCCGCTTTGGGTGTCCATCTCTTGAAACAACTGCTGTACTATTGCTCAAAGCAAACCAGCAATCGGAGTAACCTCCTGAAATATCCAGCCCATTCTGCAAAACTAATGGTCATTAGCAACAGGCATTTCATGCAGCTGCACCAGAAGCATTAAAAACTCCAGCTAACGTTTTTCCATCACCTCCGATTTTAAACTGGTGGCCATGCCTTCATGCCCCCAAACCCCATTTTGCTCAGCTCCACCCAGAACTGGATGAGAGCAGCGATGCAAGGGAGGTGTCTGCACTGCAGACCCTTGTCAGGATGGTGGGAGATGTCCCTGTTGTTATTCCAGCAGAAAGCTGAAGGCAACCCTTGCTGGTTGTACAGGGTGCAAGGAGAGAGTTGTGCACGTGTAGTTTACAGAACTGAAATATAGAAGATGACATTTTTATGACTTTCATAATCTTTGCAGTAAGTAGTGTTGCCACGTGGTGGAGACCAGTTCCATGCCCGTGACAGTTATGCAGAGAGACACTTCTGCCACCCCTTTGAGGACTCTCTCCAAACTTCGATGTCAGCTTACACAATGAACGCTCACCAACTTACAGGAAACAGAAAAATCTTAGAGATTTCTTTAGCTATAGAGTTTGCTCCTTATTCTCCCCAATGACTAGAGGCAGGTTCATGGGGAGACACAAATGCATCTGTCTCTTTTTCCTCCCCATTCTTCTTTAGTCACTGAGGCCAGCTTTGCAGGCAATGCTCCTCTACAGCTGCCTTTGAGGTCCCGCTTTCTCTGCAGGATTCCCTGTAACATTTGCAGTCCTCCTTGCAGATACTAGAAAAATACAAATGGAGGTTTGGGCAACCGGAATAAAGGGCCAGACATCTAAATCAATGGCTAAACAAGCGCACTTGTGAATTTATGGGCACTCCCTGCTTTTTGCTATTTCTGCACTGTTAGTTGGCTCAGTGGCTCTGAACAAAGCCCTCACAACACTTGCATTTCCTCAGCATCAATAATACATCCCATCGGGACAGGCCGTGCCACGCCGCAGCGAATTGAGCCTCACGGGGTGTCACGCAGCTGCAAGCCAGTGCAAGGTAACAGGACTAGATGGGGCTGTTGCAGCTGTAATGGGATCCAATGTGGCAGAGCAGAATCTCTGCTCCAAGGGAAGCACCGTGGCTTCAGCACTTCACAGGCTTAGATGCGTAAGTGCTTTTTTTGTGGCTTTTTCGTCTTTATTTTTTGATACCCAACACCAGAATAGCTACATCTGCCTGGCTGTTGCTAATTCAGGATACATTTAAGATGATATTCATTAAACACCTTTCAATCAAAAGGATGAGAAGCCTCTACAACCATGACTCATGCAAGTGGCTCACCCATGCAGGATGGGCGTTCAGGGAGATCTGATCTTTCAGGGAGGCTCAGGATGACTTTTCAGAGCATCACAAAGAGGTGAGAGAGGTGGAGCTGATGCAAAAGGTTAATGCTTCCTTTTCCCAGCAAACAGGGCCTGGGTTTTGCAAGGAGTTCAAAGAAATGGTGCACACCCATTCACTTCCAGAGGAACTTGGCCGCTTTGATGCCTTTGAAATCTGCCTGCCTTGCTTGATGCCAGGCAGATGTTGGCAATGCCTTCAGCTTATCCACCCATGTACAGTGCTCACCCCTTAAAGCAGGCAGCAACACATCTTTTCCACATACAGGAAGCTCAAGCAGAGCATTTAGGAAGCCGTTCCACCTTCGCAGCACTCAGCACAGGAATTCACTTTAAAGCCTGAGTACAAGAGTCGAAACATGTATTGAAGACAGCTTAAAATGAAAAGGTCCTCCATCAGAAGTAAACCAGCAGCTGAATGTGCAGCATACCCTTAGGAACACATGAAATAACAAAAAAACTAAAGCTATTTTTCACTTAAGATTAAAGTGACACACCATGCACTGTGTTTACTAAAATGCAGTACTGTTTCAGTACAAATGGCATTTATACAGAAAAAGAAGGTGACTTGTTTATCCTCCTTTTCTTCAGGAGCACAGGACAACGCGTGGGTTGGAGAACTTTGCCTGGCGCTTGCTTGCACTTCTGGCTGATGAAACTGAAGTGTGTCTGTGTCCAGATGTTTATTCCCTGTGGTTGAATAGAAATGACACATAGGGGACAAGCAAAGCTTAGTTAAGCTAAGGAGCTGTGGGAAAGTAAATGCAGTCAAGGATGGAGGAAGGCAGCAGAACTCAGCCAAAACGATCACATCTCACTGTCTGCTAAGCATTGTTCTGACTCACTGAAATACTGGCAACCTAACAATTGTTAGATTTGTCACCTAACAAAAAAGCCCAAGGAATTATTTTTTGATTTTATGCTTCACAGCAAGTTTCAGCACACAGCCTTATTTGCAACTGCTCCTTGATAGTGAGTGTCACAGCTCCGGGACTCACTGAGAAACTCTCTGTCCTCTTACAAGTGAGTCTGCAAGATGTCACAGCTCTTAAGGCCGAAGTTTATGAATGCCATAACTAATGTTTTCAGCATTCCTTCCTTCAGAACAACATAAATCCTTGAGAAGTTCAGACCCAGATGACAGAAATGAATACATACATAGTAACTTGTTTGGGAAGGAAAAAAAGAAAAGCCCCAAACCTTGAAATTCCCCTAATGCAGAAGAACATAATTGCTTTAAATATTTTTAGATTCTTCTACAAGAAACTTCAGAGATATTATTCACGTGCATCTGTCTTTCTTCGCCATGGCCAGAATGAAATCACAACTACATGAGAAAATTTTCAGAATCCTCAAACACTAAAGAAAACACATTTAGGCAGGTCACATCACAGCTGAGTCACAGCTTGTAAAGTAAAATACAACCACAAAACCAGATATTTAACATTATAAAGAAAATTCTACCAATTGTAGCTAAGAAATATCCCATCTGCATGAGAAAAGAAATCAAAAAATAAAGTCACAGGTGTCTGAATTATTTTTTTTTTAATCAAAAGGGAAACTAGCAAAGTAGAGTTTTGCATTCCTTAGCACCCACTCTTTCCTAAGGCTGCTGTGTGTTAAAAAACAGCCTGGCACATGTTGCAAGGACAGGAGTTATGCAAGAAGACTAGAAATGGTCTGAACACCTGAGGAAAGCCAGGCCAGGTCACACCTGAGGGGATTCTAAATCTCAGCAAATCATGGAGATCACAAGCTAATAATAAGCCAGGCAGCCCCCTCCCCAGCATACGTAGGTGGGAACACGCATGCAAAGGACGGATCCTGAACCCTCAATAGCAATACCTAATTTAAAATAAAGAGGCTGATAGCTGTCAAAAACCTCTTGGCGAATGGCAGGGAGGGTCTTTACCGGTGTGTCTCTGCAGCAAGGCTGGAGGAGAGGCAGATTCTCGGCTCAGGGCAACTGTGAGCCCAGCATGGGTGCCAGCAGCTCCCACCTCAGGAGCCATCCAGGAGCCCTGCCCTGGTTACATTTCCCCTTAACATTATTCCTGGGTGTGGGAGGGGTTCCCCTCCTCTTTGTCAAGCCCCTGGGTCACCTGTGAGCAGTTCGCAGTGAAGAGTGCTAAAAAAATGTGATATATACAGTATTGACTTTATGAGCTGCATGACAGGTTACTTTAGTCACCTGATATCATTTTGCTACCTACAAGGTATTTCAAAGGTATCCACCTCACAAAATCTGACTTTTTACAGGTTCAGGAGTTTTTTAATCCCTACAAGCATTCTGGTAATCAGAAGGGTTAAATATTCATTGCCAGGAACACTTATGGAAACACTGAGGAATTCAGAGCCAGAACCAAAGGCAGATTTCAGAGGAATTCTCTAAAATACCAGCTACAAACATTACAAATTTCACCCAACACTTGCTGTCAAATCCAAGCTGCTTTTAGGCATGACAGAATCTTGCACATAAACCATTCGCAGCTGTAAAAAAGCAGTCTTGATTGCTCCAGAAACTATTCTTCTTTCCAAAACCCCAAAATGACTTAGAAACAACATCATCAAATCTGAATGAAAAGGAAATAAAATGCCTGCAAGAAAAGAGTAATTATTTCTTTCAAAATCAGTCCCATTTGTGCAAATATTTACAATCAAGCTTAATATTATACACACACTCCCACTCAAAGGTGCTGAATGTACTCAACCATACATCGCTATGAATTTGCCCTCAGTGTCTGAAACATTAGCGATAATTGGCACGAGAAAAGTCCTGGTGCTTATAAGCTTTTGGAACTGCTGATAACCTGATAAACAAAAATGTTAAGGCAACTTCAGGAGCTAATCAAAACCCTGGCAGGTTGGGGAAATGTCAATATTTACAAGAAGCAGCCTTTCATCAGCTAATCACTTTTAACCTTCATAAACTAAGATACTATAGAGGACTTCAGGTTAATATATGAACCCTCTATTCAATTAAGGTATTACAAAGGCAGTTACAAACAAGTAAGGCATCATGAAATGAAGTACAATTAAATTCCTGAGGGGAGAAGCAGGCCAAATAGGGAACAGAGAGCCCCAGTTTCAGCGTTTTAAAGGAAGAAGTGTTCTGCGTAATTCTAAAGAAAAGATTCAGCATTAGTTCCAAATATTTTATTTCACACATAAAGCACAGTACCATACTCATACTAATAAAGAACAGACTTATGCCAACTCTGGTGCATGCTTTTGTTATTGCATTATAGTTCATGAGAATTATAGTGCATAATTAAATAGAAAAAACTTGAACCTGGAATTATAAAACTGTCACCACAAACCAACAATTCCACTTGATATGTATTAAGTCATTACTTTCTCTTTTTCTTTTCTTTTTTTTTTTAAGGAAAAAAAAGGAATCAAGGAGGAAGAAAGGGGGGGAAGAGAAAGAGAGAGAGAAAAAATTCTTTTCCTTGTAAATCATTAAAAATGCATGAAGGTTTAAAGCACACCAGAAACAGCCTGTGCATTCATTTAGGAGACTACGCACGAGAAAACCCACTGCATTAAAAGAAAAAAAAAAAAAAAAGAAGGCAGAAAAGAGATTTTCTAAAGATCTGTGTGGCAGGGAAGCCGAACGAACAAGCTGTGGAGGAGACTGGTGGGGTGGGAATGCTCAGGCAGGGTGGGGCTCCTTGTTCCCTTCCCTTCTCCTGGTGGAACGTATCAAGGTCCTCGAGCGCTGCCGCATTCGTGATGCTCCAGCAGAGCTTTCTAAGTTTTATCTTCCAGAGGAGCTGATCACAATAACAAACATATGGATTATTATTCTTGCTGTTGAGTTCAGCTTCTGCCCATAGAGAAACCTCCTGGTATGAATTGCTAATTTATTGAGCTACAGATGTGAGCTCTCCTCTGTGTGGGGAAGGCAGTATGATACCGGGCCTAGGATCAGCAATTGCAGGTTAAATATCTCTTTGACACTTCCTACCTCCTGAAGACACTTCAGTTCTGTGCTTTCCTGCCCTGGGAGAGAGAACACCTGCTATAAGCGACGTCCTACTATGAGAATCTTGGGGTTTATGTAAGTACAGTTTAGCGTTACGAAACGCCAGACATCACACACCATCAGGGGACGATTCTCACCCCGTACAAAGCCGTCCTCCTGTGGGACAGGGTATCTGACCTTGATGTGTCATGCCGTAACTAGAGAGAGACGTCAGGAGAGAAATGGCTTTTATTGTGTGGAGCTCGTTTGTTTGTTTTTTTGAAGTTTTCTGCGTCATCCTCTTTAAATTTTTAGGCTGATCTTATTGCTCTTGAAATCCATATCCCAGGGGTCTGGGTATGCTCAGCACAGAAGAGAGTACATGGGAAGCAGTGCTGCAGCTTTCCCTGCCAGTGTCTCAGTCCCAACTTGCAGTAAACGCTTGGAGATTATTTTTTTAAAAAAAAATAGTTAACTCCATCTCTCTTAGCACTGGAATGCCAGGAGGTGCCAGTCCTGATGTTTTCCCTGTATACAGTGGACAGAGCCAGCCTGAGAGCACCATTCATTAGCTGCGAGGCACCTAATAGCCGACAAAGGCTGATCATCACTGGCACCCCCAGCCCTTCTTACCATTCCGTACCTGCAGAGGGAAGGCTCTGTGCAGGATGCTCAGCTCTCTGTGTCCCCAGGCCCTGTCTCTTTGGAGGTCTCCAGCAGCCTGAGGTGCTGCTCCATCCCTGTCCATGCTCGAGTAGCCTGGTCTATTGGTGCTTCCACCATTCGCACCTTCAGATTAGAGGTAAAATCCGAGAAGGAACAGAAACACCAGACTCCAGGGCTTAACTAACACAGGGCTTGATGTAATCTGCAACAGGGAGACAAAATACCCCACCCGTGCCTATCGCAGGGCTCCCACTCTCAGTCTGTGCAGCACCTCTGGTAGTGAGCGCTGGAGCCCGAGCTGCACAGATCACAAGTGTGGTTCAGTTTGGGAACCACCACAGCCTGGGGCTTTTCCAGGGCTGAAATTTCACAAGCCAGACAAAAGGGCAACCCCCTACTTTTCTGGTCTGAGTGGGAGTTACTGCTGTGCTGTTCCCTGCTCCCGACCAGGCATTGCATAACGCCAGCCCTTCTGCATCCCTCTTAATGATGCCATTTCCTACCATAGGCAGAAGGCAGTCGGGTTTTGCCTAATCAGCAATTTTCAAGCTTTTGATTCCCATTCCTCCCCACCCCCTCTTTTTGTCAATATTCATTTTAAATGCTTGAAGTCAGGGTTCCTTTTTAGCTGACTGTGCTTTCTCTGCCTCACCCCTTCAGGTGGATAACTGACAAGTGACCACTTGCATGCACAAGAAAACTTTAAATGAATCCCAAAAGAAAGTATTTGTGTAAGAATGAAAGGGCATCCCAGGCTTCTGCTGAGTAATGGATGTGATAATAATTGTAGGGCAAAAAGGTCCAAACAGCTGGGTGTTGGTTTGGGGGAGTTTTCTTCTGCAGCCAGGCGCTTGATCAAAAGATGTAAAAAAACTGACAGTTGCTGGAACAAGAGCTGCACTTTGATTCTGGGGCAGGCAGGAGGGACAGTTGCCAACCTGGGAATCAAGAAACTGGCTATTGCTCCTATGAACTGTATCAAAAGCTCACCACATTAACTTCTTTCAATTAACAAGTGAATTTATTATGAGAGTAAATGGAGGGCTGGTAGCCGAGACTGGGAACAGATAGTAAGGGGAGCACTTTTCTACTTAGACCCGCAGCAACGTACAGCAGTTCACGGACACAGCTGCCTGCAGTCCCAGCCTCGGCATCTCCTTGACGCTCACTCTTGGATGCAGAGAAACCCCTGCTAACCCAGCCGTGGGCTGCTTTTCCCCGGAGACAACCCCTTGTTCCTAACGGTCCGTCAGTTTTGACATGCAGAACAATAAAACTGCAACCAAATGCCTTCCTCCTGTGAGCGGAGGCTGGGGATCAGGTTCCCCGTGTACCTCTTACCTTCCATCCACCACTTTGAAGGGTTTGTTCTTGAATGGTATCTGGATATCTTAGAGTGGAATTTCATTCTTCTGAGACTTTTAAAAGTAGACTGGGTAAAGAATTAGCATGAGACAGGGAGCACACTGAGCAAGCAGCCTGCTGCTCACAGAGCTTTCTGTCACTATTGTCAGTATTGCGGGTGCTGCCCAGAAAAGACGACGCTCTCCAGAACGTGGGAATTACCTTGGGAAGCAATGGACAGCATCTGCCTACCTTCCACTCCTTGAAGAGTGAGGGCAGATTTCCTTCTTAGCACAACATAGGCAAAGATATACTAGCTGAGATTGAAGACAGCATCTTCTCACAGAGTGGCCAAAAATGGATGTCTTGGGAAAGCATAAAAACCCCGATATAGTAAGCATATTTAAATTTGTCAGCATGCTCCATGTGGCCTGAAAAAAATATGCGAAGGGGCAGATCAATGCACAGCTGCATACGCGCTGGCATGTATACCACCCTTGTGCTGTTCTGGGTGCTAGCATGTGCTCATGAAACCCATGTAAAATGTCTAGAGAGGAGTCATTACTCTGCACCATAGCAAAGATGTTGTTTCCAGGATGCTGTTAAAGGAATAAGCAGTGCCCTACACTTTGTCCGTGCTTTCTGAATGAGATGTCCTGGCTGCTTAGCTGAGGAGATTGTCAGCATGACTGATCACCCCTCACTGCCTCAGGAAAGGGCTTTTGTTTATATTTCAGGTAGACAGTTTTACTGCATTATATATGATCCTTGCAATTGTTACCACTATCTGCTTCTGTCCTAAATATAGTGTGAATGTTCCTTGCCCTTACCCTGGTGTCACTTCCATCCTTCATGCTCCCACTCCAGGTCTCTTACACTGGTTCCAGAAGGGACAAATCAGTACAATGCATCACTGCTCTTCAGAGCTCGGCAGTGGCATGTGCCCGGGACGTGCCTCTCCGTTCACAGGCGTGCCGGGGATGCTGTGCCTTGGAGCTGAACAGAAACTCGGATCCCGTGCAGCTCCTCTGAAAGCTTCCCGTAAATATACAAGGCTTACGCTGACAAGCTTGCATTAGATTTACGCCCCCAGCACAGAGTAGTCACTTGTTCAGTCATAGAGAAGGTCCCCAAGTCCCTCGAAGATTTAGTGGTGGGTAGCCTGGTAACAGGACAGAGCTTTGATTTCACTGCCTATCGGATTTCACTGCCTTTCTGGGGATTTTAGGGAGGGGGTAGAGAAAGGAGAGGGAGGAGATTACAGGACCAAGTTGAAAGAGAAACCCTTGCTTCCTTGCTTTCGTCAAGATCCTGCTCAGAAGCTCCAAGGAGGTGGGCTTTAGGAGTGATTACAATCTCACAGTATCTCTCTGTACTTATTCTCCCTTGCTGATGCTCCTGTCAAACCGGCTTGCTCTACAGGCCAGGAAAAGCTGCATCCACTGATTCCAGCTTTAAGTTCAGCTTGTGTATCTGAAAATGAAATGGGATAAATCCACATCGCTAGAGCAAATCCATAATGAGCTTGGCAAGCAAACCATGGTGCATCTCAGTTTGCTCTGTGCTTCTGACAGTGCCATAGACAGCAACGTGAATTTTTAAAAAAACGCACATTCTGTGTAGGTCCAACTCATAAGGCACCATGAGAGGAAGACCTGTGTGTCACTGTGCCAGAATAGCTTTTAGATCCAAAGAATGCCTCAGAGGAGAGAAAGAAAAGGAGAAGGGGCAGCAGGTCAGCCTTGCTGCAACAGAACGGATCTCCATTTCTATTTCCTGGCCTGCAGTCCCTTACAGCAGCACTGGCCAGGTTTGAAACTGCTTTTCAACTAGGCAGTTTTATATTAAGTCACTGCCTTCCCCCAGACCAGATATGGAAAGAAGATCCAACTTTTTAAGACTTGTGCGAACTGGGAAAGAGCAAGCTTATGGGGTCATCCAGCTGTCTTTACATTGATGGATTTGTTTAGCAATTATTCCATAGTGAAATGCAGTAAATTCTAGGATGGAAGAAGAACTGTCATCAATAAAAAAATAGCCATAGATCACTGGGTAGAGTTTAGTTGCCTGAAATTGCAGGTTTCAGGGAGGACAGGAGTTAGAATTTAGGCAGAGCACAGAAGGTAACACCATTCCTTTAGTCACTGAAACTGGACAAGGATTTCACCATGCGTTCACCATACATCTGGTGCATCTTGAATAAAGAGGGTGCAATAAGAACATGCCATCAAAATACCTTTGGTTCAACAGAAATTACTTCAGCACTTGAGTTTTCCTAACCATGCACTGGCCTGGACTAACTGGGATTCAGTGAAGGATCCACTGAAGTTACAGCCTGAGTAAACTGCAAGTAGACAAGGACAACGCTGACCATGATGAATTCAATGGCAAAGTAGGAAAGTGCAAATGCCGGCAAGTCATTTCCTCTCTGTAATTAAGGTTCCCTGCAGAGACACAGTAAATACAGGATGATCCAATGCCTTACAGATTTCAAATTTCCGATGGCATTAGTGCATCTGAGATGCCCTCAGATCATTTGCAGAAACAGTCCAGTCTAGTCCAGATCTGGAAAGAAAATTCTTTCTTCAGGTGAGAGGATAGCTGTTTCATACATAACTCATTAGCCACTCTGCTGAATTGCCAATTACTAATTGTTTTGATCAGTGCCTCTTGAGTAACCTCCATCTCCCACGCTTGCTCAGGACCAGTCATTCCTTCCCACTTGCCCCCGACGGGCTCTCAGGCAGTAACGTCAGTTGCTCTTTCCTATTTCAGAGATGTCGATCTGACAGGCAATCATTTTACTTGGCTTTTTGAGCTACCCTGTTGGCTAGGTTTTTCCTTTCATTATTAACCTAAACCCAAAATAAAACAAAACAAACAAACAAAAAACCCTCTTGACTGTGTGTCAAAAATAGCAAGCAGAGTCTTTTAACAAATGACCCATAATGGCACATCAGGGACTGTGCTCTGTAAAAGATAAGGAGAATCCTGGCTGCAGCTTAGAAATGCAAGCACGCTGGTGAGGAGTGATTTCCAGCCTATTCCACAGTACCATGAAATACAAGGTCATACTTCCCTTAAGCTAGAGTAACAGGAAAGTATTTCCATTTTTTTCCAGCTTCTTCACTTCGCCTTCAGTATCCACCCAGACAGATTGACTGAATATACACAGAGAAGCAACAGCAAATAAAAAGTGTGACTGCAAAATTGAGCAGTAGGATTTAGCATCTAATAATACTTTAAACTTTTGAAAATAACTTGATCAAGCCTCAATGAGACTCCTTTGAAATAGCAAAACGTCTCTTGCATGAAAATGTATTCACCAGAGTGTAGTTAATAGCCAGCTACGAGAGACCACTTTTACCACTGAAATTGCAGCTAATTCATCATATCTCAAGGGTTGTTTTTTCCACCGGTAACTTCCATTCCATCAATACACTGCAACAATTCTTTGTACACGACGGTCTTGATAAAGCAGAATAGAGCCAAGGCTTGGAGAAATAAAGTGAGAACATGTACTCTGTGGGCCCAGAGCACGACAGAAAAGCTGAATAACACACAGTGCTGAGGAACTTAACCCCCCCTAAAGAAGTAGCTGCAGAGCTCCCCCTGCTTTAGCTGCAGCTCATTAGCTTCCAAACCTCTGCAAACTTCTCCCGAAAAGCAGGTGAACTCTGGTGTCAAGATTGCAAATATAATTGCAGCTCTTCCTTGAACAGGGGCTGCCCAGACTTATCCGGCAGCAAACAGAAATTAGACGAAGCAGCTCGTCCCACAGACTCCTCTGTTGTCAGCACACATCCTGGCGTGGCATCGAGGCAAGTGCTATGGGCAATCCAGAAATAATAGGGCAAACCAATAGTAGGGGGTTTTTTTGGTCACTGCCTCCCTTTTATGAACATTTCCTGTAAAGAATGTTAAGAGCGTAACACCCAGAAACACACACTAAATGGTAATTTCACTGGATGATGCCAGCACGCTTCCTATGCTCAAATCAAACCATAGTTTTAAACTCTGGAAAAATATTAGGATGCACCTCTAAAAAAGAAGCTTAAGACAGGAGAGAAAAACAAATTCTGCAATCAACTGCATTAATTTATTTTATCTAGTTTTCACACAACACGATTTTTTTTAAAAAAATAAAAATTTCTGCTGATTCAAATTTTGAAAAGATCATCATCCCCATTGCCACGTGCCGGTGGAAGGCTGGGAGAGGTCTGCACTTCTGTGCTGAGTGATTTCAGTATCTCAGTGAACACAAGTTCTTAAAATTTTCTTGCCTGACTAAATTTTTATTACTCTAATCACACCCACTCCAATACTAAGTGGGTGAACACAAAATAGGTAAAAAAAGCAGAAAGGGAGACTTCTAAATCTCGTGCTCCCAGGTCCCAGCTGAGAAAAGCAAGCTCAAGCCCCAGTGCCCGCCTGCTCAGCGAGGCCCTTCGGTACCTGCTGAAGCGGATCAGAAATCCGGGGGAAGGGATACATACTGAAATGCGAAAATCTTCAGCAATTCTGGCATCCGCTGGGAAAAATCTATGGGATAAGACCAATAAGAAATAAACCAGGGCAAGAGAATTATTAATCTCTCTAAAGCACAGCAAGGGCTCTCTTACTGGGACTGCACCCTCTGGAGGATGCATCCCAACAGATCTGCAGCGACGTTCAGCTCACATATTTATGTGTGTCTGTTTTATCACACGCTAACATGGGACTTTCTTTGATTTGTATATGGGATAAAAAACCCCGAAGTTTCCATCAAAGTTTGAGAAAACCTTAATGGTGATTTAATGGAGTGAAATCTGGCTTGCCACAAGACTGTGACAGGACTGTATTTTTTTTGCCAGGGTTAGGTGCTCTCTGGTGCAGCAGCAGCATTTTTTATTTATTTATTTTTAAACGAAGAATATATTAATCATTTATGAAGCTGCGGAGTCTTGTCTGGACTCTGAACATTGTTAAAGGCACACGGTAGGCAGCGAGTGGCAGGAGAGGGCAGGGAGGGAGAGGAGCTCCCTCCCAGAGCAGCCGGACTCGATCTGTCTGAGAGCAACGTCACGGCCACGTCTGGCCAGTTTGCGAAACGCACGTCAGCAGGTTGGCCTCCGGTTTATGTTCATGAATAAATTTCGTTTTGCAAGAGGCAAAAAAAAAAAAAAAAAGAGCCAGCAACACCCTTGGCTGCATAGGGTAAAGGCACTCAGCTTTCAGACCATGTGCTTAATAACACCACCTAAGGCTGTGCTGTGAACACGTCGTCTAGGGACCCTTTTTACTCTTTTTTTTTTCTCTGCCACATTTCATGATGCTTAATAAAATTCGATAATTTTGGAGATGAATCACTTTCTCTGGGAATAGTCCTGTAAAACCAGCAAGCGCCCTGGCAAGGTGCTACTGCCCCAAAACCAAACGGAGTTCCCATCCCCTTGTGCCCTCTTTTGAGCAATCAATATCCCCAGAGTTTTGCATTTTACCTCACCGTAAGAAATGTCCCATTTGGAGAGAAAGAAACCAAGAGGCAGAGGCTCAGCCTCAGAGTATGCGACTGACATATATAATCTAGATTGGCTTTCCCAGGCAGACCTTTGATTGAGGAGGAAGAAGAGCAGCTGGTCAAAGTAATCTGCTCAGAGCAATTTGCATAATTTTCTCCCCCGTTTCCTCCGGCATTGTGAACGTGTCTGGAGAGGAACACAAGCGGCAGATGCTGTGTCGCTCTGTCACAGGGTATAGCAAAGTGGAGAACGTGGGTCAGAATTCATCTGCTAAATATACACAACAGGTTAAACAGTTCTGGAGAGCTTCAGTCACAGATCTCCTTTTGAAAAGCTTTTTTTTTTTTTTTCCTTCACTGAGTACAAATGATTCCATTTCTCCAGCAATTGCATGTTTCCTTTCACACTTGTGTGCTATTCAGAAAGATACTCTTTGTGTTTCTTTATGGAGCTGGCTTCCAGGACCAAGTATTTCTTTCCCCTGCTTGGATGAAGAACCCATTACAAGTGGGTTATTTGAGAACAGAAAGCCAGGCTTCTGGATTAAAAATGAATGTGCATTTAATATTAAACACAACTTTTTTAATTGTGGCAAGGAAGGCTAAAACCAATTCTCCAGAGTTTCAGTTTTATGTTGGGTCTGGGACACCGGTAGAAGCTGCAGATCTTTCAGTTGGCCCACCGACTTCCAAATCGGGTGCCTAAAATTGGGCGTCTGAATTGTGGTCCAGCTGAGATGAAGGAATTTCTGAACGCGAAGGCCTGTTTATCTACACTGATCAGAGCTCAAACCCCACACTCGTGGCTTCTGCTATGCCGCCTGGGCTGTGGGCAGAGCAAATCGCACCAGTCACTTACAAGAGATGTACGTGTAGATGCACCATCCATTGCTTAAATACAGCATTCAAGCACCAAACAAGAATTGATTTTTAAATGCTTCGGTGAGACAAGAGAAGTATTATTTCAAGTCTTCAGAAAGCTCCTTTTCCCTAAAATTCCCCAAGTTGCTAGAGGTAAATAATATTGTTTCTCTTTAAGCGAGCTGTAGAAGCCCAGAATGGGGGGGTGCTGCTACCCGCGCTAAGTGCCCAGCAGCCACCTTTCCTACACCAGAGGACGATTTCTCCAGGAAGGCACACGAACGTGCCTTACAGTAGCCTGCCAGTGCCTGAAGGGGGCCTACAAGAAGGCTTGGGAGGGACTTTTTACAAGGGTCTTTAGTGATAGGACGAGGGATAATGGGTGGAACCTGGAAGAAAGTAGGTTTAGACTAGATATAAGGAAGAAGTTCTTTACCCTGAGGGTGGTGAAGCACTGGAACAGGTTGCCCAGGGAGGTTGTAGATGCTCCACCCCTGGAAGTGTTCAAGGCCAGGCTGGATGGAGCATTGAGCAACCTGATCTAGTGGAAGATGTCCCTGCCATGGCAGGGGGGGTTGGAACTAGATGATCTTTGAGGTCCCTTCCAACCCAAATCATTCTATGATAGAACTCAGAGCACAGATGAGGGTGCCTACAACAGCTACCATGCAGTATCCAAGGCCAAGGGGACCCCAAGGAATTCAGCTCACTCACTCCCTAGCACCTCCAGACATCAGCTCCCTCCGCAACCAGAGCTCAGTCTGAAGCAATCCCCAACTTGTCCCAGTTGCCATCTGGGAAGCCACTGTCTCAGCAGGGATAAAATACGCTGTGTTGTGCAGTCCCACTCTGGACAATGTCAGGCTGTCATCCAGCCTGACATTAGATGCCAGAATGGGGGCCAACATCTATTTCAGGCTTCACAGTATGCCACGATCATACGGCGGTGAAACCAAATTAAAGCACTCCAAATGGAAATTGCCAAACACAGTGTTTTGTCCCAACAGGTCAGAAACTATTACATTCCTACAAGAACTAAGAGACATCTCCCCCTTTCCCTCCCATCTCCCATGTCTCCCCTCCAGGTCACGGACAATGCTGGGGAAACTCCAGAAATGGAAGGATCAGCCTCAATTGGGCAGGAACTTCCTGAGTAAAGCAGTAAGTCTATCTAAGAAATTTGCATACAGACCTAGCTTCTGAATATTTCAAAGTTCAGGATAGTTTATTACTGTTCTAATTCATTTCCTAAAATACATACAAGCTTGTACTCCATGTATTACAGAACCAGCCATCTGCAGCGTGCGGTGGGATCCAGCACTTCCCAGTATTGCTACCCATATCCGAACCCAGCTGGATCTGGAACATCCAAGAGTAGAAACATTACCCTGTTTGGCTATGCCTACCATGACATTTTATTTTTCGAGTGTCTGAAATCTTCTGGAGCAGGGTGGATTGTGCAAGGCTTGATCTTAAAGGCTTGATCTAATTAATGAGTGTGCTGGGGAAAAGAGTTTGGAGTTTTGCCCCTCCCTCAATGCCATCAGCATTTTTTGCAGGATTTTAAAATGTGATTCCTCCCCCCTCCCAAATTCTCTTTCCCCTATGGATTTGGTTCAGGGTTTTTTCAGGTTTTTTAAATAAAAAGCTGGACATAAATCAGAAGAAATCCCAGGCACTTCCCACCTCTGCAGCTACCCTTTTTCCAGTGACCAAGTTCCTTCCAGGTACAGCTACTTAAGTCCATCCTTGATGCATTACTTGCATGTTCACACCCAATAACCGCTCCGTGTCTGGCATTGCTGGCCACCAGTGGTGTCATGTTAATCTGCAAAGCTTTTTGAGGGACACCAGCACACACTGGGGATATCCCTCTGATCTCCACAGGCAGCTGGCAGCTCCCTGAGGGTTTCTGCTCAGAAGAGCAGCACAGAGCAGATCTTTTCCCTCGGCTATGTGCTCTGAACAGAGCTCAGCTGAGAAGAAAAAGCCAAGATCTCCACCACATTCCCTCTCCACTACCTGGCAGCAAGAGACATGAACTTTCTAACGGCAAAAAGGAGAAGGCTGGAGGTCTCTTATTACTGATTTGGGACAGGAGGATCTTCCGCTACAGAAGTCTTCCAGGAAAAAAGAGAAAAGACAAAAGTTGGCTTTTTTTACGCTTTTTTTTCTTTAGTGTCCCTCCAATTCCTGTCTCTCTGAGCCAAGTCTAGCAAAGCCCTCTCCCAAACCACAGCTCCAGCCCTTGCTACCCCTCTCAGAAGGCAAATACTTCAGCTTGAGTCTTTGCCAGTGAAGCCAAGCCACCCAGCCCCACAGTCCCACACAGGAAATGCGATTAATTTTTGCACAAGGAGTGATTTGTTGGCATGACAGCCATAAACAAGAGACTCCATTAATTAACATGATATCAGAGTGCCTACATTGTTCGTCAGTTTTGCATCCAATAGCACGTACTCTGCCCTTGCTCATCTGGAGAGTATCCCAGAAATCAAAATACCCTAAAAAAAAAAAAAAAATGGATTTAGGATGGTAAAAAAGCCTTCCTTTAACTCTGCTAACGTGCCCGGTGAGGCTTTTCCTTCCTGAGGTAGCTAATTACAGAAACTCAGAGTTAATTTATTCTGCAAAAGTCCCTTTCATTGTTCTGCTAGCCCATTTAGTAAAATCGGTTTTCTCTCAGTAATCCAACATATCCCATACCTTCTCCCTCATCTCCTATTACTAGTAGTGTCAGACTTGTACTAACCCTCCATTTCTCTTCCCTTTCTTTCTTTTTCTTTCTTTCTTTCTGTGTGGAAACTAACTACCTTTCAGTCACTGAAATGCTAATTTCAGAGACAGGCAGTAGGCAGCTAGAAGATAATGTTACATGTTTCCATCCTCCCACGGGGAAAAAACCTGGAGGAATCACAACATCTGAGATGCTTTTGCATTTTGGATAGGAAGACAAAGGGAAAACAGTTTGTGTGTATACATAGACACAAACACATTTGGAGACTGGGTCTAAGAGATTAAAAAAGTAATTTATATTAGGTTTGTTTTCTCCTTACAGGGCAGAGAAGGGAGAGATCTGAGCTTTGTATTTTCAGAAAGAGAAGAAACACAAATGGCAACTCCTTGTTTAAAATAAGTATCTTGATGGATATTTTTCTTCTCAGGAATACATACTGAGGAAATGGCAGTATTCCGCACAGAAGTACAGAATATTTGTCATATTTTCTTGCCGTGTCACTTTTTCTGCACTGTTTCATTGAGCCCTGTTCATGAAGGAACAATTGCCTTATTGTCACTCTGAACGTCCCAGGAGCAATGCAACAAAACCAAACAAAGACGCAGGAGGGGGAAGAAAGACAGAAAAAGTAGAACAACTTTTCCAGCGTGAATCACTAGTACTTAAGCAGATCCTTGCAACAGAGCGGCTTGGTCTGCTGAAATCCTGCCCCACATACCCCTTTCAGTGTGTGTGGGCTCACTCCTTTGCTCCCTCTCTTCATTTAGGTTATTCAGGTTCAGGTCAGCCTCCCTACTCAGAAAATTAAACACAAACCCTCCCAAACTCATAAAATGCCTGTTGTGACTTTTGGGAGAACTCACCAATTTCCCATCAACTCTATCTGCCAAAAAAAGATTGGTATAGAGCACCTCAAAAGAAAAGGAGAGAGATTGCTTTGTTTCAGTTTTGTTATTAATGCAGTAATGTTATTTTTCACCAGTTCTGACTTGGCCTGGAAGTAGGCAATCCACACGTTTCCCCACGGCCAGCACAGACCAGGCTCTGGCAAGTGAAAATACCACAAAAAAAGCACGTTGCAGCTTAGGGCCCAGCATGCTGGAACTGCAGGATCGAGAAATCGAAAGGCAATTCTATGAGACGGACACAAGCAGCCAGCTATCATGGTGAGACATCTGCTCTATGTTCTTCTTACATAGACTGTATGGATGGGTATTTAATCTTTCAACAGGAACTCATCTAAACATCTTCCATCCCAACTGGACAAAAGAAGGAACACACCAAGTAACAGCAACCACCAAGGTGCTGAAGCATTCAGAGCCTATTTTTCTAATATTCACCCAACCAACAACACATTATTGTCCACAATTAGAAATGCACCTTGGCTGGAAAACCAAACTCGGAGACTGTAAGACCCATCATTAGTAGTGGGGGAAAAAATGTGTGGTGTTGGATTTAAATCCTGAAATTAAAATCAGGATCAAACAAGAAGAACATCCAAAGGCACTGTCTCCAGCAAGAGTCTCATGGTTAGTTGAAATCTCAGGGCAATGAATTGCGGCAACAGTTCACAGCACACTTGAATTTGTAATACAGAGACCTGATGGCATGGGGGCAGAAAAAGAAAAAAAAAAATAGTATCTGGGCACTTTCATGGAGCCAATAGCAATTCTTGGTGGAGTAGGATAACTGGGTTTAGACTCTGACAAGCTTTGAGTATGCACATCCTGGCTTTCACTGACATCATCAGAAGCCACCACATGAATGTAACTTTAAAAGTTACGTCTCTCCAGCTGAAGCACAGGGACCACCAAGTCAAAATCTGAAGTCCACTGCAAACACTATACTGGGGAGCTTAAACTACTATCAAATTTCTAATCAGAAAGCTAGCAAAGTCCCTGAGAAAATTGTCTTCCCTGTTGCCCACCTCAACGCCAAAAGAATTTCTCCCTGGGGTAAGGAGATCAGGCTGACCCATGCACCAAGATATTATATCTGTGCCTTCAAAGTGGTGGTCTGGATGCAGTTCACTCAGTATTTTTGTATCAGGCTCTCGGTTAGATTCTACACACATATTTAAGTGAATTACTATATAGCCCCTTTATTTTCTTCCTATTTTTCCATTCCAGAGAATGCTCATTGTTATTGGGTTTTTAAGCTGAGGATCAAGGATCACATTTGATTGCATAGGACAAACCATTTTAAGTGGTAAAGCTTAAGGATGGAAAAAATGAAAATTATGTAATTTAATAATGAACCGCAACAATAGAGCACAATCTTCCTGCGTATTATTGACAATGATCATCTCCGGCTGCCAGCACTGCTGGCTGTGAGGATTCGAGATTTTCCCTGCGCCAACATAGACCTCATTCCTATTTCCAAGATTTCCAAGTGCAAATAGAACACAGGCTGCTTTGCATTACAGGGAGGCCTGCCCATTAGTTTTCTGTGGAAGAGTTCCACTGATTTTTACAACCTGGTGTGTGCATACAGGCATGCAGCATCTTTCCTGCAACATTTTGTTGACCTCTGCTCCAAGCACATGGACAAATAGAGGAATTTGGCTGCACAGAGGGCACCTCGTGCACCTTGATAAAATCCTTGTATTCCCAGAGGGGGAGGGTCTCTGCTCAGTGCAGGCTGCGGCACGACGCTTCTATTGGGTGGGTGTCTCTGAAGCCAGCAGAAGGCCCTTTGCAACAAAGTCCCATTGCCCCTCTGAACATCGTAATCCTTCGGGCAAATCCAGCCCCTTGTCTTTGATTTCCAGCTTACTCTGTTTCTTGACCCCTGAGTTGGCGTTTTGAAGTCTCTGGATTTGAATGAAGCCAAAATCTCAGTTGAAATCTCACTCCGCTCCGGCAGCCTCTGCCATACTCCTTGTCCGTACTAGGGGGAACCATATGTGCCGTGTGTGGTTTCAAGCTCACTATCGGTCAGGTTTCACATGCAAGCCTTTCAACAGAGTTAAGCTCATAGTTGTAACATGCCTATGAATTCTACCTGAAATGCTGTCAACAGTTTGAGCTCTCTGTTGTTTTGGTACAGAGTTTGCTGTCCAGCAGACTGTTCCCTTGAATTAATACAGCAGTGTGACACCCTGAGCTGCTGATAGTTAGCCAATATTCAGTGGGTAGGTCCTTAGGAATAAGGAAGCTCAACATTTTTAAAAAGAATTCGGGAAAGGCTTCCAAGATATATCTAGGATGATGAAGATAAAGCTGTTCATGACATGAAGACTTTTATATTGGAGGCAAGCTGCCATATCTCTCACTGCTTATGCAGTAAGGCCAGCTCCTCACTTCCAGATGATCAGGACAGTCTCAAGAGGAGGAGAGGAAGACTATATGAAGGGATATAGGAAAATAAATTCTGATGAAATAAGCCACAGCCCAAATCTCCATCAGAAATTGCAGTAAAACTCAAAAAAACCCTCCAAGAACACAATCTGGAGTTTCAAGTAAATCAGATTGCCTAAACTACAGATTCATGTCCTTCCTGTAAAACATCTGTGAAGGCTTCTCACATCCTGGCCCTGCCACCCACTCCCACATTCCAGCACCCAAAAAACTAAAAATGAGATCAGCTCTTGAGAGGCTGGCTAGCACAAATGCGTGAGTGCCAGGTATGTGCAGCTGTATGCTTGATTGCTAATCCATCTGCAAGACTCACCATGGGCCATTTTTGTTTAAGCCTCAAGTGAGGATGGGAAAATGGATTGGAATAAATAATGCGAAAGCCCTTGGCCTTTTGCCCCTCTTGAAAGCTGAATTGGAAACAAAAGTTCCTTCCAGGTTCTCAAATGCTTGGTTAGTGCCACTTATTTGCTTATTATGCTGCACCATTTTTGGATCCCGTATGGGAGAGCAGGCCTTAAACCACTGGGAGAGTAGCTTTTCTCCCAGTGCTCTCCCAGGCTGGCTGAAGAAGAGGAAACTTGCAGGAAAAGAAATTTTTTGCATCAGAAAAGTTTGGTGAGTACAGGCAAACATTCAGCACTGGAGAATGTGAGGGAACAAGGTATTTAATCTGGAGTAAACTCTACAGGTCTAAAGAACTGGATGCATCAAGAGTGGGTAAGTAGAATAGATTCAACATAGTATGTAAAAGAAATTCAAAGTTCAGCTGAAAAGCCCTGATTTCTTCTCACTGGTCTATTACTTTCTTCTTCTGGCTCTGCCTCATCTTCTTCTCTCAGTGGGCCATGGTGTTACCAAGAACATGGTAATACTTGGCCCAAGTCCTAAACCATGGATTTTTGTAAACATCAGTAAATAAAATTATTTAACATCCTGTCTGAACAATACCTTAAACCTCTGAGTACATGCTAGGGAATGCCAGCCCCATACAACTTCCATGCAAAAAAGAAAAAGGCTCCTTTGGGAGTTAATTCTAAGTCACCACTTCTTGCCAGGTGAACATCTCAAAAACAAGACTTCTCAAAACTATTTTGCAGAAAGTGAGATACAGTCAAAAACACCCAACCAGTACCTGACTGAGGATGACACTTGAGCTACAGGAATCCAAGTTTCCAGACTGCTTGAGTTGGAAAGGCACCCTGAACCAGGGGTTTTGCCTCCTAGGGTGAGGCCCTAACTGATGGGATACCAATAAACCATCAGATCTCAGAGTGGGACCGAGTCAAACAACCAGCTCCCTCCCACTCTCGCAGCAATATCTCCCCCTGTGGGGCTGTCCCTCAGCCTACTCCTAAACCATCTGTACGAGCCTCATGCTCTGCCTAGGAGGCCCTCTAACATCAACGCATCTTCCTTAGGACTTGCAGCCCTCCTGGCTGCCACTCCATATCATCATAGAATGGGCTGGGCTGGAAGGGACCTTAGAGATCATTTAATCCAACCTTCCTGTTGTGGGCAGGGACGCCACCTCTCGACTAGGTCAGGCAACATGTGAGAACCGAACAGGAATCGAACCCGTGACCTTTGGTGTTTCAAGCACCACGCTCAACCCACTGAGCTAAACCGGCCCTCGTATCCCCACCCTGAGACATGTCCCTTTCACTGGTTTCCCAATTCAAAGCGTGATACAGCTCCTGCAGGAGAAGAAACCTGGGAGGTCTGATCCTTGCTGTATTGAGTGACTTTGTTTCTCCATCTCCCCTCACTGCCCAGTTGCACATGGCAGCTGGCAGTGCTCCCCGCTGAAAGCACGAATGGAGGGGGCACAGTCCTTCCCTCCTGCACCCTGTCCCTGGCTCCTGGAGTGGGGAAAGAGCTATTCCCAGCTTTCTGCTCAGGCTGCAAAAAGGGCACCTCTCCTCCAGAGAGCCAACGTTGCTGCCTTCCCTCCCTCCTAGAAAAAGACATCTCCAGGAAGAAATGGATTCGTCACAAGGTGCTTAGCAGGATGAGCTGACTCCCTTCAAATCCCAGGATTTGCAATTTGTGCTGCTTCGGGGCTGTGGGAGGGCGCCGGGCTCACTCTCCCTTTCCATTTGACTCAGCCTTCTCATAGCAAGGATTATCCTCGTCTATCAAAGGGAAAGCTGCGGAGCAGACGCCCGCCTATTCTTCCTGAGCACTGAGCCTGACAGCCGGCTTTTCAGCCCCGCTCCCATTACCAGCTGCCCTACAATGAGGGAGCTAAACTCCACACAAGGCCCACATGGAGCTCCAGAAGGAGCTGGGGGGCTGAAGGGTGCGGGAGGGGAGAGGGGGGAAGCCGGGTTGAGTGGCGCAAGGGAGAGAAACAACTCATGCAGATGAGGGAGAGTTAATCCTATTTAGCACATGTATATTATCAATGAGTGTGTGTGGTGGGGAAAGGCAGGGGGGAGAACCCCCCACTGCAGGCAGGCGGAGGCAGACAAAAAGGTCATTCATGTGTGGCTCACAGAATTAAGAAGGTACCACAATCTGCTGCTGGTTTGGCTCCAAATGCTTCTTCGTATTCAAATTAAAGCCCCTTCCCCCAACTCAACCTGCAAAACTTCCTCCCTTCCCTGTCCTTGCCTCACTGTGCAATTACTCATCCAAATTTTACTTTCCATCCCTTCTGGTGGCACCAGGTGGGTGAGGGGTAGCAGTATTTCAGGACCAACACAGCACCACATCCCAGGCCTCAAAATTTCAGCTTACATTAAGATTCAGGATTTGGAAGCGTAATGATGGTATGGTCCATGTGTCCCAAGCATTATTCCAGAAATGGCTCCAGACTCAGCACTGAGAAGAGCTCTTAAAATGCTGAGCCTTTCAGAAATTTTTGCCTACAGGGTCCAGAACTGAGATATCAGCCTGAGAGCTCAGGAACATTTTGGTTTGACCCCAGAACAACATTAGCTGTGGCCTTGCAATAAGACTTTGAATTTGCAAAGATCTTCTTCATCCAAATTTTAACCCAAGTGCATCACACCAAGTGACTTTCTACATCCTCCTACCTTGGCTATACAGTATAACTGCACCTTCCCCTGCAAAGTCTCTGCTTCCCCAACAGCCTACGAACAGGAATCCAAAACTCTTTTTGGATTTTAAATAAGAGTGTGGGGATGGAAGACCAGGGTTGGAGTAAATCATTTGAAATGTGTAAGAAATCTCAGGCTTGAATCTACAGGCTGTCTCCTTAGAGAAAAAGCAAAATGTATTTTGGACAAACCACTTGACTGCTTATGAACCACAAATGCAAACATTGCTCCTTAATTTGCATTCAGTGCCAGAGGAGACCTGCACTCTCTCTAACGAGCACTGCCAGGCACACTTTTCTAGGGAGAGCTCCCCAGCAGCCCAAAAGAAAGAGGCAATTCCTCTGGGACCCCTGCACTGGCTAACTGCAGGCTTTGGATGGCTGCTTGTGCTGTGCTGCATAGCTCTCGCTTCACCCCCTGGTAAGCTCCTTGCCTTCTCCACAGGAATCGGGGATAGAGGAGCTCTCTCCTCCCCTACTGTACATGCTCATAGGTTTTAATCCAATTAAACTGTTCTCTCCCCTTGACAGATTCTCTTTTTTCTTCATTCGCTTTCAATAAAGAAGCATCATTTGCTTGGGAGCATTCCAGGGTTGCAACAACAGGCCCTTCGCTTACATGTGTCGCTTACAAGTGGAAAACTGCAAACGAAGTTCAAGATTTATTTTAGGAGGAGGGTGAAAATGGCCTTGTTATTTAATTTTTTTTCCCCCAATGCTTTTAAAACCTTATTAAGCAAATTAAATTTCAAGAGACATCTCACTCTTATTCTGGGAAGTCCCATCCTCGTCCCTTTCTTGCAGCAAACTGGTATGTCAGCACAGGCGTGCCCATTGCCTGGCTCCTGCAGACCCATCAAGCATTGATTTTGACACTTAACAGAATTAGAAATGCCAGCCATCCAAACCTTGATGGCTTTTCACAGGGAACGAGCACTAACCTCCATTAGGAGGCTTCCTTTTATCACATAGATCCTCTTATAATTCAATTTGCAATGAAATTCTCCCCGATCTCCCCAAACCCTACCAGCTGCCAGCCCCATTCCTCTACCACCAACACTTACTCCTCAGTCAAATAGACCTATATTCAATCCTTCCTGCAATTTAAAAAAAAAAAATCATCACTTATACCAGCTTCCCTATGCTGGAAGGAAGCCACAGTCAATAGGTGAATCAGGTCTGCGCCTTGTACGCCTGAGTTAATAAATGTTGAAAAGAGAGTGAGCTGAAGTCCTCCGTAAATATCTCTTGTGCCAACCTAATAAACTTAATGTCATAATGCAGTGCCCCTAAGTTCCTTGTAAAAATGTGCCTGAAACATGAAGATAGCAGTGAAAACCTGAAATATTTGTTGGTCTGCAAATCCTCCAGCCCTCAAGCAAATAACTATCTGTACGGAAACAAAGTGAGGAAAATACACCTCAAAGATAAGTGGAACTGCTCTGAATGTGAGGCAGTGCACTACCTGGGTTTGATCCAAAAATTAGTCAAGTTCTTCATATAACTACAGGGGGTGCTTGGATTAGGTCCCACTTGGCTGATGTGCCGGGGGCAGGAACGTGCGATTCTGTATCTTTCTCCTCCTTTTAAATGCTCTCAGACTCTGATGGCATTTTACAAATCACTCAAGGACTTGATGGGTTAGCAGGAAATTTCCTTTGTGCTGCTGTGCCAGAGAAGAGGAACAGATCTGGTAGGCAGCTCTTCTCCATTTTACAGCATGTGAGATCCCCATTCAGCTACAGCAGGGGAATGTATGCACAGGATTAAAAATTATCCATGATTACAATTTAGAGTGTTATAAACCACTCAGCACCTGGAGCCCTAGCGAGGCGATATTTAAAGATTAATAAAATAAGCATTTGAAAATCCACTTCCCCCTTGGTTATTTGCCAGGATCACAGTCCAGAATATAGCATTTTCCATGCAAGAACTGGTAAGCTGATTAACAGCTAAAGGAGAGCACTTTTCTGCACTTCCTTCAGCGTGTACAGCACATACCACATCATCAGCGTGAATAAGGGGAAGGGCATCCTGAACCTATATCTTAATAACCAGAAAGTCAGTCTGGAGACTGTATTTTAATAAAGGAATGACTGATGTTCAGATATTTGGCCAAACTGCCTCTCCACCGATTTAGGATTAGTTCAACTGAAATCTAAGGAGTTCTTTGTCTGATGATGACTGGATTTCACTAAAGACAGGTTTTCATTCTGAACGTGTTTTTAAGCCTTGATCCCCTAGATTGAGCATATGCATTTAACTTTATCCACCCAAGTAGTCTGTTCCAGTCTGGTATTCAGGGTTTGGTTCAAAATTCCTTAAAATTAGTGTCTGTCTGTACGGGCTATAGAAGGCATCCCAGTTTAGGAGACCTCATCAAAGTTTGACACCAAAGCCTACTGAAGCGAATTAAGCAATTCCCACTGACACTAATGATCTCCGAACCATGCTCTTTTATCTCCTGCTTTATCTTAAAAGCATCAGGAGGAAATTAAATCAAAACCAGGGCACCTTAGCAAGGTAAACGGCATTTAAACTGTAAAGGACTCTAACCTCTTAATCTGTACATGTTTGGGTAAGTTTTATGGAAATTGAACACATTTCACTCTTCCATAGTGTATTTTTCTCTTTAACAGTCTCTACCACTGCTTCCACTGGAATGGGATTTAGCATTCAGTTAGATTTACCCATGTAACTTCTCAAAGTACAGACAATTGTTGCAAATGATACTACCCATTAACAGTAAATGCTTTCACTGTCTCCAGCTCTATAAATCTCTAAACATTATAAAGAACTACTCCTTAGTTCCTCCCATGAGAGATTAGAGATGGGACTTCTGTGGACACAACTAGTAAAAGTAAGGAAGGTTCTCTTTTACTCTCCTCCTTTGAGTAGCTGTTTATTGGATGGACATATGGGAAAGGATGGTCCCTCCAACTTCAACAGTTAAAGTCTTTACCATATAGTTTCCCTCACACTCTATATCAGAGAGTTCCCTTGGAAGAAATTCATTGAGGAGACAATTTTGAATAATTTTCACTCCCCATTATTATTTTTCACATGATTCTTCCAAATGTAAGACAATGAATACAAAAGATCAGGAGTTCTCCAACTTACAGATTTAAAGTGTTATTTTCACCCGTGGTGTGAGAACACACACACACAAGACACAAATAGCAGAGCTTGCAGAGGACGGCATAGGGAATGTTGCTCTAACAGTAGGGGATTACCCGAAAGCCAATCAATTAAATGCCCCAGAGAAAGGGAAAGTGTTCTTCTCCTTTGCCCTGTTTCTCTCTATGCTCACAGGCCTGTTCTCACTTTCACCCTGCCAACCCTCATCACCTCCATTGGCTTTCTAGAAGGAACTCAAGATTAATGCCTATGTAGCAGAGCAGATTTAAGAATTACTTTATTTCAGTGGAAAGGTCTTGCTGTTACTTTAAAATATGTCCTTCTCTTTTTGTCTGACATGGCAATTAATCAAGTCTCCCACCCACTCAAAGCCTGTCTTCAGAGTTTCTCTGTCTCTCACTTTCTTTTACAGATGAGGCTTTAGAGCCTGCCAGAATTTATGGAGGGAAGTAACACAGATTCAGCCAAGACCTCAGAAATCAGGTTCAGAGATTCTCACAGCACATCTCCGCCCTGTCCCCATCACCAGTCAGACCAGTGGCTGGTCCCTCTCCCTCAATATCCATCTGCTCCTGCATCCCTATGGCCACAGAGGGTCTTATACAGCCCTGGGTCCCGGTTCTTCAGAAGAGAAAGCAGGCGTATCGGAAGTGGCAGGTTTGAGGAATCTCAGGGCTCCAATCAGTATAATTAACGTAGAGTCTAACAAAGGGCACTGTGCAACCTGACACTTCCCAGCAAATCAGCCTCACAGGCGCTCCCTGAACCCCAAATCTGAGGTTTCAGGGAAACCCAGGAGGGCTCAGCTGGTTTTGGGGAGGGGGTCAGAACAAAGGGAGAGTGGGGAGCAGGGATCTCAAAGCCTTACTCACGGTGAAAGTACTTTTCCGTGAGCAGAAGTAATCTAGCCCTTTGTTTTTAACATTACTGTATTTGGCTAAGAGTTTTGGACTCGGTCTGTCTCACACTATCCAATAGGCAGCTTCACTATCCAGGAGCCCAAGTGAAAACCTGGGCGCAGAGTTAATCGCTCCCAGCTGCAGTGCTGCTTGGGGGCCCCAGGTCTGGGTCCGGACTGCTCACCAAACAGTCCTCGATGAGCATGAGGTCACTACTAGATATTATGAGCAGGGTCATGTATGTACAAGGCAAATCATGGAGAGAAAGGGTGTTCTTTAAATTTATTGGGTTTGCATGTGTGTTAGGAGAAGGGAATCACTAAAGAACAATGTAAATGTTATGCCTTCTAACTGCAGCCTTTAAAAAAAATAGGCCTGGTTATTTGTTTTTTTGGCAAAACGTGTCTGTTTTTCCTTTGTCAGTAGGTGCAAGTTGATTTCTGGAGCCAAAAACACCTCTTTTTGGCTAAATACCTGTTTCTTTTTTCTTTTAGTAGCACACCCTGGAGGAACATAACTGAACTGACATAAATTATATGCAGAGGAACTGCATGGGAGTGTAATGAATAGAAGACTCACGGAATTCACTTGATGTTGGCACATTAACACACTTTTTCCTGTGCAGTGAAAGTAGGTTCTGTAGTTTTCCCACATAAAGTGGGAAGAGAATTAAAACAAAAAAATAAAAATAAAAAAAAAGAGAAAGAGAAAACTTTTAAGGCTCAGAACTTAGGGCAGTTTGATCATTTGGTTCAGTCACTTTGAAACGACATTTGAATGAACCAAGACCAGACAAAGCAGGACAGTGTCAAGGTAGGCAGCACAAATCTTCACATGCTTTCTTTGATGTATGCTTAGTAAATGAATGTAAACAAATAACTTTGTGATAACTTTAACCTGAAATAAAATTAAAAACCAACAAGTACTAACAACCTGGCCCTCTTGATCATCTTTCAAATAAACTCAAAGCCAAAGTTGGCAGTTCAAAGTACGTGAAGAATATAACGGGCACCAAGAGAGTAGTATCTCTGCCCTTAGAATGTATTTCTGCATTCCCCTGGTTGTTCAATACTGCACACTGGTGACTGGAAGTCTTTTTTTAAAACAGAACCTGGGTGCATAAATAAATGTGTGCTGACTTGTGCTGATGCTATTCCAGAATCATAGGAAGCATGTTTGTTTATCAGTTTGATTAAGCTTACACGATCCAAGTCCTGCCAGAGTCAGGAGTGCATTGTACACATCATTTGATAAGAGAGAAGGATGAGTTATGTAAACACCTAGAAACATGTGAGGGAGATTTACTCTAATTGTTTATGTGCCTTTGTGGCAAGATTATAATCATGTTGTTTCATTAAACAAAACAGTTGTACAAGTTCTATAAGACAAATTGCCTTTTGCTCTATTCACTTGCAAAGGTCATCCTGTTACCACTGATTAGCACCAGACAGCCAGTCATACTTTGGCAAAAGGCAAGTTCATTCATAACAGGAATGCAGTCTTTCTCAGAATAGGTTTCCCAGTGACTGACTTGGCAAAGACACAATGTAGAAAGCACTTCTGCCCAATATCAAACGTTCACCTTCTGACAGCTCCAGAGGACATCTACCCTTCACAGTGGTGCTGAGCACCACCGGCTCAAGCACTTGGCTGCACCAGAGCCACAAGTAAATACGCAGAGATGAAATGCAGGTAAATCCATTCCAGATATTGTTAACAAATGAAGTAACCAACTTCATTGTTACGTAATTCCCAGAACAACTGTTAATGTCTGAGAAAATACAGTGGCAGAGGAAGCTAAAGTTCTACTCTAGGTCTGTCCTAGTTCTGGAGAAAACGCTTCCCAATTCCTCCTCACGCACCCCCTTCTCACTACAGGCAGCCCCAGGAGTGGTCATGGACTCTCTTAACACATACACACACCACTCCCCAGAGCTTGGTAACTATCTTGCTTTGTCTCTTTGATAGGCATGGAGGAAACAAATAAGCAGGAGAAGATGTCTAAAGAGTCCATTAACATTGTTAGGTTAGATGCGTTGACAATAAATCGATTCTTTTTGACATGACTGTTGCAGTAATGAAGGTACATTTCTGGATAAGTCTTCTTAATGTAAGATAAGATATGGATGACCCATGTCTTTCTGACATACGTCCAGCATATCAAATGGTAGCATAAGACAAGGTTGGTTTGTTGATGTGCTAATCAAAGATAAAGCTAAGATTAATGATGATGGGTGGTTTTTCTGTCATATTTTTTGAGGGGTTATACACTCCTGGGAATGGCAGAGTTAGTGCCCTACCTCTGAAAAGAAAGTGAACACCCAACAAGATCCATATTAAAATGTCCCTCTTTCCTCTAGAGATGAACAGTCAAAGGAAAAACATGCCTAAACTTGAACGTCACACTACGTTTCTCCACTTTTTCTGAGGTTCTGGCATTTGAAAGGATCCTGTAAGACTCTTTTCTTTGATAGATAAAAGAAATTTCTAATACAGTGAAGAAATGTATATAATGGTCAAAGCAGCAAGAGTAGAGAAACAAAAAATTAGCAAGTACCAGGGGAAGGCCAGGGCTGCCTCACACAGTAAGAAGGGATAAGCAATGTCCTGTTGATGAGTTGATCTCCTTGCTGTCAGCCTCGAAAAGGACGGATTGAAATAGGAAGGTCTTTTCCTACTCCTAAATATATATGGGCCTGTCACTACTTAGTTGCCTTCTGCTCTAGGGTCTTATTTACTCCATGAAATAGGGCACAGCCCAGCCCTGTCCCAGCTGGTGGGATCCAGACCAGCTCCAAGGCCCCCAGTACAGTCCTGCTGAGGGCAAAAGCAGGACCAGCACCGACCCCAGGACCACTGCTCACCTTTCTTTGGCTGGCTGAAAATATGCAGAGAGCAATGCTTATAGGTGTCCCTTGGCAATGTTACGCCCTAGTTTGCCTATGTTTAAAGCTGATGCAATACTAATATTCACTAGCACACAAGCTTTAGCCTATCTTGTTTCTTAGGTGAGATATCCAATTAATGTTTGGCGAGCCCTCAAATCTATGGAGAAAAGGCATTATTACCTTGAATCACCTTGAAGACAGGCATAATTGTATTGTTAGGATCAATAACAAAACACCTGGTAGTAATAAAAAAAATATTTTTTTTCAGCTTCCAAGTATTGTTTCAGCTACAGAGAGAATTAACTTTTAATTACTTTGTGAATAAAGAAAGAAACAAACAATTAACTCTCTTCAATTTACTTAGCCAAGTGATGAGGTCAGGCAAAACATATTTTGACTGTAGACAGGTAAAAGCCAAAGTCTTTAAGATTAACACTTCTAATTTGGGGAAAAAGTTCAAGCTCAAATCCCAAGGTCTGAATTAGCCACCAGTGTTCTGGTTTTGCATCTAACCTAAAGTAGAAGGACCATTAGCTCATTAGAGCAACTACTTTTGTGATGCTTTTTGCAAAGTGAGATAATTGAGGAAGATGTTTGCTGCTCTGCAGCCAAGATCTACAGAAACAAAGTCTGCAAGATTTCAGCCTTAAACCTCAGGCCTAGTCCAAAACTTGACTTCCCAAAAGCATCAAT
This sequence comes from Trogon surrucura, assembly GCA_020746105.1. Lineage (NCBI taxonomy): Eukaryota > Metazoa > Chordata > Aves > Trogoniformes > Trogonidae > Trogon > Trogon surrucura. The sequence continues at coordinate 11,665,356 of CM036630.1, forward strand.
CTTTCTCTACCAAAGACCACGAAATACTTCTGGAAATTCAGTTTGCCTCTTAAAAGGACACATTCTGAACTTCTTGATTCTAACACTTGATAACAGTGGAACCAATTAAAGCAAACAGAAAAACTGTTAAAAAAAATCATAGTTTTTACTTCCAAAACTTTTCACTTTGAAATATTTTGGGTCATTTTTTAAAACCTGGTTTTTTTTTTTCCTCTTTTTTTTCTTTTTCACTAGGCTTTGCCATTGAATGTGATGAAATCACTGATACTTCCTCATTTTTTTTCCCCTACATTTCTACTATCTTTTTTTTTTTTTCAATTTTCTTTCCACTGTTCTTCAGTTTGTGTATAGTTGAAGAAGTGTGGAAAGAAGAAGCAACAAACATAAACCCCAAAACTTTAACTTTTAGGGAGAAGTGAAAGCAAGGGAAGCATAGAGTGACCCATTCCAGAATGATATGGGTGTTGCATTGTCTGGCTTCCTTGTCTAAGTGGAGTATAGGGGGACAGAAATGAAAGCAATATATAAACGATTAACACTTTGAAGTTGCTGATCTTAACCCAAAATATCCACTGGATACCCAATTTGTTGCACATTGCCAGATTCATGAAAGATACCTTATTGTTATTAAAAGCATTCCAAATTTTGGCTAAATTATTTCAGCTTTGATCTTTATACATCCAGTAGACACAAGCCCATTTTGCCACTCTCCTAAAACACCATCCATTCGTGTCAACTTGTTCCCCCATCAACAACCTGCCAAGCCCCACACCAGCAGTAACTTTCACATACTTCCATGGCAGCAATTGCCATTTGCACTGGTCCTGCAGTGCCTGCCCCTTGGACACGGCTGCTTCCCATTCAGCTTTAAGACTAGAGATTCATTCAACTACAATGAATTAAGTAAATAGAGCAGTCCAGAAAAACTTTGCCAAGGAGTTAAACATTCTGCTAATGGTTACATGCCCCCAAAGCCATTCAGCAAGATGCTTTCCTTACCTCCCAAAACATCACAGAGGGTAGAAAAGCAGGAAGAGAAAGTGGGTTTAGGGAAGTTATAAAGGAGGTCACCTGCAACCAGTTTGCATCATTCTGAATCATTAGCAATAATGGGCAGCTGTGGAGGTTCTTCCTTCCCTTGTGGCTATGCCAGCTCCAGATCTGGCCCTTTGTGTCTCCTTTCTTACTGCTGACCCAGAGAAGACCTTAGGTTTTCTTTTCTGCCTATGGTCTCCTTTTTTTTGTTTGTTTTGTTTTTAAATTATTATTTTATTTAGTGTACTGTGGGAATATGGCTGTTTTCTGTCTTTGAATCTGCAACAGGCTTGCTCTGGCTGCCTTTCTGTCTGGCAACAGGAACACAGTTTCAAAAGTACAAGAGTGAATTCTCAAGCAGTAACAAACCGAGCAAAACAGACCTGGATTCTAAACTAGGTCTGCCTAGCTTAGGGCCACCAGGACTGTCTACAAAGGTAGAGATTATATATGAATTTAATAGCAAACTGAGGCCTCAAGCCATATGTGACATCTCTAAAATCTCAGACACTAAGTAGAATCTGGCCTCAAATCATAAAAGTAGATTAATACTGACTTGTTCAGTCAGAAAAAGTTGGAAGAAAAAGCCAAATTAAAAAAATACTTCTTTATTTTTTTTCCATTTCAAACTGAAGCTGTAAAGACAGGTTCTGACCTAAGTGCTCCAAATTCAGGGACAGGTTGGTTGGTTTCCATTCCCACACTGAAACCCAGCCCCACTCTCTTCCCACTTTCCCACAGAGCTGAAGCTTCTCCACGGATCTCTCTGCCTGAACTTGTAGCTGACATCGCTCATCTTTGAGATGAAGAACTGGAATTCCAAACTGATTTACAAAGCCAGTGCTGAGCAGATGAGCAAAATGAAATCATAGCTGCCTGACCTGCTTATACACTAAAAAGCCTTGGGAAAAATAAAAAAAAACCAATCAGTTTGTTTATGGAGGCCACTTAGCAACAGGGAGTACACAGAACCAATTGGTTGGGTCTGCTAATAAACAAGTCAAATTGCAGATAGTTGCATCAACTGACTTCAAATTTGAGGGTATTGATTTTTGTGAAGAAGATTCATTTCCGCTGACACTCCTCCCAGAGAAAGAATCACTGTTCCTTTACGTCAAAGTAGTAACATGCTGTGATTAAGAATTACCATATTACCATTTCAAGGAGATTTTTGGTACACTCAGGGTTTCTAAGCCTGGGCTAAACAGAGCAGCAGCTTCTCTGCTACCTCCTTGTTTTGTGGAGGCACCTTAGGAGAGAGAACTCATAAGCCACTAAAAGGCAAATATATTTTAAATTAACCATAATATTTGCAAAGTTCTGGTTTTGTGTGAAATAGTAGGTTATGTTCAAAATCCATACAAAACAAAGGGAGAATTTCTAGAACGTTCTAGATTTTAAAAGCTTGACAATACATATTATAAAGGAGTATATAAATATCAGTGCCACCTGACAATTTCTATAGTTTTAATTTATACTTTAAAGCCTGTGATGTATGTGAGTTTATAGTATATATGATAATTGAACATTACAAATGGTAGTGGATATTACAGACCAGAACCTCTCATCAGGCAGAGGCTAGCTTGAGGGAATCCCGCGTATCCAAACACCCACACCTTGGGACCATCTGGCTGTTGGTGTCACCACTGCTCCTGTCCTTATCCTGTAAGCTGAAGCCATCATTTCCTTCTTCCTGCCACCCCAATGGAGATGCTGACATCTCACTTCCATTCACCTTTTCAAGACATGTTCCTTATTGAAACAGTACCCTCAGAGGTGCTGCTTTGGAGAGGGCTGCAGGTGACACTTGTAGGGATAATGGACACGAGCATCCTGGGAACGTGCTCCAGGTGCCCCAACGGAGAAAACTGCCCACAGGATGCACAGCCTGCAGAGATCTCGAAGCAGGTACTGGAGGCACAGCCTGCTGATGTGAGGAGACCCTGTTCAAGGCTCATGCAAACCGTATTTTAACCTCCAGACTTAAAAAGAGTGCTGAGACTTATAAAGGCTCTTTGACCTCAGCAGGAGGAGTGCCAGAGAGAGGGGAGTTGTCATTCGACTCCAAGCACTGCTGCCAGAGGGCAGCTTGCAGGGACCAGCAACACCGTTAGGGGCTCCAACCGATCTGGAAGACAACAGGAGCTGTTTGGTTTCTTTCTCTGCCCCCTCTCAAAACCGGGTGCATGATGTACTTCTTCTTCTGGCTGAACTAGGTTGCCCATAATTATAAACTGTCCTGGTGATTTCTTTGGAAATTTTGCCTCATTTATGCTTATGACCTCGTAACCTCCTGATACCTTTACTTAGATCAGGACTTCTTCCACAGTAGTGCAGTTTATTGTCATTCTCCAGAGACCAAAAGGGCAGAGGGAAAGGAACTACAGGCACTTACATCTGAGATGCAAAAAAAAAAATGGTTTTGAAAAAAATATAAACAAATGAGAATGTGAATGCTGAGAGAACCGGACTGCCCAGCACTGAGTTTCTGCAGAGGCCCTTTTATTTACTGAACATTTATGTGTATACGAATTATGCAGCCCTTGATAGAGCAAAGAGCTGGTTTTGATACTAGCAGCAAAAATATTTGCTGTAAATGTCATGACACGCCTTGTCCATAATATGATTTTTTCCAGATGGCTATTTTTTTCAAATTACTGAATGGAAAAATATGTCTTAAGACAAGTACACATAAAAATAATTCTTTTTCCTATTATTGTTTTGGGTTTTTTTCTCTTTCTACATTTGTAAATGCGCTGCTGCCTGCCATGGGATGATATGCTGGGAGAGCACATACATCCTGACATCTGATTAATCATGCAAAGCAGTGGATGCATAATTCTTAACTGACAGGGTAGCTGACTAGGAACCATTTTATCACACAAAATGCAAAGGTGCACAACAGTCACGCCCTCTTCAAGAGCAGTAGGCAGATCCTCAAGCTGGCTTTAACTCCAAGCAAACCTATACCTCTTTTGTTAGCTGGGACATGACCCTGCTTCTGGATCCAAAATGATCTCAGCTGGCAGTCCCACCCAATACAACATCTGGATGGTTGTCTTGATCCTGCTCTTCATTTATTAAATCTGGTGTCTGTGAGGTTGTACCAGATGTGAGACACCTCTCCTGTAAAACAACATCCATCTCTGCAGCATGTTTTTTTCCCATGGAGAAGTTGAGCTCTGCCCACACAATCTGGAGCCTGGAAAGCATCGTCTCCAAGACATGACTGTGTTTGGGCCGAGAAGAACAAACTCCTGCATAACAATGGCACGAGTTTGGGAAGATTCCTCATGATGAGCATCATACCATGCCTTCCACTTGCTAAGGCTTTTTCTCATTCACATTTCTGAGAAGGACAGTGCCTTGCCAAGCGTGAAGGAATGGGATGTTAGTGATGGAGCACAGTAAAGAGTTGCTTGCAGTAGGTGAAAAGTGGAAAGGGAGTAACCTAGTTGTGGGCTGTTCAGAAAGATGGGGTCAGATCCAGACCATGAGATTCCCTTTCCTGTTCTGCTGGCATCCAGATTCTGCTTTTCTCCACGAGGCCTTGATAGCTCTTTGTTGAGCAGCCCCCCAGCAGGTAGAAGGCACACTGAATACTCATTGCTCTCCTGCCCAGCACACTGCCTAGTAGGCAAGAGCTGTGACCCCACAAATGGAAAAGCAGCTGCAGGTACAGTCTGTTCTGATGTATGAATACCATGTGCTAGGCTGAATGACACCCGTCCCCAGCCAGGAGTGAGGCATTGTCTGAAGAGATCAATTAACACGAACTAGGGATTGACTTTCTAGCTTATGGCCCAAACTGGAAACTTACAGTTCAATTCTGGCAAGGTCCTGAGCAACTTTGGCTTGGGCGAGAGTTAAGAGCACTTGGCATTTTGCAGAATAGAGCCCTTAATGCAAACCAGTTAGTGAAGTATGAGCCTAGCAATTTCTCTTCTGTAAAAGAGAAAGAAGAAATTTGGAAAGGGGATAGAAGGGCAAAGTTCAGACTGGTTTCAGATTCCCACAATAACAAGGAAGCCCAGCTCTTTCCCAAACACTTGCACATTTCCTTAGAAACAGGTGACAGACATCTGCAAGGGTGAGTTCAGTGCTGGAACGGCCCAGCCTCTCTTCCTGGGTTGTGGGTGTTCTGCTCTTACAAGAGCGAGAGAGATTCAGCTCAAATATTTCCAGACAATGCTGCAATTTATTTTAAGTGTAATGGGGGTCATTCTTCGCTGAAAGAATATAATAATTATTCTGTGTGAAAGCAGAAGAAATGTGGGGAAGCAGTAGATAGCAAGGCTTACACCCACCTAATGCACGACTCTCTCATGTCTTTGCATCCTGGGTATCAAAGTCAAGCCAGTAATCCTGGTGCCAGCCACAGAATAACCCAGGATTCTTTCCCTGCATTATTTCGTACTCACTAGGGCCTGGCTCTCAAGGAGTCAGATGCTTTTTCTGATCCTGAGCAAACTATGAGTTTCATTGACTGCGTTAGGAAAGAAAAGTGTGAAGAACAGAAGTGGTGTAAATGACCATCTAGCAGCGATACACACATCCTGCCTTGCTGAGGCTCAGATCAACTCACCACCACACTACATCCTCCCAGTTTTCTTCTGGGGACCTTAAAACGACCTACACGATACCTTGCCAGGTGAAGTGACACCCATCAGCACGGTTTCTGCCCTCCTAAGTGGGCAGACTAGGGAAGGGAAGAAGAGCAGGGGGCGGAGGGTTAGTCCACCCTGCACAAACCACTCGTCACCATCCCCAAAGGGCAAAAATACAAGACAGGGAAAGTGTCAGCTGTCCTCAAGGAAACAGAGGCTTCTCCCACTTCCGGAGAAAAGAGAGAAATTCACCCACTAGTCACTTCATCCTTCTGTTCCTGTCTTTTCCCAGTGTAAACATGGCCAATAATACCTTCTCTACAACGTGCAAGGCAAGACACTCTATGTAGCGAGGTGGTGTTAATGCAGGAGAGAACTATAGGAGTTTTCAAGTACCCCTTGTCCACCTTGACCTCTAGATCTGAGATTTGGTCTTTAAATCTTGACCAACACCGAAGAAAATAAAATCCATTTCAAATCAAGTGGTAGAAATGCCACGACTCAATCAGAATACCTGCCTTCCAACGAATACGCTCTTCTGTCTACGAATCTGCTGCACATTCAACTGTTTCTAGTGCTTTGTACGGGAAATGTTTCAGTTGGAAAGCATCATCACTTAGAAAAATAAAAATGCTGTAGATCGTTTTAAGCTCTACATCTGTGGAAATCTCATTAGGTAGTTTTAGATGTGCTGGCATCTGGAAAAAATCATCCCTCTAAACAGAAAAATATGTCATAAATGTCATAATGGGGTGTTGGAGAAGCACACAAAATTAGTTTGGTTCTTCAACTCAGCATCTCTGGCCGGAATTGTTAAAAAAGAAAATACTTGTATAAAACATGAAACCATTTTTTGTCAGGATTTGGCTGTATGGACCAACATGGAATCTAAAGAGCAGTGAATACCTGATTGAGAGATGTAAAACTCCAGAGAGCTACAATAGGTTGGAGTCAGCCCAAACATTCATAGAAGGTGAGTATTAGTACAGTGAACCCCGCAGTCCGGATGAGTTCCTTCAGCAGGTGCTTTGCTCAGTGAACTATTCAAAGGCTCTAAGGGACATTATTGCTCTGTCGTGACTCACTGGACATTTGTATCAGGCATCACCGAAGATCTCAGGCCAGCATCACTTCAGACAAGTGCACTTAGGAGCTGACAGTCAGCTGTTGAAGGACCTCAGCCTTCCCTCAGGTGGGGAGAGGTGGAAAGCACACATGAGCTGCTCAGGCTGGTGCTCTCTTCAGCCCCTCCAGAATGTCTGTAGGGATCCTCCCCACTGGGCACCACAGCACCGTGCTTAGTGTTGCTCTGCACTGAGCAAGCAGATGCCAGACAGAAGGTACACGAGGAGCACCCCACCTCTAGCTTCTGGGCTACCTGCTTGCATCCCGCACTTCTTTTAGGCTCTGTCCAAGTGAAGCACGGTCACTGTGCTAAATCTGAGTTGGAAATAAGCACTAGGCTTCCTTCTGCGAGATGCCGAGTCCACAGCACCATCACTGCAGAAGCTAGGAGCTCAGCCAGGTATTTTTCAGTGCCCTCTAGAGGATCCTCACCTTGAGCTGACTCAAACACTTGAGCAAATGCCCTTGGAACACCCTGAGCCTGCTCCCAAACAACTTTCAGTGCTCTTAGGAATGTGGAGCAGCAGGTATTTTTTCAGGAATGACTACAGCAACCAAAAGCTTTTTTCTAAGGGAGATATTCAGCTTCTGTGATGCACAAGCTGCAGTTAGTGCTGACTGCGGCTTTGTTATTGCAAACTGTCTCATCAAAATTAATGTGAGTGTTAAACAGCAGCCCTCCAGGCCTTCACAAGGTATATCAAGAAGGTATAAAGCAACTGGAGATACAACTTCCTTGGGTAGTACGTAAAACATAAGGCACGATCAAAACTGGTCATTAAAAATCCTGTAGCAGTCTCTGCAATAGAACGTTCGATCCATTGTCCCAAATCTAATCATTACACTCTGCCCTGTGTCCATTTAGCATCCTTCTAGTGTTTCAATTGAGGATAGTATTGCAGTGCATTTCCTGACCTGAATAGTTTAACGGATCATAATTGTCTCATGGTTACTTCATGCTCCCGCAGTCAGTTTGTTGTATCCATCTGTTTTCTTTATTCTTACACGCAAACTGTAAGGTCTCTGGGACCAATGACTGCACTGAGCTGTGTTAATACAGCACCGAGCACAGGGGGGGTCCTGATTTTTAGGTTCAGCAGCAGAACAACCCATAATTAATAAATGGCGGCTTGTCTGTTCTAAGCAGAAAAGCAGTGCAGCAATCTGTCAGGGTATAGAGGAGGAGGGTGTGACCTCTCCCATCAGGCCGACGTCCCTTGGGACTCTCCTGATCATCCTCATTTTCTTTGGAAAAGTTATGGTGCCGATCAGTTTTTTGTGCATTCAGTTTCACTCCAGCCCAGGAACAGATGGTGGCACAAAAGAGGAGTGACTTAAAATCACTTTGTCCTGCTCTCCCCCTCCACCTGCTCCTAATCACAAGCCATCCATACATTTAAATACCAAACAAGAGGAAGGAAAGAGCTTGTGTGCAACAGAAATACCAAACAATGTTTGCATTAGAAAAAAAACAACTTAGACATGCCTTTCAGCTCCTAACAGCACTCCCCATGGAAAATAATGTTAAAATAAACAAAAAGCAACAATTCCTTTCTGACTGATGATTTTATAATACGGTCGGTGCCTCTAAATGCAACCAGCCGTCCCTCCCACACTCCTGCTATCCGCCCAGAACTGTCCCCCTGTTTTAAGGGTGTCTCTTCACTCGTTGACATGGGCACGTGAATTCTCTTTCTTAGCGATCTTTAAGCATTATTAAGAACAAAAGAAATCCTAATCATGATATAAGCCTATTAAAGGATGACAATGATAAATCTTTAATAATGATGCAGAATGGGCAGAAATGTGCAGTTAGCACTTCCACTTCTGCATGCAGAAAGAAGAAGACTGATGTATTTTTATTAAATGAGGAAGATGAAGTATTCCTCAGTCTATTAGTAACCAAGGAAGATGCTAAACAGTATTTATCAGGAAGTTACCTCAATCTGCATCCCTAGAAAAGATGAAGCTGAAGTCCTATAAGACCTGGCAAGGTGCTCTCTGGCTTTGTAGTGTTATTTTGGAATAAAACCTGAAAACAACTGTATTTTCAAAGACTGGTACATGATTGCTCTATCTTCTCATCTCAACTTGGCCCCATCCTGTACAGTCTGCTGTGCACTCCTGGGCAGATCCTCATATGACTACTGAAAAAAAAAAATGGTGCCTGTGAAATTGTCTCTAAAACACCAGAAGGATTATTCAGCAGCTACTAAATATAATCAATTTTAGCCACAGAGGCTACATCTACACTGCAACGGGTGGCTACAGCCGCCACCTGTGGCACATATTCACATTAGCTCAGTGCTGGCTCAGGCAAATGCCAGGAGCAGCAATTCTGCCAATTATGACATCATCTAATTGATTAGATGATCTCTAAGGTCCCTTCCAACCTGAGACATTCTAACTCTCTCCAACCCTATTGAAAAAAAATTGTTCAAAACATGTGGAGTTACCTGTAGCTACAGAGACTAACAGCTATGACGCACTATGACACGTGGATGATTGGTCCTGGTTCTCAGGAGTCTGCAAGCTGCAGTGAAAAACAGGACTTTCTAGTAAGTTATCCTTGCAAAGTTATGCTGTCATTGACTATGGCCACCAGCCTCCATTTGCCACCCACCTTGTGCTGGGACGTCAGGTTAGAAATGATCTCTGTATGTGCCATACTGGAAAGGGCTTGCATACCACAGTGACAACGTTTCCCCCTGTGAGTGACATTTGGACAAGGTGTCTGCAGAGGACAAGGAAAGTGGAAGTATTGTCCATCTTTTAGAATTCATCTGTAGTCATTTCTTCAGGCTCAACAAGGCAAATCAAAGCTCATCCTACTTGTTACTCAGACTCAAGCCAGCATCAAAAATGGGAAGCTCCATGTATTTGGAAGCTGCTTTTGTTTCTGGAGAATTGCCCAGCTGAGGCCCAGTTCTTCCCACTGAGCCCAAAGAAAGCAAACTAGGAAGACCAGCTCTAACACTCCCATTACACCTTCCAGACTGGGTCAGGCTGTCACCTGGCAAAGCACTTGTGATCCCAGGCTCTGCTTCCCACCATGAGCAGGGCAAAGAGGAGTGGCAGCCTTCTTTGGACTTCTCTTCATGGACAAAAGTCTGAACAAATAGTTAAATACAGGGAAGAAAGTGCTGGAGAGCAATCTTTGAGTACCTTGTTCAAGACCTCCTATGCCATCTGTTGTTCCTGATACTTATGCAAACACTCCTAAATGCATTTGGCGTTCTACTTTTCAGCCCCAGAAGAAATTAGGCTTTACTTGCCTTCAGTGATCTTTGCCTCCTGCTACTGTCCCAAGCCTTCAGATTTGTAAAGCCAGCTCTGTGGAGGGCACATCCCTGTTCTCACTCCTCTCCCACAATTCTCTACGGGAGCTGGTAACTCCCACAGCCCCACCCCGGGATCCTGGGCTCCTGCGTCTTGTGATGGGAGCTGCACTCAGCCACCTGGCAATTAGTTTGGTTCTTTGTAGTTTTTGTTGGCAAAAGACCACTTTCCAGCTCAAAAAGGGCAGCAAAAAGGAAAGACTCCCCTTGCTGCACCCTGATCCTGCCTGGGGAGCCCAACCACCATTGCTTCAAGATCATTTACTTTAACATCCAGCCTTTAAGCTGCCCCAAGCTTGCCATCCATCTGTAATGCTCCTCCACCACGTCTCTCCTCTGTGCATCACTGATGCCCCAGATCTCTCTGGAGAGGCTTCACACAGAGTTGGGATGCCTGAAACAAGAAACTGCATTTGTGCTACTCAGTGGAAATTCCTTCATCGGGGACACTTTGACTCCTAAGCTGAGATGTAAGGAGTCGTAAATCAGTATTGTCCCACTGCTTCTAGCAGACTTACAGGCTTTGTGTCAGCACAGGAATTTGTCACTTCGTTACAGAGCTCCTTTAGCAATAACCCACCCTGAATGAGGCCCCGTGGCCAGCTAGGAGAGGTAGCAATTTTCTCTTCACCACGGTAAACAGCAAGCTCACAGATATTATTTTAATCAGCTATAAGTGCATAGGAAGGCTCTGTGCAGATAGGTGTGTATTAACAAGGAGCACACTCATATCATGCTGCTAAGTATTTTTGGGTGGCCAGCCAAGCATAGCTGCCTTTCAAACTGCCTCAGAAGGAGAAATATTAATAAACTCCCTGCAGCATGCAGATTTGATTGAATTTCTCATGGATCATAGCTCGCCTGCAGCAGGGTGGCATACCTGTCAAGCTAAGACATTGTTCCATAATTGTTCCTGATGCATTGTGTGCTAATTACCATTGCTGAAAATAATCTCCAAAGATTATGGCAGGCATCATAAATAACAAGCCAGCGGTTCGACACTGCATTATGACAAGGCCTCAATCGCTCTTATCTTTTACTGGAGTGGAGCCTATGCATTAGCTTTACTAATGAATCTTTTTCATTTGTACAAGTGATGTTTCCATTTGACAATGACATGAACATAAAGTGGAGGTTAATTTACTCTATTCCGAGAGGTTCATTATTTAACCTGACGTTGAGGACAAAACAATGTAGCCTAATAGACGGCAAATAGAAATTAGTTGTGATGAATTTTGCCATTTAACACTCTCGCGCTCAGAGGCAGCACGCACAGCAAGAGGATGAGTTTGCTTCACCGGCAAAACCACTTTATTTCCATGGTCTTGGGGGGGAAAAAAAAAAAAAGAAAAAGATTCCCTGACTCCCAGAATCCCCTGTACCTTGTAAAACACGATGGATTTACACAGACATAAAAACTGCTGGTAACTAATGGCCTAACGTTGTCATTGTGTCAATTTTTATCAGATTAGTTGGCATTAACACTGTATCACCGATTGCCTTACAAGCCAAGCTGCTGTGAATTGAATTGGATTCAGGTAGCTATTAGAATTGCCAATTTAAACACTCGGGGCTTATCTCAGCTCTAAGCCATTGACAAAAAGGTTTGGTCACTTCCCCAACGTTTTCTGACATGTGTGCTCTGGGCAAGCGATGGAGCATCCGGCCGCTCGCTGCATTCATCCCTCTAGGCCTTCAAAATGTATCTATTCAACATTAATTTAACATCATCCAATGTGGTTTGAATCAAGCAAATATTTCCCTTGTTTATTGCACACACTCATTGTGCTGTTTCAAGGAGGTTTATTAATAGTTTGCAATAAATTTGCTAAACAATTTGCAATAAATTACGCAGTCATATTTATAGCAGTGACACATTTTAGAGGACAAAAGTTGACCTTTCCCATGCCTCAAAGAGAGAAGGGGCAGGGTGTATCCATTACAACTCAGCCTTCGTAGGCTCATATCCTGGTTCCTTCAGTTTACAGAGAAGATAAAATGTATCTGTTCAAAAGCTAGTTTAATTTGTTTACAAACAATTGGACATACTCTCTGGGACCCTGTGAACGCTGCAGGGCTGGATTCTGATGTGCCACAGGAACTGGAACCTGTAGAGTCTATTCAGAGGGGCTTGCAGAGCAAGGAGCCCTTTGGATTTGGGATTTTGCTCGTTTTGTTTTGGTTTATTTCGGAAGGGTTTGTTTTTGTTTTTTTTTTGGGTGGGTTTTTTTCATTCATAGCTTGACAAAAAGCAACATCTTGAGAGGAAACACTCCAATTTCAACAGTGCTGCATTTTCCAACAACAACAAAAATGACTTCCAAATCACATCTAATATTTAGTCACTGAGAGATGTGGTGATGTGTTGAAAGGTCTCTCCAGATCTACCCTGACCCCATCTTACCACCCTCACTCTCAGCCATTAGCTGGCTCACCATCACAGCCACCTACACCCTTCCACTTGTGGGTCGCCAGAGAAAGGGTAGTTGCAGTGATGGACACATGCAAGTAAAAATCACAGCCTCTCGCTGCTCTGCCACAGTGTCGAGGTGGAACCTCTGGAGGCCCACAGCAAACCTCCACCTACCCTCAGCTGCTGGGTTTATATCCATTTTTCTCAGGGTCATCCTCCTCCATCCTACCCCTTCACATCCACCCAGAAATTTAGAGCAGAAAGGAAAAATAATCCCCAATGTTTTTCCAGGCATTAGGGCTGTTCTGGCTGGCAATGTCCTGACAAAGAGCATCACGGGATCCTCGGCAACCACATGTGGCCAGGAAACAGTTTTCAGATTTCCGAGAGGCAGCTTCTCCTGTCACACTGGGATAATTTTCTTGCGGGTGACTCAGAGCGCACGGGCTGCCTCCCTGCCACCTACCAGCCTGAAAACGGAGAGCAGCCCATAAAAGGTGCCGGTGAGGTAATGGTCTCACTTCTTGGAGCAAGGGAGCACAGTGGTGAGAAAGAAAGAGCATCGTTCTAGGAAAGAACTGGGCAGCAGTTTGACTATGCCTCTGTTTTACTGCATATTATTACAGCATTACATTCATAGTCAAGGGTCAGCTGCCATTTCCTGGGGTTTATAACTTGCCTGTTTTAATTAACATCAGGCTCAAACTTGGTAGGGAGGTGGGGTCAGCCCAGATGTTAATGTTATTCCAAAAGTGCCTTATATCAGCGGTGTTATTTAAAATATATTAAACAGGGAATGTTTAGGGATGTGCTGATTCCAGGGTTGTATTTTAGACAAAAAATAAAGACAGGGCTTCATTTCGGAAGAAAGTAGTTTGGCACAGCCCTTGTGCCTCTGTGAGACGCTCACCACCGAGAGACAGGAAGAATCAGTTCTCTGCTGTTTTTTAGGGGGGGCCTCCAGACTAGATCAGCCTGGCAGAGGGAACAAGCACCCCAGTAGCCCTGCCCAGGCTGATTTGGGGTCTCAGCATGGCTGACGTTAGCTCAGATGGTTTATGAACTCAGCAGCACCCTTTCACTCAACAAGAGAAATGGTTTCTCAGTGTTACTCTGCCCTAGGAGCCCTGCCCCACAAAAGCAGAATCCTCAACTAGGTTTTCCACTGTCCTTTACCCTCTATTACCCTGTGTAATGAAGAATTGGCTGTTAAGAGTTAGCTAGGCAGACAGGCAGTAATGTTTTAAAGAGCTGCCTTAAATACACATTCTCCAATTTCCAGGATGTTTTTTCTGGTATTGGAAGTGATGTAGTAACACTAGAGCGGCTAGAGCAAAGTGGTCACTACCACTTCTGCAGTATTTGCTTACAGAGACATGGCTGTTCTTTGCATGTTTGCAAATCATGGAGGTGATCTGAATTATACACAGAAATTTACTGTGCTTGTAGCATGGACACTATGAACAGAGGCACTGGGACTTGGCACCACCTTTTTAACAATCCTACATATAGTTAATAATTCAACTGGCTGCTGTCTAAAAAAGTTGTCTTGATTATTCTGGTGGTAGATGACTGTGTGCAATGTTGAAATCCCTTCTGATGAGCTAAAAACTAGCAGGGACTCTCTACCTTAATTCTAAATGCCAGCACTATTGTGCACATAGACTATTTCCTGGTTTTTTACCTCAGATTTCTGGGTTTCCCAAGTCCATGTTGCTTTCCATAGCTTCACCTCAGCCAGGCTGACTTATAAGCTCTCTGTTCTCCAGGCACTGGCCTGCAAACTCAAAAGCTCTTGCAGCTTTGATTGTTTAGGAGCAATTTCAGCCTACTCACTACAAAAGTCATCACCAAATGGGCACATCTACTTAACCAGCCTCCACCACTGGATCACATCTCCCTTGCTCACCTACTGAGGACCCAACTCTGAGAGAGGACCTGGTGCTCTGTCGTGTTACATGCAGGAGGCTGAAGTATACAGAGAACAAGGGACTTGCCTGAGGTGATAGTGGGAATCTGTGGCAGAGATGAGAACTGAGCACAACTATTACAAGTTCCTGGACTCTGAACAATTGGCCATCCTTCCCCAAGATATGTCCCCATCCTTAGGACTAGTACAGACCTTCCACTTCTGGCTGTAGAGGGGGCTTGGAGAAAGCAATACACCAAATAGCCCTAACTTGAATGATGCTTGCCATAACAAACAGGAAAGAGAATCCAATGTCTAGTCTGTGGAGATTATTCCCAAAGGACATAAAAATGATAACTAAGAGAAGTAAATCTATTTCCAGTTGGCTTAAAGTTATTCTACAAAGGGTCATCTCTGTTAGGAAAAAAAGTTAGAAATCCATACATCAAAGTAAGACTAAAAAGCGCTCGTTAGTTGCCAGTTACATTATGCTTTGAGCTAAGGACTGGTCTGCCCCGTCCCCAGCCTCCTTTTCTGCATAAATTAATAGAGAAGTGTCATATCATCACTCTTGTTACATCTGAATACCCAGGACTAAATGTTTAGGGACGTAGCTGGTACAATAGCTTTCCCTTTGTGGTAGAGCTACCAAAACTGCCCCAGGCAAAAAGTGACATTTCTCCAATGCTAACAGAGAAAAATGCTAACGAGCTAATTTTGCCTGTTTTGCTTTAATTTTGATTAGGCACTCACTGGCTACAGGTAAATACCTCAGTCTGATAGAGTTGAAAGCGTGCTGTTTGCTTTGTCTTCACTCATTAGCGAACAGCAGGAGCAAATATAGTGGGTAAGTTGATTACAGCTCTTGGCTCCTTTCACAGGCAAGTGGTGAATTCCTCGGGACCACATTCCACCTAGGTGTTATATCCCCTGGTGACCCACACAACAGTCAAACACCCCGAGATCATGGTTGGAGCTTCCTACTGGGAGGAGGGGTAGCGTGCGTGTTCGGTTTGTTTCATTGTTTTTCAGGCGGAAATCTGGTAACTTCACCAATTCTTTCCTGGTTGCCTTTTATTGTGTTTACCTTCAGAAACAGCAACATTCGATCATGTGTTGAGAAGCTGCATGTTGCCTTGTAAACTCAGAAATTATTTTCAGGTGTATTCTGTGGGTATTTTTTTTCTCTCAGAAACTTAAGATGCCTCTGTAGCAAATAGCCAGGTACAGTTTTTTATTGCTAACATTGGTGGGAATGAGCCAGTGGTGTTAAAAGGAATTGAAGGGCTGTACAGCAGCACATCAGACAGACCAGGGCATATTTACTGAAAGAGGAAGGGGGCATCACTCTGCTCCTGTTATCAGTCCCTACCACCCATGGACATTCCTGAATACCTCAGTGTTAGCAAGATCATTTTTTCCTTTTGCCTTTAGTACAGTTTCCAGAGAGCCATAGTTCCCTTACAGAGAAAAAATGTAGAAGGGAAATACATATTTTTGCAAACCAGAAGCAACAAAGATGGGAAAAAAGGAGCATTGGTAGCACAGTATTGCAACTATCTAAAAGGGTAGTTTACTGCTCATGAAGGTGAAAAAATTACAAGTAGAAGGAAGAAAACTAAACACATGGAAACATCTGCTGCAAACAGTCACTTTGTATTAATGTGGGAGGTGCACCAGTCCCCAGTGCCGCACACCATGAGGTGTGCAATAAACAGGAGGCGGCAAAACAGGAAAAGAGCAGGAGTCGGACCAAACCACGCAAGAGCCTCTGTCTCTCTCCTGAGCCCACTTTCTGATGCCTAGTGACTAACACTCAGCGTGTGGGAACATTCATACCTCTTGACATCCTAGTCTTGTCCAGGCAAATATTGGCACGACCCCAACTAGGGGATCTGCAGCGCTTGCTCCAGGAGTAAGCAACTCCCTTGGCACTGTCAGAGATGACCTGGGTCACAGGTGGACACACAAGTAGAAGTTTCTCACACTAAGGGACACCAGAGTCCCCTTGGCCATCACTCTCTGGAACATGTGGGTGTTAGCTGAGCCACACTTGGACTATGGGTTAGGTTTGGTGTTATCCCTTGGGCAGAAGTTAACTGACTACCAGAGCAGCAAAGGCAGCCTTAGATGGGCTTTTACCCCAACATTGGCTGTCACAAAGCAGTGGCCTTAAACTGTCTTGCCAGTTAGATCTGCTTCATCTTTTCCCTTTCTCATTTTCACTCGCAGAATCTGACCTGCATCACATCGTATTGCAAACCTGCACCCCTTTAGAAGAGAGACCCACGGGTTTTGTGAGACCAAGAAAGCGTTGACTTTTTTGTTTAATGTCAGGGGTTATTTTCTAGCAGGCAAAAGTTATAAGCAGTTCCCAAGATCCGGGGATGCAGATTCAATAAAGGGAGACAAAAGATTTGAGGTTATGTTCTTCAGAGGGGAGCCTCTTTTGTTTGTTTGTTTTGTTTTTACTCAAAGGGCATTTTTAATTTGTTCCTCGGTTGGCTGTTTCCAAATATATTTGTCTTTGCCATCTTCCTCCTTTCCTGCCTCTCTCTGGTTCTGATTTTCACAGCCATTAGTAAATACATCTCCAGTGGGATCTTTTCTCTAGGATTTATGTTTATAGTTAAAAATCAATTTCATCCCAGCAAAGAGGATGAAGAGAAAAAGTGTGAGAGAAAAGAAAAAAAAAAAAGACAATGAAAGGAGTAAGTAAGAAAGAAAGAAATCGCATGGATGTTTGGATGAGACTGAACAGTCTTCTCAATTTATGGGGAGAGCCCTGATGCCATACACTGGCTTTGAGTGACAGTGTTCAAAAACACTTTTCTCAGTTTGTTAACTGAAATACAGAGAAGATTAAAAAAGAAGATCCATATCAGACTAACTATTAAAACTATATTCCAGCATGACACAAAAATTGCATATGAATGGAATTGTTGATGTTTGCCAGAAGCAATAGCTGCCCACACAAACTGCTGGGAAGTCCTGTAATTGTCTGGTGAAATTTAAGGCCAAACTGCCAGAGCTCTGTATGGACAGACTGGCACGTGTTTAAACTTGGCTTCTAGCAGATTAGTTTTCATTAGCATTTCCCAGGCATACACTTAATGGATGCTAACTTATTTAGCTCAAGAAAGTTTAAATAGTTAAACAATTCAGGTAAACCAGCTAAATGTGGCTGGGGGCAGAGGCTGCATCAGGGAGGCACCGCTGTATTACTGCCTTGCCACCACCTCCACACTGCTTTTTTGCCCCCTGGCAGATACGCCAGCTGGATCACCCGCCCAACTGCATCCCAGTGAAACCGTTTACTTAAGTAGCCTTTACTAAGTTAGCTCATTTAGGCAGAAGCAAGCTAAGGATCCCCCATGCAGACAGCTGAATACTGCTTAGAGAAGCAGACAGATCTGGAAGGGGGCAGCGAGAGGAGATGGCAGTAAAACCGCAGCCAAAAGAGACTATGTGATAACAGCCTTCTGCCCTGGGGCATGAAGGGCTTGTCCTGGCCCAAAATCTTGATTTTCCTCAATATATGTGAATGCTGAAAAACCGTAAACTTTCCATCCAGTCGTTCTCAATTTATTGCATCAGGAGAGAATAAACATCATACATTTTCTACATCAGTTCTACCCTGAGCTGTGCAGGATTTATTTTTATTTAGACCACACATTGTGTGGTGTATTTATAAAGCAGAGACCTCCGAAACACAGTTCTGCTCGGGGAGGTCTCAGCTGAGCCGTATATTGAACAATCACACACTTTAGCAAGCTGGTGAACGTCAGCGCAGTCTAGAAGTCACAGAAGAAGCTGGTCAATACAATGGAAAATTGGTAGGAAAGCTGGGTGCAGGGCAGCGCAGGCAGGAGCCTGAAACTGCTGTTAAACTCTGAGCTGTCCTGCAAATTGCATGAGAGCCTTTTCCCGGCATCCTCCCTGCTCGCCATGAGTCACTACTGAGGCTCCACATTGAGTTATCGCCATTTAGAGTGGCATTTCCTTTCAGACTGCACAAAGCAAAGGAGCCATATTAGTAAATTTATTGAGTATTTCATTAGATCAATATGGAGTATGATTTAGGAGCCTCTGCACAGGCTCTTTAAATCTATTTAATCAAACCAATTAATAAAAAAAAATCCAGAAAGTTGAAACATATCCTGTAAGGTGCATCGTAAATATACTCCCTTACTTACGCTTTTGATCTCAGCCAGGTAATTAACAGCTTTGGTTAAGTTCAAGTCATTCCCTCATGCCTGCTTGTGGTCATAAAGCCCTAGGGCTATGCATAGCTCATGGATTTATTATGTTTTTTTCCAGTTGCAAAAGCTTCTTTAGCTCTGTTGTCTTTTTTTTTTGCTTCCCTCCTTTAATTCCACCTATGTGGACTGCCATAATCCTCCACCCCAGCTACAACAGCAGCAGCTGTCATGCTTTGTGCAATAGCACAACATAAAACAGGGCCCTTTTGTCATCTTCCAGCCTGTAGGACACCATAAGTACAACTCAAACCTGGATATCCCAACTGTTTTGCCAGAGCCATAACCTGACCATTGTACATGCCAGACTAGGGCTCCTCAGTGGGGCATCAGCTTCACTTCAAGAGACATGAGACAAGTCCAGCAGGACGTTAACCTTCTACCTTCCTCATCCCAAACCAAAAGGGTGGGAATATATTCCTCTGTGGAGTAAAGAGGCTCTTAATTCTTCAGATAGACAAGCATGAAGGAAGCTGGAAGGAGAAAAATAATGTGTCCATCGCAGGGGCTGTGTAGTACACTGGAGAGAGAGAGGGAAAGCATGAACACATTTCTTCCCAGAGTCTTTAAAGTCAAGATAGCAGCTTTATCTTGCTTTATAATCAAGGAAATCCGGGCTCTGGGGGAGAAAGACAAGGGACAGATGAATGGGTTTCCTCTAAGCACATGTAATATATATCAGTATCTGAAGAACATTGGTCATAACTATTGGACAGTCCCCCAGAACAAAATAAATAATGAGGAGTGCTGGGATCACCGGCTGCTTGGAGCAGGGGAGCTGAGCCTCAACCCACTGCAGACAAGGAGCTGCTCTCTCCTCTCCCTTCCGCTAGCAGTAAGCATCTAGTTTTACCTGCACAGCTATAGAAGATTTAAAAAGAAAAAAAGAAAAAAAAAACAAGGTAAAAACAACTGAGTCAGTTTTTTAATACAACTCCCTAGAAGGTGAACGTATCTTCCCAAATGAGCATCAGGTTAATTTTCCACAGTCATGTGAACACCACAGGAACTATACTGAGGTATTCCAGGTGATGGATAGGCCTATATAAAATGCCAAAGGTCCTTTCTCTATTGGGGATTAGATCTGCTTGGTAAAAGAGTTTAGGACAAATATGGAGCACTGTGGGAGATCTGAGAGGCTGTATTTCTTACTGTGTACTTTACGCCACTGCACTTAACTCCCAAATAAAATCAAGACCTCATAGAGCTACTAAGAGGCTCTCATGAAGACCTCCTGATCTAGAAAGACAAGCCAGAAACAGAACAGAGATCTTCCCTGTGACAAAAGGGACAGTGCCCTGACTGTCACTTGTGGGCTGTGGTCTGAAAATTGCACTCACGTTTCTCCTTACCCAGGTCAGCCCTGTAACAGCTCACACCTTTCACTTTCCCACCATCTGTGGGAGGGGATTACAACAAACCTCCCAGTTTTACCACAAGAACCCTGGGGAAGAGCATCCCTTTTCCGTACATCACACCTCAAAACGCTTGCCATAACCTGAGACCTCTTGGGAAGTGCTGGCAGCGGCAAGAGCTGAGGCGGTTTCCCTACTGTAAAAGGGGTCAATGTCTGGTATGACAGAAGTAAAACTGGTGTGCAGCAGCTAGAGAGAAGTCTACTGGTTCTCCAGCTCTACCAAAAGCTTCAAGATGAGTCAATCTGACCTCTGACTGCATAAGTGAGAATCCCCAAATGGATCAAAGCCTCAACACAAACACTCAAAAAGGCCACAGCCTTGCTTTAGCTTTCAGCTGGGCTTTGCATTGCGTGAGTAGCCATGTGGCAATGAAAGGAGCAGAGGGGATCGTCCCTTCCTGAGAGCATTTGCAAACACACAAATTTGATCACAGATCCTTTGAAGACAGCAAGAGTCCTTCCACCAACTTCATCCGACCTTGGATCCAGCCAAGGACCCACAGCTCAGTGACTCACTGGTGAGGTTTTTGCACTACAGAAAAGACAGAAAGAAGATGCTGCTCTCAGAGCAGATTGAGGTCCATGCTGATGGATTTTTTTTTCAAGAAGCAATGGGCCAGGAAGATTCTATTTACTCTAGTATCTTCTCAGCACTTATGGGATCAGAGCAACTGCGTCTTATTGCTGGAGGGTTTCTGAACTTGTCAGGCCCCAGAAGGGGGCTCTTGCCCACTAACCCCCTCTCCCTTCCCAGCTTCTGGGGTGACCATGTTCACGTGCTTTTGATGAGTTGCCACCACTGTGGTCCCATTCTCACCCAAACCGTGTTCAGCTACTTGGGGGGGGGGGAAGGGACTTCAGAAAGCAGGAAAACAAATCCATAGCTAGTAAATTATATATAGCTCTTATGCCACAATTAGTTTGTAATTCTGAAGGACTGCAGACAGTCAGACTCCTGTGTAATAATCCCTGAGATCAGATTCACATTGAATTGAAGGACTTTGAAGAAAGATATGCAACAAATATTAGGCCAGGATCTATACCAGCTTACACTAGTAAAAGGTCTGTCCCTATAAGAGTTTTCAGCAAAAATGTGAGGACTTTTCTTCAGTTTGTTTTTTATTTGCACAAGTTCTTTTCCCTTTGAATGTTTTCCCTATCTCAAAACCAGATCCTTCTTTATCACTACTTCAGCGTTTGTCATAATAGGGTTACTCCTACTTTACATCATTGTAAGACACTGTCAGAAAATAGACATTACTGAGGGTGAAAAGATATTTCCAGTTTGGATAATTAGAAATAGACATTGAAAACAATGTGTGTTTTATATATCACATTATATATATAACATTGCGAAATGGGTGGTACTTGAATTTATCCATTCATCATAAATATTGATTACTTGCGTAGTAAGTGATAAATCAAAATGCAGTAATCACTAAATCAAAGATTTATATGAGTAAAGAGCAGCAAAGCAATTAATCAATTCCCTGTACAGCCAATGATTAATTAGGTTCTAGTCTGAAAGCATAGAGGCTGGTTTACAATTAAGACTATTACTGATTGGCTTTATATATTTTTTTTTTCTTAAACATCCTGTTCTTCAAAAGGAGACAAGTTGACCCCAAACAAACAATGTTCTAAGAAGGATTAGATGATACAGTTGTGTGTTTACATTTAAGGCTCTCAGGTCCTAGAAGCACAGATTACAGAAGACAGAAGCAGCAGCATGTTGCTAAAATCTCATAGTCGGACTCTTCTCTCTGCCTGGGCTTGCTCTGTTCCACAGCTTGGAATAGATGCTCATCCCAGTGCACGGGATTTGGGAGTTAAAGCCATCAGAGAGACCCTCTTGAGGCAGCATGGATCCTGGTGGCTGTCAAAGAACTACCCACGGAGCTGACGTGGATCCAGGTTACTTCTGACACCCCAGATACAGCCAAGTTTGCAAGTGGCACCAGCCTTTGTAGCAAGCAAAGGCTTGGTCACCTTCCCGTCACACCCCAGTATTGCACAGGCAGAGCGTACGGCTGGAAGCACGGCAAAGTGCCACAGTCCTTCCTGTTGCAGAAGAAAGTGTGGCCCACTGAACCCCGGGGAGTACCAGCTGTAGCATCCCAGCAACGAGTCCCGCCTGGTCCTGCCTGCAGATACTGGTGACAGGGACTAGGACAGCATCCACAGCAAGCCACAGGCTGCTCTATACGGCCTTTACATAGGGTCACAGCAAGCAGATACCAATGGGGGTATCATTGCTCCACAATCTAGACCACAGGGGAAACTTTCGCCGTGTCCCATCTTCATGACGCGACTCATGCAGGGGTTCAGTTTTGAGTCAGCAGCACTGCTCCAGTCTATTGAACTGGAAGCAGTGGGGCTGACATGGGATCAGCTGTGCAGCTCAGCAGAGCTGGCACAAAACAAATATTTGTTCCCAAATTCTCCTACCAGCAAGACTTCCTCCTTATGCCAACCAGCTGTTTGGCAACAGTTGCTTCCTGCTCTTTTTCACTCTAATGCTTTAGCCAGGCCAATTCTTGTGCCTGGGAGAGAGTAGCATTAGCACCATGTGATGACTATTTCATTCCCCTCCCTTTTCCAGAGAGCTGAAGACCAGGCCTGAAAGCAGCTAAAAACTGGAGAAGAGCAACAGGACTTGCTACTCTGGCTCAAGGCACACCCTTAGTTCAGAAGGATGAAGCCCTGGTTCATGCAAAATATTCCATTTTTGGCTTGCTACGGCATCATTACAACACAAATTCAGCAGCTGCTGGCTGTCAGCAGTGACCATCACACATCTGCATGACACATGTGTCAAGCTGTATCTGTGCCATTGCTCATATACAGGTGAGCAAGAGTCAGACCTGAAAGGGAAGCTATCAAGGAGGGAAACATGCCTCGTACTGGAGAAGCAGGTTTTCTTCCTTGTCTCTGTTTTTTCACTGCAGTATTTTTAAGGTGCTGACTTTATTTCCGTTCCCTAGGAGAGGAAATGATAGGGATGCAGACACATTGATGTCTCCAATCCCTGTGTATTTTGGCTGAGAGGCACTGGCTGGAGCCTCCTTCGCCTTGGCACTGCAAGCTACTCTGGATAAGTCTTTCTGTATGATGTGCATATTGAAAGTGCAGAAATCATGAGTCTTCAACCCTACCCATACATGTTCCTGAGGCTCTCCACATGCCCAGTTAAACTAGGTGAGAACTTTCAGTCTGCGCACAGACACAGCGACAAGCTCCCAGGTAATTAATTTACTCATTCAGAAAATGCAGTTAAGGATTACCCAGAAAAAATAGGATAAAGTCCAATCATTTTGTTTGACATTTTGAAAATGAAATGTTACAGCTCCATATTTCAATAGGAAGGTTTTGAAACCAAATTTGCTCAAACTCAGGCTTTTTATATATAGATGTATACTTTTTTCCCCAAACAGAACAAAACAACATGTTTTACATAATTCAAACTGATAGTTTTCAGAAGAGATGACAGTGGTGAGAGCTATTTCAGAAGAAAACTTGCTTTGTGTTCTCTTAAAATGGTGAACAAGCTGAAAAATTAATTATTCACACATCTCTAAAGCACAAACTCCGCAGTGCAGTTTGGGCCCAGGCAGAGGTACCTTAGAAATCTCTCCTAGTCAGCAACCGATTTTTGATCCTGCATATAACAACTGGACAAGGCACGAGAGCATCATGTGGCTAATGGCAGGTGCTTTGCACAGAGGTAGCAGTGAAGCATCCTTTCTGCATAGCATTGCTGCAAATGCTCTTTTTGACCTCATTTTGCCTTGACGGCTGCATTACTCACTCTGCATTTGGCTGCCTACCTTGCTCTCAAGCCTCTTGTCTCTACTCATTTATGTTAAGCATAGGACACATGGACAAAAGAACCAGAGTGATGCCAAAGCTGTAACCCAACCCTGTGTGTTCTGGAAACAGCAGAGAAAAAGAACACTTTTTTGGTGCGGAGGGAGAGGAAAGGGGGAGCTGGGATAAGGAATCAGCTAATTAGCCTCATCTACATTTCAGCTACATGGTTCATGGGTACTAAATCATTCCTGACATATTTAGGTTGCCATTTATTACCAAAATTATTCAATGTGAATTTTGCCATTTAGGACGTGTTAAGAAAAATACTTATGCCTTCAGAGTGACTCCAGCTCTGATCCCTTCTGACATAACGGCACCAGTGGGCCACGGTTTAAGTGCACACGTGCCTGCCTGCAGTAGCAACCTGGGCACACAGCTGGATGCACAGCTGTAAAGGACCGGAGTGCAGAGCTGGATTCAGATGTAGAGGCTGGGGTGCTCAGAAGTGACTTTTTAGTCAAAAAGCCCACATCTCCAGCATCCTCCACAAAGCTACAAATTAACATCTCCTGCTATGATAACCACAGCATTCAGTTCCATGTTCCTGAGATATGCCGAGGATTTTGCATGCATAAAAACGTAACTTAAAACTTAGTCTTGAAACTGTATAATCACAGTGGAAACATTGCCTTATGCCAAAGGATACACACAAATATGCATACATACACATGCCTCACATGACTCTCAAACTGCCTTATATTTTTAGTTAACTCTTCATTGTTCATTGATGAGTTGTCCACAGTATTTCGAGTCATAGCTCTGCAACCTCCAGAAACATTAACTCAAACCCTTACCATGCCCCCAAGGGAGGAACTCATGAAGCCACTCAGCAGACAAGACCTCCAGGAGAGTTGGTGGATTTGGAAAGGCGAGTGCAGAAGTCACTTCCCTGTAGGGTATCACCCTCCTGAGCCACTTGCTCCAGCTCTGCTGCACTCCTGCCCTGCAGTTTGAATCCCAGCCCTATTAAAGCTTCCCATCCTTCCAGGTGAAACCACTAACCCCCATTATCACAGCCCAGCCTCCACTCCAAGCCTTGATGCTTCTGGATACCAGCGTCACAAGTGCAAGCGAGAACTCAGCTGGTTTACGTGAGCGAGCCTTGGGAATAGCACAGCTACACGCTGCATTTGCACAAGATTGTGTCTCTGCCCGGATCACCCCCAGCCTGGCAGTTGTGCCTCTGACCACCAGTACTACCAGCTTTTCTCTTTTCTGCTGCACTCTCATTGTTCTAATAGAGAAATGAGATTTATCATGCTGTGTGCAACTGCATGTGTTTACAGCTGTAGGTCCCCATTTAATAACTTTAAGATGCAGTGGCTAATTTCAAAGAAAATTTGACAGAGCAATTGAGGTCTCAGAGATACGAAGTTCATGAAGGTTTTATGAAAATAGATTCCTGGATAGAGGAAGCTGCTCTTATTAATGTCTCCCACAGAGAAAATGCTAATAAACTCACCCTTTATTAGACATTAGAGACTCGATGCAGAAAAGAAAAGCAGGAATCCCAGCTCATCAGTCCTGCTGCTTGTGGAAAAAATCGTATAATCTGGATTTAGTTTGCTCTGGGCCACCACAGCCAAAGATAACTCTAAAAAATTAGGAGTTGCCTGTACATTCTCTAATAAATTAGCAAACAAAGCCCACCCTACATTTGAGGTGAAAATCTCCACATTAGTGACAGGCTGAAGATTAATTTTAATGATATATTTTTAGCTGGCCAGTTCCTTTGCCACTGAAAATCAGTGTGAGTCCACAGGCGTGAATAAAGCAAAGCTGATTTTCACCACTTTACTTCTTATTGTTGGGAATATACTCATTTCTGCATTTCTGAGTTCAAAGATGAAAACAAAAATAGACGTTTTCATGAAAAAAAAAAAAGGCAAAGTGGGAGGGGTTACTTGACAAAATTTTTCCAGTGAATGGGTCTTGATTTTGCAACTGGTTTCCAACTGAGTCCAAGACAGTCTGAATTTGACTTTCAGGCTATCTGCTGAGCTATTTTCCCAGGCATTTGAAACAGATGAGATACAACAGCAGTTTTTTTTTCCTTTAGCCAGGGCCAGTTTCCTATCAGAGGTGCAAATTCAGATTTATCTACTACAAGAAGTTTAATAAAAACCACCCTTTTCCCCCTCCCCCAGTCATTGGTTATCATAAACAAATCCCTCAGCAGAAGCTAAAAAGAAGATACTTTGAGGTTAAAAGCAGCCTTTAAAAGAAAATGATGTTGTACATCATCCCAAAATTTAATATGACTTTATGCACAATAGTAATGTGCCTGGTAATGCAAAGATTTTTCTAAAGTAGCTTAATAACAATCCAATATTCTCTTCCTTAAAAAATGAAAATGTATGTCAAAAAGGGATCTAATGTAGCTGCATCTTGTATCCATTGAGGGAGAGAGCTGATTTACATAGATAGCATTTAACATACTATCATCATTATCCTATCAGTCTTCTGTCTAATCTGGAAGCCTTGAGACAGAGTTCTCAATGTTCTCTGAGGTAAAAAAAATACCAACCAAAATTATGGTAAAGGGGGAGAAAAAAAAAATCAGCGAGGGACAGATGAATATCAAATCAGACGAAATAAAAATGGGAGGGTTTTTTTTTAGCCAGCATAGTATGAGCTTAAAATGCTGAAAAGTGGATAAAACAAATAATGTTTAAGACTGTAGCATACAGTACCACAACGACGAGGAATAAAAGAGGGAATTATGTTAATGGCTGGGTCCGTGTGTGCTTGTGGAGCCTGCTCATAGTTTGCCTGTGATGGCTTGAAGGATACAGATAGATAGTGTGGATCTCTGAAATCCAGATGGTATAAAATATTCACTTCCTTTCCCCCTTAACCCCTTTTGCATAAACTTAATGCTTGGGGAGGATGCAAGCAACTGAAGGAAGCCTTTGACTGTGAGCAGAATGGGGCCACATTAAAACATAGACAGGGTGACACCATCCCCACTGAAGTCAGTGAGGTTTTGTGCTTCTCTTTTTGGATGAAGTTTGCATTAAATTGCTCATCTTCAACACAGGTGTGTGGTTACGGCAACATCTCCTAGCTCTTGCTCTCTCCCACTTTTACAGCTCTTGCTCTCCCCCACTTTTATAGCCTTTCTTTTACCTCAGCGCACCCGCTAGTGCCTCCACCTTTTCCAGCCCCTGTGGCTCCCCCCACGCTGCAAAGGGCTGCCCCAAAGCCCCACAACCTGCCCTGGCAGGAGGCAAGACCAGCTCTGTGGGTCCTGCTGCTGCAACAGCCACACACGCCTCCCACTTCCACCACAGGACTGAGGTTTTCAAGGTCGAAGAGAAGTAACAGCACTTCTGTTTGTCCAGAAACCTTTTCTTTTGAAAACAAGGCGACTAAGCAGGCGGCAGCTCAGAAAGGCATATGAGGTGATGAGGGCAGGGCTCAGGTCAGCAGGTTAGGGCATCAAAAACAGCAGAAGAGAGCCGGCATCCAAGGAAACTGTGCGTGCTCCCACGTGAGGTGACATTTCAGCCCTGTGGCTGCCTTTGCTGCACTCTCCACCTTTAAACTCTTATTGAGTGGGCTTAACGGCAGCTGCACAAGCAAGGCCAGCGCTCAGCTCTGATGCTGGGCCATATCCAGGAGCCGCTCAGACTTCTCGCTCCTCCTTACAGCTCTCTGCACTCCCGTTGTGGGGTGGCACCCCCTCATCCATCTGCCCACCACCCAGGACGTGGGGCAGGAGGGCATTTAGCACAGACCTATAGGGGCTGCAGTATCCCATTAGCATTTCACTCTGCTCCGGGTCCATGCTGGAGGCACGGCTGGGCAAACCTTTCTCCACCCCTCCCTGCACTGAACTGGATGGGCTACATCACTGCTTCTGACCCCACAGCATAAGAGAACATTAGTTTACCTTATAGCCTTATAGGGACCATTGTAGCCCAATCACTGGGTTATCCCACCTCTCCTGCCAGTTCTTTGGCTCATGCCCACTTGTTGGCCTGTTTGACAGGTTGGTTCCCTCAGTCCAAGCTAAACAACTTGCATGATGCAAGGAAGCGGTCACCTCTTTGGCCGAGAAAGCATGGCAGGAATTCCCAAAGCGGAAGAGCCCCAGGCACTGATCCAAATCTGCCTCGAGTGAGTTCAGCAGATTTCAGTGTCATTCAGATCAGGTCCTTCAAGAGAAGGTGAAAAAGTAATACCTGTAGCAGAAAGCAAGAAGCTACCTTTGCCTGCATCCGATTCACCATATGGATGTCTCCCAGGACCACGAGCTAGCCTCACTCATAGGAGGGTGATGTACAAAGCCCCAAGTGATGGCCATTACCCAGAGTGAGCACTGGGAACTGGAGGGCACTAAAGGAGAAAGAGCATCCCTTTGGTGCTGTCTGTACCACACATGTCCCCACGTCATGCAGCTGCTCAGCCCTCCATTTAATGCTGCATCTGCCCCTGCGTAGAAGCAAGTATGATGCAATATAAACTGGTCTAGTCATTGCACCTAATTATGAGGAAGAATAGAGCAAATTTTACCCTTACATGGACATGGAGTGCCAAAGCCATGCTGCTACTGGTGGAGTTCCCCTGTGGCTGCAACTATAGGACACCCAGCAGGGATTTAATCCTGTTGTAAGTAGCATTATCTTGAGCTCAGATATTTGTTCTGGGCTTTACAGGGCTAGCAGTAGGGATCAGTCCTGCCCCCAATACCTAGTGGCTTTCAAAGTGGAACGTGATCATTTTATTAAAGGGATTATGTGCCATTGTTTGTTTGCAACCACAAAGCACTGGACTCGGTGACTCGGGAGGTGCTTTCCAGTCTTTTGCTGCTGTGTTGCTAATTGAAAGAAAAGCTGCTGGTTCCCTTGTCCTTAACATTTATCATACACAAATCCCTTGGAGATCTTGCAGAAGGTTTCCGTGGGAGCCCAAGGATCCTGGGACGTGAAAATTTCTAACTCATATTTCCTTTTCTCAGTTTCCTATTTTTGGCAGAAGTGGAGAAAAAACTGGGACCATAATAGAGTAAATTGCAACATTATTCTTCATATATATACCTTGCTTCACCTGCTCAATATTGTCCTTCTCAAGCACAAAAAGTCTGATAACAAAGCTTGAGTGCAGCAGACCAAAGAGAAAATGTTAAGAGATCCAGACTAGCAAGAACCACTCTCCCCCACTCCTAATCTAGATGCAGGCCTAAAAAATATGTCCTAGAAAATAAGTTGCACAAAGTGAGTTGTCCGGAGCAGATGATGGAAAGAAAAAATGAGATGCAGAAGCTACAGAAAATCTTTTCCAGTCACACATGGGGTTAAATGGGCTTAATAAAACTCTAAAGAGGAAAGTTTTGTTGAGGAGAAATAGATACATGGATGAGTAGGTAGTGCTTTGGCTTGAAGAGGCTCTGTCCTGCTCTGGCAGGGGGGTTGGACTTGATGATCTTTTGAGGTCCCTTCCAAGCCCTGACATTCTGTGATCCTGTGATTCTGTGATTCTGTGCCTGAGTTATTTACCTCCACTGTGGTCTGTGGGACTGTAAGAGAAAAAGTGAATGGACACTATGCCTACTCATGCCAGTCATGCTCATGTGGTTTAGAAGCAAGACTGAGGTTTCAGCCCATAAATTTCAGCCCAGGGAAGCAGAGACCAGCTCACCTCACCCCAAAAACAGGAGAGAAAAGGAAAGACTTCTTTAAAGGAGCTCATGTAAAAGAGATCAAAAACAAATCTTCCTCTTAAATACGATAACTGATAATGCCCTAATCCTGGAGACAGACATCTAAGCAGATGCAAAGGACTCGTTGAAGACAAGCATTAGTGTTTGTAAGATAAAGCCTTTATTGATACTTAGAGTTCCATCAGTTTAACTAAATGTATTTTTAAAACTCATTTAGTGAAAACATGCAAAACCCTTGGGCAGACACTCTAAAATTGTTTTAATGGTTTTAAATTGAATTGGCTTCATGATTCCTTACTAAATTAAACTGTGCTAACTTTAAATTGTTCTGCAAGTAGCCATGCAGTACTATGCATAAGATTAACTAAATCAAGTTTTAAACCCAATTTCAGTCAAACCACTTTACATGTAAGTGTGGAAAAAGCTTTAAATACAGGAAGATTGTTAAATATAGGATGGTGACATGGCACCTGGCTAAACACACTGAACCTTCTCCGCTGAGACTCAGACTCACTTTCAAAAACTGATGTATTTGCTTTCTTAATCGTTCTGTACAATTTTTAAGCATTCAGTTGACTACTGATAAATAGTTTTCTAGACTAAATCTCTGCAGCTCTCACATTCATTGGAGTCTGCCGGGTTCGACACTCCAGGAGACTTAACAAAAACTTTTAAACTTTCTTTTTTGGTTCCTCCATGACTTTCTGAGAGGGAAAGCAAAGAGGTGACATTAAAATGGCAGTACCCAGAGACAGCAATGACAGCTCCACAGACTATGATACTGAAAGAGTGACATGTATTTCTAAAGGCTGCTTTGACAACTCATACCACAGTTTTCCTTTAAGTTACAATGATTTTTCTGAAGCAGTGAAATGGGTGCCTGAAGGATCTGAAAATGAAGAAATAAAGTTGCGTAAAGTTTGCAGCATCTTACAGTGCTCACTGAGCATCAGTTAGATATATAATGCCCTGTCTTACACCTGCCAAAGTTGCCTCAAGACCCTACTGCCGTGCTACAATACAGAAGCTTATTCATAAAGTTACTGCTCTACTTCTGACAACTCCAGGGCAGCAAACAGGAAGCAAGTGGGGGATGATGGCCTGGGCTGCCACACTGGTACCTGTCCTGCTTCCTTCTGATCTCTTTCAGTCCCTCCTAGGCCTTCTTAGGACCTTCCCAAGCACTCATAATAGGACCATCTGTTACCTTTCCTGCTCAAGGCACTCCTGGTTACTAAGAGGGATTAGTGGATTAGTGTCATTGTCACGAGCAGTTCGAGGTTTGCTCCTTGCTTTCTCTGCAGAGTCACAGTGACGAGGAACCGTGCTCATTCTGCTGGATGCTGCAGGGAAAAACACGACAGGCTCTTCCCCAGAGCCCAGCACCGAAGACAAGAGACATGGGCGAGTCATAAGGACTGCCCAGGAGATCACTGTCCCACTGTTGGCATATTTGAGTTACAATTAACTTCAACAGTTGAGGTGTTTAAACCCAGTGAGATCCAGATTCAGCAAAGGTGTGGGAGATTTTGAGATGTGTCTGCACTTTTCCGAGGCTGCAGTGAGTTACCTTCCCAAGGCAGCCAGAGGCCAGTGGTAGGACTGCCTGGGTCAGGTTCCTGTCCCAGCGATGCTCCGAATGAAAAACAGTTACCTGCTGCACTCTCCATTCAGGGTTTAGCCTGAAGGTTCAACCTAACCCTTGAAATTCGTTTTCACCTGCCTAGAGAAATGATTGCTCACCTGAATAATTCAGTTGCTATCAGCTTTATCAGCTGGACATCAGATTATTATTATTGCTGAGTTTAGAGGGCAGCAAATCATTCTATGCAAAATTGGGAATCATCTGTGAACTCCAAAAGCTGGCAATTGGACAAACATCAGGATGTCAGGGAATTTCTTTAACCTTGTCCAGCTGCTGGGCCTGATGCACTTGACTTACACACTGCTTGGTGCCTCCCACCAAGAAGCCAGCATCCTTTAATTTTGGCTCATCCCTGGATTGGGGAAATTCCTTCTTTTCCAGTCCAATCAACAGAAGCTCACTGAGATTTATGGCTTTGATGAGTGAAATTTTCAGCCTTGAATCTACAGACTGCAGCTTTAAATGCATTATAGAGATTATCAGCAATGTATCAAGGTGTCTTTGCAGGATGGTATAAACTTCTACTGCACTACTTATTGCCATAAACCATACTTCCAGGTTTTTATTTATATGCGCATTAGCTCAATATGATTGGATCTGTAGCCAGCCCTGGGGACTGGAGTAATTTATATATATCAATAAAGGTCTCCAGCCAGCCACTGGGTGCTCTGAGGGGAACAGTAGTTCCATTTAAAACATTAGGAACTGGAGAAATTGAAAATAACTCTCTATTTAGAGGCCAAGAAGTAAGACAGCAGGCAACAGAGGTCCCAGCACAGCAAGGCTATACTAAAGAGATTGTTAAAATGTCATTTCACTTACATATAAGCCACAGGAAAAAAATTAACCCTTTCTTCCCCATAGTCACTATAAATAATGGTTGAAAACATATTCTTCAAATCTAAAGTGTTTTAAATAATCCTAGAGGATACAACCATAAAATTTTGAGTGACGCACTCAAAGAAGTCAGAGAAGTTTACTTGCAAAATCAATCTTAAAAAAGACAGAAAATCTTATTACCAATGCATTTGTTAATGTTAGAGATGAAATGTAAAAGCACCAAAAAATCTCCCAGTGGCTAGATTTTCCCAGGCACAAAAGGCCTACTGGACGAAATGTCATCGTCTCCATAAAGTAACCAAACCCAATGCTATTAAATTTTAACATTAAAGTGTCTTCAATTGCTCTTTTCCTTTAACAAGCAAGGAAAGCATTGCAGAAGCATCTACTGTGGATCTGCTGAGGTTTACCTGCCTCCACTTTTTCTAAGTTTCCCATGATTCGTGGATACACTTGGCTGGCAGTCTGGGTTTTAACAGTGTTTATATAGTAAAAATTTCATCTTACAGTGAACTTTAATGACCTGTAACTCAAACCCAGTTTGATCGACTTCCTATAATTTCTCTCAAAAATTCTCTTTAACTTTCTGCAAAAGACAACTAGCAGGTCAGAAGGAGGATAGGGCAAAGGTGTTCTAGACAGAAGAGAGCCATATGAAGCTACACAAGCAAAACAGGCTGTAGGGGCTTCCTGTAGTCTGAATCACAGAGCCACACTATTCATATGCCAGGACAAAAAAGCATGTGGGATTGTTAGAGAGAAGCATCTGGTAAAAGACGGCCTTCCCCTGTTGTGCTGCTCTGTATTTTCTTCCCTTTGAACTAGAAAAGCAATAAGAAAATGCGAGCTCCTCCTCGCCATCCCAGCCCCTCTTCTCTGTTTCCTTTGCAGGAGTGAAGTGCCAATGTTTCCTTTTGCTTCCTCAAAACTAAGGATTTTTCTGAGGGTCTGAAACACCAGCATGTAGGGCCTGCCCCCTGCAAAGCAAACCAGTTGCTTTTTCTTTTTTTTCTTTCTCTGTTGCTTGCTTAACCTGGAGGAAAAAAATACTCAAACCATCAAAAACACCACTCTTGCTAAACTGGGGAGTAGACGTTTCTAGGCAAACATAGCGTGGCTGATGTGACCACATCCCAGAGCGAGCCAGCCCTCCCCTCTCTCATCACGCCTCCACAGCCCAAGAGGAAAAAAAAAAAATTGCTTAATGCACAACAATGCCATTGTGTGCGGGAGAATTCCTGCCTCGAAGGAAGCGTCCCCACCAGAGTCCTCGCGTGCGGCGTGCAGCGCTTTGAACGCTCCTGCTGTCCTTGTGCCACAGCCAAGCTAAATCCGTTTCTATTCAAAACTTCGGATACTGCCCCGTTGTTCCAGGTTTTGTTTGTTAAAGGTTTGTTTCTTATACAGGGTATTTATTTGCAGTGGGTTAATTTGTGGCTCATGAGGTTTTACTTTTCTGAGGATATTGCTTTCTGCTCTGGGGAGATAGCGTGGGTTGGTAGGCAGAGCCATTTGGTAGAGGCTATGGAGACCTGAAGAGTGGGTTGGAGCAGGTCATGCCCTGCAGTCGCTTTTCCCATCCGTTCAGCGGATGCACCCACCCTCACGGTTTCGTGCATGGTTTCATTGCTCCCACTGAAGGAGTGGTTGCTAATTAATGTCATGAAAGTTCTCTATTTAATCCCTCCAATGAGTGGGCCTGAGTTGACACCTAGGTCTTGCGTTAGACCTTTTGCCCTGGAGAAAAGTCATTCTAGGACATATAAGTGGGAGGAAAGCAGGACATGTCGTAGAGGAAGGATAAATGTTGGGAATAAATGTTAGTGTGACAGGGCAAAGGTGAAGGAAAAAATACACAAAGAAGTATCGCAGCACGATAGCTGATGAATGTGCAAAATTTGCACCATCTACTGATAGCAACTGGCTCTCTCAGATAACAGAAACTGGGCTAATGCTTGTGGGGGAGGTGTTCCTGCACCGGCCTCTTTGGCCACTGCCTTTCATGGGCTACACACAGCAAGTCCCCACTCAGCCACGCCTGTGCCCAGATCCTGGCCAAACAAGCAAGTCATGGACAAGTTTCAAAGGGGGAGTCCTGAAAATGTTTCTGTGCATTCTGCACGGCATCAATGGTCCTTCCAAGTTGTTGATAATTACTTTTTTTTATTTTTTATGAATAAGTACATTAGTGCCTCCATATTCTCACTTTGCTTGGAACTGCAGGCATACCACGCTGCAATAGCTGTGTTATTCTAACATTATTAAATGTGCACTCTTCTTTTATTAGGCTTTTTATTAACATTTAAGTTGCACTCCCGGGAATTTTTGCAGAAAGGGAATGTTGGCCAGCCTAATTTGTACATGAAAATACCCCACAGGCCAAGGAAACAAGATTCAGATGAATTTCATGTATAGTATGACTATGAATACAAGAAGTGCTGAAGGAGCTTTGGGGTGTAAAACCATTCGACTAGGAATGTTTGACTCCCATGTGTTGTGCTCTCTAGGCTGCATATTGTTTGTGCACATTACTGCTTACATTTTGTGTGTATTTTTGCTTCTTTAGTAAATGCACCCAAGTCTTTCCATTCCATACCTAAGAAGTGCTTTGTTACAGCCCACAATGGGGCACCTGAGGACTTACCGTCCTTACAGAAGCCCCTGCTCTGCACGTCAGTCCTAAACCACTTAATTCCCAGGCTGCCAGAAACGCAAAGCCCTTAGAGATGTCCTGGGTGAGTTGCCTAAGTTCACTCCCAGCCAGGAAATTTGTGGGTGTACAGTGATGCTAGAAGGCAGACGCTTGTGCAGGCAGCGTGAGGACAGGCTCCCCTCTCAGAGAACTCACCGGCTTGGGCATGAATGGGATCAAGGCTCCCGAGAGGAGCAGGCTGCCAGTGGGAACTCATCTCTCTGAACACAGTTCTGCCCATTTTGCTCTAGCTGGCACTGCTGTTAAGGAGCTTTTATCTATAATCAGCTGTTTGTCATCTTCCTTGTTACTTCATTATCCCTTTTTTAAAAGCATTTGCAGTTTTAGAATAGTAAACAAACAAAGTAACTCTGCAAGGGAGTAAACTGCATAACCCTTTTCCTTTCCCTGGGAAAATCCTAACTTGGGCTTAAATGTTTTAATTTGTCTCTCTCTTGGATAGCTAGCACATGAAGATCCGGGCAGAAGGGGCTGCAGGAATTCACAAGAACAGCACTGCATTTCCTTGCTTCGAGCTGCCTTCACTGCTGCAGGGTTACTGTTTTCTTACAATACTACACAGTTTGAAAAGTTGAGCTGTTAAAATGTTAGAACTGAAAATGCACAGCATCAGATTCAGAATTAAAGTGTCTCGAGAGATGTTCCTGTGACAAGGCAGCCACTCCAGGGAAGAGAATTTGGCTTTCGGTTTTGCCAAAAGCCCCCTGACTTACCTTAGGCGAGTCATCAAATGTCTGTGCTAACTGTTCTCTCCTTTTGCTTCGTTTCTTTAGAACCAGATAAATAACCTCTTGTCCCCATCAGCAGTCAGCTATTTTCAAAACAAATGCCTGTGTCTTTACCAGGAAAATTATTCAGATAACTGCTTACTGATGGGAAAATGATACATTCTTTGATGTTTGTGGAGCTCTTTTCTCTACATCCAGCCAGCAGCACACAGGAACTCAGATCTGGCTTCAGAGCTTGCAGAACTCCCGAAATGCACATTGTTAATGGCAAGAGCACAAAGAAAAGACGGGAGAGATTTGCTCACAGAGGAGGAGGTTCAGTGGCACAGTCCATTTCCAGGGCTGCAGTACTGCGTGGGAACCCTGACTCAGCAGTGGGAAGCGAGTTGCCTGGTCACGTCGCTCTAAAGCTTGCAGGTTACCCTGTGGTTTCTTTCACATAAAGTTCGTGGGAACATTTTGTTCGGTTTCATGACACAAGTTCTGTTTTTTCACTTCTCATGTTTCATTTTGGGCATGAAATGATGAACAGACCCAGAACCTCAAAGTGTAACTCAATGGAAACCACCACATTTCTTTGGTCTTTGTTTTAAATCCAGGAAAATCCACAAAATGCTTGCACTTTCTATGAAAAACCCTCAGCTAGCTTAAGGAAAGATCTTAATCAAACTTTCCTCTGGTTTCAGTGGGGAATTCCAGATTTATGCCAGAGTAAGCAAAGAAGATTCACAGAAACAGTGCCCAGGAACTATGCAGTGAACCTGGCCCGGCTTTCTTGTTGATAACAAAAAGAAGTGAAAGTAAATGAGTCAAATCAAGACAGTCCTAAAATGGGGTTGCTTTCACATCTCACAATGGACATTTCGCACAATTTCAGTCACAGTCCATTTTCTCTTGGGCAATTTATCTGCATCACCACAAACCATACTGGGTGCACGATTATCCACCAGGAAACAGAGGTCCAAACTGAGTGGCGATGTGCACAGGGGACCCAAATGTCAGGCCTGACCTGCGTATGTTTTTTCAGTCTTTCACCTCTTAGACCCACGTGCCGGCACTGGAAACGCATGGAGCACAGATCTGAAATGGATATTTGCTGTGCTGTATTGCATATTGGCAATACGAAAGATATGGTTCTCCAGCACACCTCTGGGATGTGTGGGGAGAGGCAGGACAGTGGTTCTTCCGGAGAGCAGTGGTGGAGCTGGTTTTATCACCACTTTGGAAGCGGTTGCAGTGTCTGACAATAGTGCTGATATATGAAACACATGCGAAGACAGTGGAGTACACATGCGGCCTGGTTTGCACATTGCCTTGTCATTTTTTCTTTCCTGGAAGACAAATGCAAGGAAGATGATAGACTTTTCAGAGGCTAGAAAATTGTTTTGGTGTTTTGCAATTCTGTTTTAGCTTGTGGCGAGGCTGGCACAGCACGGGGCGGCGAGTGTGTTTGTATCAATCGTAGCATACTCCTAAATAACCCTGATCTCAGACAGTGACGCTAGCAGCATTAGTCCTAATCTTTCTATATATAGTGACTTATTGAAAAGGTCTTACTTCAAAACTGCTGCTGCTGCAAAATCACTGTTGCTGAGTAATATGACCCATGATATTTTATATTTACTAGAGCCGATCTATCTCATCCCTGCTCCATTTGATACTGCAACAAGAGATAGGTGTAATGAGTTAGTCACTGTGACTCACATAACCTCAGTCCCTATAAAGCAGCTGTGTTTCATGCTTTCTGTCGTCTTCTTTTTCTATTTACAAAAAATGGTTCCAAGTGATTCAAGAGTAAATGGAGGAGATGGTACTAATTGGTTCCACCCAATGATTGATCAGTTTGTGAGGAATGCTGATCAACTCCAGATGTTGCATTCCAGCCTCAAAATGTGATCATCAATTCAGAACTCCCATCTGGTTTGTCTGACACCAATGACACAAGAAGTTTTCCAAGAAGCGCTAAAAAAAATGTGGTTGTTGGGAGAATATCTCCACTCAGACCAGTGTATTTGCCAGTAGGATGTGGTAGAGTTCCCTTTTGTGATTTTAGCTCCTTCTGGTGTCCCTGAGTGACTGGTCTAATGATAGCATCTGATAGAAAACCACCTACTTTTGCAGATATCATTACCTAACACTCTAACTTTCAAGGTCAGGAATTTCTGGATGCTTTTTTACTTTAGCTGTGCTGGAGGAGAACTGTGAGTGACACTGCTGTTCATATTTTAACTCCTCCCCCAAATCAGAAGATAATTTGATTCAGCCATCCTGCTCATTTGCCAGATTTCACAGGAAACAACAACTACCAGCAACTCATGAGTGTTTTGCATTTACAAACTTTCTTTTGTTTGCTTCCATACTTCTCAGAGCTCCACATACCTTATTTACTCACCTACCCCATCTATTCCATAAAGCAACCATGCTTCTGGACTGTAAGGTGCCAAATTCAGTTCTGATTTACTGATTCATCATTCCCATTGACTTTAACAGGACTTACGCACGTGTTACTAATGGGTCAGTCTAGCTTTGACCCAAGCATCTGCACAGAAGTGGTCATCTGAGCAACCTCATCTAGCTAAAGATGTCCCTGCACACTCCAGGGAGGTTGGACTAGATGACTTCCAAAGGTCCCTTCCAACCCATCACATTCTATGGTTCTATGATTCCTGTGCTGCAGTGAGTTCCCCAGGGAGGGCATCTGCCAGCGGTTTTGTTATATTCCTGAACCACGTGGTCAACGTGAAACGCCCCTGCAAGTGAAAAGGCAGAAGGAGGCCAACCTACCTCGCCACAGACCCAGGGAACAGAGCAGGAAGGCAGCCAGTGGAAGCCTTGTGCACATGCAGTGGTTACGCTTTCACTGGGCCCGTCGGAACCCCTGCAAACCAGATCTTTTAATTACAGTCGGTAATCATCTAATGACAGCTTGTCCTACCACAGGACAGGGCAGCCATCATCAGGCAACCAAACATTCAGGCTCAGCCAAATGCTCCCAGACAGCGAGCACCCACATGCAACCATGCTCGTATCAGGGATGGAGAAACAGGAGGAGGCAAAACGCAAACCCCACAGGAGGCTCAGCTGCTGCCTTTGCAGAAAGAAGACTCCTTGCAGCGCAAATCCAGTCCTATACTGGAGAGCGGGGCTGGGAGGGCCTGGGGCATCCCCCCAGGAGCGTCACGGGGCCAGGCAGAGCATGGCAGGTGCAGTCCCCGCCGTGGAGAGGCCGTGCTGGGAGCCCTCACAGCCGCCCTGCATCCGCGGCACAAAGAAACCTACAGTAGTTGGCTTGGTCTAACCAGCCCAGCTACTGCACAACCAAGGTAATTATCCAGGGGGACTTTAGCTGCCCACTGGAAAAACAGAAGCCGGGCTTGGAAACCAGTTGCATCATGAATGATAATGTTGCTGACAGTTTTAAAAGCGCTCGGGGACTTTTTAAAACGCAGCTAACCCGTCTGAGAGAACCTTTCACAGGGCAGGAGCCGCAGCCGCGCAGGCAGGAAGAGCCCGAGCACTGCGGGGAAACAAAGAGCTGCTGCCATGTTGTTGGGCCCTTCACCTTTCCAGATTTACCTCTCCCTGTGAAAATGCTGTATTACGACACTGCCCGAAGGAGGAGGCACGCTCTCAAGGCGACCACAGCCCAGAAACACACGGCGCTTCTCACCGAGTTACGGCCGTCTAGGAGGGACTCCCCTCGCTTGTTAAGAACGTCTCGTCTGCACCTAAGGGCACCTCCAGAGAGAGCGAGGCAGCCGCAATGGCTTGGAGACTGCCAGCACTCACCCGCCTTGGATGGGTGGTTAAGGTGCCCCTACACACTTAAACACATCTCCTTGCTAAATTCCCTGCAGTACATTAATTTTTACTGATTGCTAATGGCTGCCTGGCTGTCTCTAAGGCAACTGGTCCAGTTATTATTAATGTCCAGGGTAAAAGAACAATAGACAACCATTTATCAGTGAGATACAAAACAACAGCTGTTTTTTGTGGTTGTTGCAAACTGGTTTTTAGCTAGGAAGTCCCACACCGATGCATTTTCAGTCATTTCTTTCCATAAAAATCCTGATGGAGGAAACTTGGGGTAAGAATAAGAAAGTCAAATCGAAGCAGTGCTCAGGAGAAATTTCAGTCCCTTTCTGCGAATGAATATGAAGTGAATGCAATTTTTCAGCTGTCACTGACCTATTTTAAACCCTCTCCTTGCCAAAAAAAAAATCCCTAGGAAACTTCATTTGCCATAACATGATTTTCCTGGAAGGATCAGCAAAAGAAAAAAAATCAGAAGAGAAAGTTTAAATATAGGGTTCATGAGCTGCTTTTTACTCTATGCAAGAACAGGGGCAAGCAGAATAAATGGCTTTATGTCAGCGCTATAAACGTTTCTGTTCAGCCTGCAGGCCAGTGGTGAGAAAAAGCGACCCAAGCAAAAGTTAACATGGCCTTACATCTCTTCTGACATGCACTGTCTGACAGGGAGTCCTAAAATACATACGCTCAGTTGGCTTTAAATGCATTTCCTTGTGTATGTGATAATGGATATCTGCTGGGTTTTGCATGCCCTTGATTTGATATATTTTGGGGAGACAAAGTCTCCACTGGCATAACTGCTTTGCGGCACTGGACTTACAATTCAGTCTGGTGTGTTAAAGGAATAGTTAGGAGAACATAATCACACGACAGATTAAATTATCCTGTAATACCATTTCTTGCCTCAGAACTGATATCTAAAGGAAGGATTCTTAATGGAAAGAGATGGATTGAACAACTTCTGGTGTCACAAAATTTACTGGTTGCATAGGTTTATTTAAGACTATTCATACATAGTTTGTATGCTTGTTTTAATAACTATGCTTATTGTCTTGTGCCAACCGACACACACAGATGAGTATATAGTGTGCAATATTATACACAGCAGTAATATTTTAGCATAGCCAGTCTTTGTCAGGCTACGGTATTTAACAGTCTGTGAGTAGTGTCTCAGTTTCATATTTACACATAATTTTCCATACTTGCTTCATCATTGCAGGGTGGGTACAGGAAATACTGGCTGAATAAGTGTAAAAGTGATAGCAGAGTGGGCTTTTTTTTTTTCAGATGTTTTTAAGGCATGGGGTGTTTTTTTCTTTGAAATTGTGACATTACAGAAAGCACATATTAGTTTACCGGCAATGGGAGTGGCTCGTTGTCCCTGCTGCTGCTCACATGAAACCATAGTTCTGCCTGAAATACCTGTACTCTCGCATTTCTTATTACATTTCAGGATAAGAAATTGAAAAAACATTCCAAATTGGTTTATAGCCTTAATTTTTTTTTTTAACAAGAGAGAATGGCATTTCTTAAAATCTCAAAATTTCAGTTTTTCACTCACGAGAAAATTTTTATTCCTAAAGCTTTTTTTTTCTTTTTTTGCAGACTATCAATTTCCTTTTCCCTCTGTGTTCCCTGTGCTCTGGACTTCTCAGTATTTATTGTAAAATGAAGTTGCTCTGTAAAATGCTTTGAAGAGGAAGAATTAAATATGTTATATGGGAAACTACTATCATTAACATTGATTTACTAGAGCATTTTGAGAATACTGAGGTTGAATTTACATATTTAACTGCAATCTCAGCCTTATTCACAAAGTTCTTCAATGCATAAATAACTATGAACTGAGAGTTAATGACTTGCATAAGTTCTGTACCAAGAAGACATCTAGGTGAGAGTTATATATATAAAAGAGTTTTAAATTATGGGATATTTTAGGTTCCTTTTGAACAAAGTTATAGTGCCACAGTGAACATATTAGCAATTTCTATTTGAACTCAATTGAACCATTTGCATGATGCCAGTATAAAGTTCAGTCAAGGCCCTTCTATAGCTGAAAGAATGTTTTATTACCAGTAAAATAATTAGGGGATTCCGGTAGATAAAAAGTGCTAGTAGACAAAATGTGATAGTACTCAGTATAACTGCCACA
Source organism: Trogon surrucura (assembly GCA_020746105.1). NCBI lineage: Eukaryota > Metazoa > Chordata > Aves > Trogoniformes > Trogonidae > Trogon > Trogon surrucura. Next base: position 11,706,885 of record CM036630.1, read on the forward strand.
AATGAGTTGGTGGTGGCTGAAACCAGCAACACAGAACTCTAACCTAGAGCAATATGTTTTCCTGCACTCATCCACAAGTGTAAATACTCAAAAGTCACTGAAAGCTCATTGCAGATTGTCTGTTTGACTGTATCACTCAATTCTGGTGCTGTGGCAACCAAGTAAGTAGGCAGGCATGCAGGAAAGAGAAATGTTACTGTACAAATTATTAAACAAACACAACACAGCACAATTCTGAAATTTCAATATTTGCTACTAATTATCCACAAGGTCTTCATATAATTTAAACAATCTCTACCATTCTATAAAGAATAAACTTTCATAAACTAGCACGCATGTTGCAGATAATCCAGAATCATGGCAGAACATCCAGCAGGGCTCTTTAGGTAATTATTCTAACATCTGTAGCCCCCACTGTATTACCTTCTGCTATGCTGGGGTTCATCTTTTTAATATCTGGGGGGTGGGAGGATGAAAACTACTCATCCCTACCAATATCTCATGTCAAGGGTATGGAAATTTTGATCAATTTAAGAACGTCCAGCCAGCCAACATGAGCAGTTTTGGGGGTCCAGGGTGTTTTCCAGGGTTTCTGACAAATTGCTTCTTTTCTGTCCCATGAATTGCCTCTTCATCTAATTCCAGTGGTAGAAGCATCCCCTTACCTCTCAACAAACTCATCAGCTACGGAGGAGGCAGCCCCCTACAACTTCCAAAGCTCTCCAGAGAGCCAGTCTCTCTCCCATGCTTAAAAATAAACTTTTCAGTCTGAAGTCCCATGGGAAATACTTTGTTAGGAAAGGCGGCAAGTGGCTACTGCAGCTGGTCCGGTAAATGCCAACCCAGCCAAAACTCAGTCATTTTCCCTCTCACACACATTGTGTATAGCGAAACGAGAGCATCTGCAGATTTATTAGCTTGTATATAACACCAAATTGATGAAAACATCCTCTAGGCAACTTCATCTACTTTTCACTTGCCATGTTCCCATGACAGTGACAACTTGTTGTGTTACAGCTGACCTGTCAGCCTCAGCTACTCCCTGTTCACCGGGGGCTGTCTGTCACTGGATGTATATGAAACGGGAGGTGAGCAGAATACAACAGGCACTTATACACACATTCCTCCCAAACAGCCTGCTTAAAAACTGGCAACGTCGACAATGGAGAGATTATTGTTGAACCTTCACGCAGATTCATCCACTCTATGTCTGTTCTAACAGATGAACAGTATTGCTGCAAACAATTTCACCTATTCATAAATAATCAAATTTCTTAAGCTGGCAGTCCAAAAATAGCAGCTCTGGGAATTTTCTGCTTTTGCAAATCAGTGGTGAAAGGGGCATTCATTAGATCCTCTTTTCCAGATAGAAAGATGACCAGCACAAATCATGTATCAGGCAAGGAGTGCGCGCTCCATTGTTACTGCAGATGTGTCAATCCCTGGAAACAAAGGAATCGACACCCGTCTAGGAACAAGCTCCCCGTTAGTTAGCAATTCAGAATGACTTCCAAAAGCAATCCCTTAGTCTCCAATGATATCTGTCTGACAACTACTTAATCTCGGCAAGAGCTGCGTTAAACCAGCCTGTCATCATCGCTACCTCTCAGGTGTAGCTTGAAAAGGGAGAGAGAAAGAGAGAGAGATCTATGAGTTTCAATCACTTAGAAGAAATTATAACTTTTTAGAAGCCTGTATGCAGATAGCATTTACCATATTGAATGGAAGATGACAGTTACTATATAGACAGAGTGGTACAATGCAAAACGCCAGCTTCCAGGTGATTCTATCCCATCTCCGAGGCTGTCGGGAGCTATCAAATTAACGATGAAATAATTGTCACTTGTGAATACCTGCCAGTGTAACCAAGTCGGGTATTTAAAAAAAAAAATCCCAATTGATCAGCCTCATAAAATGTTCTGAATACTTAAAGAAAAAAGTTTCACTGAGGTGTGACACTGTTAAATATTCATTTAAGCAGAAGGAATATTTTTTTAAGAACAGAAGTAAAAATGAAAGTATTTAAGTTTCCGTATTGAAATGGTGTTAATATCATTGCTGTTTCTTTATTTAAAATTCAGCTACTTTTATGAAAAAAAGAAGCAAATAAAAATTAGCTAATGCTTGAACCTCTTGCTACTAGAGTCATTTGCAATAAATCTTGATGCCCTTCTCTCCTCTGTCTCACTGCTAAAAAAACCTCCTTCTTTGTTGAGGTTCCCTTTTATCTCTGCACCTCCTTACAGAGGTTTTATTGGGGTTAATAGTTTTTTTAGGTCCTATTGCAGCAAACTGTTAAATGTTCTTGGTGTCTAACTTCATAAAGAGCAGGGATAGATCCACTGTGTCACTCCAGGCCCACTCTTGTTAGCATTTTATAATAAATGACAGCATGGGAGACTGTATTCTCTATTCATGGAACACATGCAGCACAAGCAACAGCATCACACATTTTCTCTATATTGACTTACCAATGTACCTACAGGAAAGAAGAAAGGAATATAGTCTCTGTGCTGTATCAGAGCTCTCCCAGGTCCCACTGAAACCATGATCAGTACTTGGCGGGTTTGAATCTTTGACATTGCTTCTAAACCTCTTTAAGGTACTGGGTTTCAGTATTCACCAAGCACACCTTATTACCCAGCATATGGCAAATGATTGCATCCTCCTCTCTGAGACACATCTCTCACCCCTTCGCTCTTTGCCCTCATCATTTTGCAGAGGGCTAAATGCAGTGAACCCTCCCTCAGCTGCATTTGAATGCTGCAGCCAGTGTTGAATTCGAGACAGCTTCTTAGGAAGCAGTTCCTTGTACCAGTGCTCTGTGACCTGTGCTGGCCATCACACGAATGTCAGGAACAGTCTAAGGTCCCAACACACAACTACCACCTCTTCAGTCATCTGGTCCCTGGGTACTGGAAGAAGAACAAGACCCTCTGTGAAGAAGTAGCAAGGTATTCAGTCTGATTTTCATCAAGGGCAATCAAGTTTACTTTCCTTCTGGAAGGCAAATATGGTCTTGTGCCCGCTGTTCCCCAGTCCACTGGTCTTTTCACTTCTGTGTTTGACCTCAAGGCTGGCCAGACAGGCCATGTCTTCTGAGTCACCAGTTGGGAGAGCTTTAGCGCGCCATGATCAAATCACTGGATACCGCCTTGTAGAGCTCACGTGCTAAATCACAGCACAGGCTGCGACTGGTGAGCCATACCAATGACCTTGGAGCCTCACAGTCCTCTGATAAAGGTTCCTCTGTCTCTCTTTACTCCCTAGAAGCCAGACATCTAAGTTCTGTTTTCTAAGCTGATAGACCGAATTCTCTGTTAAGAGCTCCTGTGCTTCAGCTGATAGGAGGTCTACTGAAATTAATTTTCAACCGCTGAATATTTACAGTAAATTAACTATCTCTTCTCTATCTTATTATGTCATGTTAGCAAGCACCTAAAGCTATTTTTTTCTTTTCTGATATGATTAAACAATTCTTATAACTTGGGCTACATTCTTGTTTTGCTATTCTGGAGCAAACTGGAGCCATTCTATGCTTATACCAGCATAAATGAAATAACATTTTGATGCTTGTGTGCATATGAGCAAGGACAGAGAAAGAAATATCTGCCAGCACAGATTTATTTAAGAAATTTATATGAAGCGTATCTGTTTGCACATACCCATGCATTTACATGCTTAATACGTGTTGTATTTAGCTATTATATACGTGTCCATGTTTCTATTTCAGTTTTTGTGTAGTTAACATCCTGACAGTGACATGCAGAGAAGAAAATAAACAGCACATTCCACGTTTTCAGTTTCAGGCCATATAACTCCAAATTTTGGAATGACCTTTGCCAAGGGATGGGTCCATGCTTAGGAACTTTTCCCTTGGAAGCCCTACCCCACAAACTCCCTAACGCTGTCATGACAAAGGCAGCAGCTGTTTTCCCAGGCCTTTGCCGAATTATTCCAGCAGATTAAAATATACATGTATATATTTATGCCGACAAGAAGGAGGGAAAGTGCAACTTCTAGTCAATGCCTAAATTTCCTGCCTCCGAAGCCCAGCTGGAGAGCAGGAGTTATAACAGAAAACAGCAGCACAATTAGCTGGAGTTCTGTAGCTGTCTGCAGCAGACTGCTTGCTCCTGTCTCTCTATAGGTGGCCTCCCAGTTCATCAGTTCATAAATAAGTAATTTGAAATGTGTTCCTGGGGGAAATTTTCCTCCTTCTCTCCTGAACAGACTGTACTCATCAGTTTTCCTGTTCTCCAGGTACCTGGCGTTCTCATTTATAATGGCCAGAGGAACTATGCTGTTCTAATTCTTGCTTCATTACATTTCCTAATGCTTGTTTTCAGCAGCTTCACAACTCCACATTTCTTTATATATTGATAAAAAAAACTCTTTGCATATATTATTTATTGGCACTTTCATGTTAGCTTTACTGCTGATTTAAATGGAATATTTTTACATACAAAGTAAGACTGTGAAGTTGGTTTCAGGTCTGAGGTTTAGATATTTTGATTTAAATTACGTGAGGGGGGAAAAAAATTCAGCAAGAGAAATGATTTTCACTGGCCATTTCCCTCCCCTCCTCATCACACTGTATCCAGACAGACAGTAAGCACATACCAGTGTTCCAGTAGAAAGTAACATTTTGTACTTCAGAGAAAAATAGAGGCCAGATCAAAAGCTTATTGAGCCAGTTTGTAAAGGTCTTTAGGTAGTCAAGGATGCAGCAAAATGTACAAAAAACAACTTGGAAGTAAGTGCTTAATCCTAAATGAACAGCAAAGGAAATCGGGCACCTAATTCACTTAAGCCTTTTGTAAATAACTCTAAGTACTTATTGGTAAGTGCCTACATACTTTATAAAAAACTAGGTCCATTGGTGTATAAGAAAAAAGCAGGACTTACTCACTGGTTGAAGGAATAATGATGTGAATACAAGTGATCATGTAAAACAAAGCAGTGTAAACCCAGGAAACATGTTAGCAAACAGCCAGGTTAAATATTTTTCAAGTTTTGTTGAATAAACTAATTATGTAACAATAATGACCCTTGTCACACCTCCGAGTGGAGCGGCGATAGCTTGCAGCAGTCACAGCCCGTTCTGCGCAAGGACGCGCTAATGCCCGCAGGCACCACACGCAGCCTCGCTGAAGCCCACAGCGCTAGGGAGGGTTCAAAGAAGAGCTGGTCATGACACTATCGGTGCAAAATGAGGTGTACGGGTGTCAGCGCTGGCACAGAAGCCAAAATGTCTCACGGAGATACATTTCGGGGTGTTAGTGAGCTCTAAGTTACCTTCAAAGCGGTGAAGACTTCAAGACTTGGTTGCCCACAACAGGCAGAGATTTGACTCGCTGACCTGGGCGGGGCTCTTCTCTCTGTTTCCATGAAACAACGCCCCCTGACCTTTAACAGCTGCCAACGAATGCCTTAACAAAACTCAGTTATGTGCATGTGGCTTTAACCAGTCTGGTTCTCATTCCTCTGTAGAACAAAAGGAAAATGCTGCAACCTCAAACGCCACCGTGGGATGGAATTGCCGCTCCCCAGCAAGTCCAGATTAGGCACCAACAGACCCTGAAGTGGAATTAGGGATGCAAGCCAAGAGTGTGTCTCTATATTGCCTGGAACTACCGTGATTTTATATGGCTCTTTTTGGACTTAATCAAAGACACCCATTGACTGCAATGGATGATCAATCAGGCTTTGCTTTTTCCCATATTACACTAATCAATGGCTCTAATATATTACACGGAACAGTTCACCAAATGACAGATTTAGAAGCATCTATCTTTTCCCTTAAGAAATTACCCTGAAAACACCTAATGAAGAAGCACTTATTATTGCTGCTAGCTAGGGCCAAATGTTGTTCTTAATTAAATCAATGGAAATTCAGAATCATGCCATTGAGTTCAATAATTGGCTTGTGAGTGCCAGTGATAATTTTGATTTTCCTATATTTCAGAAGCAGCTGGAAACTTCCACTGAAAAGATTTATTTTATATAAGGGAACATTTAGCTTACCATTTTCTATTAGTTCTTTGGAATGTCTGTATAAATTAGATATATTACTGGTTCGTTGGTTGGTTACTGGTCAGTTTATTTTAAAAGCAGTATGAAAAATATTTTAACTTTTAAAAATAGAAGGGCTGCTCTGTAAACTGAACTAAGCAACCCTAAATAGCAAGTTAGTATTTTTCTCTTATGAAAGACATCAACATCTAGTTAGGCAAGCTGAATTCAAGTCTAGTCCTTTTTCTGCTCTATTAGACAAAATTCATACCACAATCAATGTAGCGCTGGCAAACTCAGTCTTCAGACAACATGAAACAGGTCCTCAAGTATGGGAAGGTTTGTCTAAAAAATATAATTAAAAATATTTAGAGTCCTTTTCTGCTTTTACTTAAGGCTGCACGAGGATTAACTAGAGTTCTTACCCCGCCAGTGTATTTTCTGCTTTGCCACAAAAGCAGGTATTTACATGATGCCTGGGGCTGGAGGTTTAAGAAACATATTTACTACTTTAACATCCACAGTCATGGATTATACTATACTAATAACAATATAAAAAATAAAAAAGCAAATCCAAGAACTGAGGGCAACTCCTATTTTCCAGGAATTATAACAATTATTCAGCGACAGGTGAAGGAAAAATACTTTGTAAACCTTCTGAAAAAACATCGTAATTAATAATCTTCTTTTCACCTGGGATTTTCTTTGGTGGAAAGGGAATTTTGTCACCCAACTGATACTGATTTTCTGTGCTAGTCTTAATTATTTGCTGGTTACCTGCACAGATAAGCAGTCGCAACTGGGGCTAGATTTTTCAGAAGAGCTTCCTTTCCATTTTGCTTCCTGCAACGAAGTATATGCGATTAGGTTCTGCCTAAAGTTTTGAAAAAAATATTATTCTTAATGGGTACAGAGAAAAAAAGAACATTTTTGTTTCTTCTAAAGGCTGCACTAGCAAAGAAAACAAACTTAAGAGAAAAGCCTGGAAAGACATTTTTGTAGGAGACTACTTGCAAAATTAAATCAAAACAGATTTCAGAGCCTTTCCTTGAAAGTGATGGGGTGGGAGGGGGAGCAGGAGGCAGAGAGGCTCCAGCGAAGTACGGACGCTTTATTCCACGACAGGCAGGACTCTCAGGGAGCACAAATCTCTGCTGTGCTTCTGACTTGTACAACTTGTTGTCAAGTTTCAGTAGTTTCCAAAAGACACCAGCTCCACGTGTGCGCGCCAGGACGGTGGCAGAGAGAAAGAGAGAGGGGCAGAGGGAACCGTGCAAAACCGGCACCGCTTAGTCGCACAGACAGGCCTGTCAGGCTACTTTGCTCCAGGAGCGCCTTATCTGAAGTCCTCCTCAAAAGAGGAAGCGAGCCTATTTGCATTTTCCTACTTGAAGCATAGAGGAATGTTTCTCGTTACATTATGCCGTATGCTCAGGTTTGCCCCAGGCCTGCTTGTAGGCTAGAAGAGCTCTGAAAACACCTGTATCCTTGCCATTTAAATGCACGCTTCAGACAAATCTTTTTGGAAGCTTTCAAAAGAGATAGACTAATATTTTTCCATGCTCACGTGTATTTATTTTTTTTTTTACGAGATTGTTGAAAACAGAAATTAACCACTTGATTCCCATGTGCTCCCCTTCCTCGGATCACACTTTTTATCTGTAAAAGCTTCCCTCTAGGTTAGGCTTTGGCTGACTGTCTTTCTCCACAGGAAAAAAAACACACGCACAAACCTTTGGAAACGCACCGTAACTCAAACATCTGTCATATACCTGAATGAAAGATTCAAAGGGGACATTTCTATTGGGAAAAACTTGGCATGTTCCTTATTAGAAAATTCAAAATCCATTAAGCTATCTCTCTGCATTGGATTTATTCTCTCTGTTGAAAACATCCTGAAAATTTATTACAGCAAGGAGAGCTACCACTTCAAAAATGGTCCCTTCGTGTGGGGCTGTTCCCTGCTGCAAAGGCTGGAGCAATCATTGGGACTGGATCCAAGTCAAGGCAAGGATCCTTCCATGAGTCCGTGTGCATCTGTCCCAGGCCAGGTGGGGGAGAAGCTGTTCTTGCATTGCATGCACAAAAAAAAATCTGCCTGGATGAGAGCAAACCTGGCAGAAATACTTCAAAGGACCTGAGCTTAAAGCTCAGTGACTGCATTAATAAGTGGTGCCTATGGAAAAAGCTGGTGCCCTCCCCAACCGCAGGAAACTGAGCTCCCCAGCTCTGATTGATAAACTACCTCTCCCTGCGCCTGGGAGGCTCTCCCCTGCCTCTGTGACTCAGTTTCCCCATCTTGAAAAACTATAAGGCTCACCTTCCATCGATGATACATTGTGACAGCTCCTTAAGCAGCATTGCTCAAGTCCTGTACACTACAGTGAATATTATTATTTACACTTGGGCTTAATTACACAGTGCATGTACATGATTGTGCACATGCACATGTGGTTACCTTGGTGACAGCTTTATTCTGATATGAAGTCGCCATAAGAAAACACCATAGGGGATTGTCAGGAATAAGGCCAAGAGACAAATTAGTTCCCATCAGTATCAGCTAGCGAGAGCCTGATGCCAAGTTACATAACAGGAGACGAAAAGTCAATGTTCTTTCCCCGTGTGTTTTTGGTAGAACACAAATGTCCCTAAGTCTTCCCTCTCCCGTCATATTTTAAAGAAGTTTCATTAAGGATAGAGCGAGGATTTTTCTAATGCATTCAGTAATTTCCCATTCTCTCTCCTAAACGATGATTTCATGTGTAACTGGCAGGAGATGAAATTTCGACAGATTGAATCTCTCTCGCCTCTGCGCGTGCATACACACACATTCTTTCAGTCCCCAGACAGAAACTGTAATTCCCCTATATAAAAATGGGGGAAAAACATTTTTTTCCTCCTTTTCAAATGTATAACATAGTTGTGAAGGCTAATTATAAAATAATGTTTATACCTTGGAGACCAAGACAGGAGGTTACGAAAATGCTTTAAAAGTCCCAGCGCTGCAATAGAAGAATTTCATTAACTGAAACAAAGCAGAGCTGGTGAAAGTTTGAAAAACAAAGTATGCAAAACATTGAAAAAACCAAAGCCAAATCTATTTACTGGTCTGGTACGTTTCAAACTTTCAAGGTTCACAACGATTCCTTCACATTCCTAAGTGAAAAATGCAATTAAAAAGTTCATTTTTGTTCCTAAAATCTTGGCTTTGAAATGCACAATAGCTTTTTCCTTTCAAGCCTGGAGGAAGCGCGGTGCTGACTGGCTCCCAAAGATGTTTAAATGGTGATATCCCACCCTGCAGGGTAAGGCTCTGTGTAGCCCGGGCTGTGCAGAGTCTCTGCAGCAGAAACTCGCCCAGGGGATAACCCGCTAACACAGGCTCGGGGTGCTGGCACTGAGGAGCCAGTCCTGTCCCCTGCACATAACAAGTTTGCCCTGCGTGATTGTCCGATGGACCTGGTGACGAGGAGATGAACCCTGACAGATGTAGTCTTTATCACGGAGTAAAATAGCAGTGTCCCGCCAACATGAATGTCACATTTTATGAATTGCCATATTGCATGCTGCAGCGAGCGCTGCCTGCCTGGCCTTCAGGCAGGCAGTAACAACTCACCTCCCCTTTACAGCCTCAGCTCACTGCCTCCATCCTCCAAAAGTAGCAAACAAGCAGAACCAACACCATCTGCTTCTCTGCAAACTCATCACCCTTAAGGTTCAGAAATAATGTGAATATAATGCAAGGAAAACAGAAGGGTTAGACTGTCACCATTTAGCCTGCGAGGACACCTTAACAAGGGTAACGCAGGGCTGCGTGGAGGAAGCAGGGAGCCTGACCCGCGGTAGAATAAACCACAAACCAGAAAAGGGGGCTGCACTCCCCTCCCTGGATCCCCACTCACAGCAGCACCCAGGGTCAGCATGGAGCCCAAAGTGGGCAGGGTCCCACCTTGGTCCTCAAAAAGACCATACTCTTACTGTCACCTCCACCAGCCGCAAAGGGCTGAAATGCCACTCCAGATACAGAAAATGAAGATTGACTGGAGGCGATCAGTTGTGCTGACTCAGCTCCAACAGGCGCTGCTCCATCGTGTGTGTAGCATCCCTATCCAAGATCAAGCCACCGAGGAGGGCAACATAAGCAGGGAGGATGGGTGCTAACCCACCCTCTTCATCTTTTTAGAGACTTCTTTAGTGGGAAAACTCATCACACAAGTCCGTGTCTAACTCATAGCCAAAACTCTCAACATAGTATGAGCAAATCAGGCAGCAAAGAGGGGTTTCATCCAAAACAGGTGAGCATCATTGTGCTATCAAATAAGGCAAAAATCTCAGCAGGTGGAAGGCCTGGGTTTGTGTACATTTTCAGACAAACAATTCATATGTGTCACATTTGAAGTGGAAATCATAGTCTGGGAAAGATTTAGCAATAGCTATATATCTTAAAGCCAAAACAAAGGAATTCAGCCTCCAGCCTCTCAGCATGGGAACCATTAGTTTGTTCTGCATCCCCACAGAGCCCCGACCCACTGCTCAGCCTCCTGCACGGCCAGGCACCAAGCACCAGCGTGGCTCCTACTGCCGCCCTGCAGATGGTGCAAAAACCTTCAGCCCAGCACTCTGCCAACGCCCTGCTAGCTCTTCACCCGCCCAGGTTTGCCATCATTGAGACATCTAGGCCTATGACACCGTCAATATTAACAGCTGCTCTTCACTTGCAAAGTGTCCATGATGTAGGCAAGGGAGTGGTCCCTAGAAGTGCCCTGAGCATGCCTGGAAGGATAGATGGAGAGCTCTAAAACATACACCTGCGAAACCCATCAGCATTTGTTCTTTTTTCTTCTTCTTTTTCTGTTTTGTAATTGTCATTTCTGAAAATGTGGTCTTCCACATGAATATCAGCACTTCTTGAGGCCAGTAGGAGAACTGCCAGGTTATGAAACAAGGCAAGAACCTGACCACTGGGACACGCGGGGAGCTCTTCCTTTCCCTCCTCAACAACTGCACACCCTCACCGCTCCCTGCAGCCCATGGAAGACTTATTCACAGCAAGGGAGCTCTGGGCTTTGGGAGGACCTGACACTGCAATTCATTTTGAGGGGTCTGCCCCTTGTAGGTAAACTCTGAGCGTTCCTGGGACTTCTTTTGCCTCTTAAATTACCCTTCCTGCTTCAGACTGAGGAATTCCAATGGCTGGGATCACTCAAACACTCACAGTTTTTGTTGTGGAAAAGTTGTCCTTAATGCCTCACACTGTCACGATCTTCCTACTTGCCCATGAACGTCTCAGTTCCTCATCTGTAAAACGGGAAAAATAGCACTCCCTTAAACCCCAGAGGAGCTATGAAGGTGAAAAGCACTGAGGACCGCATGGCATTCAGATGTGTTGCAGCTGGAGTATCGCAGATAGTTACAGCATGGTAATATAAATGCAATGATATATGTGTGTATACACACACATGCACTTCTAAAAGTGTTCAAGAGTATAAATCTGGTTTGAAGTCTTGCCCTTGCCTTTAAGGTCTCTGACTACTGATTCCACCTAAAAATAAGAATTAGTAAAACATGTCAGATCCCAAGCCAAGCCAGTCTAAAAGTATTTAACTTCTTGCATATCAGAGAACTCGATTTATTTTGGCTCACAAAGGACAGTCTTTTTGACAAATATATCAAACTGCTTCCTCCTGCTAATCACAAGGGGCAGGACGACCCATTAAAGGAGTAAGATGTACATCCATGTGACAAGCGCAGTCATTTAATGAAACACAACTAGCAAAGCTTCAAAATCTCTACCATAAAAGTGGCTCTGAATTTTTTACTGAGACTTCAATGGGACAAAATCACATTCTTAACTCTAAATATAATCCCACTAATGCTGAAAGTCGTGCACAATGAAAGCAGGTTGCACATTTTCAAAGGCACGTTATTTTTTGTACTTTTTTTTCCTGGTAACTGAACAGATTTCACAGAGCTTGCTGAATGTTTATTTGAATTTTTCTTTTTTTAATTAAGAAATTAAAAATCTCTTAGGGAAATATTTTTTTTCTGAATTGCAATGGATCCAGCTCATAAAGTTGAAGACAAATGCTTTGCAAAGACCAAACCCAAAATTTCAGGAAGACAGAAGTTCACACAAAGCTTGTAATAATTTGTACCATAACACCTGAGGGAAACTCTGGGGATAATAAAAGTCAATTGAAAAAAATGTTGTTAGTAGCAGAACTTTCCCATTCTTACCAAAAGCACTAATTAATTCTTCAGAATTTTTATACTTTTGTCTGGTATTGTTGATCAACTGTTTGAGTCTATTTGTATTTCATTGAGGCCACTTGACCTTTCTCTAATCTATAGAGTTTTGCTCTCTATTTCTGAAGAGAGTATATAGACCAGGGATGGCAGCATCGCAGAGATTCACGATCAGGCACTTTATTTAAAAAGAAAAGAAAAGAATGTTTAAATTTGTGCATCTTGTTGTGGGATCTGTGTCACACAAATGGGAAGAACTCTGTTATTGAATGAACTTGCCTCCTGAGCAAACTTGCTTTTCCTCCTTTTTAAGCAGCCTGGGAAATGTACTCCTAAGCTTAGAGCAGTTTTACATCCAGACAGCTTCATTAAAACCTTTACAGCTACTCCTAATAATTTACCTCAAATTTCACAAGAGGACAACCAGCCTCTCACTTGCCCTTTTCGGATATATTTGTTTATTTGCTTTGTATTTTTTCCTCTTTGCTAGAAAACAGAATAGCAAAGAGACATTAAGAGAATTGTCCTTTGGAGAACATGGCTCTGGAGTTACAGCTCCTCAGAGGGCTTACATTTGAGTCCTATAAAACTTCTCATAGGCTCACAGGCTACTGGAAATGTTATTTACAGGCATGAGTAACATAAACAATAGGATCCACCAAGTGCAAGTTACTCCTCTTTTCCCCTCTTTTTACCTTAAATAAATAGTTGAAGGAGAAACAAGACTGACAGCCAAGAGGAATAAAAATTAGAATGAAATCAAAGATATGTAAGAAAAAGTTCTTTCTGTTCCAGTTTGACAATGTCATTCGTTAGGTCCAGACCAGGAGCTCAGCACCTACTGATTCAAGAGAAGAGGACAGCTCCTCTTGTGAGCAAAATGAGACGTTTTCCCTGGAGATGTCTACAGTTTCTTCTGCACCAAGCTGAGATAGGGAGGTCCCTATATTAGCAACATGTCCTGTAACTAACTTGCAGTCCCCTTGCTAATTACAAGCTTTTGCTTGTGATCCACCCTCTGAGCTGCTCCAAGGCTGACCTGAGTGCAAGAGACAATTCGATTTCCTTGCGGAGGAAACACATTCACAGGGTTGGGCTTTGTTTGCCCGGAGAAAAGTTACCAGAGGAAGGCAGGATGGATGACTGACAGCTGTCAGCGACAGGTTTGGTGCACATTAGCACGCCCCTCCTGCTCCCCACCCCCAAGCACACCTGCCCAGCCAGGACTGGGAATTTGTGGAGGTTTCACTGCCCTGAAATCCCAGGCTTGGGTTGAGTGTCACATCCGATCCAGATTACAACACAACCAGGGCTCGAAGACTGCCCTATGGTTGATTATTTGCTGATATTTCCTACTTAGTTTAAACCAACATACTGATTGTATCAGCCATAAAGCTTTATGGAGGTTGGTTTATTCCCCCCTTCAAATGGACTGTTCTCCTCTCTGTCATAAAGTTAATTTTATAGTCTTTGTTCATTTTCCTAATCTGCAAATTACATCCTCCTGTACTCTGATTACTTACTATTGGAAAAACAGACCTTCTATGTTTCCCCTCTGCTTCCAGTTTGAATATTCTTTGCATTATCTTGATGACCTTAATCTCTTTTTTTCCCCCCACTGGCCTTTCAAGGAAGCAGCAAACACACCAGCAACACTAAGTGTGTTCGCCAGAAAAAACAATCTCGGCTCCTGCTCTGTACTTAGTCTATCAGACTCCCCTCTCCTTTTTCTTTCTTCTTTTTTTTTTGATTTTTTTTCTCCCCTCTTCGTCCAACAGCAAAGACTGTGGGAAGAAACAGACTTGCAACAGGGAGGATTTGGCATCCTTATAGAAATCCTTCATTTCCTATTGGGAAGGAAGGAAGGCACTTTAATATATTGGGAAACAAGTATATGCCAGAAACTGGCCATCAAACAACGTTGCAGCAACCAGGTCATTTTCTATTTAAAGGCACGTTCATTTTGTAAGAAGTGTGTTGGTGCACATGCTCACGTTTCTACTTAAAATGGCCACAACCCATCAGCAGTACATGCAGCACTAGGAACAAGAGATATCTCATGGGAATTCATGCCTGGGAGCCACTGCAATTCTGCTTGAACCTCAAAACTAAGGCACAGGCAGGTTTCAGATTGCTCCATGACCTCATGCTGCTTCTGTTCATTGGACAAGCATCCCTAAAACAGATGCTGAGCTCTTAAGTAACTGTGAAACCATACTAGCAAGCTTGGAGAAGGAAGCCCTGAGGAGAGATGCTGGGATGTTGCTGCACAGAAGGCAAAAATGGTACATGTGAGGGAATGAGAGATCAGCCAGGGCAAAATATTTTCATAAACATTGTCCTTTGATGGAGAGACTCACATCCTCTCTGTTGGGACTGCTGGGACCTTAACTACGATGACTAACCACAGCTTCCAGCTGGATGGACTTCCGTGGAAGAGGCTGTCCCGACCCTCAGCAACACACAAGGCATAGCAGCACCCAACAGCCTCCCACAAAGCCCCTGAAAATGTGGTTTTCCTCCTGAAGGATGCAAGGGCTAGAAACTGTACACTCGTTAGGCAGGAGGGAGTTCATCTGTGTTTCCCTGCTATCTGTGTCTTCCCTCACCTCACTCCTGCTGCCGCTTTGTGTTTTCCACTGCTCGCAGCCACTTCTGCTCTTCCCTCCTCTGTGTTTCTCCAGCCTCCCCTTGTCCAGCTTCCTGGCCCTTCCTCTGCTTCCAGCTCAGCCTCACCTCCCTTGGGATCATTTCTCTCACTCTTTCCTCCTCTAATGCCCTCTGTTTCCTACGCCTCATATCTCCCCTGTCCCGCTTCCACCATTTTCCACCCCCCTCCCCTCCCATTCAGTGTCTTTTAATTTTAAATCCTTCTTAATTGTTCTGTTTCCATTCCTCTCTCTCTCTGACTCTTGCTTGTCTCTCTCTTTCCTGCCTTCTCTGCTCTGCCAGTGTAATAAAGGAGGAGCTGCTGTTCGCAGTCCTCATGTTTGATGCAGACAGCAGGACCACTCATGTGGCCCTCACTTGCAAACAGCAGCTCCGGCCAGAAAAATAAGACACCAACTAGTCCTAGCTGCCAACTTTTTCCTTAAAAACCTTGCATTATTTCACGTTAAAGACCAGCAGTCTCTGTCTGACTGCAAACTGCCCAGTGCCAGGAACGTATTTATAGAAGGACCTATGGAAGGAAAGGTTTGGGTTTACTTTCCCCCTAGTAAACACAGAGATACGGGGATTGTTTCATTTCAAATGCATGTGCAAATTCTCCAGGGCGCAGCTCAAGGCCAGAGCAGGAATGGGTCTTTATTTGTAAGCTGTTAGTCTTGGCAAGTCTGCAAAATGTTTTCCCCCAAATGTATTTTACACTCGTAAGTACTGCATGGTGGCTTTATATCAGATCCCTATAACTTCAGATGTGTGACACAATCTATTAAAACCTATCCATAATTCATGGGCACATATGGGGGGAAGGGGGTGCTGGGGGGGGAGGTGATGGTGGGGAGCGGGGGGCCGGGGCTGCTCCCCGGCGGCTCCGGCGGCCGCGGCCCCTTTCCTGGGCTGCCAGCGCCATCTAGCCGGGCACTGCCTCCTCCAGCCCCCGCCATCTAGCCGGGCACTGCCTCTTCCAGCCCCCGCCGAGCCGCCTGCCCAAAAATCGCCCTCGCACCCAGAAGGCCGCTTCTTGACCTTCCTGCCTGCGCTCACGGCCAGCACGGCTCCCAGCCCGGGGGCTCTCCGGAAGACCGAGGCCGCGGTTAACGCGCATCAGCCGGCTTCGTCCCCGCCGCTCCGCCGCCGCGGCCCCCGGGCGCCCCGGGAGCGGCCGCACGTGGCCCCACGGCCCGTTCCGCAGCGGCGGCTCAGCTCCAGCGGCCGTGGGTCTGGGTGAGATGCTTCGTCTCAGGGCCAGATTTCGTGTTTGTTTTACTTTTTTTGTCATGGTTGCGCGCAGGAGCCACCAGACGGATGGTAGCCGTGGGGCCATCTGGTTCAGTAGCTCGTTGTGACAAATGCCCAGCGCTTGCTGCAGAAGAGGGAAGGGCAAGAAATGTCAGAGAAGGCATTTATTGGAAGGAAAAAAAGCCGTTGCCTTTGTACAATATTTTGCTTGACCGCCACTGTCCAACAGACGAGCTGTGCCCTCTACAACAATAAGACGATGAAGGGACTTGCAAATCATTTCAAACAAGAGCCGAGGCATCCTCCGCTAAGAACAGCAAGGTGGTTGTTCATTAAGTTGGTGGGTGTTGGACTGGGCCCAGTGTGAATTCAGCTGAGTATTTTGTAATCCCTTTGCAGACAGATATTGAAGAGGATGATGTGGGAGGGAGGATTTCATAGAAAGCAAGCTGAAGCCTCCCCAGCCTGCACAGCCAAATACTGAATTGCTATTTTGTAAAGACTCATGTCAGAAATTTGAGCTACATTTAAAAGAAAAATCAACCATGAAACAATTGTGCAGGTAGTGTTATCCTCTGCACACTTCTTTCTTCCACTCCTGCCTAGATGGGAGGTGGTGCCTCGGGGGTGGTACCAGAGCGCTGCAGTGAGAGGGCTGCAGGAGTGCTCTTGACAGATGTGTGTGCTTGCCCAGTGTCTTTCTTGTCTCATAACTGTAAGTTCGTAACATAGTAGTAGAGCAGGTTAACTGGCCTGACCTCCCCTGCTCCAGGGATCATTTATCAGAGGTGCTTCTTCCAAGCTGGATATTAGCCACGAAGACAGCTGAATCTAACATGCTTTCTTGCACCGTTCCTCACCCTAAATGAAGGAGTCTGAGGCAATGTTGATATAGCCAGCTCTCGTTTCCAAGAGTGGTAGCACAATACTGAGGTGGAAGTGATGGGTTAACCACCTTGTGACTATCTACTCTGCCTGACTCCACTATAAACCATATAACCCAACCAGTACACTTCACAGCCTGAAGAATCAAACAGGTAATTTCATCATTGCTTGTCACACGAGAGAGGCACCCCATCTCTTACACCTCGCTGAGGACAGCTGGAGCTTACGCTGAGCCTTGTGTGCACAGAGTCAACAGTGCTGGATGAAAAGACCTTTCCAAAGAGTATCTTGACCCTTGGAAACTATAGCTTTTGTAGGAGACTGAAAATTCATGTTTTCCCCCTGCCACTTCCCTTCTTGAAGAGCACCATTGTCTGCAGGACAAAGTCCTTTGCTGAAAGAGAGGCTCTGAAGCTCTCACCATCGCCTTCGGAAATAAAACACACTCGCTGTTTCTTTCCTGACTGAGATGCCTGCTGACCTCTTCTCTCACGTAACATAAAACTTTCACACTTCAACTTCTCTGGGTTTCTTAAAGTAACACTTGGAAACACAAGCCAGTCAACACCTCGGGGAGCTGGGGCACTTGGCTGAGGCATTGCACTGCGGTTGTTAAGCAAGAGCTGCACAACAGCAGCCAGATGACCAGGCAGTGGAGACTTGGGACAAATGCAGATAAGGGCTTCTTGCTAGGCAGTAGAGGCTGTGATCAGTAGTGCTGACCATTGCTGCTTCTTCCAGACACTTTTGAGGTCACTGTAGTAAGGCTTTTCACCTCCTCTGCACTTCTGATTCCTGTCCAGCATTTTGCCTGTCCCTCTCCTCAGCCTCCTTCTCAAGAAAAGTCTGAAATGCTCCAGTAACATTGCTGGTGGGGCTGCATCTGACACTTCTGAGCAACGAGAGTATAATTGAAGAAGATCTTGGAAACTCTGTGTCTTCACATGTAGTACTTGGTCGAAGGAGAAATGAGACTGAGCTCCAGCTTAGCTGGGCTGTCGTCAAAGCACTGTTGCCATAGAACTGGACATGCCACAAAAGATTCCTTTCTGGTATGGAAATTACCATACACATTTAATTCTTGGGGAAACGAGTGAAAACATCAATTGTTCTGGATCTCTGCTTCCCAGCATTTTCCGGGATACTTCTGTGTTCCTAATGTTTAAAAGTCTGATAAAGCCATATGCTTGGTGGGAAAAGATTTCTTTGCATTTCGTAGGGCAAGGGCTCATTCGCGAGGGGCAGCTGGGGATGCTCCGGCTCTCGCAGGCTGGGGTGGTGCTTTGTGGATTACACAGCACAGCACAGGGGAGCAGTGGCTGGATCATGGAGCTGCCATCAGCACACACACACTCACACCGTGCACACCAGGAGCTGAATGGTGATTCTCAGCAAGTATGGCATCGTCAGGCTCATTTTTGCTTTTCCCGTTGTCCCACGAAGCCTGAACTGTAGCTCAAATCCCATAATGTCCTTATCAGCATTTCTTACTGCAGTAAAAGTGCAGGTTTGTACTGAAAAGAAGCTCTAGAAATGTTATTACTGGGTTCCACACTGGCTGTGTCGTAGTGACTTCCCAGAAAATTGTCTTAACTTGCACACAAAGGATTGCCTTTTTAATTGCAAATTAAACCTGAGATCTGAAAGTGACTTTGGGTCCTTTCTGTTGCAACTAGGAATAAAAACTGTGCAACTGCACCTTTGCTTATTGTTCTGTCAATTACTGCAAATTAATTTGCTCACATTTATTTATCACTGTGCTATCAAAACTGCACTAGGAGTTACGCACTATGCCATTAAAGATAGCTTTTGCTGCTGTGGGAACCTGGTACCTTTATTTTGGTTTGCTCAAGAAGTGCTCTATCTGCTGAAACTTCAAGGAGGGCAAAGGAGATTGGGGTCTAATCCTGCATCCACTGGACTGGCATAAATGAATGCTGGATCTGCCCTTCGACAGTTTTTAAAGAAAGTTTTAGATTTTATAAAGTGGAGTTTTGTGTGTTTTGGTTTGTTTTGCTGTGGTCCCATCACTTTAAATGGGCAGAAACCAGAACTATAAACAACCTTCAGTCAAACAAGCTGCTTCTTCCTTTTACTATAATTACGCCAAGCACTGCTAGGTGAAGTCAGGTGAACAGTATATAAACCCAGTTAATAAAATAATGACACATGTGATTGTGTGTAATGTGGCAGGCAATTGTACACTAAACAGGAGCATTAGTGGTCACTGCACATGATAACTCACTGTGACACCTCTTATTTTCTACTGTATAGAAAGAAAGAAAACAGAATAATATACTTCCCCATGGCTCCCCGTATTTTACAAAAAGCTTGTCATTAGAGAAGTGTAATTTTCTATTCCGCTCTCGACAGACGGTTCTTTTGCATAAAATATTCTCCTGCTCTTTGCCCCTTACTCCCTAGAGGACTGCTCCCAAAAGACATTAGTCCCCTTTAGAGCAACCTCCGTAGGAACAAGGCGCTCCAATTCACCTAAAATTCAGGGATATCAAGTCTGACAGCTCCACACACTGAACTCCTGGTCTAAAATGCCCTCTGCTTTTCAGATTCCCAACATCTAAACCCTTCATTGAGAAGTTCTAATTGTTTGCATATTAGGAAACAATCGAAATCTGTCAGGTAAAATATCAATGCAAATTTCTTTCCACTATATCATATGTATTTCTCTATAAATGAATCAGATACAAAATGCATTAAAGTCTGACAAATAAACATTTTATTATGTACAACTATAATACTGATGATATCACTCATCATCCTACAGTGAACTGTGTTGTAGAAACTATCTAGTCTTTTATGTTTTTATAGAGTGGTTGAAATATTTTTCACTAAATGCTCTTAATAAAAAAAAAAAAAATCACCTTTTCTCCCTGAAACAAAATTTGTCATTAAAAATTGTTAGCTTAATTAACATAATCCATTTTCCTTGGCATTCCCTGTGTCTGTTTCTGCTGATACTGTTATTAAAGATTTGATCAGAATGATGTTTCAAATTGTTTTAAAATTTGTTTCCCAAATCCCATATTTTCCTCCTGGAAAGTCCTATAAAAAATGAAAGACAGTTTTTTGGAATATGTTGCAGAAAAGTATTTTTTAAAGAGTTGGAGTGTAAAGTAACTATAAATCTAGCACTGGAAAATGACCACATACATCTTTTATACCGTTTTCTTAAAATGCCTTCTTTAGTTTTGACCAGCTCTCTGCATTTCTGTACCTGAGGGAGGCATGATTTGTTAGAACTTTCTGGATCATCTATCACGTTATATGCTGTAATATTTTACAATACCAAATCTTAGCTAGATTATTGCTGCCGAGAAAACACAAACACATTCATACAATATATGTGCTCATTTTAGTGCACATTATAGGCATGCACATAGAAGAACATTCCATGGGAAATGTATTCCTATAATGTGTAACTATATAATCCACTATATATAACATAATGCTTACTCATAGACAATTGTATATGGGAATGACAGAGGAAAAACCTTCAATTTTGTTAGTGGAAGCTTTGCAAATGAATGTTCAATATAGCCACCCTGGCTGAAGCACAGCACACATCTGAACCATACAATTCTTATCTTACTGGTGGCTCTTGCAAGGAAGATATGAAAGTCTCATTCTTTCATAAGAGGGCTGCGTGGAATTGAGGCTTGTATGGTTCTGGGGAGACTTACTGTGTAATATCAGAAATTGCTAGACATTTGAAGACAGAAATGTCTTTCTCCTTTGAGTATTGCATCCTAAGTGCCAGCCAGAAATGATTTATACATGCTCATCCTTATTATGGACTACACATAATAAGGGCATGATAGAAATCGTATCTGCATAGATTCAGGCAGTTCCAAGAGATCTGCTGCCAGTTTTGTTTGACAAGACACTCAATCAAGTGAAAAGGTTCAAAATATTTCAGGAGGAACCTTCTGCATTTTTAAGACCAATATTTGTATCCACATAACAGAAATCCTAAATGAGAGTAACATTAGTCGATATTCACCCTAAGTTGCATTTTACAAAGAGAAAAATATTTTGAACTTGGCTGCCAGCATTTTAAAATAAACATTTTATTCAGTTCATCATTTCAGTAAGATCCAATATATTCCTGTTTCTTTTTCTCCTTTCTTGGAAGAATGTGAAAGAGGATAGTAATGTGCTGGAAAAAGCATCTCAGAACACATTTTATATATTATGTTATTAATTGGGCTGAGGGCGTTTCATGATACTACTTAATGTGTCTACAGCTCTCTTCAAATCCTACCTGATCTTTGAAATGCAGGTCATTTTCCAAAAAAGCAGATGCATAAAGAAAAACAGAGCACTTGAGAGAATTTTATAGAGAGAGAAATTATAGTGATGGGAATTGACATTCCTTAGAGTACATCAGATTTTCCATGGAATGTTCCACTGCTCCCATCAAGGCCCAGTTCATCCAAACTTGAGCAATTCCATTACAGTCAGTAAAACTACTCACACGAGTAAAGCTTCCCAGGGCTTGCTTCTGACCGACAAGGAAGGAGGGCAGGTCTTGCCCTAAAAAAGACAAAAAGCAACTCAGCCTGAAGGATTGGTTTTGCTGTCTCTCACGGAGTTAAAGCTCCCACCCAGCTCCCCGCATCATGAAAATCAAGGGGCACACAAGTCATTACTCTGCTCCTAGAAAAGCTCTTTTTATAAGACAACGTTTTGCAGCACAAACCGAGTCGAGTGTAGGCCAAGAGGCTGTGCCACAGAAAAGCACCGAGAAGTAAAACATTCACTCTTCCGGCACTTACTGCACTGACAGCTTGAAAAAAATGGTTCAAGGCATAATGTTCAAACAGAGGGGGAAAAAAAATTAAAAATGTAATAATAAAGTTAAATGTAACTGTTTCAAAGTATAATTCTTTGGAGAGCTCAGTTTTATGTTGGGCCGGCATTTGAAGTAGCACTAGTCATTATTAACGGGAAGCACAGATAGAGGAGATTTAAATCACTAAAGTAATAAAATCTGAACGAGGGCTAGCACCTTGAAAGGCTCTTGGAGAGAAGATTGCATACAAATGCAATTAAAACGATGCTTATAAAATACTAAGATGTTAATTGGGTTTAGTCCCAGAAGCCCCAGCAGTACAGTATGTCAGAAGTTAGCTGGTCTGAAGTTTAAAAAGAGTGGTTTAATTTGTACACCTTGTCCTAATTACGAAGCTTTCTGCAGCCTGTGTATCGGCATGGTTTATTGTAGCTTAGAGCTTTGTAAAACAAACACACACCAGTTAATTGGGTTATTGCAATGGAAAATTGGGCTGCAGAACTGAAACCTTCCTTGCTAGTGTTTTTTTACAGCTTGTAATGAACGCTCCGGCAATGTCAGGATAGACTGATTTGTAAGGTGTGCAGTTTACAACATGGTTATACCGCTGGTCCGAAAAATAGGTGATACAGTGAAAACAAAGACTAGCACGATATAATGTTGCTAAGCTGGTGGGTTGAAGCCCCAGCTGGCTTATTTATATCTTGCAATCCCCCCAAATACTCCAGCAGGTCTGAACTCTGCATTCTCACATTCGAGAAAGGACCATAATAAGGCAGGGAGAGAATACCACGGTTGTTCGAGGAGCCTGTGGAGGCTGTGAGCACCTGCTGGGGGTCCTGTGAGGTCGTGTGTTTTTCCTCATAATCAGTAAATAAATACTTAGAATAAGAACAGGGTAATACAAAGAAAGAGGCAAAATGGGAGACATTACTATTCAAGTGCTGCTCAGTACCTCTCTCCTCGGAGTTCAGGTGTGCCGTTCAGCTGATACTTGTTTCTTTGTATGACAGAACACTTTCCTAAAGAAAAGTTAGCCTCTCTCCCCCTGTCTTGCTTCAGTCCAGACTTGACAGAGTTGAAGGTCTCAGAGCACACTACAGTTCCTTATCCAGGTCATGAAACCTTCCATTTGTGGTTTGCTCTTACTTATTGTTAGGCGCTGAGTCTGGTACCCCTCAAACTTGTACTATAGCAACTCAAAAGTTGCTTTGCTGATGTCAGTGGATTCCTCCTAATGGAAAGCAGATACCAGGAGAGGAGACTGAGACCTCTGCCATCAGCACTGTGACCCTAACCTTCCCTGCTCCAGCTCTGCCATTCAAGGTCAGATATCAGGAAACAGCTTGGAAACTCTATGAACCCTCAAATTCTGCAGAGGGTGGTGTGACGAGTTGACACAACTCTGATTTAGGTCCTTGATGTGGGGACTTCCTCCCCCATTCTCCGATGCTTCCCCGGGGAACTGCACTTCATCGGTCTCTTTGGGACAGGCTTACAGTGAAAAGCAGTGAGCTGCTCATGCTCTTATGGGTTTGGACCGGCCCTGCTGCGGGTCAGATCTCTGTCTGTTTGGAGGAGCGGGGGAGCACACACATCGAGAAAAGCTAGAGATATGCTGTGCAAGTGGAAGATCTACGTGTTTCTCAGAAGACTGACTTGCTTCCACACCCTGGGCAGTGACTGCCACAAAGCCATGCCCAAAGTCTTTAGCTAAAATGCATGAATGGTGTAGTGAGGATCTAGAGACACTGTACGTTGAGGCACAAGTCAGAGCATAACAGAAATAATAAAATGCGTGACGAGTTTTACAGCCAGCAGACTACAGGACAGAGGAAGGAATGTCCCTTTGCACATCATTATCTCAGTCGTATGTATTATTTATGTCATGATGGGCACAGCTGGCTAGTGAGGCACTAACAGACCACTTCAATTAGTCTTCAAGTAGCAAATGAGTTGCGGAGAGGGAGGAATGGTCATGCAATCAGAAAAGCTAACTTTTTTCAGTCCAGGTGACATGATTAACATCAATACATCATATACAATGGGACTAACCTGACATATGATGTCTTGACATACATCAGGTAACTTAGAAATTGTATAATAGCATGTACCTATGCAGATGACATTCTCACTACATAAAGGAAATTTATATTGTTTTTGTATCAGTACCACTGGTTATATCTGATGGGAAAATCACGCTCAGAAAATCAGTGTGATCACTGCTAATTCCATGTTTTCAGGTCTCCTCTTCCCACATTCCCCAGTCAAAAGCCTGTCCACACATCTATCACTTCCCTTTCAGATTTGCAAAGCCCTGTTTTTCCAGTCTTGAGTAGCTGCCACCCCAACTGCTGCATTTACACGCTACTTAAGATACATCAGGGCATAATCTCACCTCATTGAGGAGGGGATTTGCATACATAGCTTCCATTAGCATTTATAGGCCATACGCATATAACTCACAGCCCAACACAGAATGAAAATATAATTATCATAACCATTGCCACATTGCATGAGGCTTGGGCCATTCTGAGGCATAGGTCTAATTAGCTCTAAGCTGCAAAAGATTTGAGTGTAGTACTTTCTTTTTGACTTACTGCTCAGTGCTTGGTCTGAATATTCAGATGTATTGTTTCTTTTTAAAGTCGTTCCTTCATGGCTCACTGTGTCATGTCAAAATTCCCTTATCTTCCCAATTTTTATAAAGGTCCCTGCAGGCACATTAAGATACATTTTTAGCCTGCTCTGTTGATCTCTCTGTTCTGACTTCATTGTTTATAAATGCAAAAGACCACTGCTGCACTGGTAACACTTGTATTTTTTATTCACCAGGATTTGCTAGCAGTGAAGTTATGTAACACTAAGAGAAGACTTACATGCACTGTTTCCAGATAAATGCATTTAGTGTGTGCTGAATTCACTTCAAAAGTTTATGATATTTGCAAAAATGGCAACTCAAGTCTTTATCACGTAGGCCTGCCAGCTTTCATTGTGTCCAATGTTCCCCAAAGTTGTGAACAGTCACTCTTGACTTCCCCTGGAGGCAAAGAAGAGAGAGACATACCACCAGGAGACAAAATTAAGATTTTAGGTGGACTGAATGAAGGTCAAGAGGGTCTTATTTCTTTCTATTGAGATGAGAAATTTATCCCACCTTATCTTAAGAGATGTAGCTGATGTACCTAGAATTCCCTTTATGAAGTATTGATTTTAGAATGCTAGATCTATAACAATCCTAAGGTAAAAAGCCTTGACTGTACAAGTACATGTCACAGAATAATTTCTTTTAAGGGATCTCTCAGAGACAAGTGTCTGTAAACTTGTTTACAGGAGGCCAAGTCTCAGGATCCTTCTTTGGGTTCGCTCTCTTCTACAGACTGAAGGGTTTGCTTGGATACAGGATGAATAAGAAATAACGAGAAAGATCTTCAACGTTTGAGCTTTCCTCTACTAAAAGCCACCACACAATTCCCAGTGGTTGCCTGTATTTGACTGGCTCAGCTCAAGTGGGCTGCACATTACGCAGAGTGTTCCCAATGCCACTTGAACTCTGAAGTGCATCTCCAACCACAAACACCTCTGTTTTCTCGAGAGCCTGCAGACAAGCTTAACTCCTGGGCTTGATGTGGGTGTGCCTTGATCCTCCTAAGGGTGCATCTTCACGCTACAGGCAGGTTGGCCAGGGGAAGGCCCCTGCCAAAAGGAATATTCCACTTCAGCCTGTATCTATGGCCACGTGCCTCTGCCTTTCCCTTCCTTGATGATGGCATTTACAACTTGGAAACTGAAACCATCCATCAAGTCACTGGGTTGCCTTTCTGCTTGCCTTCCAAGGTTGCCTTCCAAGAAAGGGTACTGCTGGCCACCCTCTACTGCTGCTCCTCTCTCAGTTTGAGTCTCACCCTCAGTCCCAGTGTCGAGCATGCATCTGGAGAGAAAGGTAACATTGGCATCTCCTTTTCCTTCCTGGGAGCATCAGCAAACTCCATTGCATCAGCTACCTAACTAGGTAGTCTGATGCCACAGAGAAATTCCTCTGCTGTGGCACCACTACCATTTCAACAACATCTGACTCCTTCAGAAAGGCGTTGCGAGCCTGCTTTGTTCCACTCGCTGTTCTGGAAGCAGGAGATAAGTGACACACTCCAACTTGCCGAGGGCTTTGGGAAAGTCATCTTGCTGGAGGAACTGTAGGAGAAGTCTCCCTGGGAATAGCAGCTCATATTTAACCTCCCCTAGATCATGTCAAAGTGAGTCTGGAGAGAACAGGTCTTTCATTTTTCTTCCTCAGTAAGCTACCGTATGTACCTCATCCCCCACTTAAGCTAAGAGATTGATGGCTAAATTGCTTAACCCTGGTGTTTTTAATTAATTAGGTCTACTTCATAGAAGGTTTAATACAGTAGATTAATTTAGACTTTGCTCAGTGCATGATATAAAATCCAGATTTATTACTATTTTTTATCAATTTTTATTTTTATATGATTCAGTCACTCATATAAAAAGACTACTGTATGTTATAGACTTTAAAAAGTGATTCCCTGTAGGTATTGTAAAGTATAGTGTCTATTATATGACAGTAGTGTTTATAGCTAAGTTTTGGTGCATTGTTCAGGAATCCATTCAAAGATGGCATACAGAAAAGACATTTTATTCCATAAAATAGTAAGGGAAAGTACCTATTCTTTTTAAATATAATCTTACAGTGCTTTTACATAATACCAAAGTGTATGGGATAACCACTGCTTTAAGAAACTCAATACTAAAAAGAAAATTACTTTGAGTCTTCAAAGAATAAAAAAGGCACAACATTTTGTTGGTAGCTCTTTTGTAAAAGACCTGCAGAGCTGTAATCTGGTGAAACCCACTGCTACTCTTGGTTAATGAGCAATTTGTTAGTTAACAGATGTTGTTATTAACATGAGAGGTACCTGGTTTATAACAGCAATACTTAATCACGGTGTGGGGTGGCAGAATCATTTATAAGAGCCAATGCAGTGGCATGGTGGCAACTGTAAGTGCTGCCATGTGGGAACACAAGGTGAAGGGGTCACATATCTCTCCTGGTCCATGTGTTTGTGCTCTGTTTTGGGATATTCTGTTTGCACTTTGCAAAGTTCCAGCAAAAGTGACTTTAGAAGAAATGCAAGCAAAGATTCCGTGGAGAACATTTTAGTAAAGAAATCGGTTGTAGTCTCTTGATTTTAATCAGATAGATTCTATTGTGTAGATCTGGCCCCATGAACATAAAAAAAGTATAAATGATCTTAAGGTGCTGAGATTACTCAGGAATGTTGGTCACACAAGGACCTTACCTAGCCAGCAGATGAGCTGACAGGTCCCCGTTTCTATAACGTGAGACAGTCAGAGACTTTCAAAAAGTTTGAGGATGTTTCCGTTTTATGGAGTGCTCAGTTTTTCAGATGGCTGTTTTTTCCTGAGAGTCATGCAGCTCTGGCCCAGGTTTAACTCTCAGTATTTCAGCTATTAAATGGATTTCAAGGTAAGCACCCAAAAACTTTATTCTGTGCCTTGAGTTTAGGCCCAAGGAGCCCAGGCATTTTTTTTCTTTTCTGAGGAAATCACACCAGCATATTGCTCTTATTAAAGAAATACAGTAGCACTTAACTCTTAGCAGGGAAACAGAGGGAAATAGAGGAGAATGAAGACACCGAGACACTCACAATGTCCTCTCTGCCCAACTGTCAGCTCAAAGCAAGGTAACATGAAGTCTCTGAGAGCATGCCACAAGAAAACACGAGGAAATTAAAATATCAGAACAAACAAGCATCTTCTAAATATGAACCTGACTTTGTGCCTGTAAGCCCAGATATTAAGTGCTACCTAGGAAGACCCTAGGAAAGGAAATTGGGATACTTTATGTCATAAGATTTAATATCAGGAGAGTAGCAAATAGGAAGGAAGGACTCAGCTCCCCTTGCTGCCCTTTGCTTCCAGTTCAGCAGACATTTCCTCCTTCCTGTAAGTATTATCTGTCTGACCTGAGCAGACCTGCAGCTAGATAACCTTCATCTTTGAGTCAATCCTCTCAGTCAGGCTGTTCAATGACAGCTTAATGCAAGTTATTGATAAGCTGAAGACATCAGAGCCCTTGGTATCATGAATAAAGCACCTAGCAGCACTTTGGCAGCAGCTGCACGAGAGACAGGGAGGATGTGGAGAGGAACAACTGCTCAGTACAACCCTCCTGGATTCCGCAAGGGAAAATGATGTAGCTGCCCAATGGTCAGTTGTTCCACCAAAGGCAGTGAATGCTAAGGATGTGGAAGAGCACCAGATCTTCAAGTTACAGCTATTAAGCAAGATAAGTGGGGACAAAAGTACAGGTTTTATTTCCAACTCTTTCCTAGGTAGTGTCAACTCAAAGCAAGAGCCCATAGTATTTCTCATGCAAATGCATGCAGGCCAGTTGACAATAAAGGCACAATAATACATGGTTTGAAAAAAAGCTCTGTTAGAAGAAGAAACAAGTGCAGGTTAGAAGGTAAGCTTGCAGCTTAGATTCAAATCAGCGTATTGACTCAGCTTTACAGATCCCTGGCCCAAAGTGAATTTCACGCAATAACTAAGCACTTGCCTTCCAAAGGTGTTAAGCCTATTTGCATTTTGTTTGTTTTGGAATGGCCAATAAAACAGCTTTAGATGATGTCAAACAGTGCTTAGGCCCATACAGAGGCAGACAGCTGCTCAGATAAATACTCAAACCCCCAAACATGTTCTCTTTTATAAGTCATTTAAGCTCTTTGAAAATCCACTTGATATGTAGCTGGGAGCTAATGCAACTTCCTCACACCTGCCAAACCACTCTGGGCAGGTCACAAGTACACAGTAAGCTTGCCCACCAGTCTGAGCTTGTGCTATTATTTCTTTTCTCCTGGGAAAATTATAGAGCCTTCTCATAACTTTGTGAATAATCTCCATATGACACTGGAGTCCCTGAGATCAGGTGCTGACACTGCCCCTTGCAGCATGGCAGTCGTAGATAGTCATAAGCATGAACAAGCAAAGCTGCCTGAAGGCCCTTCCCATCATTTTACTTAAGACGATTGCTATTGCCAGGCAAGTCCCTCACACACTTCCTTCTCTATATATTTATTCTTTTCTCTGTTGCTCCCTTTGACCTGTAATTACAACCCTGAGACTTGAAGTGTGCCTTTAGCCTTTAGTTTTTAGACAAACATATACTGCACTTTGGGTACACTACATGAAAATCATTATGTAAGCTCTGAAGATAAAATCATTCCAGTGTTTTGGGGCTGAGAGAAGGCTCCAGTCCTTATCCGTGTTACACTGGTGTCAGTTAGGAGTAATTCCATAAAAGCCAAGGAAATTATCAGAGCTAAGAGCTGGAGATGCTCTGTGGTCCCACAGCCAGCCCCAGTGGCTATGTGCAAAACCAAGTGGTTAAAAACCTGATACTAAATCTGTGTGCCAGGCAAAACACAGGACATGCTTTAGGACATAACAGCACTTACTCTTTAAATCCTGAGCCCTGGTTTAAAACCTGTCACCGGCAGAAATAGTA
Organism: Trogon surrucura; assembly: GCA_020746105.1. Classification (NCBI taxonomy): domain Eukaryota; kingdom Metazoa; phylum Chordata; class Aves; order Trogoniformes; family Trogonidae; genus Trogon; species Trogon surrucura. The sequence continues at coordinate 11,736,296 of CM036630.1, forward strand.
ACTCAGAGGAACACGTCCTGGTGTCCCGTTTATCTTTGCCGTGAATCAGAAAAAGGGAGGTAGGGCAAGGAGCAGGCTGCTGAATTGGTGTTATGTTTCAGACAGTCAGACAGGGCTGAGCCAGACTAATGTACCAACTATAGCAATATTCTCCTGGGCACAGAAGAAGGAAAAGCCGCCAAGAGATATTTGAGAAAAGATGTCTGTGGGTGGGCTTCCTGCAAATGCTTGATTCCAAACGAACCAGCCAGAGTCCTTCACAGGAAGAGAAAGCTGTGATTCTGGGCATAACATACGCAATTTTACTTCACGTTGCCAGTTAGGAGATACGGCTGGTTAATGGAACTTTGTACAGATCCATGTGTCTGCCTTCGCTTCAGGGGGCTTGAACGAACAAATGCTTCAAAAAAACCCAGAAGCGGCAAAGAGGAAAAAAATAAAAGGAAAAGACCAGTGCATCCTTTGTCCAAAGTGGTCTCTGTGCTATGACTTTCCCAAAGTGTGGATCAGAACTGGTAGGATTCCTCAGAGTTACTGAAAACCAGCACAGGTACTTCCTTCTGAAATGTTGATGAGGAGTTGAAACTTTCAGAGAAGGTGAAAATTAAGGCAAAATGTTTGATGGCAATAATAGTTTCTTCAATGCAACATGATCATTTGCTTTTTATAAAGAGGGAAGAAGGGATAACATGGCCAACGCCAATCGAACCATTTAAAATGGCCAAGAGAGATGGAGCTGAGGCCTTCAAGTACTACAAAGACGCCAAGTAGGGTAAGGAGAAAGATGACAAGAAGTTGGATACAAGTGCAAAATTATTTCCTTTCCATTCAACATAATAATAGACCTACAGCTGACCTTGAAACTTCCAAAAGGTGCCCTTGTATTGAGGCCTGGAAACAGCAGAAACAGCAGAGGGCTTCTGATCTCTAGGAACTTCACTCACTCACTGAACTTTTGAGCTGTCATTTCCAATAAACTTGGCTGCAGATGAACCAGAACTTTTTTTTTTTTTTAAAGGAAAACTATTCATAGTTTGAAAAAAGAATTGCGGGGATTTTTTCCCTTTGTCGTTCCATTTGACGTCCAAAAAACCTACAATATCCATGTGGAGTAGAAAGCGAAATAGATGGAAGAGGAAAAGTGGTAAGAATAATGTTACAATGAAACCACAAGCAACAGAAGAGGAAATGTTAAAGACCCCAAACCCAAAGAGAAAAATCAAGCGTAGAGCACATCTTTAAAGCAAGTGAGACCCAAATGTGCTTAGGGAAATTAAGCGATTCCCTATACGAGCTACCTTCTCATTTTAAAACGGGTTGATAATGATTAGCAACCAACATATTAAATGAATATCTCTTTCTACTATCAAAAGTTTTAACTTATCTATACCAGACTTGACTCCTAAACCTAAGCAGTTCAGGAAGGTGACCTGAGATGACAGCAGAGGATGACACGCTATTGACTACAGTGAAGAAGTAGGAGGAACAATTGTGCCTATCAATTATTAAACAGGGAGAAAGGAAGGACCCAGCGAATAACTAATACATGGAAGCCTCCATCTCTGTGCTCCATGCACACTTTGGTAGCCTAGATTTATAAGAAGAGGAAGCTTCATTAGCCTTAAAATTTAAGTGTAAAATGATCAAATTGTTTTTCTTTAATTAAACAGTCATTAAAAACTTGTTTGTTGTCAATCTGATGTAAAGCAATGTAATCCTTGGGGTGCTAGGCAAATGTTGGGAACACAGAGCTTAGTGGCCCTGCTAATGCAGCCAGTTAGGAAAATCTTAGCTGATAAATGGGAAGAGAAAGGGTACGGCAATAAATCCCTTTGTCTGCTCTGCAGTCAATAGATTTGTCTTGCACCTTACTCAAACTGGATGTGTTTCCACTTGTGCCAGAGAATCAATGCAAAATTTAGGCTACATTTAAGTTTGCATAAGCCGAAGCTTTCCAAAGCTTCCCAAGTACTCCTGACTGTTCTCATGAGTTCTGTACATGGCTCTTCATATTCCAGCAGAGAAGGATTGCATTTTTTAACTTGTTCCAATCCTGTTCCACGTCCTGTCATTCTGTGCCTGCTTTGCATCTTGTATATTGACCTTTCTGATGCAGCAGAGATTTACAAGCAGAACTACCTCGCTGAGGCCCTTTACATCCCAGAAATAGAAAGAACTTTGCCAGAGGTAGATGCATGCATGAAATGAGATAGCATACTCTACATCTGATAAAGCTTCCTTGGCTTAGCTCTCTGAAAATCATTACCTGTATCTATTTCTGTAACATGTATCGATCAAAAAAGTGCACGCTTCTTACTGGCTTTCAAAAAACAAAGTTTTAGCCAGATATGATCTGAACTGACATGTCCACCAAAATGGTGATGTGCTACAAGAAAGCCAAGGAAAAACCTCCCTTAAATGATGACTCTTAAGACAGAATAAACAGCAAATTCCACCAAATCTATATTCTTTAACTCCTAGAACTACTTTTAGGAATAGAAGTACAATTTGCCTAATGACCTTTATAATAAGGAAGTGAAAAAAGACTTTCAGGCTTCATTACAATGAGATTAAGTTTGAACAAATCCACTGATTCCAGTGGCGTTGCCTCAGCCTACACAGCTGCATCCAGAACTCCCTCGACATCAGCGGAGCTGCTGCAGGTTTCCTTTGCTGCCTTAGATCCAGATCCCACCACAAATCTCAGGTTTCACTTGGATGGAAAGGAGGAAGTTTTATTTTTCAAGTCTACCATGAGTTGGCAAGGGCAGATTTTTAAAAAAGACTGTTGACATTTGTATCCAGCTTAGATCCACCAAAAATGACTTCAGCATGAGAAGGTCCATTTCTGTTGCCAATTTGTTTTATGGGAAGCCTTTTAGCAGAGAATTTAGATCCAGAATTTAACAGAAAGAGAAGTGAAGTCAGAGGACTTGAGATCAGAGGGTTTGCCTCTGACACCTCCTTGGTCACCAGTATGGAGAGTCACCTTCAGCATTACAGGATCAAACGCAGAAGTTACCACCAACCGACCAGGTGCTGAGCTCTTCCAGCCCCTTTTACACTTGATGGGGAGATGGCAGCTTGCAGGATCAGGCCTGCAGGTGCTGAGGGAGACCGACAAATCCTTCCAGCTCCTGCACGAGGAGGAGAGATCTGCAGTCACACCAGAAACCCTATCAAAGACCGAGCACAGGCAAAGCTGGTGTTAAGTCATCGGTGTACAGATGTCTCACGGAACAGTTGGGGGTTTAATAGGCTAGATATTGTCCCAGCATTTGGTATTCATAGATAATAATAGAGATTAGGTTTACTTAATGTATTTGCTATTTAGGCAGATGATTCATGTTAAGCCATCGGCATTCAGTGGCAAACATCATTAGTTCAAATTGTATGAGAGAAAGGCCCAGGAAGAGGAGGCACAATCTGGCCTCTATCATAAACAGCTGTGCTTCTAAATCACCATTTTTGGTTATTTCCTGTAGTTGTTGGTATATACTGTATGCTGAAAATTAGGCCTCAAAAACACTTATTAAAAATTTATACAGCTTATGACAGGCTCTTTCAGAAACATAACCCTTAACTAATTCATGTTCACTTACCCTCCAGTTTTCTATTTATAATACTTTACAATTTCTGTGTATTTGTACTATAAATTATTCAATGACATCAAGGTTTTTATTTTGATGAGAGAATTTTTGATGAATTTGACAGAGTAATTACTTCAAATCCTGTTCTGGATCACTATGAAAATATTTAATTTTATTTACTCCAATAAATAATTAAAATGTGAGAGTAGCAAGCATACTCACAGTGCCTTATAGCCTGTGACTTCTGTTTGCTTCTCCCTAATTAAAATAGCAATGTTTAAGTGCGTACTGATTTAAAATAATAACAAATTACCTATTGGGGACAGATATCTAAAGGAGGAGGAAAAAGACTCTTGTAACAACAAGCACAGTCTTAAATACAGAAAAAAAACATATTCTGAAGAAATAGGAAGTTATTGATCCCGCAGTGCCTTTAGATAGAGGCACTCAGGATAGAATCTCAACAAGATACATGTTACTCAGATGAAGACTATTCCTCCTGTGGATCTAAAGTTTAAGAAAGGGCAGCCTTTTAGATGCTCCCAGCTGATTCAACAATATTTTAAGCACATGCTTAACCTGAACTCACGAGCAGTTCCACTTAACTTCAAGAACGTTCATGCTCAGATTTAAATTAAAGTGTTGAAGCACTGTTCTGGCAGCAGCCTAAATCTTCTGCTAAATCGAAGATTAAAATTACAGTGTCTCTTAACTCTCTGTGATTTAATCCAAAACAAATACTCTTTGCCCCACTGACGAAAGCTCAGGTCGCAATGGTCACCGGTCTGTAGGCTGCAGTCCTCTATCTCCTCCAAAGAATTTGCACAGAGTCAAATCTATTTCTAAATCTCATATGTAATTTTACTGCTTTCAGATCAGAGGGCTCAAAGACAGAAAAACTGTATGTATAAAAAAAATGAAGAAAGAAAGAAAAGCTCGAACTCTCAGAACCTCTTAATTGTTTTGCAGGTCACAAACAGGCACATATTCAAAGTCGTTAATTACACTGAAGCCATCAACCATGCAAATTCATAGTCGTTATCATACAATAACTGGTTAATTACCTCATTAGTTGGCTTTTTTTTTTTTTTTACATTAAACCTTGTTCATTACTCCCAGGTACAATGGTGATCTGGTTATCCATAGGCTGGTAATCAAGAAAAAGTGACATTTCTTGACAAAAGGACTATTTGTACTTCACAGGATTGGAGTGAGGAGGGTACAAGACATTGGTCAAACAGTTGCAAGGAAAGTAGAGATATTTTGCTTTTTTCTAGAATATTTGCATGGCTAAAAGAGGTAAATTACAGCTGATTCTAGTTGGCAGCGAAGGATGAAGCTTTTTGCTGCTTTAGTAGCAGGTAAGAAATCGGTAACAGTCAGCAAATCATGGCTGAAAATGAGTGCCAGCTGCCGGCAGTTTGCCCGACTATCTGCCAGGTGACACCTCAGCCCAATTGGCCGTGGACAGACGTTCCTATCTCCCAACATCAACAGCTTTGGAAAAACTGGCACTCTGGGTGGCAGCATCCATGATGTGGATGGAATCTGAATATTCATAGGGCCAGCGAACTAAACAGCAAAGACTTTGGGACCTATCACTACCCCCAGTTACTCCACAACCTCAACTCCATGTAAACAAGACACCAATCGCACCCCGCCTTCATCCCCAAGCGTCTTCCGGGGACACACATGGTTTGCAGGCCAAGCACCACAGGAGATTTTAACCCCAAGTACCAGACACGACAGGCTGCAAAGGGCTCCCGATGCGGCACCGCACCGTGGGAACTCCCTCCCAGCTCCTGTGCATCTCCCTCGCTCTCCCCGTCCCTCACGGCAATCGCGCACAGACACACGCACAAAAGCCCCCACATCCACACCCCCGCGATTTCATCGGGAGCTCTGATGAGACTGAAAGTCACGGTTGGTAATAAATCCTTGCTGGTGGTATCGGGTTGGGTTGCGTGTTGGTGGGTTAACCCAACAGCGGACCCTAATAACACAACTTTCAGTTTGCTGCAAAAGCAATTTCTGCGCAATGTGCCATATTTCTGTGGCAGTGCCTCAAGTCGCAAGGAGTAACACGTTCTGTCACAGGCTGTTGTAAACACTCCGGCAGCTCGGCATGTACCGTGCATGATTCGTCTGAGCGGAGACCTAAAATCTTACACCTGACTGTTTCACTCACTATCAAGCCTAAATAAAGCTTCAATGGCAGAAGCAAGCAGGGAACACAAAGCAGTTGTGACTGGTGCTTGGAGCCGAATGCTTAGGAGCAGGAGACATGGAAGAGGTTTTTATGCTTTTTGTGGAGACAGTGGCAGTAGCAGCGCTGAAGAAGGGTATAGCCTGGGGAGGAGCTGAACACCAACCAAGCACTTCCAGGCAATGGGAGAGAAGGAACTGGAGCTCGTCCTTTCTGGGACTAAAATTCCAGCGTTCATTTGGCTACAGGTTCAGGTGCAACGTGATTTTGAGGTGAAAGAGGTCTGGTAGCTAAAAGGAGCATAGAATGCCTATTTGTTTTCTATTCCTGGACCTCTTATTGATTTGTTTGTAACCTCAGGAGAGTCCTGTCCAGGCCAAAATGTTCTGATTGGAAGCCAAAAGTTAATTTAAGATAATGCAGCAGTTAAATAAACATTTTGATTTTTCAGAGGTGATAATATCAAAGAATGGAAGAAGAATGAGACACAATGCACCTTTTCTGTAACATTTTACTTGCACTCACTTGAAGACGCAAGTCTATAGAACAGCAGCCTCCGTGACATGTAAAATAATGTTTGGCATCTGTTTTTCCCTTCATCTTTCCCCCTTCTTTTTTTTTTTATACTAGAGTATGTGCAGCTAACACTGAAGATTTTGTTTTTCTTTTTTAATGGAGCGATTGTTATTGACTACCTAGTGCCTCTGTTCACAGGGCAGGAAAATAACCCAATAAAATCTACTGAACCTAAAAATAAAGAACTCAAAACAACAACAGTAGCTCTCTGTATCATGTGCACCTGGAGAAAAGGAGTGCTGTAGTTCATGCAGTCTACTGCACATTAGGAAATAAAATACTTTACTGGGCCTGTCTGTATCCCAGTAAACAAGGGATCTGGGGCAAATCACAGTTCTGGACTATCTTACACAAGGGATGCCATGCACGAATGGTTAAGCTTATTTAGAGATTTTCAAGTTCTTTAGTTCTCATTAGCTTTTGGAGGGTTTGACAGCCCTTTCCAAAGGGCCCCTGTCTTGGTCTAACTCTGTGACAACATGCAAAACAAATTCCAGCACCATAACCATATTAAAAGTGTTGACCAATTTGCAGGAGGACCAGTGAATTAGCCAGGGCTTGAGGATTTGCTTTGAAAGTTTAAATAGTTTATGAAACTTGAAAATAACAAAGTCTAAGAAATGCTCCTCAGTATCAAGCCCTGCCCAGTATGTTCCAAAACCTGTATCGATGAAACCCTGCCTGCAACAGGCCCAAAAACTAATTTACATTTGCAATTGCTTAGCACTGCATTTAAGCATGTTCTCTCCTTTGCCAGTGTACTGTTGCTATTTACAAATCATTACATGCTGAATGCAAAGGAAGCCGACGTACAGGATATAACTCCTGTTTCAACTCAAGGCCCCTGGTGTTCCTTCTTTGAGAATGAGGACATTGACCACCAGGACACAAATGGTGCTGGAGTTTTACCACCAAAAACAGTAAAGAAAATTTTAAATTGTGTAAAAAAGGGAAAGAGAAAGTCCTTCCTCCAGAAACTTCTTGGGTGGGAAGTGACATCAGTCATGCCACAAGGACAGGAGGAGAAAGTGCATTTTATTGGAAAATAAAGACGTGAGTAAATCTATCATGATGAATATAAAATGCCTCTTTTGGATTTAATTAGGAGTCACCTTTTTAGGTGACCAGGAATTAAACTTCTCTTTTAAGGGCACCGCTTTGTACCTCACTTTTCACACAGCAAAGCATATGGCAAAAAAAGCAGGAAGTGGGGATTAAGGCACATTTTAACAGGCAGCATGTTCAGCCAGATGGCTTATTCCCTTACTCCTCAAGATCTGTGTGCTTTTCCCCCCTTCCAGAGTTATTTTGATTGAATTCCTTATCCCAAATAAAAAAAAAATACTATTTTAATGCATACCTCTCAGTCCACCTCACACACTTCCCTATGCATAGGCTTTTCAAGCAGAGATCACAGCATAAAGGTAAGCAAGGGTCCTTCTGGCTTTGAGGACAGCAGTATCTCAAGACTTAAGAATCTTTTCCAGTCATCACCCCATGCCTTTCTCTCCTAAACTAAGCAGCAGCAGCAATAGCATCATGATGGTGGTACATCCATGCTCATAGCAGCAGCAAGGAGCCAGAGCTGGTGAAGTGCAGCACAAGTCTCCAACTCTCCCAGCCTTGGAGCTGCAGAAAGTTTGAAGCAGGAAGGGATCACTTCTGCCTTGCTTTTCTCCCTCACTCTGATGTGAAGCTGCCTGTCTGTTCATCATTAATGGCCCCCCACACTGCAGAGCTGTCCCAAAATACTCTGCCCACTCAGCAAGTGGGGCAGAAGCAGGAGTTGCCATGGCCAAACCATCACTGATGGCTCTGTTGAGTCATCAGGAAAACAGAGATGACATAAAAGAAACATTGTTTGCTGAAGGGGGGAAAAAATAATAGCAATTAAACAATCTGGATGTTCTTAAGAAAGTGCAGCTAGAGAGGAATCCTAGCTCACAGGGTTGCCATATCAAGGCACTTAAAAACTGTCCACCATTCGTTTTTAAAGCCAAGAACTAAATGTGGGATAAAATGTCCTCCCGAACTGAGTCAACTGTGGTGAAACTAATTGTCAACAGAGAAGATTACTGAAAAAACTCAGGAAGAGAAAAAAGCCAGGAGCACACATTTGGTGGTGCAGTTTGGAGAGTCCATCTGTCTGACATACACACCACAATGGCAACGATGAGACGTTGGAACCATCGGATGATTGTCAGCAGCCGGTGAATCGTTTTTATCACAGAAACAACTGGTCTGGTTTCACTGAAGCATTACACAGACAGGTACCCAAGTCACAGGAAAGCAAGAGTTAGAGGCTCCAATCTGCCTGACACGTTGCACTGAAGCTGCTCTGGACCCTTTGGACAGATGGAGTCAAACAGTCAGAGAAACTGAACATCTCTGCAGTGTCCAGGAACAGTTACTCCAGGAACAGCAGAGAGCAAAGTACAGAAATACCCACATCAGGTAATGCATACATCACAGCTATTGTTAAATATACCTATGCCTGCGCGTACACACACATGTATATACATGAAAAGATATAAAGCAAGGAAGCAATCCCATTTTAAGAGAAATACACTATTTTTATGGCACGCAGAAAACACTAATGATGATTACACTTCCTCAGTGGAAGCCTTCATGAATACAATGTAAATTACATGACACAAATGCAAGAATAAGGCTTCAAAATTCTGACAAATAGCTACTGGAGAAATTTGGATAAAACATCAAGGAGGGAATAGTAGGGAACTTCTTGTGGCTGGAGCTGGACAGTGTGTAATGAGCAAAATTCATTATTTTAAACTTTTGGCTACGATGTGTAATTGTTAACCTCTGCTGTTAGTTCAAGGCTCCCTTCAGTAAAATATATGGGTTGCCATCAAAGCTGATTTGGATTAGGAGGCAAGCATGTGCCCTCACTTTTAGGTTATATTAATACACCAAAATCAATAACATGCCATAGCTTTCAGAAGTAGTAATAAACCACCCTAAAATATTCCCAGAATACTTCTATAAATTATTTGTTCAATGTACTTATGTTAAAAAGGTTGTCAGTTACAGTGCTCTGAAAGACTCTAAAATTACAAGTCATCGTATTTGTATTTGATAAACCCCCTGCTGTTTTGGGTCAGAGAGGGCTCCAGAACGGGGGAAAAAAAATCATTATTTTCCCTAATAAATAAATTACTTGCCTATATTTCATGTATCACTAAAGCATGCCAGTATCGAGGGCTTAAATAATAAATAGCAAATAGCTCCATTCATTTATTAATAATAATGCATCTTTTCTTCCTCTTACCATATTTGTGGGCAATGGATTGAACAGTAGTCAGGTGGAAGGACAAATAGTTGGGCCACTGGGAACATTTAAAATTTTCCAGTTTAAGGTGAACATGTCAGCACTGACAGCCCTTTCAGCTTTTTCTCTGTGGTGGGTGCCCAGGCTGTGGCCTGTCAGTGGTAGGAGCCTTTGGGCTTCAGATTCGTTGGAAACCTGATTAGCTAATGGAGTTTGGAGGTGTGAGTGTTTCTCAAATGAAAACCCATTTTCAATCAGTCACCACAATACCTGGTCAACACTCTTCAACAAAGCAGGGAGGTACCTCCTGGCCTTTGGAGGGTTTAATGGCCACAAGACATCTGGCAGGGCAGCTCGATCCCTGGCTACACACATAGCAAAGATGCAGGTCAGGAAAGGTGGTACTAAGGAGGGAGCTGATCCAGATCCATGTCTCTCTTACCTTCAACTAATCAAAGAGATACGTTTTATTTTTGACAGTTCTCAGCATAAACTGCCCATTCCCTTTCTGGCATAATCCAAGTCTATGTAAGCCTGACTATTTTTAACAGTCATTCCTCTTCATGGCTAAATAAAACGTGAACAGTTAAACAGAGAGGTACAGGTTTCTCAAGCTCTGAAACCTCCAGACAAATATCATATATATATATATATAAAAGCTGCACACTGCAGCTGACTGCCAGTGCAAGCAGTGGCATGAACACATACGTGAGTCCTAGAGACTACAGTTCTTAACATCAGCAGCAGCCCAGTCAACATCATGCCTTAATCCAACATCTTCCAGGGATAGTTAAGAGAACACATGCACACCGATGACCACATCCACCACTGCCTTTCCTCCAGAAGAAAGAGAGCTGGAACCTCTGTATTCATGAAGGTCACGGCATCATCATGCCTGGGGATGGAGAATGAACTCCTTTCTTTGTCTAAACACCCACTGGGAGAAGATGAGATGTAAGCAGCCTCATATTAACCAGCCTCATACTAACCAGAAAGTCATTATTACCCCTTACCTGTAGGGCTAATCTTTTTCAAGGACTGAGAAGAAAGCACCTTGCATTCTCAGTGTCCCTTGAGAAACCCACACCCATTTTCACAAAATAAAACGCCAAGAAAAGAGAAGAACACATCACGTGCTACCTCGTGTATCGGACATGCATCAGCCCATGCTGAAATCTGGAAGTTCGCAGCCTTGGATAGGAGGGGCTGCCAGCATTTTAGCTTGTTGCTATTAAGAAGAGCAAGTATGGTGGCACTCAGTCAGGGTGCACAGTCTTCAAGAGTATGCCCTGCTACCCTCCAAAGGAATTTAATCACACAGCTGGCTACAGGAACTTCACTTCCAACTACCTACAGAGTTCAGGTTTGTGTTTAAAGCAGACTATTTCTTACAGCCTTACCCACTGTGAAGTGCAGTTATGTTTTTCTACAAGATTTAGCTACAGGGCAAAAGACTTCAAGCATCTGAAAATACAGATGAGAGATCCCGCATGATACTGCTGACCCAGCCTAATAGGACCTTTGATGGCCGGATGAGTTGGGTCACATCCTACCTCTTGTTTCCTTACACCCAGAGTGCCACTGGCTCTTTTCTGACCTGGGTAAATTGCTTCTTTTCTTCTGGCTATTCCTTAAGCTACCCTAGGCACCAAGCAAGGAAAGTAAACACATGGCAAAGGCACAATAGGCAGAACGGACTTGATCTTTGTTTAAAGCACAGGGTCAGCTCCTCGCTGTGAGCAGATTTTCCTCTTTGGAAACAGGTTCATGTTTATGTTTTAAGTTCCAGCAACATGCTCTGGATTTTCAACATGTGCAGCACATCTGCTCCAACCCAGATTTATGAACAAATCTGCATATAATCGTGCTGGACTAGGGTGTTGTTGTTGTTGTACTTCCCCCCCCCCGCCCATATCCACCCTTTAAATAAAATGGCTTTGTCCAGGGCTGTATAAACCCCTGATTCAAGCCATATAATTTTATGGACAGGAAAAAAAAAAAAAGTTCTTTTGTATTGCACCTGAGCTCATTAAAACCTCTGAATTCCATAATTTTACACTACCATGTGCTGCATATCGTGTTTAGTACCTAGCAGAGTAATTGCTTACAGTCCTCAGAGTGAGTGCACGTGAGGTGGAGAAATGATGGAACAGGTGGGATAGCCACCCTGCGCTTGGTAATCGCAGGTTTACACCCCTGTGCAGCTGACGTAAAGCCGTGTGGATGAACGGTTCAAAAGCCTGGATTATGGTCTTTTGTTAGCCTTGTAGTGGGTGCCAAGTCCCAGACGTCAGCTTCCAGTGAACACAATGGCTTCTGTAAGGGACCAGATAAAACAAACAAGCATGTGGGATACAGACTGGGAAAAGGGAGAAGCCAAGGATAAGAGGGTCAAGGTGAAAGATCCAAGATGCCAGAGGAACCTGCAACTTAAACAAGGTAACCAGACATCCCAAGAGAAAATAACCTTGGAAAATTAAAGAGAAAGTGAACAGTCCGGGAACTCTCCTGTGGTAACATTCAAGGTTTCCTAACTTGGTCTGGAACAAAACAAAATCTTTTGTGCATCCTCACAAAGGGAACGTCGAACCGGCTGTTTCTACATCAATAAGGGTTTGCACACTCTTGTCTCTGTGAGCAAAGACTCTGTGAAGCTCCTTTTGCCACCATGTCTTGAACACAAAAAGACATGGTCTGGGAAGAGAAGAGGAAGATGCGAGCAGATTGACAGTGCAGTCACACATGCTGTATTTGGGGCGACTACTCTTTGGAGATTAAACTCCCTTCACTTGACATTAAGTGCTCGCTCAAGTGCTGAATGGGGTCCAGCTGCAAAGGTGTCCATGTTCAGTGCTCCTAAGGGGCACATCCCAGATCTGTTTGTCTCAGTCCATGGGCTACCCAGTCTGATGTCCCAGGACGGATTTAGGCCTCCAGCCTGTAAGAGACTGAGGTTCTTTTAAACTATCCATGCATGGCTTGCTCAGGGACACACAGGAACATTGTAGTAGAGCAACTCATTTCAGCCATGGCTCCCAAGTCCCATCCATGTGGCCTAATCACTAGACTCGTATCAGAGCTGCTGATAAGCTCTGAGTGATTTCCTTGTGCTTGGAACTGTAAGTGCGCTCTGCTTGAGATTCTCTACTGTCTTATCTGCAGCCTTTCAGATAGTTAAGATTAGGAAGCCAGAAAAAAAAGACAGAGACACTGTGTTTGCAAAAAGCTGTGAAAAGGGGGGACTGTAACATGCCAACGCTGAGGTACACCTGCATAGAGAGTGGGTCTCTAAATGCTTTGCTTACTAGCCTTCCTAAGGAAGAAAAAAAAAACCAACCAACAGAAAAAACCTCTTGAAAACACTGAAATCAACAAGTAGGTTTCGCAATGCTCAGAGAAGACTAACATTTTAGTAACAGCAAGGCAACACACAAAAATTACACATAGCTGTGCTCAGCCTTAAATGGTGGGAAAGGTGGAAGGCTCTAACCTCGACATTAGGAAACTTTTGACATTTAGAGTTTCAGAAGAACAACTTGTTTCCCTTCTTTTTTTTTTTTACTGTAGTCCCTCCTCATTTAAAATATATAATGAATGTGAACAGTCATCAGTCTGTAAATACTGGTTTTAAGTTCACTAGAGCTTTGTTGAGATATTCCTCCTAGGTAACAAGTCTGTGGCTCATTAGTCTCTCATTAGCAACATAGAAATAAAGATGCAAAAGGAAAAAAAAAAACTTTCTCCAAAGATATTGTTGCAGTCTAATTGCCTGCAAGGAATTCTTAATAATGTTTACTAATGCCTTTTCAGCATTGCCAATTTTATAATGTTCCAGATGTGACGTTGCTGTTCCCTGCTGTGATATTACTAAGTCTGCTAAGGCACCTACAGTTCTAAGTTTGGAAAGATTTTAGCCCCATCTTATGTCACTGACATGAAACAACATCCGTTGGGGCCTTCCAGCATCACATTTGTACTTTTGAAAAAAATGATCGGAAAAACCCTATTGAATCCACTGTTCATACCGAACTAATGCAATTCAATCACAACCCGCACTGGCTGGAGCCAACAGCCTTACAATGGACATCAGCAGCACTAGCAGCTACTCAAAGTTCAGAGACATTTGCTTTCATTTTTTTGATTTTTAATATATTGTTTTAGACTTTGCAACATTAATTGGTTCCTTATTTGTAGAGAAATATCTTTTGTTTGGGATATGATTTTATATCGTAAGCAGCATTTGGAATATAAAACAAGCAGATGTCAGCGAGGATCTGAAAGCAAGGCTCACAGCATCAACATTGTGTTATATTCTTGCTTTACAGCCTAGCTAAGGGGAAAAAAGCAGGCAGCAAACGTGCAGATTTTGAAACAAAAGAGCTTTTAACCTGAATTACTCTGAAGTTTCCTGATCTGTTCTGGGAACAACTAGTCTCTCCACCTGAGTCACGTTTGTATGCCACAGGGATTATGTTAATAAACATCTTTTTGGCCGATTTTACTATGGAAAAAAAAGCTTGTGAGATCATCGTGTCCCTGTTTGTCATTCTTCCCATCTCACAACTTATGTACCTGCTGGCCAGCTTCAGTCAAACTGAAAACGAAGTGGAAATCTCCATGATATGAAATTCCTGGAGAGAATCACATTGAGAACAGAGCTGGTATGGGTGCTCCCAGGAAGAAAAATTCTGTGGTGTGAGCACTGTGTCCATATTAGAGAAGGGAGCTTCATATTAGAAAGAAATAACAAGAATGCCTCAACCACAGTTTTGGAAAGTCTCTCTTGGACAGAGACACCAGCCATGACATGAAATCCATGAGACAGCATGCTTTCATGTTGCTGCTCACCATGGACCAAGTTGTGGGGGTGGTTTTTTTGGTGTTTTTTTTTTGCATTATTGTTATTCTGGTTTTCCACAAGGTCTGGGTTGTTTATCTTCTCTGTTTTCAGGATCTGGTGGGCCTGATTTCTTCAGTGTCACATTAGATATAACCCACATGGCCACCATTGCACATATCTCCCCATGAGCATTTCCTCATCTTCCAGCCAAGCAAATGGTCTGACTGGGACTGCAGCCCTCCCTACAGAGGTAGCGCCCCTTCAGATTTGGCTGCACGTGTTGGCACTCTCCAACTTGGCTCTGTCGAAATGATCCAGATGAACTACATGTTTCCTAACAGTGTGGAGAAGGAGCAGGCAGGATCATTTCACCAGAACTGGGTTAGGGAGGAAACATACAGTTATACCAGCAGATTTAAGGGAGATGGCTTCAGGGCAGTGACTAGCACCTGTGCACCAGATTCAGCTCTAGCTGAAATGGTAATTATGACCGTATCCTGACGCCCAGTCTCAGGATCAAGGAAAGGATTGATTTTGTACATTGAGGGAGAGAGGAGGAGTTACATCATAGTCCTACAATACCAAAAAGTAAATGATCAGCAAGAACAATTTGCTCTTTGAGCAGCTGTACAACCTGTTCATTCAGAAAGCTTATGCAAAAAAAGTATATAGGGGTATTGTGACTCTGGTTCGTCAGTTAATGACTGCAAAAAACAACTTTTTTCTTAAATGTATCACTTTGTTCCTAAAATACTAAGGAATTCTTTATGCCTGTCAGACTGGGTAATACCATCTGCAAGGGCACCCTGCATTCCGCTCTCTTCCCAGATCCAGAGAAGAGGGACATGCTGCAGTCTGGCCACCTTAGCTCACGACATTAAAAAGCTCTTGCTTCCAACTCTGAAGGTCCCCAGTTCATTTTCCCACCATGTCAGCCAAGACGGTGGTCCTCACATTTGCACTCTCCTAATAGTTCCAAGCTTACATCACATTCCCCTTTATTTACTCTTTTTCCAAGTTATATATATATCCTTAGCCTCAATCACTGTTCAGCCAAGGTTTCTTCAAGCAGACCCAAATCTAGTGATCAGTGCAGCCAATGGGAATCTTTCTACTGACTCCAGCGGACTCAGGATCAGAAAGTCCTGAACCCACAAACATCTGCAAGATCTGGAGGCATTCCAATCTGGATTCAGATTGGACACCAGCCACTCGGGCCCATCTTAATTCGTAAATCAACATACCCAACTGACTTTCTCTTCTCTGGATCCCTTCCAATTTGTTAATACGTTTCTGTTAACGAGGTGCTTAGAACTAAGCACAATATCCCCAGTGCAGTCACACGAGAGCTGTTACATTCCTACTTCATAATGTTATGTCTCCACATATCCCGGCCAAAACTGCACTGACTTCACTAGCTACCATGTTTTGTTGCAGTCTTGACACCCTCGCCCCGTCACTCTTACTCACGGAGAGTTATACTTTGCTCCACAGGTAATTGTGGCAAAGCCAGCAGGACTCCTCACGCAGGACTGGCAATGCAAGCAAGGAAACTGATCCCAGAGAAAGACTTCATATCTAGATTTTTGAGCTGATAAACTCAGACAGCAGAATAATTGTAACAATGCCATCCTGCTGCTTTCCTGAGCAATAATCTATTTTCCTCATTGGGATAAATGACTTGGCCATCAGTCTCCCGGTTTAGCCATTTGGGAACTGGATTATTGCTTCATAAACTGTGCAACGCACTCCTATTACTGTTTAATTGCGTTGGGCAGAGAAAGGGGGGAAAAAGATTTTGCAATTTCTAACGGAAATCTCCCAGAAGCACTCTCTTTCTGTGTTACTTTCCTCAATAGCTAAGGCAGCGAACAGCATTCCAATCCAAAATTTTCCTCTGAACAAAGAGCTTAATTTTTCTTTATATGCTTTCGCCAGTGCAGCTCCTCTTTCTAGCGTATTGCTCCTTTCTGGGACTGGGATGCTTAATGTTCCTTACAACCTCCTGTAGTGAGATTACACTGTCTTCTAGGCAAACACTTTCTGTAAAATCTCAGCTCTATATTCTGCCCTGAGTTTATCAGCAGAGGCTGTCCTTGAACCTCTTCATTCTTTCCATCCTTTTTGTTTTGTTTGTTGCCTGCAGGCTCTTCAGAGCAGCAACAGCCTCCTGTTACACAGAGAACTTCCACCCAGCACTTCGGCTGTGAGGCACCCCTGTAATTGAGACATACGCTGTCTCCCAAAGCAAGAGCTGTAGCAGAGGAGGGGGAAAAAAAAAGACTCAGTGTGCACTTTTCTCACTCTTAAACAGTGCAGCATTCACTCTTGTCTCCAGCACGTTTTCCAACACCAATCTCCATACTCTGACACAGCATTGAGAAGTCAAGATGAGTTTAAAAAAGTTCTGTTCAGTTGTCTGAGAAAAGGTTGAGTCTCTACCTTTTAATTATCTGCCATTGACACTTGTTTCCCTTTAGGAAATGTTAGCAAATATCTTCTAATATTATTTCTTTCTAATTTCAGGAGGAAAATACTTTTTTTTTTTTTCCTCAGGAAAAAATACTTTTTCAAGAAACATGGGAATTGTTGCTAGCCAAAGCATTCAACACAGTTAGCACTTTTTACAGGTTCTTCCTTCTGAAAACCTGACAAAGAAAATGATCAAGGAGTTTCTTGGTGAAATGTTTTCCCTTAAAAACCTGCAGTATTTGCTTTTCAAAATATGGCTTTGTAAGAAGTCTGAAAACTTGTACCAAAAGATACATTTTAGGATTTTTGTCACCGTAAATGTCATAGGAAATATAAACCACATAAAGACAAAGTTAGGAGCATAAATGAATAGGAATTGGTAGAACTAAATCTCAGAGTTTTAAAAAGAAGCTGATTCTTTTCTCTGCAGGAAAAAAAACTAGGAACTTCACGGGCTTCCTGTGTCCCAGATAAGTCTGAGAAGCTGCAAGCCAGTTTCTCCCCTAAGCATTGCCGTGTGTCCTCCCACACTGCTCCACCCACTTGTGCCAAAAACCTGCCCAGTTACCTATCCTTTGGTAAACCATATCTTATCATTTACTTGTGCCTAATGCTTACAGATTGTTCCTTTTGCTTTCTATTAATCAAGCAGCCAGCTGAGCTTTCTGCTAAACTCTGTGTATCCCATTGCAGCAAGGTTTTTCCAAACTGCATCTGTCCAATTTGTCCAATTCATCCATCACTGGGTGGTGGCACAAAGCCTGTGAGCTCCCTGGGGCTGGACCTGCCTTCTACAGCACCAGGCCAGGGAGTTCCTGTCCCTGCAGGGCTGCAGCTCTTAACTGGGATTCCCAGTTCTCTTGTAGTACCAATAAATAAAGAAGCAAAGCACCACATAAATATGGGGAACCTGTGACAACAGAGAGCTTTAGCAGAGGACCTGGAGACAACTTGCATTCTGATTTTCAAAGCTGGCAGTGCCTTTCTACAGAATATTAAGCTGTTATCACAACGGAAGGGAAAATATATGGCATTGGCAGTTTATTGTCGTCTCGTGTTGATTTTAACACACTGCTACATCTGGGAGCCCCTTGGCTGTAAGCACAGTATCTCTAATCGTATCTAATGTGGGGAAGACAACCCCTCTGAAAGGAGGCGCTGAAGCAGACGGCTGAGCCACGCACAGCTCGCACCGCTTTAGGGTGACAGCCCACGGCGCACGCTGCAGGTCTCGGCTCCCGATGATACCAAAGCTCACTGGCAGGATGTCCGGCCAGCGAGGAAACACGCTGCTATTTTTAACGGGAGGTTAGAGGGGTGAGAGA
Source organism: Trogon surrucura (assembly GCA_020746105.1). NCBI lineage: Eukaryota > Metazoa > Chordata > Aves > Trogoniformes > Trogonidae > Trogon > Trogon surrucura. The sequence goes on from CM036630.1 coordinate 11,754,594, forward strand.
TGGGGACAGAAGCAGGTCAGATGAAAGGCTTGTCAGGCCAGGTTATCAGACGTGCTTTCCTCCAGTGAAATTCCAGCCAGGCTCTCTTCTCCTCTCCGCGGTTTCTGGGACATGCATTCCTGCCTCCCGCACAACTTTGCAGTTTCCAAGGAGACCGCATGCTGCTCACCCCACACCTCGGCGCAGATGACCGTGTGACTTCACTCGGTCAGGGAGACCATAAAACACTGCAGCCAAAACGATAGCGCTGCAGCTTGACTCATTGCGATATTAGTGAATCCTAAAGGACATATGAACCTAATGATGGGTTGTTCGGTTTGCTTTTTCATTAGGGCTGTTATGATGAGACCTAGACATGGTGTCACTGCTTGGAGACAGCCTAAAGAGAAAAAAAAAATGCTCTGGAATTGCAGGCTTCAAAGAACTGATTCCAATAATCATGTTACTCAGTTTCCTGAAGGAAGATAAATATGAGAAGTCAATTTCATAATTGTAACAGTACAAAAATACACTAAAAATTCAACATTTATAACACCAAGTAAGTTCACACTGAGATCAAAGATTAAAAATTGGCTACATTCCTACAAGTACGAAATGCATCAATTAGGTAGCGCAGCTAAGAATCAGGAGACATAAATCTGGTGCCTTGCTTAGTTGCAGGCTTCCTGAAGGATTTTGGAAAACTCATACAGGACCTAAATTTCATAGGCTTTTTTGTAAGGCAATACTCATCTCCACCTGAAAATTAGGCTATGCAAATAGTTTTTCAGACTCCAGTCCACAAAGCGATATCAATACGTGATTTCTCTTCAGGAATCAAATAGAAATTAGATATCTGGATACCTCTGTGACTGTAGCCCTTACTGGTTTTGTGTCCTTACTTCCTTATGTCTTAAGCAAGAATAGTAGAACTTATCTAAGTGGAACGGGGTGAAAATAAGAATTTTAAAGTAATTATGAAGCACTTACAGTAATGTGAAAACCAGCTAGATATTAGAGTTTCTATTGCAAAGTGTTGGAAGAAGTCCTAATTCAAGACCGTATGAGAAGGAAGCAGAAATAGCACATGCACGCAGCGGGGTAATTCACAGGTAACAGTTGCAACTCAGCTGATGAGGAGTGCTGTACAGGGCAGTATTCTGTTTTCTCATGACATTGTATCAGCTGTAGCTTTGGCAAGTAAAGGAGCAAAGGAAGCTATTTACCCCAAGTCAAATCCCCAGGTGGTTAGGAATTGTATATTTCAACAACTGTCACATATGTCAACCCTCTTGCATATAGTCCAGAATCCCACTGAAAAAATTCCAAATGCCCAAGAAAAATGGTCAATATTTGTATACACGTTTTAGCAGAAATGACATCTTGCCTCTCAGACCTCATTAGCCAGTTAGGAAGGCAATATCATTGGTTTTATGCAGTAAGAACCGCTATTGAACAAAAGAGACAAGGAAGAGTTTTGCTTGTTTGGACAGTCTCCATTTACACAATCTGCATCCAACACAGGAAAACTGAACATTTGTGTTCATTCACGACAAGGGTGCTGCCCTCCTGCCATTCAGGCTGTGTCTACACCAATGGTTGCAGTGAACTTTGAAGTCATCCAGACTTGTGCACTTTGATCACATTCCCCATCTACGGAATAGCTCACAGCCTTGGTGAGAATCATTCACATGGTGCTTCTTGCCTAGAAAGCAGGGTTTTTTAAGAAACAGCATTGTGATACTTTGATGGGATGCCTGCTATTGCTCAGCACACTTGGACATGTCCCAGACCAAGAGGTAAAATGGAAGTAGCAAGGGGCAGAAATTTGGTAGTTCCCATGAACCTGCCTGACAAGAGTACTCAGTAAGTTCATCAGTTCCTTAGGGTTATTTTCCAGGGGGTCCCAATAGCTAATGTAGGAATGAAGGTGTGTTGATTGCCAAACATCACAATTTTGGAATAAGACATCACAAGAAGCCAGTCTCAGGTGCTTCCACTGGGTCAAAGCCACTTGCTTCTTAAAAGCTCTTGTGCAAGCACCAACCCTAAATGAATGCTTCCAAGTTATGCTTCTGCTTGACCTGTAGTCTGAAACATTTCAAAATTATGAAAGTTATGATTGTTGGACAACTGCAACAACTCACAGTGTAGAAACAGCTGAGCAAAGCATGTCTACAATAATCATATCGATACCCCTTAACTATTCCAATAAAGGAGGTGGTTATAATGACATAATGAAGGAAAACGATCTACTTCGAACTTAAATAGAGAGTTGAAGGGAAAATAAGGTGAAGCAAATCTTTTGCATCGATATAAAGATTAGCCTGGGGAAAAAAAAAATCAAAGCATTAATTTATTTCTTCTGAAAGGATCCACTTTAAAAACCTATATCCTACTCTAAAAGCAATGAAGAGGAAAATCCACTTCAATCCTCTGCCATTGAGGAAATGGTTAATGGGTTCAGCAAAAGGTGGCAGTCGGAGTCCTGAGCAGCTCCATTTACTTTGTTAGTGACGGACATGACCCTCTGAATTTGTTGGATGAATTGTTTTTTTGAAGATAAAATACTTTTCTTTCCACTCTTTCAAATGTTGCTCCAGGAGTACAGATTACCCAAAAAATGTGCTGGATGCATCAGAAATTGCAGCCCCAGGAAAACAGCCCTTGATAGAGCAGATTTTCTCTCTTACTGTTAAGTTTCCCACGCTTCTCAGCCAGATTCTGCTGGCCACGGCTCAGAGCCTGACTTCTGCTGCGAGAGTATGGGAAGCTGGTTCATCCTTACAGTTTACAGACCCTGGGTGTTTTGAGCTGCAAGGACTGGAGTGGACATGGGAGGGCAGGGACATGACGCAGGGCAGCCCTCCACAACAGCTGGCACTGTAAGGTCTCCAATCTCCTGGCACGTTGGCCACTTGACAACCTGTAACACGCTCATCCCTGTGAGGGATGTGAGGAGAGGAGAACCCTCACTGTCCACATGGGGAGCGAACACAAGGTCACAATGGCGAGGGCAGAAAAGGAGTATAAGTCCGTGGCTTTCAAGTCCCAGACTGTATCCAGCTCCCTCTTTAGTATATCTTCTTTCAACCACAAAAAAAGACAATGCAACTTAAAGGCTTCTGTTCGGCAGGCTTTGTCCATAGGAGTCTTTCTGCTATGGTAACCAGAGGTAATACAGAATATAGCTATTTATTTGGCTCACACTGGCTCTGGAATCTGTTATAACCTCATGGGAGAAATATGTCTTTTTAGGGCACTTACACACATACCTAAAGGCACAGAGAGATGCATAGGTGCCTACCAACCAGGAGCTGAGAGTGTATGATCCTTGTCCTGGGTTCTCCTTCTCTTTCTAAGCCAGCAATTTGTGCTCAGTTTTAGGTCTACACTCCTGTACTTGCAAATTACAATTCTGCCTATTCATTGGAGCCTTGCGAAATTTATTACTTAGCTAATAACTTGCAAATTATTCTGGACATTCTTAATGTTATCTGTATAAGGCAGAACTGTCTGGAGGCCTTATCGTGAATCAGGATCCCATTGTGTACAGAAAACACAGGACCCTATAAAGGGCAGTACAATGGAACAAACACCGGCACATCTGCAGATGCAGCAGTGGATACCATTTTAACCTCACTTTTTTCTGAAGTCTCCCACACTGCATTCAAAATATTCTGCAAAATCCCACTTCCTGTCCTGACCCCATGGCAAGAGGGAACACGGAAACCAGGGAGAGCAGGAAATTCCACTCAAATTCCAGCTGCAGTCATTTCTGCGAACAGGAGGGACAGAAATGCAGCAGAGATCGCGGTAGATAAATGTCATGTGCCCAAAGAGGCACCAGTAAAGAATAAGGTTTGGGACAGGGCACAGGTCACACATGGAAGTGGAAGCAGACAGCTCTGATCCTTCCCTTATAGACTGTACATCAATATTAATTAAGAATTGACTTTATGTAAATTAGACTAATACTGCTAAAGGTGTCTGGTTGAATTTCTTGTTCCCAGTGACAGCTGGATAGAACTTCGCCCCAGCTTTTAGGAGGTGGGAGGAAAGACTGGAATTCATTCAAAGGCTTTTTAAATCATTACTGTAGATCTTACTGTTACAGTTACCAGAATGAAGTTAGGAATGCAACCCACATACACTTCTCTAACAAAGAAAAGGAAGTATCACAGATTTGCTTAATGTCTTTACTGGGCCTCTCAGACCATGAAGCTGCCCTGAAATACTTCGCCTGTTTCAAAAGTAGGAAAAGTAAGTCCAGGAGCTTGAAATCAGTGCCAGAAGAAGATGATGTGTATCTTCTGATCTCATTAGAAGCCTGATTTAACTTGGTGGATTTCTCTCTGATATTTTAAACCTAGACTTACAAGTATTTAACTTCTGTAGGTAAGCATGCCTGTGCAAAGCAGAAAGAGAATTGCTTAACCCTTGAAGCTATGTCTGTGTATAGGCTTGCCATGTTTTTTAAAAGGTCCCTTTTATAAGTCAACATATGGGAATGGTGCAAACTCAACACACAGGCAGATCAGAGAGGGAGGAATCACGCTGACTACACTGGAGATGATAAAGACCCTCTTCCCAACTCTTCCAAGGATGCTCCTTTGCAAACTGAAGGTAATAGAATCACCATCACCACCTGGTCTATTTGTCTGCAGAAAAGCAACTTTTTCCCTTTGGCTGGGGGTGTTGCTAGGTCTTCCTCAGCCCTCTCCATTTGCCATACTCCCAAGGGACTTTCCAAAACAATAAAAAAAAAAGGACTCAACATCACTCTGACAAGTTGTCTCCTGCTACTATGCCAATAAAAATGATCTTCCTTACATCACACTTCTCTGAACCTGACATCTGTCCTAAATTTCAAGTCATACACACCATTCTTCCATTAACATGAGTCATCCTAGAAACATCCTTCTGCTACTCTTAGAGTCATGTCAGAAAGAATCATTGACTTATTGTCAGCAGATTCAGCCTACCATGTTAATGGTGTCTGCAGAGCCCTCTTCTCTGATCATCTTGTTCTTACATCCCCAAAAATGTTGGAAAATACTTGCTGAGCTGTAGGATGTTAAAAGCAAGGAAAGAACCATCTGTCCTGTACTTCTACTCTTCCTGGAGTGTAAAGGGTAATTTGCCAAATTTTGGAGTACTCTACCTTGAAGCAGAGCAGATAAATCGCTTCTTCTGGAGAATTCATAAAGTCCCAAGCTGCCTATATGAAAGACCTGATGCTAGTGATGCTCTTGAGAATTTCAGGAATGTATACCATACCCTGCTTAGTTCCAGATGTTTAAGGGTAAAATACTGGGACTTCAGAGTGGACGGATGCATAAGAGCAGAAAAGACAATGAATGTCTTACGCCTTGAATCATAAGCTATTTACATCCCTTCTGTTTTTACAGCAGAGACCAAATGGGAAAGAGGCTTCCTTTAAGGGGCAGGGGCCATGGTAAGTCCTGCTAGCTGTTTTCATTATTCCATCAGTTTGGTGTCTTGAAAGATTTATTAACTCATTCTCTTTATTGGTCTTTTATTTCTATTTTTAAGCCTCTAATGTTGCCTCTATTCTCTTGCACTTCACAATGGCCTTTCTGCAAAGCTAGTGGAGATCGGTCTCAGCCTTCATCTTTTCCACAAATGGGAGCCCAAATGCTTGCAGAGCACAGGGGTGTCTGTGGTTGTGCTAAGATCCAAGAAGTCAAGCCACTGAGCCAAATATTTGCCTAGTGTAAATCAGCACTGAGACTTTACCCAATTTCTGATGGGAATAAGGAAATCCTTACAAGATCAGGCTGCAGGTTCATATAGTCCGTTTTCAGCAGAGAGCTAATTCTTTGAGGGAGGTGCACAAAACCTGCCAGTCTGATTTTCCTCTTATACTAGTTCTCTGAAATCTTTAATGGTTAGAGACTGCTTTGAATTCTGTGGATTGAGGCTTAACACCCTCATGATCTCACTGGGATTTCTTTCTGTGACTTCAGAAGAGCGAGGTCTCCAGCAAAACTGGTTTGCCAGTACAGCAGGCAAGGAAATGCACATGCGGGCACTGCTCACATAGGTATTGCCTTTGCCCTGGGGTAAAGTGAGGCAGCTCACAGAGAGAGAGGTCTCTTCTCAGTCAGGGTCTGCTCCCTTTTCACCCCATTCACAGTGTTTGACAGCCTCAGGTACCTGCCCTAGCTTTAGTGCTCCCTGCAGCTAATGCAAATTTTGAGTTTGCATTACACTCTCTCCTACAATCTGTTTTCTCTGAAGAGCACTTCTGAGTTGTGCTATGTAGAAGTGACTTCCCTGCTCATGAAGGCCAGAGAAGAGGTTGTGGTGAGCCATGACCACAGAAGGGAGACTGTGCAGATTCCTAGTCTGCAAAGCTTTATGTGTCCCCATCTCTCCCCATTTTCCTTGCTGAGCTACACTCATTTCCACCTCCTTCTTCTACAGCTAATTGCTCTAGAAACACAAAACGTAACTTCTGTAAGAACTGGAAGTTAGGCCCATAATTCTTTCAGTGAGAGCAATCTAAACACCAGAAGGCTCTCATGCCTTCTTCCCTCCCCATCATCAGTGTTTTCTTTTCCAGCTGTTTGCTCCTCGAGGTAATGGAGTACACTGGAAATGCATGCAATAATCCTATTGCTGCAGGAACCCCCCTGCCACATCTCAACTGCAGTCCTGTCTTGACATGCACAGCATGAAAAGAACCGCCTGAGATCTCAGGGAAGCATATAGATGTGACAAAAGAGGACTTCCACTCAAGCAAAGCTGAGGGTGGATTGCAGGAAAAAGCTCTCTGTGCCAGCTGGGGAAAAACAAAAAAGAATGCCCCATCATCAGCCAGGTGGGGGAATAACATGTCAGTGAGGTTCAGATGAAGCAGTTCATTCCGCTCCATCATGACAGTGGACAGCCGGCTGCCATGAAACAGTCCCATCTCTGAGACAGACAACCACCTTGGCTATAATTAAAGCTAATTATTCAAAGGCACCCTGTTCATGTAGCACTGCTCAGAAGCTCCCTGCATGAGCATGTAGGCAGTAGGGCTGTTTTTCTTCATAAAAACTTATGAGGAACGCTGTGCAGATTAACAGCTTTAATGACAAAAATTACCGCTTACAACACTGACTTCAAATCAAAGAACAATATCTGCAGACAGATATTTTCATGGTTTTCATAACAATTCATTATAGGTGGCACCAAGGGATTACATTTTTATTTCCCTTGTGTCATTTCTCTCAGACTCAGGTTCATTTCTCTTAATGAGGCTGCAGAAGATAAAGGGCAGTGAAGGCTCCTCCAATGCCTCTGCAGAGTGTGAGGAGTTTAGGGGCAAAGTGATAACTGATCCTCTAAAGGAAGAGGGAGGGCTTGGAAGGGGAGGGGGAGAGGGAGAGTGATGGGGTGGGATGCTCTCTGCCATAATGAACTAAAATTAAGACATAAATTCTCCTACCTTTGTTCCGACCAGATCTAACAAAAGGGATTCAGCTTTTTAATGAAGAATGGATCAGGAGCAAAATTATTAGCTAATTAATTGTAAAGTGAAGGGAAAGAACAAGGAAAAAAAAATCTTTGCCTGAAAGGACAGAACTGGAAGTTCTTCTTGGAGACGCTCAGAGTAGGAAGGAAGACCCCGAACCTGGAAACTTTCAATCAGAGTGAGGCCCTTCTTCACACGTAGTTTGGAATGGCAAAGCAAAGGTCCAAGCAAGAAGGAGTAAGAACTACGGAGAGCTCAAAATGGGATCTGTGATTCCCCTGGTAGCACCAGTACTAGGACTAAGAAGAGGTTCCCAGTGGAACTGGATGAAAACTCCCCTGTGAAATAGGTTTCTGTCGGAAAACAATGTGAAGACAGCACAAAAGGATTTCTGGGAGTGGGAGACTCCTGAAACAGCCTCAGGAGACAAGACAAGACAACTCTTTTTTTTCTAAAACTAAAACCATCAACCCAAATGCTTCAAAGTCTTCTGAGAACAAAACAGAGAACTGGCATTTCCAATCCATGGAAAGCCTTCTCATTCCTGTGTTTCGTTCCAGTATTTGTTCCAGCAATTTTGGTTTCCCATGAGTGGGGCAATCTGTGTTTCAGCAAGCTCTGCCCATCATTTAGGGTGTCAAAGGTCCTGGCATTTGTGACTCAAAGGGACAAAAGAAGAGAATTTGGGGTTTCCACTATTTTGGAGATGACACTGGTGGAAAAAAATCTATTTGGAGCTTCCTGAAGTGCAACAAAACTGAAATTGGGGCTACCAAAAAATCTCAAGTAAAGGGAACTGCTTTCTTTGTGTTAATTCTAACGCAGATCCTTCTCCTCTCTGCTGTAAGTGATGCTTTCCTGAAAACCAGCATTTTAAGCATTGCTAGAGTTGGGCAAAAGCCTGGGAGTCTGGATGGGTAAATGTATCTGACAAGCCATAGAGACAGGAGACAAAGGGGCTAGACAGGGGAAAGGAGAAACCAAGGATAAATGAGATACAGTTAGTGGCATTCATATATGTTTGACTGTGGTAAAGGCAATCTTGAGAAAGAGGAAAAAAGTATTTTTATCATAGCCCCTCTCCCTCCACTTATTGTTGGCTCCCACTTTCCACCCTCTAAATGAAAAAGGAATAAACATCCTTCTGGGATAGGAAGGCAAGACTGAAATGTGCCTCTTTTTATGAAGTAAATGTCTATGGAGTATTTAGCCCACACTTTTCCTGCCCCATCCAAACAATGAGGAATCCTTCCCACCTTGGCAGGGCCCTGAGTCACACACAGAGGTGTTTCACACCTGCCTCCCTGCTCTGCACCAGCACCAGGGAGCACAGGCTTGCAGACTGAAAAACATGGGCTAAGGACTTCCAAGGTCTCTTCCTATTCTGTTTCCAATGAGTCAGGCTCCAAAAAAGTACAAAGTTGACCTTAAAAATATTAAAAATTAATATATATATATGTGTGTATTTTATATATATATCTCAAGAGGGTAAGTCTTTGCCTTCTGCTTCCCATATTTTGCAGTCTTTTCACTTGAAATCAACAGGGCTTGAATCATCTCTCCTGTTTAATGAAGGCTGAGCTTCTTGTGGACTCACATGACAGCAGGAGGTGCTGCTCGCTGAAAAGCCCAGGATGGTGGGAGACTTTGATAATATCACGAGAGTTGGTAACACGGGCAGAAGACTTTGAATAAAGCTGTCTGACCTCCTTGGCCCAAGTGCTTTTACAGCCAAGCAAAACAATTTCTCTGGACTCTAATGAATAGACTTCTGTCATTGTTCATCATAATAATGCCTCGATCCTGGCAAGATTACCTAGATGCTACCATAATCCTGCTAATAAGTGATGATTATAAAACACACACTTGAGGAAAAGGAAAGGTAGAATTTGGATCTTTTGCCCCAGTCTCTTCCCAAAGGAAAGCAGGATAATAAATGACTTCTGACTGTGACATATGACAAAGAGCTGTACCACATCAGAGTCTGCTACTGCAAAATTCAGCCAGCTCACTCTGTTTTGTCCATACAAATATTGCTTTATTCAGTGTGAGAGGCCTGATAAATGGGGGGGGGACCATACTGAAGACATCTAGTAAGATTTTTTTTCTTTCTGGGGGAAACAGCTGGAGACAGAAAAAAAGATTAATTTTTTTGTGTGTGTGAAACAAGCATTTTTAAAAGCAGCAGAACTTCCTCACAGGACTATGGAAATATAAGATTCTCCTGTTATGTGTGACTTCCTATCCATTTCCAGCTAGTGACTTCTGTTTTCTGGCAGAGTCCATACCAAATATTTTACCCACAGGCAAAACTAAGTTGCTTAACAGAGCAAAGGGTGATTGAGCAGACTCTGAGGAAAAAAAAAAAAAAAAAAAAAAAAAGTCAGGTAGGCTAATTCTGACTATTTTTTCTTGGAACAGAACGTGTAATGTCCCTGCTGTCCCACCACGACTAAGCTGCTGTCTCTTGGCTGGAGAAGGTACCGTAGGCTACTTAGCACAGGGCAGGTGGTCAGAGTTTGTGTTTAAAACATGAACATGGAGGTTTTTGCTTCAAAATTTGGCCCATCATAGCCGATGGGGGATGCAGCAGAGCACGGTTTCTCTCATGCTTGCTTTACTTCTTGTTTAAGAGTAACTACTGCTTTTAATGGTAACATAAAAGGACTGCTTCATTCAGAAGCGTGAACAACGTGTTAGGCAGGTAAAATTCTTGCTGTATTCTGCAGTCTTAAAAGCAGGGGATGAGATATTGGTATATGCAATGAATAAAGCAGAGTTTAAATTGTCTGACTGCAAGACCTCTGCGGGTACAGCGTAATGAGATCTGGGCAAATTCCAGCACAGGAAACATTTAAGTACTCATGCAAGAAATATGTTTCTACTGAACCTGTTATTATTCATTCTGGCTAACAATACACGTGTCACCTCATTTGCACACCAGAAGTAGCTGGTGTGCAAGTCTGCATGAATTCAGAAAGCTCAATATATGTTCGGAAAAAAAATCTTGCTTTCACTATAAAGTTATCAGCAGCTCAGCTACCACCTGAGCTAAAAAAGCCTTCGTCTTAAGACGAGAGCCTTTCTCTTCCCACTGGATTAGATTTCAGTGGGAGCTAGGCCAGGAAATTGCTTTTATTTATATTCTCCACCCCTGGCAAAGTCAATGGCCTCATTAATCCGCTGATGGGCCAGCACCACGATGGAAACTAGAGATGCAGCAGGGAAGAGTGCCAGAGGAATTGCTGCTTTTCTTCTCTCCCCAGCCTTCACCTTGCTCCCACTCCAACCTCACCTTCAGATCCTTCCTGCCAGCCCTCAGAGCTCTTGCCACCGTCTCCTCCTTTCCACCCGGATCTCCACCCTTCTTGGAGATAGAAGGAAGAATATAGCCCCAAATTCCACGGACACCTCACATCTGCTAGGATGAATTGGAAAAGGTTGAAACTAGCACATTGCCTCTGGGATCAGGCCCAAATAAATGTGTTCTTAAATGTGCAATAAAATTGTAACGCAGCTTGTAGAAAATTAACTGTGACACTGAGTACGGTGAATCCAGGGAACGTTGTCTCCCTTTCAGATCACAGCTTAGATTCTTGCTGAACCCCTGTTAGAGGGGCTGTTACCCTCTCACTTCTTTTGAACACATGTATTTATGTTAAAAGTGGTTTTGACCATAGGCTTTAATACCGTGACTAGCTTCGCTTTGACTTTTATTTTCCATATAATACGTCTTGCAGTAGAGGGACCATTAACCACTCAAACAATGTTCAATCCAAATAACATTATCACTTAAAGGGAGTACAGCAAGAATTTCTGCTAACTAGTGGGCAGTAAATTTCCTCTTCTAATAGGTTCATCCTTTATTAGGTATTTATTTCAGGAGGTTAAACCATAATTAGACTGCATTCAGAAGCCGAAAAAGAAAGGAATGGAGATTTCAGCCTGGGAACTTGTTTTATTTGCTCCTCGGATGTCCAAAGAAATTCTCAGCACAATCTGTATTCCTCCAGATAGGGGGTTGCACAACTAAACAGCTCCAATGTTTCTGCCAGGAGTTTGCATTTGTCTTTCCTGTACAAAAGTTATTGCCAAGCTGTAATCTTTCCCTGAAATACAGTGTGTGGAGCCAACGCTGAACCCAATTTACTGTGGCAGATGAATATAGCCAAGGTGGTGGTCTGAATGTTTGGCCTAAAGGCACAATCCAATTTTCAACTGTTTCAAAGCTATTATGTCAAAGGCTGTTTGCATAAACATAACAATAGCAGAGATCCCGGGCAGGAGGAGGCAGCGGAGGGAAAGCCTGCCCTCTCGTGTCTCCTGCCCGCATGTGCGTGGGAGCAGATGTGCAGCCACACGCAAAGTTTCCCGCACGGTTACGATGGGAAGAGTCAGAACTAGGGGAGAAGAGCAGGTGTGAGCAGGTGGGGCTGGGCCCAGAGCCCGGCTTTGGGCTCACGGCTGCCGGCGGTGCCCGGGCGGGGGCACAAAGGGGCTCCGTCTCGGTGTGCGTGGAAGCGGCTGCGAGGCCACGCGCGGCGGCGGAGCTGCGGTCGCACGTGTGCAAGCGCGCACGGACGGTTTTTCACACGCACGCGAGTCTACGCTGACGAGATGCTGAATTTAAAAAAATAAATAAATAAAAAGATTCTGCCAATGGTGGAAACGGGAGAACGTTAATGACTTTTTAAACTTTTCTCAAGCTTGAGAAACAGATGTGATTATTCAATTCATTACAAGAGAAATGTCTTGCAGCAGTACGCATGTGATGAGCTGACTGATGATGTGGGAACCTATGAGAAAGCTGTTTCCCTTATTAGAACTGGAGGATTTTCAAGTCGACGTTCTCTTTCCCGTCATGTATACACATACATGCTTTTTTAAATAATAGAAATCCGGGCTAAACCTTTAAATCCATAGCGAACAAAAGCAAAATAGCAGACCCAAAGATTCTATAACCTGCACAGTTTTACACCTGGACTGGAACTTTCCCCGGATCTGCCATGTTCAGACAGTGTTAGGACTTGGGCCAAACATATAGGCTGGACCCAGTACTAAGGCTCATCTCTAATTTAAAAGATGGGACAATGATACACTCATCAGTTTTCTGGAGGGTAGTGGGAGCAGGAAAACCGTTAAATGACAGAAGCTGCCAAAAATAAACATCCTCTGCTTTGAAAAATCCTCCTTATATAGAACCGTCAATGCACAGGGTTTATTAAGACATCTGGCAAATTTGTTTATTTTTTTCTGATTGAGAGAATTCTCAAGGCCTCAAACCTAGAAGAACAGAGGATTTCATAGCAGAACAGATTTGCAGTGTTAACATCACACATCCCATGGCCATTTCTAAGAGTCTGAGTTCACCGGGGTCCAGCACTTCAGAACCCCACAATCACCCAAGAGCAAAGTGCTTCTCATCCAGTATCTGATCTCCAGCCCTAGTCAGCATTAGGCAACACCAACGCATATGATAGCGTGAAGCTGGATGTGCATGACAGATACTGAATAACAGGGTTCCAAAATTAAAATTCTTTCTAAACTCAGATGTCTAGAGTCCTAGACGAAGAAAGAATTTTACACTGTTCCAAATTTCCATTTCTGAGTTGACTACTATTAGAAATACACATTATCTAGAGCTGTTTCTGGACATTTCTATCATCTTTCTACAACACGGCCTAGAATTCTACCTTATTTTTGGTAAATTAACAAAATTACTATCAAAATACCATCTATCTGATTAAGAAAATGCAAATCTTCATTATTATAATCCTTTCAAACAGCCCAGTGTTCATACAAATGCAACAAAAAAATAAACAAAACTATTTATCTAGTCAAAAATAATAGATAATGACTGTAGAACATGAAAGGCCTGCCAAGGTTAGACTGCACGTTAGAACACAGGATGTAATCAGGGAACAGAAGGCAGACCTTGCCCTAGGAAGCCACTTGCCTCCAAAAGGTGAAGCAGATCAAAACAAAGCAACAGATAGACAAGTGTTATGTTAGAAATATGAAAATACTTTTTTCTAAGTAAAAGCAAAACACATAATTCATCACATATTTCCTTCCAGGACCAAGGTAGGATTTGTAAATCTTGTCTTGTGCTTAAGAGGCACACAGGCTTACCGAGATCAACAAAACACTGGTACAGGACGGCAAGGTGTCCCCAGGGTTTTCCTTGTCTGTGAAGTGGGACAACAACAACTCAGATAATTACATTTTTCATAGGACATTGTGATGATTAATTAGTTACGGAAAGAGCACAGCATACAGAAATTAAGAAGCAGATATTTTTATGTGATTGGAAAATATTTTTATATCTATGTAAAAACTGTCTGACATTCAGAAGTGAGAGCAGCGACTTTGAGCTATGCAGCTATGCCCTGAATAGTCTCCTCAAAGACAGTTTCTGCCTGGAAGAGCCACTCACAGCCTGCCCATGCGACATCCTAACACCTTCCACATGCATCTAAACCCACCGACTACAGATGCTGAGACTCACACATGTAAAACCAAGCATGAACACAGGCCTTTGGGGGTTAGAGGTGGTGAGAATCACAGGACAGGCGCTGAAAAGGAAAACGTGACGATGCTTTTGCCCAACTCAGTAGCAAAACTAAGCCTTCCAACTCTCAGCCTGGTGCTTTACCCACAAAAGCATCTGCCTTCCAGGGAAGGGCTGTTGGAACAGAAGGAGCTAGGACGCATTGAAGAGGCAATGGGAACGGCTGAAAAAGACAGCTGAGAAACGGTTTAATGAGGACCAGCTTTGTTAGATGTTTTTCTGCATCTTGTTGTTTTAAAGATGTATTCCTGTTTACATTGTTTCAGTTGCTGCTTCGTCCTTGGCTTTCCTGGGCCCACTGTTAGATCCTCTCGCGGAGATCAGGATGTTTGGAATTGCCGTTCTGCTGCTGTGGCTCGGATGTTAGAAACCGCTTAGGCATAAACAAAAACTACAACCTTTGGGGGCACTCCCCTAAAGGGGGTTGTGACAGCCCAAGGAAGTCATCCAAAGGCGGTTCTCAGCTTCGCCGTGACGCATCGGGGGCAACGACTTCAAACGGGACACATGGGTATCCTCAGAGTCATTCTCAGAATAGATGTGAGATTTTTTTGCAGACAGAAGTTTCGGTGCTTTGCTGAGTAAGGAAAGCTCATGCATAAGCATTTTGTTGAATTGCAGTCTGACTGAACGCAAAGAGGCAAGAAGCAAATGACTGCAGGAGGGAAAATACAAAAAGTTGTGTGTTGTACAGCTGACATGTTGCATTAGAGTCTCAGGCAACTGAGACCCCACAGACGGGCTCCTGCTCTCACACACATCCCTTGGATGGTAGCTCAGCTCAGGGGGACAACTCCAGCAAAGGCAGAACTGAAAGGATGTGGGTAAAACCACCGAAGCAGGATTGGTTCTGTGTAATTAATAGTTCTGCTCCAATTTGCTTCATACTCCCTGCCAAGTCACTTCACTCTACATTTTTATCACTCTTCTGTTTTTAAGGACCCAATTCCAAGCTTTCTAAAGCAGGACTATGTCTAGACTGGAGGAACCAAGAATACCCTTGAGCCCCTTTATCTGTGTGGGTCCTGCTCCATGTCCTGATTTTCAAGAGCAGGGTCAAGCAGGAGTTCAGATGCAAAGCCACAGACTCATGACCTAGACAGTGGAAGAAACAGCCCCCCAAAAGCTGTGGCCAACACCAGGAGGTCAGTTTAACAGTCACAGAAATTCTGGAATGGAGAAAAGGGGAGATTAGTAGAAACTCGAGGATTTAAACCACTGTGAAATAAGAATAACATCCGCCAATGAGGTGCAGACACTGCAGTATCCTGTGTGAAGCCAGCAAGTCCGAGTTTTGTCTCATTCTGGTATTGCAAAGCTTCCTTAACATTTGTGAAATGCTTGGAGAGCCTCGGATGAAAGATGATACTGGACAGCAAAGTAGCATTGTTCATTAGTGCTAGAATTAAGTCTGCGTGCTGACAGCAAAGTAGATGGAACGAAAAATGTCAAAGGCTCAAAAAATCTGCAAACTTCAGGAAGCATAGAGGGAGCAGCCGGCTTTTCCCCTTCCCCCTTCTTCCCATCACGCGCAGATGTAATAACTTTCCCCGGTTCCGTGGCTCTCACATAGCTAATGCTGTGTTCAGTTGCTGGAATCTTTACAGATGCAATGCATTAGCAAAGCCTGCCAGTCGGCATCCTGTTTTTCCAATCACTCTTCTGAAACTCCTCCACTTTTCTCAGAGGTTTTATCAGAAAGATGTTCCTCTGAAACATTTCAGCGAGGGGATCTGACAGCTCTTCAAACACCAGCTGAAATTCATTTGTTTTCCACCGTTTCCTGTTTTTACAAGTTCATTAGTGTTTCACCAAGATAGACGAAAGATTAGAAACTTTCACCCAGCCATACTGGATCCCTGAAAAAGAAAGTCATGGGAGACTGTCTAAACCTCCACGTCACATATACAAAAAACAAACAGCCCGTATGCATGCACATGCATACTGTACACACAGGCCTAAACATACACACAAGCATGTATCAAAAACGCGTGTGTGAGAGCTGGATATTTAAAAATCCGTCAGACTGTCTCCGCATAGAGCGAGGAATGCACGCAGCCGTGACGTGCACACATACACACATACACACGCTAACACACACGCGGAGGAAAAGCAAAGGCCCCGTTGTGGGCAGCCTGACACTGAGCCATTTTTTTAAATGGAATTTCTGAAGCCAACAAAGTAAATAAGCGCCTGAAGTATCTCAGCTGCGGTCCCCAGGTCAGGGCTGCTCTCGGGACGAGCAGGAGGCCGAGCACAGACACATTCCTGAGGACTCACAGGGGCTGAGTGTTGGAGCTCTATGAAGAAGGCACTGTGTGTGCTCAAGCATCCAGGCTTTTAGCATTATCTGTCTGCTACATTAATATGCTAATTGTAAGAGAAGAAATGTGGAACTAATTCCATGTATCATTCATGTAAGAGCATCTAGGTAGCAGTGAGATTGGGTTGTATCGAAACAGACATAATCACATTACTTTTGATGTATTCTAGACCAGGAGTACACAGTATGTTCTCCTATTTAAATAGGTTAACAGGCTGTTTAGTTACAACAGCAGCAAGAAAATTGAAATCTACTTCTAATTTTCACACAGAAGCTGCTTTCTCTTGTATCCCTGAAATGTGGCTGGACAGCTTCTTATAAACTGCAGTTGTGAAGCAAACAGCAAGGAGCAAGAGAGACAGTTTTCAGATTAGTAAATCTATTTATTTCCGAAGTCATAAAACACCATTTTGTTGTTAACAATGATGATTTAACAGTTGGCACTTAAATTGTCTATCTTCTCTTTGGATTTTTTATTTTATTACTTTCTGAAAATCTATAACTGATCAATTCAGAAATTATGAGAAAAGAAAAAAAGGGAAGGAAAGCATGTCTGCTTTGGTCTAGTGATTTTAAACAAGCCTGATGTGTCAGCCAACAGAAAGTGCTGTTGATATAATCATGAAAGGCACTGGGTAACTTACTGTACTTTTACATTAAACTAAATTTGTATGATCTGGGAGCTGGAGCTTTCTAGCTGGCTGCTAAGAAAATGTCAAATAACGTCATATTTTTTTAAGTGGGTTCTGAGGCTGGTGGTGATTTACAGCCAAATATTTATGATAGAATCAAAAAGCCTTCTTTTTGTTTGCTTTTGTTGCAGGTCAACTTCTATGATTTCAGGGCTCCATCACGTGAATAAGACCAGCCTCACTTTAAAAATGATTCCCTGGATGACCAAAATATCAAATTCCTTTAAAATTGTCCTGAGCCCTTAACAGCACAGAGCCATTAACTTATTGCCAGTGACAACAACATAGAATATTATTGCTTAGTTACCCATTGTATTCATTGTTTTGTCTTCTGTTTTTAAGGGAAAGCAAGCAACTGCTCCATATCTGCCCACTTTGGAACTATTTGCGTTTCATGCTATTATTATAAGTATTAATTACTTTTAATGACTTAAAGCATATTCTGTTATTTAGCTCAAACGTCACTACAGTGTTCGGTGTTTCCTCCGAAGTCTTTTGATCTGCCAAACAGAACTGGAAACATAATCAGGTGTTTTCATGCTATTTTCATTACTGCTCTCTCTCCCTGGCTGAACGAGCACTTCTGCAAGAATATTTTATTTGATGCGTTTCACCTTCACCTACAAGGTTTTGATAAGACCACCACAAAAAGACACTAGAGGGGAAAGTATTACGTAAACTAGCAGAGGTTTCGGAGGCTGTGGGAAGGAGAAAGCCTACTGTAGCTCAAGCAATGGGCAAACATACAGATCATCCCCAAGTTTACGATAAAAAATTACAACCACCACCATCATGCATCAGTGTGAAGTTTTTTTTCATCTGACATCACTAAGAATTTTATCCTAACAGCACAGCCATGAAGTAAACAGACTATAAAATCTTTGGCACTCCACGAGCCATGAAAGAGTATTGATGGCTTCCTTGGCTATCTGTTCTGCCAAAAAATTGCAAGTGTTTAGCTTGCAAAGGAAATAGCAAACTTAACCCTCCTACCTGTTGCTTTTGGTTAGGTCCAGCCAAACTACTTTATTATTCATGACCTACATAATACAAGTATCATGTTAGATTCTACATACACAGATGGAGAAGAAAGTAGTATTAGATGAAGCCCCATTCAGTGTTTACCTCTTCCTGGCTTTTTAGGAAGTTCTTTACAGAAACAGTGGGTTCCCCATTAACACAAAGAATATGATGTGCTGCCTTCTGCAGAATGTACCAGCATGGTTAATATGAGAAAAAAAGTAGCCTTCAGCATTGAAGTAGGAGATCAAAATCTGTTCTCAAGTCAGGTTGTTAAGACAAAACTCTACCTGGCAGCATCATCTGTTCATTAGCTGTTGTAAATGACCGACGTATTGTATTTACTTGAAGATAACACTTTGCAGTCTCCCAGGCTCTGAGGAAGTGTCACCTTGTGGCTAATATCCTTGAATCTGAGTAAAACCAAGAGAAACATGGAGGAAGTGGAGGGAGAATGGTAGAACTAGAAATGACAGCAAAGTTAGCACGTTTGGAAATTATTTCTACTGTTTCCCTTTGCAAATCCCTAGATATTTAATGTGGAGTATTATGAGTATATAAATTACCTTTTGGAAGGAGTAAGTTTTAATGATGTGCTTGACAGAGGGGAAGCACGGGGGCATAGGAGAAGCCATCTGGGAGCAGAGCACAGCATGACTTCAAAGAAAAAAGCCAAGAGCTGAGAGTAGGAAAATTCATCAGGCAACTTGGCCAAGGCAGCAGAAGGCAGTGGAAAGAGATGAGAGAATGGAGACAAGCTTCAGTAGATCTTCCTTCCTCATTGTTTTTCTGTTGCTACTGACCCCTCCACCTCCTTTCCCTCCAACCCGCCAAGGCAAGGTGAGACCGTCTGGTGTCTGCAGCCCAATTTTTCCCCCCTCTCTCACCACCATCTGGTAATCCACACTCCTAATTGAGTTTCCAGATGTTTGTGTCATTCTGGTGTTTGTGTCATCCTGGATCTGCTCTTTCAGTTCTGATCTCCTGTGTCTCTGCCATGGCATTGCACATGCATGAAAACCTCACACTACACAGCAGAAAGCGTAAGAATGTCATGTAGATAAAAGCACGCTGCAGGTAGGGATAACTGAGCCTTCGTTACTGCTGTTCAGGCAAGTAGAACTATCCCACTGACAGCCACAGATGTGCTAAAATACCTATGGGGTGCATCATCCCATTTCTTGACAGCCTTTAATAATGTTTAACTTTCAGTGCACATCACAGTTAACTGGGATGACCACTGCTCGGAACAGTTTTCCAATAAATATAAATAAATCAACACGTGAGATACCAGAAAGAACAACTTTAACAACTTCTCCGGAGAAAATTTCATCTAACAGACCGCTTGCACCTACAATTTCCATGCCGTAATCAGCAAAGTAACTCCACATAATGGTATTTTAGGGATTCTCCACGAGTTCGCACTTGCACTGCTTCAGGCAGCGCTTCTCCGAGACAGACCAGAGCCCTGACATGGCCGTAATTAGCATTTACTGTGTTTTAAACCAGAATGATTACAAATTTCTTTCCTCAGACTTACGAAAACTTTCTGCAAGTGATATTCAGGTGCATATTGCCATCAAGATCTTATCAGGCTTGCTTCACCCAGCAGGCATTAGGTGTGTTCTGCCTTCCCCTTTCCAAAGTATTGCCAAACTACTTTGGCAACAGGTTTGCAGCAGACAGTGCCTATGAGGCTGGGTTTTTTGAACCACAGGAACCCTGAAATATCTCACTGACTGTTTTACTAAAAGGGATTAATGTATCCACTTTATTCTGACCTTTTAAAAGAGTTAAACATGCAATTCTCTGCAGCTATTCTAAGCAAGCATCAATGCTGCTCTAGTAAGGACTTGACCATATAGAAAAGGAGCACAAAAAAAGGAGGATGAAAATTTAAAACAGAATAGCCATTTCACAAACTCCTAAACTACAAGTACCTTTTCTGTAGTTTATATTAATCCACTTGTAAAGTGGATCAACCCAAGTTGCACAAAGGCACTTCAGCACAGAACATCCGCTGTGGGAGTTAGCACAGAAAAGCTGCAGTGCCTAAAACATCCCCCCAAACTTACTCTGTGCTAACTTCCTGCTCAGATAAGCCCTAAGAGCTGAACTTCTTGCTCCTGATTTTCCCTGTGAAGCTGTGCAAAACCCAGGGTGGTGGGAGCATGTGCCTTTGAGAACAGGGGTCAGAACTAGAGAATCTATTCAATTGTTTTCTCACTTAAATGACAAAAAAAATTGTTCCCTTAAACTCCCAGCCAAGCAGGAACGTAACTTGGCAAGCAGACTTCTGAGTTATTTTACTGGAAAGATTTATATTTTGCTCACCACAAATATACAGAACAGACGTATAGCACACTGAGTATTTGCCTGTGCTCCTTGCAGCAGAAGTTTTTGGCAGTCTTTTCCAGAGTAAGTTTAGAAAAATCATACTGCTGGGGGCAACCTGGCTGTTATAAAAGCCAAAACCAGCTTTAACTAGGTAAGTTATAGATTCAGGCAGTTGTGATTTTAGGCCAGAAAGTACTGCTGATCACCCAGTCCAGTCTCCTGCAAAACACGGGCCATAGGTCTTCTCTAAATTAAATTCCACATCAAGTCCAATAGCTGCAACTGAATTCAAATATCTTTTAGAAAGACATCCAATTGCGACAGAAAATTTTCCAGTAATCGAGAACATACCACATCACAGAATACCATATGTCCTGGATTTCTTGCACAACCTGACTGCACGTGTGTTGTTTACACCCCATGCAGCAAGTCAGAAACTTTCAGAAGCAAACTTTGACGCTTTCTGTTCCCATGCAGAAGTTACTGCAGCCCACGGCTCTTTGCATGAGAGCTCCCACCTACCTAGAAGCTCTAGATAAATGCAGCCAACTCACAGATGAAAAACAGTGTGTGTTCCCCTTCTTTGGAGAGGGGACTTTGCAGAGGACTCTCAGAAGAACGGAGGACAACAGAGGTATGCAGTATCGTAGTCGTAGCCCTAGAGCCTATAATTATCCCACCTGTTAAAAGCATCTTAGAGATACCTTAAATAAAGGCAAGTAAAAGCAGGAAGAGAAAGAAAACCCTCACCGCAGTAGAAGAATTCCTTCTCTTTTTTTAAGCTCCTTCTCTCCTAAAGGGACTCTTCTACTTTGGGAACAATGCCCTACAGCTGCACCATCCTTGCACTCAGCTGTGAGCAGACTGTGTACCCAAAGGAATAACGTTAACCTTTCCTCTACTGACCTATTGGGTTAATTTATTCTTTTGGGTTTGGGGCACACAGAAAGTGCCCTAAAGACTTGCAGGAAGTCAGCTGAAAGCGGGAAGAAAATCCCAGTTTCTTGAGGCTATGCTGCTGGTGGCAATAAATTTTGCAGGTTAAGGTGCATTTGTGTGTACTGTGGATTACTGAAAGGAGGGAACTTCAACCGCATGACCATGATTTAATTTGTTCTGCACTTCGTCATGCCAAATTTTAGTGCCTCTCCTGAGACTCCATGTTCTGCCTTGAGAGCAAGGACCTAATTATTGTTGCATTTTACCTGCTTCATATAGTTTCTCCAAAGTTTGACAGCGTAACTATCACCAGGCTTTCCAAAATTCCTAGCAATTATGAGGACTTCTATTCTGAGGGCTCAAACCACTTACTGAGTTTTCAGGCAGAGTCCAGCATCCACTTTCTGAAATGCAGGCGTTTTTCAAGTATTTCCAGCTGGACAAGGAAGTCACGTTGAATGTCTCTCCCTATGTCTGTCCTCAAGACACTTAGTTCAAGGAGAGGTGGTTCCAATTCAGTTGCTATTGGCATAAAGCTACCCTCTGGGGGAATCATTCTCAGCTTTTGGTGAGGGCAGAGCAAAGGCAGTTTGATTTTGAAAAGGTGTGCGCACTGAACTTATATCTTGTGATCAAGTAGCAGCAATACAATTGTATAACTTCTTTCCCCTTCATATTCTGGCTGCACCCAGACCAGTAAACTGGTCTACTGATGGTTACCAGGCCACAAGTGTTTTAGCTTGCAGAAAACAGTAGCATACCTAATTTAATGACAGAAAAGAGATAATGGCCTGGCCTTGCCATACAGAATGACGGTGCTTTGGCCTAATGCACTAAAAAAGTATTTTTGAAACATCGCTAGGTAAAAGTTAAGTTATATACTTTAGAGTGAAGCAGGACTAGGAATATGGACAGGAGAGCATGTATTTTTTTCCTCTCCTTTTATCCCATGTTTAGAAACAGAATTTTACAGGCCAACCAGCCAGCTGGTGCAACATCCATTATTTACTCCTGTTGGACTGGGAATCTCAACAAGACCCAGCACCAGTGACCTGACACTGGCAACATAGAGAGTGGAGGCAAGAAAGATGCTCCCCAATGTCCCTAGCAGACTGTTCCTGCTGTCTCAGCCAGATGAAGAGCACTGCATGTTGCTCTTGTTTGGAAAGTAAGAAAAAAGAAAGTCTATTTATTTATTTATACAGCAGCATCTTAGAAGATTCATCCCCTGCTCAGTGGGCCTCCATTGCTGCCCTGTAAGATACAGTTTCTTACACCCATGTTGCACTCTTTTTGTAGTGATTTAAATGCTGTTATTGTATGAAATAGAACCATAGAACCATTTAGATTGGAAAAGACCTTTTAAGATCACTGAGCCCAACTATAAAAAATGAAGCGGTGTAACACTCATACAGAACAAAGGCATCAGATTCCTGCATGGGCATATAAGCTTTTCCCCTTTTAGCTAAGAAGTCATCCCCACCTCTCCTTAAATATTTGGCATATTCCTCTCGACCTGTTGGGCCTCACAGGGACTTTTGCCATCGATTTTACTGAGTTCAGCCGCATATGCAGCTTCCATTACCGTGGCATAAATTGCACAGCCTTCAAGGAAAAGGTAAATGAAATAAAATAAAAGTAGAGGATGGTATAAAGAGAGAAGTTGCTTGTCCACAGAACACTCATGTTTTCTGGGTTGTCTGGGGTTTTTTTAAGCTACTGCTCACTCTGCAGGCCGGAGACCTCTGTGAAGGGGGAAGGCATGCCCATTTAGTGCCGTAACACAGGTTTAACACAGGTTAAACTCTCATTTAAACATTCCTGATGGAGGAAGAGAGCATACAATACCCTCCTTGCCTGTGGGTATCATGGACTTCTTTTTTCACCTTAATATGGATGGGCCTGGCCGTACAGCTGGGCAGGAGGCCACAGTGCAGAAACTGCACCCCCTTACAGGACAGCACATGTGTGAGCTGCAAGGAAGCATTGCTGGCCACAGGATCTCAAGGACCCAAACATGCTGCCCAAATTCTTCCTCTGACTTCTTGAGCCAAGCCTACCCCATCCACAGAAGGTCCAAACTACTGCTGGTTACAACCGCACTGAGGTTTCGTCATTTCTGAAATGTAGAGTTTTTATTTAGCAGCAGAGTTAGCCTGAAAAGAGAGGGAAATTCAGCTTCCAGTCAAAATCCTTCACCTTGTGGTCCTTAGATCTGGATGGGTCCTAAGGGATCCTCAGAAGTTAACGACCAAAATTCCACTGACCATATACTAAATTTAAAATGTAGTTGCTTGCTCTTCTTAAAGAATGGAGAAGTTCATGATTCCAAAGCCATTTAAAACTTGCTGCTTTTGGGAGAAGATGGTAAGAAGCTAAAAGTAGAAATCACAGGCATATGCCTCCAACACATAACACGTTAGCAAACATACACATCCAATGAGCTCCAGAGTAAATATTCTGGGTTTTTTTTTCTTTTACCCTAGATATTTTGCCTCCCAGCCCCCACCCCACAAAGGCTTTCTTGCAGAATGTGTCATCTGTGACCAGCTTTGGGTATTTAAAACATTTATAGGGGGAGAAAGACAGATTGATGCCTTTAGTGCAGCCTGCACTCATCAGGTCTAAAGACAGGTCAGGGAGATGACAGGAATACTAAGCTTAAGGTGACGGGCTTGGCGCCATGCTACATTTAAGCCGAGACTGAGAGTCCAGAATTCCTGGACATCATAAAGAATCTATTATCATTGTGGTCACTTTCAGCAACGCTGGTTTCATTACCATCTGTCTTCATCCACCGATGCTTAGGGAATAAATATTAAATATGGAACTTTTCCTGGATTCAAGTCACAGAAGGCAGAAGGCGAAGCCGTTCTCCAGTGGTACGATCTGGGACCACCTTCGAGAAGGTGGAGGAAGATAAAGAAATCAGATAAGATCATTAGCTCTGTCGAGTTGAAAATAAGGGTTCAGTTTTCAGTTGAGCAATAATTCTCTTTTCAAGGTGGGCAATATTTAAGCAATCATCCCTAGAAAATTGGTCATTACCACTGGCTAATAACCGATTTGTTAGTTAATAGCCCAAGGTGAAATCAAGGGCACTAAATGCTCTGGCAAACCACCACTGACTGCAGTATTAACAGATTTCAAGGGCATCATTGCTATTATAAACCATGTTCATTGATTTATAACAACACTAATATGTTTTATAAAAGAGCAGTGCAGTGTTCTGGAAAAATTAATCATTTCTTGCTAACCCACAGATGACTGTCCACTGCTCTCAGTCCTGTAGGGAACTGGATACCATCATGTTTTGTTCTGTTTAGACTGAGGAGCACCAGGAACGCACTGGAAGAAGTGGGGCAAAAGAGGAAATCTTTTCCAGAATAAGGTGTGTATATCAGTGTGATCCTGACGATGAGCTATATGGCTGCCCAGTCTCCACCATCCACAATTGTGTGGGTTTTAACATGTCTTCCTGGTATCACTTTCACACCCATTTGTTCCATAGTACCCCAAAAGCCATTCATAGACAGGGTCTCCTTCTGAAAGCCCCAAAACACAAGACAGGCAAGAGGCTCAGATAGATATTCATGCCCCAAATTACTGAACTACCAGCTCAGCACGCACGAATTCACAGCCAACATCATCCGCGACATAATTTGATCCCACTTGACCTTAGGGAAAGGCACTGACACTAAATTGCACTACTTTGCAGCTGAAGCGTGCTAGAAGCACGTGCATGGATGTTACTAGAGCTCAGCTGATGGCTTATACCTTGTTAAGTCACTCTCTCTGTGGCACATCACCGAATCCACAGATTCTGCGAGCGAAGGCTGCAGCTATCACAAAGATAAGCAGATCAGAGCAAAGCCCAAGCACATCTCCAAGCAACACAGGCCTAGAAGGCTACCTGATCTGTGTTGCAGTCCCCCGCAGCAGCACCCTTCCCCATTTCACCCCAGAGGACTGTGGCTAACACATACACATACATAGTACATCCTCTTTACTCTCCTTGTCATCAGCTGAAGGGAATCTAGAGACCTGAGCAAACGTCCTGCCTGGGATAATCCACTAGGGCTGCATGCACTTGACTCTTGTGAGCAAGGTGAGGAATTTCAAGAAAAACACTTTGCAGGAGTTCTACCTCTGGATTAGTGTTACTGCCTGACCTGCTGGTAGTTCCAAGTGCTGTTGCAGGCCTGGCTGAGTCTTGATGGGATTTACTCAGAAAGTAGAGCATTTTAAAAAGAAAACTTTCTGTTAATCCTTCCCTCTTGGCAAAAAGCAGGATTTTCCTAATAGCTGTAATGCTTGAACTGAAACTAGTCTGCTCACATAAGAAAACTTCAGGCTGAGCTATTCCTCATTAATAAGGATACTGAAAAGTTCATTCATCCCTTCTGTCAGTAAATCTGTTATTTCTGCCAGCAATGCCCCTCAAACCTGAAGGAGCCTCCATGTCTTCAAGGGCAGGACACAGCAGTTCATGCAAGCTTTCCCAAGCTGTAGCATGAAAGCCTTGGTGAGAAAAACTTGCAGCAGAATGAGCTCAGCTTCCAGATGGCCAGAAAAACTCCTGTGATCTCCAGTCAAGTAGCACTCTTGAAGTAGCTGAACTACTTGAAGCTTCATTAGAACTAAAGCTGAAATGCCCTGCTCCTCAGTGCACTTAGATCCTCTTGCTCTAATACTTCAGTAGGAATTTGCTGCCTAAATACGGTTGAGCTCTGGAGCAAAGTTTCCAAGCAGAGAAGGACTTTGCAATCCCTGCCTGTTGTTTCCCAAAGCAGATTTGAATCCGAACCCAGCTCCGCCAAAAGAAACAGATAGATGAGCTAGAGCTCCTATATGTACACACCTGCCTGTACACAGATTAATCATAATAAGGATCTGGTGTGGACATTTCAACCCAGTAATTTTAATGGAAATGAGGCTCTAATTCTGTATTATCGCACCAAGAAAAATGGAGCTATTTTCACATCTCAGTTGCCTAATGGAGTAGACACACATTTTCCTTTGTCTTGGGGAAGGAGCTGTAAGTGACAGGCTCTCCTCTGGTTGTTAATGATGCTTTCTTCTATTGCCTGGCCCATGAGAGCCCATAGGTAGAGTTGCTATTAGAAGTATCACTGTATCTCCCAAAACAGTCTGTGCACATGTTGGTGCATGCGATGTGCAATATGCACGCACAAACACCCACCTCAGTGACCAACCCCTTCCACTTCGGAAATTAAAATGTTTGGTGGGCTGAAATTCAATTAAATGCAGACATGAACATTGACTTCATGCAAGAGTTAAGGACTTTCTCAGAAGTGAGTTTTTTCACACAGAAAACCTGGTGATCTCATACCAAGGACCGAGCTGAAACTGAGTCAGAGTTTTGGGATCTCACCCAGTTTCTCTAGTCTCTGGAAATGTCTTTCCATGTATGACACAGGCTCACTCTATGATACGCTCTGAAGCTGGCCCTGCCCAACAGACCCAATAAAGATTGTCGACTGCAATAAAACTTCTTTGACAAGTTAGGAAGAACAATTGGAAACATAAATTCATGCTAGGGATCCAGCACCTCGGCAAACATTTACTGCTTCTTTTTTTTATTCTTTCCCACAGAATGTTTTTTTTCAAAAACAAAAGGAAAGAAAGAAAAATGACAAAGAATTAGCTGTACGTTGTGGTTTATTCGTTTTCCTAGAACTTACTGCGATGCCAGAAATTAATTTATGAATAATAGCAAGCATGGGATCACAACGAACTTCATGCGAAGAAAAAAACACCTAAAGAATGTTCTAGTTGGCAAGAAAAATACCCTGAGTCAATTTGAATGCCAAAAAAGGAGGGTAAATCTCGCATACCAGCTTTGGAAATCATTAGGGGTTTGTAAATTATGAGACAATGTTACATTGTCTTCCCAAACATTTTTTCCCATTTACTTCTCTGTGTGCCTAAGCTCACAGTGTCCTGGAATTTTATTGCTCTATGGCCACTGATACGCAGAGATTTAGGAAAATGTCATTTTTTTTCCCCAAGAGTTGTTCTTTCTTTTCCTTTGAATGGAGATTGCTATGTATTACTCATTTCTGTGACTCTTTGACAAGGATCATTACTTATGTTTATCATAAAAAGATGCTCTGTGTTACTGTCATATGGTTTAGGGATTTGTTATTATAATGTTGCAGAGTCCGGAAATGGCATAAAACAAAGGCTAGTTTTATTTGGCATATTTGGGATAGTCTTTCACTGCCAAGCTCCTCCTTAGTTGCTTCAATACAAGCATCTCTAAGGTCTAAAATAGAAGAAGTCATTCTGCATAAGGAAATAAAAAATGGGCCAATTCTCACATAGGAAAACCAGGTAGAAATTCATAGAAAACACATAAAGGAGGTGACATTTGTTTATGGCACAGTCCGCCTTAGTATTATATGGCCAAATACATCTAGCTGACGAGGGTTTCTAGCCAGTTAAACCCCACAAGTGCCAGAAGGCATGTTTCTCCCTCCTGAAGCCCCTAAGGACAGTCACTCTTACCTGAGCTCAGCAGAGAGAGGAGCAGCAGGAGGGTGCTGCTCCAATCAGCTGAGAAGAACACAGAGATCAATGGGTGACGCCGCAGGGAACCGGACTGGCAGTCGTGTGTGCGAGAGGACTTTGCAGCTCTATGCACTGTCCTCCATCCCACAGCCAGAAACATGCCACACACTAGGAGATCCTAAAGGAAGAGGGGATAAAGTCTCATCAATGTTTCCTTCAATCTAGTAAATTCTTCCCAGGGAAAGATTCTCACATCCTTATGTTGTTACAGAAGGACTAGAAGCTGCCAGGGTGTTGCACAATACTGCACTCAAGCAAAATTTGGGAAAGATACAAGAATTTGCCAAGTGTGATGTTTAAATTCTAAGGAAATGGTGAGGGAAAGGCTGGCAGGCTAGATACATTCCACCACTGGTTCCTTCACTGCAACGTATCGACACTAGTTTCACCTGGTCAGGACTCATAATATTAGCACAGATACTAGATTGACATGAGACCTTTTTGTATAACAGATTATCTATCCATTAGATATAATAGTACTCATCACTGCATCACAGACATGTTGTAATATTCTTTATTTATGTTACATAAAAATGTTTTCCACCAGAAAGGTCAAAATGTTTTCATACTGTATTTCCTTTTAATTTCATTCATATATTATAAGAAATCATACTGAAATTGAAATGAAACATTTTGACTCTCTTGAAATTAAGGGTCCTTTTCTTATCAGAGTGAAGCATTTCAGTCTTATCTAAGTGAAGTTTGAAATATTTTTCCATAAAAAATGTTAATGAAGGTGTTACATTTGTGAAAAATATTTCAGTTTTGTTAAATTGATATTTTCCACTAATTCTAGTGCACTTTCCACAAAGAAATATCTGGCAGACTAAAACAGATATAACATTGAAGTTCTTCCACTCTTCTAAGAGTAAACAGTACCAAGTGCCTCTGATAATTGTTAATTTGAGAGATGTTATGTTATGCCATGCTATGTTATTAATTATATTTATTATCCCCCATTTTTTAAAAGGGAAAAAAGGAAGACCCAGGTAACTACAGGTCAGTCAGTCTCACCTCTGTGCCTTGCAAAATCGTAGAGTGGATCGTCTTGGAAACTATGCCAAGGCACATGGAAAATAAGGAAGTGATGGGTGACAGCCAACATGGCTTCACTAAGGGCAAATCGTGCCTCACAAATCTGGTGGCCTTCTGTGACAGAGATACAGCATTGCTGGATAAGGGAAGAGCAACTGATGTCACCTACCCAGACTTGTGTAATGCACTTGGCACTGTCCCACACAACATCTTTGTCTCTAAATTGGAGAGAAATGGATCTGATGGATGGACCACTCAGTGGATAAGGAATTGGCTGGATGGTTCCAACCCAAACCATCCCATGATTCCACGATATTCAGCAAAACAACAAAATTTGTACTAGGCAGCAAAACAGGAAAGTAGCGAGTTTTTGCAGAAGTCTTAAAACTACCTCCAAACAACAGCCATGCAAAAATTGTCGTGTCAAAGTCCCTTACTGCAAAGCCACTTTAAAGAGGGTACCCTTCAACAAGAGAGTTCCAGACCTCTGCAAAGCCTTCCAAATATTGACTCCGCATGCACAAGACCAGGTGAAAACCAGCTAGATTTCCAGGGCCGTGCTAGAGAGATTTCAGCTCATGAATCAAAATTAGGTTTCACAGGCTTGTAGTCACTGAATCCCGCAGCTGCTCTGCGGATGGCTGCTCTGAAAGCCAAGGGTGCTAATGAACAGAGAGCACAGTTAAGACTTCCTGCACTGGAAGTAAATGACAGAGGTGGTTTATCTTATTGTTTCCAATGGGTGCATTTGACAGGAGTTCAGCTGGAGCAGAGAAGGAAAAGAAGAAAAGAAAAGTGTTAGGTCTGGACCAAAATAATAATGACTGAGAATCACAGCGCTTTCCTTTCAAGTATCTCCAAAGAAACTGTCATCTTAAACAGGGATACGTCTTATGAGAAATGGAATGACAGCTATATAGGTGGCTGTAGTTACAAATGTTAGCTATAGGGTCACTGGGGTATAAAAAACACATTGAGAGGATGTTTTCATTATACATTTGCTTTTGTCTTCCTTCGTCAGGTTAGTGTTGCATTTGCTCTGTTGTGTAGTAGCCATGTCTTTTATTGATTTGAGTTTTTTATACTGTAAATGTTCCTGGTCAGGGGCTGTAATCATTGCTTGGCATGACTACATTCTGTAAAGTACTTAGCATGAAATATATCAATAAAAATGGTGAAGCCCCCAGAGGATACAGCTGTGGAGTGCTGAGTGTGTCCCTGACACATTTCACCTCAGGATCCACAAAATAAGGATTCACAAAGGAATTCAAAAAGAACCTTTTACTGCGTGTTTCTTTATGAATGTCTGTGCTCCTCTGTGCAGCACGGACAGGCACTGGCATGTGGGAAAAAGGAGTCAGGCCCTACATAATTTGGCTTTTTTTTAATTCTTCAACTCTAAGAATTATAAGTTTTTTGAAGATACAGATAGAGATGCAGAAACAGAGAGGTTTCTAAAGTCCCAGGACCCCGGAGATTAATTTTTGAGGAAAAAAAGATCCATTAGCACAAGACAGCCACTAACCTAATGGAAGCCAGCAATGATCTGTTTGGGGCTTCCCTTATGAAACCTCCTTAGAGAAACTTTTCATCTTTACTACTTCCTCATGACCCAATTCAGGATTTTCACTGTTATTCTCGGGGGGCTTTTACGCCACTGCTACTTGTCTAATTCAGGTCCTGAGTCAGCAAGATACTTACATCTCTGCCTAGTAGCCCCACTAGCTGTACTGGGATTATTCCCATGTTTAAAAGTAATATCTTACCAAATTGAAATAACATGCCCTACTTAAAATCACATAAGCCAGAATCTACTGGGCCCAGACCCCAAAATCATCAGGTGTCTTTATGTGACTGCTATCTAAGATCACTCACACGATGAGCCAGAACCCAGGAATCCTGTATCACTAGCTGGATGCAAGAAATGTATATATCTAGGACTATCACTTTTCACTTTCATGTCCTTGGGGTACGGAGGATGACAACATTTCTCTGCCAAAAAGAAAAGGTCTTAACTGCTTTTAATTTAAGAGATTTCAATCCGGTTATTTTTTAGAGTGATGGAGGGGTGATGGAGCAATCCTGTTTTACCCAGTTGAATTTCCCATGACAAATCATATTGGCTCATCATCTGTGGTCAGGATTGAATTCCAGTATTTTCCTTGCTCTGAAGCATGGATAGGGCTGTAAAGAGCTCTTGTTTTCCTTGGGACATTTGTTTCCAATTTTGCAAACACTGAGAATGTGGTTATTTTTGTAGTGCTGTTATGAAAGCCTGGCATTTTCTTCTTCATGTTGGAGTTAATTATAAATCATCGGAGTTGCACTGCCCACAACAAAGGTCTCAGACCCAGAAACTGAATCATTGCTGATCACTGCTCTCCCACCCCTGCTCTCTCTCTCACTGTCAGTTACTCTTTGAGGAAGGGAGGGGGCGTTATTTTAAGATGTTTATATTGGCTTCAGAATATGAAGTGTCAGTTCCAAGGTCTTTTTTTCCCAGAGCAAGATAAACTCCTTTGGGCCATATATCACGGGGCTTTCGCATAACTTGACAGGACCTCACATTTAAATGCCTTTGCAATACCATATCTGATGACTTATGGGAGGACTGTAGTTTTTCAGTGGATGTATCATCAAAAGCCCCTTTCAGTAGCATTGGGCTTAGTCCCAGCTTTGCTTCTTTAACACTTTCAATAGCAACTTTTCTTCCTTTAAAAAAAAAAAAGAGGGGAAAAAGTATACAAGCACACTCACACACACACACAGGTAATATCATAACAGACTGACTGTGAATGGTCCTAGGTTGGGGGGTTGTGTCTGTTTGGAGTAGGGGGTTATTGTTGTGTTGTTGTTGTTTTAAATTAACAGCTTGGCTCTTTTGTGAATTTTACTGTCAGTTCAGGTTCAAGTGCGTTCTTTAAAGCAGATTAAATCGGAAAATTCAGGTCAGAGGATCACATCAAGTTCTGTTAAAGGAAATTTGTTAAAGCTTCCCCTCCCACTAACCTACTTAGTGTCAGGTCTGATTTGAAAGTAGGACACTTATAAGTGTAAAGAGTTTAATCAGGTTTCCTTTTTTTATTAGGAAACATGAAAATCCAGCTTCTTTTTAAAATAAACTGCTCTATTTTAATTTGAGCCTTGGTAAAGGCATTTGTGTTCATTCCTAAGGATGAATGCATTTGCAGGAGCTGGTTGCTGCAGACACGTGAAAGGGGATTGTCTCTGGACACGAAATAATCATATTTAACTTAATTGGGCTTTTGTTCAGCAAAGCACTTAAGCACAAGTATAAATCTAATCTTACTCAAGACAAGACTTATACAAGCACTTCAACCTGAAGTGCTTAATTTCCAATGGAGTCAATGGAGCATTCCAGAATCATGACTCAGGTCCCAGAATCATTAGACTGGCATGACACTGAAGGAAAAAAGCATACCTAGATGTTATTTTTTCTTGCCACTATGATGGTTAGAAATTTTCTTTTAAAAAAAGCACCTTCCTTCAATCTTAAGAGCATGCTTATTGTCAAGATTTTTTTTTTCTGAGTTAGAGATATGAAGCACTGTATCAACGCACTGTAGCATAATCTCCCTTTGAAGGAAGATCCTTCTGAGACCTGAGAAATACACACATCATCGAAAGATGAATGTGCTGGTATAAAGAGATGTTTGTAGAAGACTTCACTGGAGGTGGGGTCAGAGACCAGAACCATTACATGGAGGTTACTGTTTAGCACAGTCCCCAGCGGTGATAGTGAAAAAAGCACAACTTCTCATGTTTAGACTTACGTGGATAGTGGCTGGGAATAATTTACAAATCCTGTCACTACCTCCTTTGAAATAAAAGGGAATCAACACTGAATGCAAATACCAGTGCAAAATGCACAGCTATAAATGGCGCATTAAGTTGCCTTTCATTTAAATGAGCAGCTTTGTGTTTGTAAAGAGGAAAGTCTGAAAAGACACATCTATTTTGCAGTTTCAGGTATGCCGGCACTAAAAAGTACCTTCTGGGAAATAAGCCTGTCAGCTTGCACACATTGTATATTAAGGAAATAATATACTCAGTGTTAAATTACTTCCTGGCATAATATGTGGAATTCTATTGCTGGTCATACAGTTGTATGTTCATTTACACCAGCAGGCATATTGGCCTTAATTCTACTATTCAGCAGGCTCAGTTATTTCTATTTAAAAGCTCAAACTCATGACAATAAACCTTCGGTTGTAGTAGATATGTCTTTTCCTCACTTGTCCATGAGGCTAAGGCATTCAATATTTCAGATGACACCAATACGCTGTTTGCATCTGGGCTAAATCAGCTTGATTCCAGTGAAGACAAAAAGGCAATGGCAAATCCCTCTAGCTGAGAATCTGGCCTACAGTGCCTGCTAACTTCTCTGTGGAGGCTAATGGGGAAAATGCCTGTCATTTTGCGGCTTCTTTCTCTCCACAAACACATTTAAGACAAGTTTGGTCAATTATCCCCATGTCTCCTATATCCATTTAGTGTAATTCCTATTAAGCGCAGTTCCACCTACAGCACTAATGGGAGAAATACTGATCAACCACAGGTCCCTCTTTGCTATATTTAGCTAACATAAACGCTTGTGATTCCAGTGCATTGCCAGGGGAATGAGATCGTTATAGACTAGCATTTCCATTTGACTTCCCAGGAGGATAGACCAGCATGGGTGAAATACAGAAACCTACTTCAACAGAAGTACAAATAATAATAGGCGTAAGTGACTGTAGGCTCTGCAGTCACAACATCCTCGAAGCCAGGCAGCTGAGCTAAAATAACACTAAACCAGCATTAAGAAAGCTCAGTTCAACTTCTGTCACTATTCTGTTACGTGACCCTAAGCAAGCAACTTCATCACTTTGAGGCTTTCCACCTTACTTCTTCCCTTCTTTGTTTTCTCTCTTTGCAACAGGAACCACTCCCAGCTTGGAATTGCGTAGTTAGACCTTGGCCTTGGTGCTTGTCTTACCTGCACCCTCAGCTTTGCCTGGCAGGAGACGGTTGCCAGGCTTCTTGCCTGCTGCCTCTGTACAGAGTGGCCCGGCAGACAGACTATGGAGGTGCTGCTTGCCCTGAGGGACACGTACTGCCTTGTCTGCGGGTTCCGCCTGTGCATCCAGGGCAATGTGGTCCTCTCTCACAGCTCTCTTTCACTCTTTCTGTAGCCACTGGTGCCTACTAGTCCTTGTGGCTCTCTGGGCTGAGACACTTTGGGATTGCTTCTCTGATGCTGGCAGGAGAGCTATGGTGGCAAACTGAGGGAGAGGTTTTGAGGAAGAATTGATACGCAAGTGAGTCTGCTCCTCTCTAGAATGGGCTCTGACATGATCAAAAGCACAGCTTTTGTTTTGACCCTTTCATGTTTGAGCAGACATGGGTACAAGTCACAGACAAGAACCTGCCTGAAGGCTCTGTGGTGCAGAGAAGTATGATCTGGCTGCACACCACATTCACATCACAATCAGAAGTAAACTAGCCATCCCGTTCTGATATCCAACTTCGTGAGGTCTGCCAAGTGGCAGGGTTCTGCCCTAAGTGCAAATAAATATGAATACTAACTCAAACAACAGTCAATTAAATGTGTGCTTACAGCTAGGGATATTTAAAAAGCTTTGTAGAGGTCAGCAGTCAGGCACATATGCACATCCGGTTCAAAAAATTGGTTTTTATTGGGCAGGAAAAGGATGTAACAGATAAGCATGCAAAATCAAGCCAGTGGGCAGGAGGGAAAGAGATAAGGAATCAGACCTCTAGAAGGAATGCAATGAAACAGTTTTCAAAATTTGTCCCTGTATCTATAGCCCAGTGAAAGGCCTGGGCAGTCTGTTCACACACAGACTCCAGGAACCTGCATACTCATTCTACTGAAGAGCCCAGACCAGGGGAACAGAGATGTGTGGCAACAAAAAGTACCAACCTCGGTACATTTTCTGCTTCCTTCCCACACTGAGCACAGGCATTATGATTCTCAGGAATCATGTACATGCACAGTCATACAACCTTAGGCACACAGTTGCAAGAAAACCTTTGGGACTGTCATGGTATTCTGCACCAGAGCAAGTCCACAACAGAATGGCTTCAGAAAAACCAAATCCGCCTTTTGGAGTGGCCAAGTCAGAGCCCAGACCTCAACCCAATAGAGATGCTATGGAATGACTTGAAAGGAGCCACACACAAGACACCCAAAGAACATGACAGAGCTAAAGCAGTTCTGCCAGGAAGAGTGGGCTAAAATCTCTCCTGAACGATGTGCAGGTCTGATCCACAGCTATAGGAAGTGCCTGGCTAAGGTTACTGCTGCCAGGGGGATTTAACCAGTTATTGATTCCAAGGGTTCACTTCCTTTTTCCACTAGCATTTTGAATGTTGAATGGGTGTGTTCACTAAAGACATGGAGGATCAGAATTGGTTTTGTGTCATGAGGAGCAGAATGCCTGTACAAGTACCATTTCCCCAGGAAATCAGTCTGAGATGAGAGCTGGAAAGTATGTCAAGAGATCACCTACACTGCCTGCCTGCCCCAAGGCAGGAGCAGCTATGCCTACATCAGTCCTGACAGATGTTTGTCTGCCTTGTATCAGGCATTGAACATTGGTTTGGGACCGTGCCCAGGAGATGAGAAAACTGGTTGTCTTCAAACTACCTGGCAAGCTCTTCCATGAGCTTGACACAGCATTTCTCAGCACCTGGAAACTTGAGAACATCTGCTTTCCGCACCGGGAGAGCAGAGTGCAGTTGCATCAAATCCTAGTATCCATATTTTAATCTTATGCGGTTGACTACACCATCAGCAGCACAGCTTAGGAAGACTGTAGTATAGGTGACTTCACATCCCCTGCAAACATCCCTCAGTTCCTGCCCATGTGGCTGTTCTTCCTTACACCAACTGCCATGGAGACCTAATGCATTCTAGCAAGGGTGTTCACTGCAGGGTAATGTCCATTCCCTACCACACTCCGCTAGAGGGGCTGTGGTTTAACATGTCTGCTTGCTCCATTTCATCCACACACTCTGGCCCAGTTCAGTTCAACACCCCATAAGGCCAATTCCAGTAACGGCCATCAGAGTGTGTTAAGACACTCCACTTTTCTCCTGCCAGAACAGTAGGAGATGGGAGTTACAGCCGGAGCAAAGGAGGTTTGGCTGGTCTGATGTTGGGTTTTCAGCACACCCAAGGCACACCACACATGAGGCAGCTCCGACCTGCCAGATCAAAGTGGCATCATGATCAGAGTAGTACGAGGAGGAGCTTCAAATCTTCCTTTTCCAGATTACTGATTTGCCTTTTAGATTTTCTATTCTTTTGTGCTCTGAATTACAGCTTAGTCCATTTCAGTGCTTGACAATTAAAAAGAGAGGAGTTCCGCCAGGACAGAGTAGTGACCTCTCTTTCTTCATGAACTGCTGTGCAACTGCAGGTCCAATCCAGTCACATGCTGTTTTACTTACAAATCCATTTCAATCCCAAAATCCTCATTACACATATGGGCCACCCTGTTGTCAAAAAGTGACCTGCATAACATGAGTAACTCAGTACGTGTCAGAAATATTCCTGACCTTATTAAAGAATCTCCGTGCTCAGAAAAGAGATTTTTCACTCATCAATCACTGTTTTATTCACGCACGATAACAGCCTCATTAAATCATATGAGAGTTGCAGGAGATTTTATATGCTAATTTAGTACCAGTGTAACCAATTACAGAAACTTCACATAATATTTTTAAATAATCAAGTGGGCATTCAATTAGCATGCAGTGACCATTTATTAAAATCTCACTTAATTTCTTGTTTAAGACTTGTGCAGTGATCAAAGTGTGTAAATCCCAAATAAACCCACCAGGAGAAGCCATGGCCCTGAGACAGCACTGCCCAACACATTAGCAGCAGAGATGCCACCGTTCTGCAGGAGCTCTCTGACACTGCCTCTCCCCCTACACAATGAGCACTCGGCATGTCCCCTGCCACTGAATGTCACTGCCCCATTTGATGGAGAATCAAGTAGCAGCCTCAAAGAGTACAAAAGCTTTGGCTCGGATTCTACTTCAGCTGTCTCAGATCAGACTCATAGGGTCTAGACACACAGCCGAAAGCAGTTTAGTAAGTTGCCAACGATCAGCACAGCCGCAGCAATCAACTCCGTTGGCATTAGCGATGAAGTAAGATGTGCCTCACAAGCAGTGTCAGCTCCTTACCACAGTCAGTCGGTTCCTTGACCAGGCACTTTGAAGCTTGTCTCTGAGGAGCACTCCAGCCCTGGCTGGAAGTTCCTGGGGCCATTTAAGGCATTCCTGCCCCTTGCTCTGTGCCCCTGTTGGAAGCCCCTGCCTCCAAGCAGGAGCTAAAAGAATGAGTTTTGGCCTTTGTGAAGATCTGACTTGTATGTGGGAGGGCTGCTGTCAGCCTGTGTCCGAACAGGCAAGAACCCCTCTGACTGCCTGTGTAGTCATGGGAAACTCAGTTTTTCTGTGCTGGTGATCAAGCATCGCAAATGCACAGTCTCTAAATGTTACAAATAAGGATTGCTGTTGTACCTCAACAACAGTTGGTCATCTTTGTCATCGCTGTCATCGTAATGCTTTCAGCTCCTCCACAAAGGGCGTCGCAAATATTCATCAACCTTCCAAAAGCACAAACCTGCATGTTTGTCCTCTCAGCTGAGATGAGGTATTTATGCATTTCCTTATGAAAGACAGTTACATGCAGCATTTCCAGCCAAGCAGTTGAAAAAATCTGCTTTATATACACAAAATGTTTCTGTGCGCTGAGAGCTCCTTTCTCACCTGTGAAAACAGAGCATGGGTCGCATGTGCAAACAGTTGTACTTACAAGTGGCACAGCTGTGTTCTGAGAAGCCGGGTGGAAAATTTAGCCCATAGCAATTTTGCATTTTTCACAGGGTTTATTATGAGCTCTCTGACAGTTTTACCCTACAGTCTCTTGAGATCGTGTCACAGTTGGTTTTCATTTAATGGTGTTAATCAAGAAGTAACTATAAAACTGATGTTTGTCACTGGTGCAGCTAGAACACCACTCACCTGGCAGCAAAAACAAGTTCATATTTGGAGGAAAAGGGAAAAATGACTACTCAAAGGGTTTGTGATTTGTTCATATTGATGCCTCCTCCTTTCTCCCACAGTAAATCCTTTGGCAGGACGAAGCGCAATACAAGAAGCCAGCATACAGAGGAAATGATTGTTTCATTGAGCCTTGCAGTGAAGCAAAACTGATCTTTTCTGCTCCGCTTCTTAAATGCTTTAGTGCAATTTTCCCACTAGATGTCAGGGCCGAGCACAGAGCGACCTGAGAAGAGGTCTTGGAACACAACTCCATCACCACACTACTTTGAGGCAGGGTTGTGTGGCCTTGAGGGTCAGCTTGGAAGGGAAATTGTTCTGCATGCTGCTGAGGAAAGGCACAGGTAACAGGAGGGGGCCCTTCCCAGTTGGTGTCCTGCCTTCCTTATCCTGCAGAGGGGATCTGCATGCTTGAATGGCTTAGTGGAGGAAAACAGAGTTAAAAGTGAGGCTGGAATGTGCTCCATGGTGTGCACCTGCAAATGTTTCCAAGGGTCCTGGGAGGTTACTGAGGGTGCAACTCTGCAGCATCTTAAAGCAGAGCTAAAGGAGGAGAAAGGAAAAGCTCCTGGAGAAAACACACTTGGTGTGGTGGAGCATAAGGATGGTTCATCCTACCCACTGCCACATGTGCCCTGCCACACATGGGACGATACGTGCTGTGTATCAGATGGGGAATGGACAGAGCTCTCAGCAGTGGTGCAGAAAAGTACCCCTGACTGGGATTTTAGTGTGCATAAACTTCACCTCCCCTCTCCTGACCCTGAGCTGCCATTCACATCCTCAGCTTCCCGCCATGACCACTAAGGTGTGCGGTTGAGATCCTACATGACAAGAAGACAGTGGTGCACTGGCCTACATGTGGGAGAGCATGACAGGAGATTCAGTCATGTGAGTCCAGAGTCAAAGGCATGAGACTTCAGGAGATCTGTATTGGAGACTGGTGGCTCAGGCAGTCAGAGAAGTGTTGGGAGACACACTGCAAAGCCAGGCGGCCTGTCTGCGAGACCCTGGGCACTGAAGCTCCAAGCTGCAGGAGAAGATATTTTAAGAATCACACACGTCTCACTAGAGCTGCCTGCACCCATCTCATGGTGCCTTTAAAATCATGTTAGCCTTTTACAACTTCACCTGGCTGGACTGGGAGTTACTGGGCTTCCAGTTGGAATGAGCAAAGAGCCCTTGCAAGGGTGCAAGGTTCATTTCTCCTGCTAAAAGTAGGGAACATGGCCCACAGTTTCATCAGGGATACTTGCCTACAATGCCTGGGTCAGGCCTGGGGGGTAGGTGTGTCTGCTTGAATACATGAGCTTCTTTTTAAAAGACAGGCAGAGCCACCCTGACTGGTTAGGCTTGCTTTTCTCTGGATTTCTGACAAATGCTTTGTATTCAAAAGGTCAGGCTAGCAATAGCACCTCGTGCCCTGAAGCAAAGAGTCATTCCTCACTGTTTAGCTCTGCTCACGGCTGGCTGCCCAAGCTTTGCTCCATCTCCCTGCATCTGACATCCAAACTCCTCTCAGTGCAGGGGAGATGTAGCCAAGTCCTGGCATCAGCTGTCAGCTCAAATAGAAGGGAACAGCACAGTGACATCAAAAATGTGTTGATGTGTATTAGCCGTTTACCCAATCCCTGCATGTAACTCCCATGCAAGGGAGTGAGTTTTTCTCTTTCACGCAAGGGTCTTACTCTTTTGCTGCCGCAATAGTCTCACAGTCCGGGTTTTTTGGGGGGAAACAGAGAAGCTGTATTACTTTCCTCTACAAATCCCATAGTAAACAGCTGCAGTTCTTCCAAAAGATACTTGTCTTTTGCCTACCCTTGTAAGACAGAAGCAGAGATATAGTGCTTAGGAGATGAGTGTACTCCTCAAAAGAGACACCCTCTCCCTTGCAGCAGTTTCTTCTCACAGGCCGCATTCCATGCCACTAAGCACCCACTATGATTTAACTCTTTTCACATTCAAGAGAAAATAATTTCCCCCAGTGACCACTTTCAATGAGTCTTCCATTAGTAAGTGTGAAAGCGCCT
This sequence comes from Trogon surrucura, assembly GCA_020746105.1. Classification (NCBI taxonomy): domain Eukaryota; kingdom Metazoa; phylum Chordata; class Aves; order Trogoniformes; family Trogonidae; genus Trogon; species Trogon surrucura. The sequence goes on from CM036630.1 coordinate 11,794,705, forward strand.
CTAGCAACCCTCTTCTCTGTGTACTGGCAACCCTGGGGATTCTCTGCAGAAGGAAGTGCATTGTCAGCTGCCAGACCAGGGAGCAGAAGTGTCCCAGACAAGAAAGGTAGGTGTTTAAACAAACAAACAAAAAAGCAGATACAAGTGTGTTTGCAAATGTACTGGGTAACCAAAATAGGAGAGCCCTAGTGTGACTGACTCAGATGTATTTCTCGTGCTGATGGTCTCATACCCTCTTTGTCAAGGCCTATCCAAGCAGATATCGTAGTCTTATGCACATTCCATTTCTCTCTTGGCACAGGAAAAGGTGATCTCTGGGCTCCCTCCTGCATGACCCAGTTCAGCTCACTAAGGTGGTAGAAAACTAACACTGCAAAAAGGAAAGAGACATTAGTTTCTGCTAAATTGAGCTCTGAACCAATGGGGAACGTGGAAGGAAAAGGAACACGCAACTAGAAGCTATGCCAGTCCCAGCATAGACCAGCTTAGGCGATTGTGAAATCCTGCCCCAAGCAAGCTGTACTTTTCCAAAAGACAAGTCTCCAGATAGAGATAGGAGGGCAAGACCAGCCCTCTTGGCACTGTGCTGATTTAAATCAGTTCAGGGTAACTGTGAAGCCACTCAGTAGCTGTAGCTGCTTTCCTACGGTATTCCAAACCCTTCATAAAGCTCAGGGTTGGTTGGTTACAGAGGTGCACAAACACACAGAGCGACTGCGCTTGGAGCTGGGAGCTGCGTCCAAGCAGAGCTTTTAGCACAGGAAGGTTTTCTCTATGAACCAAATTTATTACAGACAAAGAAAAGAAGGAGATTAACCCAGACTTTAACAAAGATGAACAAAGCTGCTCACCCTTTCTCCAGAGGATTAAAGCTGATTGCTTAACAGGAATCCAACTTAGACAGTTTATTTTTCAAAATAGTTGGCAGCTAGAGTTATTACACAACAGAGTTTGAGACACAGACTTGTTGAAAGAGGGAACCTTGCACCAAACTGTTCAAATGAAACCTTCAGCATCTTTCAACATTGGCAATATTTAACACAAAACATCTTATGCCTTTTAAAAATATTTTTTTAATTTTTTTTGTGAAAAACCAATAAATTTCTCCCTGTCTCTACAACAGCACTTTTTACACGGTCATTGAAGGGACAAAGTAAGAATAATGTCTTCATCACCATTCCGGTTAAAAAATTGAAAAATAATATTTGTGGAGGTGTTTAAGAAACAAAAAGAAATGTTTGGGGTTTTTTCACAAAAATATTTTTATGAGATTATATAATGTAATGTACAATAAGCCTTTCAAGGTTTGGGATCAGGTTCTACTCTCACCTGTACAGTATAAATAAGGAATAATAGCTCCATTACATTGATACGTACTTAATGAAAAGATGATGGACAGGTGTGATTTTGTATAGATATTTTGTTTGATACTAAAACAAAACAGTGTTAAGTATCACTGTTGTTACAAATTAATATTATTTGATATTATAATTAAACTGCGACTTCTCCCAGATTATTACCTTATGTATCACAGAAGGTTTATAATCAAAGTGAGATCTTATTTAAAGTTTCCAATAACTTATGCTGAAATTTAATGTTTAGAGCTATACCATCCATCTGAATACCAAAGACAGTTATAAGGACCAATACTATTACAGTGCATAGGAAACGAATCTGGAATGATGAGATCCTTCAGATAAATTACCACATGGCATTTGAAAATTACCTTAATTTCTCCTTTTTTGATCATCATAATTATTGGATCATCTCCCTTGTGTAAAAAGGGCTACATAAAAGTTGGTTTGTGACATTACATGAACTTGTCTCAGACAGTCTCTAGAAATCTAGAGTTTAACCTTTTCTTATCAAAGTACATCTACCACTGCAAACATCTAGGCCCATTTAGAATCATAGAATCATTAATGGTGGAAAAGACATCTCAGATCATCAAGTCCAACCACCAACCCAGTACAACAGTGACTACTGAACTATGTCCTGAAGTGCCACATCTACACATTTTTTTAACACCTCCAGGGATGGTGACTCCACCAATTCCATGGGCAGCCTGTTCCAACACCTCACTACTCTTTCAGTAAAAACATTTTTGCTAATATCCAACCTAAACCTCCCCCGACACAACTTGAGTCCATTTCCTCTCATCCTATCGCTAGTAACTCGGTCATATCAGCTGACTGTCATTTTCATAAATTAGAAAAGATGCATGAGGTTCCCTTCAAAGAATTCTAGTTACGGTCACAGTGATGGATGGATGAAATCAGTACTTTTCTATCATTCCTACGCAAAGTTTTTGTGGAGCTATATCACACAGAAGTACTCCACCATGTGTCCGGCTCAGTGAAGAGTAAACATTCTCATTTCTCCTATTCATCTCAGACTCCTGATGTACCTGTGAGATCAGACCATCCTACTGCTTCGACTGGCTTGGGCTTGCTGGAGTTGACTACAGGCTGTGGGCCTCAAATAAGCTGAGTCCATGTACATAACAGATTCTTTTTGCAAAAAGATGCACTCTGAGCCTCATCTTAGCTCCTTAGTAGTACCCTCACTAGGTTTTAGTAAAGCCAATCTCTGAAACTTTTACAAATATAAAGGTCATGGAGTGTTGAAAATCATAATTATTGACATTCTTCATCAGTAACAGTAATTGAACAACAAACTCAGCAGGCCTCCCTTAAATGGTTTAATGGCTTATTATATCTCCAGGCTGCCAATCTATCCCTTCCCCTCCATACTTCAATCACTTTTATGTTTGTAGTCCACATATAATGCATTGCTTTTTTTTTTTTTTCTTTTTACAGTGTCTTTCTTTTAACAAGCTACAAAAGCAGCAGGAACATGCTGTAAATGAGACACAGCATTGCAGTGTGGCCATCCTGGGAACATATATTCAATAAATATGCATATCAGTTCAAGTGCATCTCTCCTCAGGTGGGAAAAGGTATGGGAATATGGTCAAGAGTCACTTTAAATTATCTTCTCAGTGGAAAACAATAACACTGTAAGGAACCAAAAAAAAGAGGAAGAAAGTAAGGAAAATTAACTTTTTTTTTCTTAAAAAGGGGAATTTCTTATGCCTTTGGTCACAATTCAGTGTGAATTACATTCACAACAAGCCTAACAAACATGTCATATCTTCACATTAGAGAGAAGCATGTAAAGCCAGACGAGCCGCGCTGGCCTTGGGACTGCCCAGCACAACTGAAATAAGTCTCTTGCTCAGTGGGACCACAGAGGAGCAAATTCTGGAAACTTTTGCTGATGTCCATTTTTCCATTAACAGGTCAGATTATGATATCTTCCTGGGGGCTACAGCTATAAATGACAGGCAGCATTTGTGCCCCAAAATTTAATGGATGCCTGAGATAACTTAGTAAAACACGAGTAGCATGATTTGGGCAGCAGAATACTTGCTAATATTGCGGTGGAGTCAGTGGGGCTGGTCCTGCTTCCATTACATCACTGTAAATCCAGAGAAAGCTCCACTCAGATAAACAGAATTAGTTCATACTTTATTAGGGCAAATGAGCCAACTTTTGACAAATCATTCACCAAGCTGCCACTCAGATTTATCCTCCATGATATTTAAATGAATACATAACAAGTATGCTGCATTCAGCGCACTGAGTGCAGTGTGACAGACAACTGGCTCATCCTTGCCACACAGAGAGGCAAGGAAGCCACTGGTGTTGACCAAGCTGAAAGGAGACGTGTCAGGTCATTGTGGATCCGCTCCTAATCTGCTCTATAATTTCAGAAGCGGTTTTTCCCTTCCTTATGCCTCCATCTCCCCTTTTGTCATGCCTAGGTAGACTGTCAATTATTTGGCATAATAACGTTAGGGACTCAGTTTTGACTCTGACCTGCCAAACTTTAATCTAATAAGGACCTAACAAATAAGGCCCCGTTTCACAACGGAGAGGCTGTTATTCCTGAAAATCTCTCAGCTGTGGCACACAGTTTGGAGCACATCATTTTCAGCAATTAACACCACAGACACACCAAGTCTCTAAGCCAGCATAAACCAGCGCTGCTGCTAAAGGAAATGGCCCTTCCTTCCCCCCACCCTCAGTCCCATTCCTCTTCCCTCCCTCTGCTACTGCCTTGTGCCAACATAAGTGTTCTTGTGGCCCCGCAGTGAACCAGATCAGGGAACTCATCCAGGTTGAAACTAACCTGGGGAAAAGGAAATTGTTTAGTTTTAACCTGGCAGAGTTCCCTGGCCTGGTTCACTGCACAACCATGTGTGTGCTGGTGCCAGCATGGGAAAAGGAACAGCCCTGGGCCAGGAAGGAGGAGGCAGAGGAATGGGAATGGTGGACCTCCCTCTAAAAGAGGTTGCTGCAGGACTGGCTTATGCCAGCTTCAACTGTTTGCAGAAATGTGACACATATTTAAAATCTCTCTCTTCAAGGAATATTTGTCTTAAGAGTATTAATGCTTCCCAGCATACTCCAGCCTTGCCCATCTGTGGAGCATTGCTTCTCCCTCTCTCCCCTCAGCCCAATATATTGGCATGGAATTAAAGCCCTGGGAAACATGAAAGCGACAGGCCTGGGGTTTTTGTGACAAATGCAAAAATGCTTGTATTTGTCAAACCATTAGCAAAGGGGCACAGCTGTTGTGAGAGTCTTGACCCCATGCCAAGTACACTCAAGCCTGAAGGTTGCGTGCCTAAATTACACTCACTTTGGCAACTCCTACTGAGATCCCTTCTGCGTACCTGTGACAGGTGCTCAGACAAGCACAGTAGACTCCAAGATGTCCAGAGCAAGATTACTGCATGTTACCCGACCCACAGATGTCTGCTAAAATGCGGTGCTGTTTGCATGTGGTTACAGCACTTCCAAAGACAGGCTCCAGTGCTGCAGCTGCATTTGCCCAACATGGAGCATGAATGCAGAAGTCCTTCCCGACATGAGCCAGCTCCTGAAGGTCCAAGCAGGGCAGCTCTGTGCTGCGTGACTACAGCTTGTGGTGTTGGAATGCCTCACGCAGGAACACTGGAGCAGCTCTGGATAGCAACAGCCTGGGCCCTGGAACCAGAGGCAATGGCTGCAGTACTAAAGCTGGGAATGAGGGAAGAAGGAGCAACCTTGAAAGTGTGGAGCAAGAAAAGAGGAAGGAGAAGTTAGTAAATCTAAGAGTGAGAAGCGGATGATGACCAATACTACTGTGGCACTGAGCATACCATGTATTTGGTATCTTCTTTCACTAACCCCCTTTACCCTAGGAGAGCCAGGTTAAACACAACACAGGCATCAAGGGGCTGGGTCTGACAGTCTAGGCTGAGTGTACTAGAGACAAGGGCAAGGCTGTCAGGAATCAGTCAGGCTTCCTGGCTTTGCACTGAGCTGATTGGTGCTCAGCTCTCAGAGCACTGAGCTCCAGACGCTCTGTTAATAGCTAAGCCCAAAGCATTTCGTTTTGACTAATCGTCCAAAGTTCAGGACTGATCCCAAAGTCCTTGGTCAGCAAATCTGGCTAGAAATGTCACGCAATTTGGCCTTCACCAGATTCCCAGAAATCTGTGGGCTGGAAATACCATGAGGATCAGGCAGAAGTGAAATCTAGATATATTTGTCCCTGCTCAGCAGAGCAAATATGTTTGCTTTCCATATTTGGCATCAGTTTAATGTTTTTTTGTTACTGCTGCCAATTTTTGGCTACTTTCAAGTCTGACAAATCTTTCCTCTCTTTTGTACCATGTTACGTTTGCTGGAAGCACTGATGTATCCCTTTCTGCTCTCATTCTTTGAAGAGCAACCCTCACTATATGAATTTAGGAGGAGTGACTCCAAGGCTACAGCAAACCAGGTAGAGCAACATTTGAGAATGGAGCTGTCTACTAAAAATAATAAATTCTAGTTCTGGCTGGCTTACATGTCACTCTGACCTTTGGTCAGACTCTACCACTCACTCATTCTCAGCAGATGTAGATTTTGCTTATCTCTAGAATTTGTACTGCTCTAGTCACCTGTTGAGTGAGACGAGTGCTAAACACTTCGTTTGCACAGTGTGCATTGGGTGAGAGACACTTTGGCAAGTTCTACTCTATCCAGCCCTAGTGGGAGAGAAATAGAAACCGAAAAAGGTTATGTTATGACTTAAGCCAGGGACACATGTCCTCTTTTCCATGTAGTTGTGCTGATGTGAGACCTTGTTCCCAGCTCTGCAACACTGAGTGTACCACCTCTCCCTCTTCAGACATGCTGATAGAGTAGGCTCATGTGAGTGTGTTGTAATTTACTTCCTGCAAAATCATTTGGATCAGTCCGTCCATCCATCCATCCAGCCAGCCATTTGGTATTGCCTGAATTCAAGATCACTCACAGGATGTTTCGTTGGCAGAATGGCTGGGACAGTAACCTCTGGCAAGGTAGATGATGATGATGATGATCTGGGAAAAGCAACATCTTCTACCAGCACAGCTGTATTTGTCCACAGTTGTGTAAACTGACTAGCTAAATACAGCTGGTTAAAAATAGACTTTCAAATCAATCCCCCCAGTCTCCTTAAGTTGAGTGAAGTCTCCTCTATGTCGCACAACTCTTCAGCTGCTGGGACGAGCTCCAGCAGTTAAAAATTACTGAACATGCAACAAGGGAGGAGGGGGTATCAGGCCTTGGAAAGCTTCCAGTCTTAGTGCTCCCTTCTCCAAACAGAACTGACACCTCTCTCAGAGCAATTTGAGTACAACGCATTAAAACTATTAAAGTGCTTTAAAAGAGCTAACGTGGTCAAGAAATGGTGAGTAAAGCTGATACAGATGCCCACATACAGATCAAAGACAAAGCGGAACTTCCAAACGACATAAACAAATAATGTTATTAACCTCTCCCTCAGCCTCTCCAGCAGTGGCTCCTTTAAGATCTCTGGATAAGTAAACTGCTCTTTACAGTTACAAGTTAGGAAGTTTATAAAATAATGATCATGTCAACTGAATGCCAGACTTTTCCTCCAGATACAGTCTTTGCAGCTGTCAGTCAATGTGATGTGCAGTTCAAACAGTGGAGCCAAGAGAGAGACACGTTTCACAGAGATACTAGTAGCTACACCTACATGTATGTGCCCACATTCACACACAGACCCAGATCTTGCTCTGGAACTGGATGGGCAAATAAACACTCTTTCAAGGACATTTTCCAAATAAAGTTATGAAGAAAAACTCAGAGCAGAGAAAACACAGGGAAATAAAACTGTACAGGCAGGTTTTCCCCAGCTGCCAGCTAACTTCTTCCCACTAATTAGAGGAGGAAGTGGATGAAAAGAAAGGAAAATAAAATGATTTAGGAAATATCCCAAGTCTGAAGTTTAAGAGATACTTGTGAGGGAGAAGAATTAGTTCTATAGCTTGCCAAGCAATACAGACAAAAGCCAGCTAGAGAGAAAATTATTGCTGTTATCATTATCAGGAGGGGAAGAGATGAGGAGAAACTAGAACCTGTACTGTGAATAGAGCTCAGTCTTGATGGAGTCACCAGGAAGACATCTATGCTTTTCAGGGGATGCTGAATCAAACTAACAGTAAAAAATCAACCAAAAAAAAAAAGGTGCAGAGACTGAAGGAACGTGAACCACCCCACGCAAAACTCATCTGGAGCACAAGTAGAGACAGCTGAAACTCCAGAACCTTTTGTTGGAAAATGTCTACTGAAGGAGCAGGGGGCATTTAGTGGGAACTGGCTTTTTCACGGCAGTATTCACCCATTATTATGCCAAGGATTATTTCCTTTTATTCAGAAAATTAAAAAGGATCTAAGAAAAATGTTGATGAAAAGGCAAAAAAAAAGTAATTCAAACGTTTTCCAGTAGAAATAAAGGAACTGAGCCATTTGCCTGCTGGCAGTCAGTGTGTTCACTCATCCCCCTCAAACCAACCCTCCACCTGATCCATCTTCCCCTCTACTGGAGACTGGCCTCCCAGAGCTGCAGTGCAACTCAACCCCCTGCCTGAGATCACAGGGAGAACAACCCAGTCTTTCCAGTTTGCCCCAGCTCCCCAGGTATTTTGGCACAATTTCACTGACACAGGCCTTTTCACTTGTAAAGGAACTAAGAACTGGAAAAACTTGAGATATTTGAGGTCAGAACCAAGCATGTCAGCAAAGTTATGCTGAAAGCAGTCTTGCACAATGTCTGTGTACTCCGTGCCAGGAAGCAGTTAGTGCTAATACCCCTCCAGTTCATTAGCATCAAATAGACTTAGAAAAAAAGGGGAAAAAGAAAAAGAAAGAAAAGAAAGAAACTGGCTGTCTTTATTCCTACAGATCAATTAATTTCTTTACATACATAGTCCCCCTCCTCCCTGCCATGGTGTATCCCCCCTGCACCTAAATGCCATTGCCTCTGGCAAGGGTGTCTCTTTCACATGAGGGATTACGCTGCCTAATTGCCCTGAGCTATGGAAGCCCAGCATTGTGCTGGGTCTGCAGAGTTCCTTTAACACCCATCCCATCATCCTCTCAAGTGCAGCTGGTGTGTTTCTCAAGAGCCAGACTGGGCTGATCCCATTCTCTGGAAAAGGACACACATTGTTGCTCAGCAATGGGTGTGCTGGGAAGAAATTCTAGCTGTGGCAAGATTTCAGCAGGCAACTGCAGCCTGCAGAAAAACTGAATTCAGTTGGCTATAGCCAAGACTTATGTGGGTTCCTGGTGATCGTTCAGGGAGTCACGGTCCCTGGAGCTGACTGCACCTAGGCACTCACCCATTTTCACAGGACATTCAGCTCTTTCTTTGCCTTGAGGTCTGTCAGAGGGCATTACAGCCACCTTCGGTGTGTACTCTTTTCTGATTCAAAAAAATGAACCTCAGGGTCCTGCATGGCAGATTGGCTGTGTTCAGCCCTATGCATGTGCAGATGCTGAAACGGTCAGGATATCAAGAAATCCTGCTATGGGACATGTTCTCTGGCGTGATAAACTGGAGGACAGACATCTACATTAAGTGTCAGACTGGCACGCAGTCATACACTAGTTTGTTATAACCACTCTCTAAGTAAACTGCAAACAGTGACATAGCAAAAAGCTTTTGCAAAATTATTGTCAAACACTGAAGTGCTGACTTACTTTCCCATACAAGAACTTACTACCTCTTTTAGCAGTCCTCTGGTTTCCTCTCTACCCACTCTATCTACTTGGTGAGACATAACAAAAATTCATAATCATGTGCTTAAAGACTTTGGTGAGGTTTTCAGCCCATTTAAGTCACTGCACATAAGAGCCACTGGCTACATGTATACAGCATGCTGCCTCGTCAAGGACTTCACTGACTGAGCAAGGTTCACACTCAGCAATACATGTAACATTTTAAAAGAGTTTTTGATTTAGAATTTGTAGTATCAAAATATTCTTACTGAACACAAATGGTATTTTCAAATTCCACCAAGCTCCAAAAGCGTTTCAATCACATTGTTTTGTTCATATACATTTACAGAAGCCCTATAAATAATTAGTACCTTCTCGCAGCTTCACGCAATGTAAACCTATCCTAGATATTTCCTACTCCAGTTACTCATTTGGAACCTTTTGTACTCTCACAACATAACTCTAAGCATGTAAATTAAATGGATAAACAATTATGAGAGGTTTAAGCTGGGTTTAATGAAAACTACATGATGTAGAAATCTAGGGAAATCAGGCTTTTCACAGCTTCTGAACAGTTGTACGGATAGGGAAATTTCGGTTATTGTTTGAGTCCAAGCCTGACAAGAAAAAGGGAAAGGAATAGACTGTTGTTTAGTTAAACTCTGCACTGCAGCCTGTGTCTGGGTTGCCTGAGTGAAAGAGGGTAACCAAAAAGTCCTTGTACTGCCCAGAGCTGTGAATTCCCTCCAGCACCAGATGGGACTTAATTCAGTCCATGGAGTGGCGAAAAGATTCCAAGGCTGCTCTTTGCGGGAAAAACGAAACCCTTTCAACTGGCTAGTCACACAGCCTCTGGGCACTTGGGATTTGTTTTCTTTATTACTTTCCTGTGAGTGAGCAGAATTTTCCTTCAACAAGTCACTTGCATTTTTTACATGACACACATTAAAGCCAAGCTGACCAATACATGACTCCCCCGGGGTGCTCTCCGGGCTCGCTGCAGACACGAGGGTGATATGAAGACTGTTGCAGCAGGGCAGTTATTCCTTCCTGACACTTCGTATCCACGGCACCCATCTGTGCTTGGAGTCAAGCAGTTTTTCCTTGAGCCTTCATACCAAGATCAGAGTTTTACGAAATGAAACCAAGTATAATAATAATTCTATTCATTAAGGCTAAGGCTTGTAATGGTACTTAACCATGAAAAGATGCAGCCAGTGGGATTTTCAAATTGCCTAAGTAGATTACACATCTAATTCCCATTGACAGCCAATGGGAATTAGGTCCCAAACTCCCTTAGGCACTTTTATAAATCCTATTAGGTGTCTGTGCATCTTTGTATGCTTAAATACCTCTGTAAACCTGGGCAAGGGTGTCCTCCCATGCTCCTTACATTGCTTTTCAGAGTTTTGGTACTAGAATGAAGTCTGACCTTCCGGGTTGTCTTGCACATCTCAAGCATGAACCACAAATCAGGCGATTCTTTGCTACCTTTGGAACCTCTGACGTCAGAGCAGCACACCTGCTGAGGTGTGTCCGGAGGTTGCTCACCAGTGTTGCTGCGTTGCTATTAGAGCAACTCTTTTACACTCAGTTGTCCATCCCCTCAGCACTGCTAGAACCGGTGAGGGAGCCCAGAGCAAAGCCACGAAGCTCAAGCCTTGGGGCTTTGAACCTAAACACTCCAAAGTGCGTCCTCTTTATTTTATGCTGCCATAAACCTAGATAGAGGAGATTACAATGAAGGCACAGACCACTTGAATTTTGCTGTAGCCACAGTTGGGTTGTGTGCTCCTGGCTGAAGGACAAGTGGAGTATGTGCAGAGTACTAATCAGACTAAGCCGATTCCCTGGAAGCACAATGGTGCAATTTTTAAAAGACGACAGGCATGGTTTTTCTAAGTCTTTGAGAATGCATCCCTTACTGAAATGGCTTTGCACGATGTGAAACTAAGCAGGCCGAAGTGAAAGCAAACATTCCCCTCCTCTGAAAGGCTCCAGTGTGATCACAACAATACCAGTTGAACCCTACTCTAAGCTACAGTAGTGCTGGTGACTATTTAGAAAATAATTAACTGAACTTTACATGACATTCAGATGTTTCTTGGCTCAAATACCAGTCTATTCCTCTGCTGAATTCTAGGGATTCTGCAAACAATGAAAAATATTTGCTTAATGGTAGACTTGCATACTATGTTCTTGTTACGCTGAGTCACTGTATCTGTGAAGACAAATGCTGAAAAGAATGTGAGAGAAAACTTTACTAGATAGTGTGACGAAGATCTGTCATAAATATGAAGCAAATATGGAGCGTTTTTATGAAAATGTGTTACTGGGTTCGATGGCAGTTTTTTTCAGTTCCCCAAGGAGATTCTTCAAAGAATGTGGAAATTTCTTTCTCTTGAGATAAAATTGCTAATGTAATCACTAGAAATGTTAAACAGACTTTAGCTCTGATTATATCAGTAAGTGAAGAGTAGGCCTGAGAGTGGACTTAAGCTTGCCATTTGCGTTGCTGGCTATGGACTGAGATCAAAGTACTCACGTAGCACTTCAGAACAGTCAAGTTCTGGACACCTGCTGCTGAAACGAGTTAGAACCAGTACCCTGTTCATATCTACTCACACTATGGGAATAAAACTGTGCTAAACAATTTTCTCCAGCTCTCAGCTCTGAGATGATGCAGACTTGATGGCTGATGCTTGAGAGTGGGCTCAAACTTATGTCAGAGTGACAGTGTAAACCGATGTGCTAAATTTTTCCGTGAAAATCTGAGTAAGGAGAAGCTTGTTGCTTGGCAGCCCAAAGAACATTCCAAGACCAAACTGCCAGCTTGTAATGAGAAGGAGAAAGGCAGACAGATTATGAAAAAAAGCTTGGTTAAAACAATGGGAGTAATAAATAAATAAATAAATAAAAAGTACAGCTGAGTCTCCAGGACATTCTTGCTTTTAATGATGAGTGGAAAGGCAGATGTCTGTGTGCATGTCCACATATGTGCACGAACACAGTGCTGGAACTGGAATTTCACATATCTGAGGGAAACTGCATTCTGAACGGTCATTAAAAAATGCATATTTAATTTATTCTAGAGAATGACAATTTCTAACAAGCACCATGAGAGATCTACGAAAACAGACAGACATAGCAGAGAATTAGATGGTTGGTGAAAGAAGCAAAGATTTCAAATTTGGACATAGCAACACAGCAACTTATGAAACACTTGCACCTAATATCCATGTTCTAAAAAGCATCTATTGCCAGCCACTGTTGCCTGTTTTTTGCAAACAACAGCTGCACAGAGATGGTTTGGTTATGAAACAAATATGTGTGCAGGTGCATCCTAAAACAAACGGCTTAGATGCCATTAGCGGGGCTGGCCTTCATTTAGGAAACGGAAAATAAAAATTACCCAAAATACATGTTTCACTAAGAAGGATTTATTTGCGATCATAACTGTGGCCATGCTGAAATCAAGAAGATGGCAAATAAAAAGTACACAGATTGCACAAAGGATAATGTAATTTCAAAAGAAGAGAGATGGCACCTAGTAAATATTGGTATGGAAGGATAAACTCTGAGCAGCAGATGCACACTAGACACTTCCTCACTCAGAATGGAAAGCTGTCTTAATGACTTACCGCTTGCAGGCTTCTTACCTAACCGAGCCTTGACTGGGAATCTCTGGGCTAAACCATTTAACACACTTCTAGCATTAAATAGCTCCTACTGCCATATCATAAAAATATATCCAAATACAGAAGCATTCTTCATATATACTAAATACAAATTGCAATTAAAAAAGTCATGATGTCAGATATCTCCTCAGAAGGACTTGAGAAATTCTTTTAAACAGCTTATGCAGGATGTGTTTGTGCTCCAGAACGGCTCAGAATGGCTCAGCACTCCTAACCAGTTAGTCAAGGAGCCAAGCAGGTTTGCAGGGAAGCAGGAGTCACTTATAGCAGGTACTCAGTGGCAAAGAGCTAAATAGTTTTTGAAAGATCTGATTACTGAACGGTTCCTTTTATTGGCCATGTGCTTTCTCCATGGATGGATTCATTGGATGTGCAACTATAATTGAGTTCCGTCCCATGGGTGAAGTCCATTTGGCGACTTAAGTGCAGTCACTTGTCAGGATGGATTTTTCCACAAATGTACATTTTTCAAGTTTGCATGTCTTTTGTCAATACCTTGGCTCTCCAAGGGACAGCATGTCAACTTCCTACACTTTTACATTTGACTGGTACTGAAAATCCGTCTGCTATGGTTCTCTGAAGTCGGTTTGACGGGGAAGGCTTTTTGACAACTCCTGCCTCTCCAGAGCTCTTACCTCCTTGGTTTTGTTGGTTGTTTTTTTTCCCCTCTTCCCAATAACAGAACCTTTTATTCAGACTAGCAGCATTCATACTTTCTTCTTCTGTTCCTTTCTTCAAAAAACAGCAAGTGGTTCACAAACTGATGAACTCTAATGAACAAGTACCTTGAAGCTTAAGGGCTGCTAATATCTTTCTCAACTCAGCCCTCAACCTTCATCCACAGGTAAACATTAAGTTCACGACACAGGGAGAGACAGTAAGTAAAAGCCATGCCAGCAGGAACAAGAGAGGAATTGAAACTATTGCAAATTAAGAAAGAAGTAGAACTACTGGTACAAAATTATCCAGGCCACTATATTATGGTCTTGTGTAAGATACTTATTTTACTGGGTGGCAGTACATGCAAGACAAAATTTTAGATCTGTCTGGCAATTATTCCAGGAGGAGGAAACAGGCAGTTGGAAATAAGCATCACTTTGTTGCCAAAGCTATCCTCAAGATCAGAGAAAGAGTAGATGGTAGCTCTCAGTTTCTTCATTAGGATCTAAGAATGTGAAGGTCTCAGACACAGTAAATTTAATACTGAATGAACTGTCAAGAACCTCACAGAAGAACTTTGGAACTGCAGATAATGAATCTGTTTAATTCACTGTCCTTTTACCTGATAGTGACCAGTACCGAATAACCCAGAGAAAGAAGCTGTAGCAAATGACTGAATTCCTTGGTGGTTAAGTACACTCAATGCTACAAGAAAACGTCCACTTAAACCCCAGTGGATCAAATCTGTTTCTTGTAGACAGCACAAGAAATACATGCAGTTAATTTATGGTATTTCTTTTCACCTGACATTCCTCTCAACTTGACAATAAACCTCATCAGTTTCATCTCTTCATCATCACCCTCGGCAGCAGCAGCTTTTATGCTGGTGATGGTGCTTGCAGTTTGCTTTTGTAAAATACTAGTAGTCAACAGCAGCTTTTAAAGCCTTATTTTTGTAAAAAAAATATGAACCAGAACAACCATATTCCATGCAAGCAACTGAAACAGAAAAGAAGGAGCAGGGAAGGATGGAAGTAAAAGTTGCTAAAACACCATTTCCTCCCTCTAACAATAGTTACTCAGATGCGAACCCTTCATTGCAGGGCTTGCATTTGCATTGTTTTCCTGTTGATGCATATAAATTATTACGTGAACTGATAGAACTGAAACTCATTAAACAGATTTATTTATTATTATTTGAATGTAGAAAAATCAGCAGCACTTTCTTCCATTCTTTTCTTTGGAACATGATCTAATTAAAAATTGTGGTAGGGGAAAAAAAAAAAAAAAGCAGCATTTTAAAGCATTGTCTCCCACTTTGAGATAGAGATAGAAAGCCAGTTTCTCTGACTAAAACTGGCTGGATAATTCCAGGCTGGAGAGTCCCAGCCTGGCAGTCTGTGAAAATGTCTCCATCTACTGTGTTTAAATCCAAGTCCAGCTAAATATTCTGAAAAATGAATTTGAAGACCATCTTGTGTTGCTATGGGAGTTTTCGTTTCCAGCCAAATAAAATGAGACTAATTTTTGGCTGTTCAAACACTGCTTTCGTATCTCCCATTTTGTTTATTAGCTTGCATCCACAAAATTACATATGAACTTCAAGAGAACAAGTCGCAGTGTTCTCTGCAATGCTGACCATGTTTTACTAGCTTACCAAACAGCAGTTGCCTTGGACCGTAGTTTGAAGATCACATTGATTTGCTACTTCTTTCACTGGTTTAGGGGGTTATTTAGTGGTGTCAAGAAGGAAGCAAGACTACAAATCTTGTCCTCTCATTGTTCACATCTGATGGGAAGACATCGTAGGGCTTTGTCTCATGGGACATGTAAGATACTTATGCTACTAGTTAATGTCTACGAGAATAGCCAGACCAAAGAGAAATAAGGTCTTCAGTGAGCAATTTTCCTGTAGTTTTGTGTCTTGTGGTTGCATTCTCCTGTGTGTAAGAACAAACTCCCCCAGAAGTCGGAACACTGGTAACTGCTCTCCGAGGGGATTCCTGGCGATCCAACTGATCCCTTACTACAGCCTTTCTACTCCTGCTGCGTACTTACAGAGACATTCATATGGTATCTCCCTCCATACAGCCGTGCATTTGCACAAAACATAACTTCATATCCTTAAGCCTGCCACCTCTGTATCTAATTTGTTTGAAATTGGCTCAAGAGTAATCGCAAGGGAACTGAGAGACGCAAATACAGAAACAGCAAGATCTCATAAAGCTTTGTATCCTCATGAAATCAGGCAAACAAGACCTTTCTGGCTTAGGATCTGGCACAGAGCTGAGTGACTTGGACTACAGTCAAACTGACAACGTAACAAATTGGAACACTTATGGGCTGCAACCATACCCAAAAATTCTGACCTCACTCATTTGGCATGTGCTTCTGGTTCAGCCCTGTTCTGCTACCAGTTTTCTAACTCTGGCCGCTGTCACAGGAATCTTGGAACTCGAAACCCAGACCACTAACCAAGACAAACCTGTCAAGAGCTGACTGTTACAAAAAGCAGGCAGTGGCCTGTCCTTTTCTCCTCCTCCTGTATAGTTTAAATGCTAGAGAGAGATGGATCGTCGTCAGTGGGCAAAAGAACTTACTGGAACAGCTGCAAAATAGCAAATATCAGCAACAATCCGGGCTCTAGATTCTTACAATATACTGAAGCTAAAACAAAAGACTAAGGAATCTGGAGATAAGTTTGCGTGAGAAGAATGAAGATCATGCATCATTCATCTAAGAGAAGAGAATTCGGCTCTGAAGATCAGTTCTCAAATACAAACTCCTAAATTTCCCCTGGAAAGTACCACCACAGCCACTTAAAGGAGGTGTCTAAGGACATGTCAGAGACAGCTGTGACATCAGGATATAATCCAGAGGGGTTTTCCCCATACTTTAGACTTCTAACAGAGGGAGCATTTTAAAAACTGTAGTTCCAAAGCCTCTGCAAAAAAAGTGTTAGAGAATGCCACATTATCAACCTGAAGGAAAGCTCAGAATATCTAATATCAGCCATTAGTTGGCAATCCCCAAACCCCACATTTTTATCCTAATTTGGAGCCATGCATACACTGCCAATTGCTAATGTGGGAGAAAATGAGAAACCAAAAAAACCCCAAGTAGCTCTGTAAAAAGTGGAACTAATAAAGACTGCTTCCCTGGGGACATTTGTCTTACAGTTGATTGGTTTGATAATTAAATGGTAATATTTTGGCAGTGGGAATTCACCCCTTTCTAGACATCAGGGAATCCACAACAAAGAGCAACATTGTGAATGCCCTAGGCACAGGAAAAGCCAGAATTTACTGCTTACTGGACAATGGAGAAGAGAACCTTGACCTTAAATGCTTTAAAGGCTGAGCTCAGCTTGCACCACTTTTTCAGGAGCAGTAGCAAAAAAGGCCTCTCCCATTTTGTCATTTATTTTCAGGAAACTTGTAAGAATTTTGCATAGATTTGTAATTCACTTTGAGAACTAATCACCTCTGCCTCCTCTAAGGGAAATGGTTCAGCCACTGCAAAAGATTGTGAGGAGAGAGTGAAATCCACAGTATGGAATCAACCTTCATTCCCTCAGGCTAGAAAATCAAGCAGCACTAAGGGCTGAATGCAGACTGATGTTAACATTCTATACAGCCACCCTGCGGGGAGTTCCTGCAGAGAACTGCTGGTGTTATGCTGGCAGAAGCTGTCCGAGTTGTCCTCCCAGCTTCTGAGATAAGTCATCACCTCTGCCCCACTCGCAGCCTTCCACAAGAATAACATGGGCAGTTGTAGTCTTGGCTCTCAGGCTTAAAAAAGGATCATTTTTACTTCTTAAAAAAAACAACACAAAAAAAACCCCAAACACCAACTTTGAAGAGGTTTGCCACCTACATTCCTTTCCAGTGAATCAGTCAGGTCTAGGACATGCAAATGCTGTTAGTAAATGGGTGTAACACCTCAGCGTAGGGGAAGGAGGGCAGTCTTAGAATGCTGAGATACAAGTTGCAAGAGCACACCTCAGTCCTTTTCACTCTCCCCACACTTTGCACAGGAGATATTCACGGCCAATATTCCTTGCTACTGCCCGCACCCCGGTATTCCCTCCTTCTGATCTGAGTGTGATACAGGCTCGGGTGCTGAGTGGTGGAAGCTTTACAGGCAGTTTTATGGCCATGGAAGCAACCGGAAGATTTTGCCATTTTTACCAGAGGCAGAACCATTCTGTGCCAGAGCACATTCTGAAACAGCCCACCTAGTGACTGTCTTGTTTGTAACGTGGTATATTTGTGTGTTGGGAATGTGTTGACTAATTCTTAGAACAAACACACTTTATGAAATTCAGACTTCATCTGTGTAAGTGGGTAAAAGTGGAGCTTTATGAAATCGTGAAAACAGACACTGCTTTAAATGAAAAGTTTGTTTCAGTCTGTGCCACTGCCTCCCCCCCGTCATAATGTGAATTTCCTTGACATCCCTCTTTTTCCCCCGACATTCTAACTGTAAATTAATCACTGACTTGGACATCTCTCTACTGTGCATTAATATGGTTAGTATTAACAACAATATTGTTCTCCAGGCATTTGGAATGTGCAAGACTTTTTGTGCACCAAATGGCCCATATTAACTTTTGGAATGGCCAGGTGCAAACTCTATTGGAGTGTTCAAATTAGTTCAATTTCTCTAACTGCTTCTCCTGTAATTGATGGCTCAAATTATAATAAAGTACAGTTCTTCTGCATGATATATGTTACAACTACTACCTGTTATGCTGAATATTGCATTGCTTTGAAACTGCATTACCCTTACCTACAGTGATCTGATCTTTCTTTTAAAGGAACTACTTATGAACCAGAAAGTGTCTTCACATCACTCAAATTATACATATGCTCATGCACTTTATCGGTAGCTGACAGAATGGGGATGGCAAAATTACTGTCAGTCATGTTGCATTCAATCTCACATAAAGACCTGCTCTTTACTATACCTTAAAATTGACAATAAATGCCAGTCGTCTCTCCTTGCCCCATTACTGCATCCAGACATAGCTAGTAATGCTTAAAAGATATGCATCTTCATCTTAACTGCTTTTAAATTCCAGCTTCATTGTCTCTTTCTTTTGCATATACTGTTATTCTCCTATGCCTCCATCGAAAATACTCTCTCTTTACTATTCTCTTTTCCTGGTGCATGATTATAGTGGGCTGTGATTTTTTTCATGCAGAAACCAAGATTTGTAAAAAAGCAAAGAATCAAATCAATCAGATCCTGACAGCTTATTGACCCCTACCTGTTTGAATGAAAACAGGAAGGAATGGGAGGATTTATGTTGGGGGTATGTGCACCTTCAGGTGTGGCTGGTCTCGACCTTGAAAAACTGCCCCTTGCAGCCCATCATGAGTTGGCAAGTCTGTTCCAGCACTCAGAACTCTGGGAGCTGCTTGCAGCTGCTCAGGGAGACCAGCACTAACAAAAACATCAAATTCATTGCACCACAGCAGAATCAGGGGAACTTGCAGTTCATCTGAAATGTATTTAGAAATTCGATTTCGATCCAATGTGGACTGAAGCCAAATTTTAAAATAACATTTCTAACAAATCAGAAAAATCCTGTTTCTGCAAGCTCCAATTATAATACTTTATATTATTTCTTCTTTAAACAGAGATTATAAATACCACCTTCTATTCCTGAAGACCGATGTTCTCAGTTTATTCACAGAAAAAAATGATGGGCAGATATCAAAGCGCGAGAATCCTCACCCAGCTTGCTCTGGCAGGTGTTACAACATGGAATTAAGGGTCTCCCTCCTCTCAGTCCACAATGGAAACGCACATGGCAATGTATCCTACATTTGTGGGGGCAACAGAACTGGTGCTGAGTTTAGCTAAACACCAACCACAAACAGACAGCATAGATGTACTGCAGATTAAAATATCATCTCAGTGTTCCACAGCATTCAAAAAGGCAAACTGTGTTATGAACTCCTATGAAGAGAACTGAGAGAAAAACATAAACCATCACTAGGCTGTTCAGCATCTTCACCACTGCATGCAGTGCGCATTCTTCCCCTTCAAAGTGATGCAGCAGAACTGAAAAGTTACGGCACAACTGAACAAACAGAAACTAAGTATTCTGCACGTCTTGGGCACAGCGAAGAAAACAGTGCATTAAGAAATCTACAGATTTCAAACTCGCAACTGACAAGGAAACGAGCGACAAGGAATTGTTACATACCAATTCTCATAATACTTGAACCAATAATACTATTAAGCAGATAATTTAAAACACACAAAAGGAGCTATTTTTTCACACAACAGATATAACACAGAATTCATGCCACACAGTATTTTTTAAGCTTATCTAAAGGATTCAAAAAGCAATCAAATTCATAAAACAGAAGTCCATTCAGTGCTCCTAAATAAAAAACTTCACCACCAATACCCCAGAACCAAGTCCCTAAACCACAGAAAATTGAAAATGGGAAAGATGTACCTGGGGATTGATCCATCCACATACAATTGGATGTCAGAAAATGGGCAAGTGATCAGCTCTTTAGCTTTCCTGAATAGTTCAGGGAACCACCAACTTTTGAAAGAGGAGACTGTTATTTGAGCAACAAGTGCAGCTGCAACCAGTCTTTCACATGTCTTTTTTTGCTTGCTTTGACTAAACAATTAAGAGGCAAAAAGTTTATGTTGTCTTTGGGTAAAAGTTTAAAGATGCATAGTGGCTTTAGGCAAAATATGTTCATTTATAACACAAGCACACAAACAAGAAATATACATGAAGAATATGATATTGACTAACTGTTCATGTCCCCTGATGAGCAGAGACTTCCACTTCTCTTAAAAAAAAATCTCCCCCCATCATGGCTGGTCTTTCAAAACTCTATATTAAAAACAAGTTGCTAGAGAACAAAAGCAAATGTATGTAATGAAACTGTCTGACAAACCTGATTGTAACGTTGCTTCACTGACTACACTGCTCTCATAACACCCAGGGTGCTGCGATTCCTCTTCAATACCCTGCTTAGGCGGTATCTGAAGATGGTCTTGCAGTGCTTGTTGACAAGTATGTTAAAACAGTCAATACTCTCCTGAGGCAGCTTTAATGTACGTGAGTGTTCCCGGACGTTTTGCCAATTGACTTGGTCTTTCTGGAGAAGTGGAGACAAGGTTCCTGCACGTACTGCACCCGGATGGGCTGTTCTACCTCAGTGCACATCCTACGCCCTTTCCAGGGTGGCTTTTTTTGCAGATATCCCGGGCTGGGCCTGCAGGAGGAATCCAGAAAGCCCACCCGAAATTCACTGCAGCAGGTACACCAGGATAGCACAGAAAACAACAATGCTGCTCTTAATTGAGCTCCTCACAGTAAACGCAGCTTATGAAACCATATTCTAGTCAGACGTGGGTTTTACACCTGTGTTTTGTGCTTTAACCAGCTATTTGCTCGCCCTTTTCTCCCTCCCGTGTGCCTCGCCTCGCCGCGGGTCAAGTTCATCACGAGCTGGACGTTACAGCTGTGTGAGGGCGGGTCAGAGCCGGGATGCACCTGCACCCCGAGCCGAGAAGAGCGCAAAGCCCCGGTTCCACCGCTCCGTGACGGCGTCCACGGAGCCCGCACGGCGCGGCCAGGCCCGGGGCGCTCAGGCGAGGCCAGGCCAGGCCCTCCCCGCCCGGGGCCTCCTTAGCACTACAACTCCCAGCAGGCACCGCGCGCAGGGGCCGCGCGCTCCACCGCAGCCTAACGTTCCCAGCGGGCTCCGCGGCCGCCGCGCTCGGCTCCCAGCGGGCTTTGCGGGGAGACTACATCTCCCGGCGGGCCGCGCGGCCACGAGACCCTCCATTTCCGGGAGCGGCGCCGCTTCCCTCGCTCGGCAGAGGCGGCGGCGCGGAGCGGAGCGGGCCTGGCTGGGCTGGGCTGGGCGGCGGCGGCTGCCCGGAGCGCGGCGAGCGGGGCCTCCTGGGGCCGGCGGCGGAGGAGGACAGCGAGGCCGGAGAGGTCTCCGGGCGGTCGTCGCCATGCTGAATATGTGGAAAGTGCGGGAGCTGGTGGACAAGGCGTGAGTACGGCGGGGGGCGGGCGGGCGGGGCGGAGGGGCCGGGGGGGCGGCTCGGTCGCGGCCCCCCGAGCGGGCCCGGGCTCCCCCCGCCCCACGCACAACATGGCCGCTGCCCCTCCCCCTGCTGAGGTGGCCGCCTCACACCCACTCGGTGCCCGGCTGGCCCCTTCCTTGCCCGCCGCCGTGTCTGCTCCCCGAGGGGCTGCCCGGCGCGGCCCCCTGCCCGGCCTCTGGGCGCGGCGTTGGCCCCTCCGGCAGCCAAGGGCTGCTTACCAGGTCGTCTGTGGCCTTTCCGTGCTGGCTGGCTGCTCTCCCGCCCCTCTTGGGCTCGTTGGGCCCTCGCAGATCTTGGCGAGCTGCCCTTCTTTGGGTACCCCCTTGTCTGCCAGGGTGCCGGGGCGTGTGTGTCCGTTTTGGTACGTGAGCCCTTAAAATCCATCTCTGCTGAACTGGCACCTGCCGTGGCCTTTGGGCCCTTTAGGAAGAAACAGACCAGTCGCTCAGAGAAGGAGTGAAGAACCACCTGTACAGCAGTAGAATTTCAAGAGTGCTTCCAAAGTCACCATATGCTCTCTGAGCGTTTTCCTCCTCCCTAAGCTCAAGTCCCTGCGGTAACTGCCATTGACAGCTCACCCCTGGGCCTTTCCGAGGTGGAGCATGATAGTGAGTGAAATGTGCTATCCCACCCCTTAAACATTTAAATAGCTCAAATATTTGCAAGTTTATTTCCTTCTCTAGAACCTCCTCTCACTACAGGTTGGTTGCGGTCTTGGTTATCGTGCTCATCGTGTTGCAGCTTGAAAACGTGACGTTATTGTTACGTTTCTCAGCCACTCCTTTATTTTTGGCATGAGAAAAGCTTGATATGGTGGAGAACTTAACAGAGATTTTGTTTTGCCTCCTTAAATAATAAATCTTTAGGACCAAGCCTGTAGCATGTTTCCATGAATTGTGGACTGTGTAGAAGAGTAACTGAAGCTCTGTAGGTTAGTCTGTACCAGGTGAGATTGCATGAACTAATAGTTGTGTCTGGCCTTAGAAGTCACAGGGTGAAGACTGAGGTTCCATTTTGAACTTCTTAAACTGGTCTGCTTTATGTGTAAGCTTAAAGACACCAAACTGAAGAGAAATGGCAGCTTATTAATCATAATAAAATATTTTGTTTATGGTGCTGTAGATAGACTTTTTAGGGCCAGGAATCAGATGACCCTTAAAAACCTTTGTGAATTACACTTCCCCTGAGGAGGCTGTTTACTTTTTACAGCTTCTTGCCTTCGAAGTCAGTCCTTGGTAAAGTAGTTTTAATAATGTAGCAAACGAGGTATATAGTAGGATAACCCAAGTAGGCCTGTCTTGATTTCCAGGACTAAAAAAACACTGTCAGGGAAATCAAGTTTTTCTAAGTTTTGCATGTGTAATTTTATTTGTACAGGATTAATGATTGCTATAGCATTATAACATTGTCACCGGTTTTAAAATGTTTACTTTTAGGGATGTTTCATAAGGTATTAAGCCAAACAGTACGCCAAAGTCTGGTTTGGAAAAGCCATTCAATTTCCAAAACAGTTGCAAGAAGTGAATATTTCAAATAATGAAACCCATTTTTTTGAATAAACTTCAGTTCCTGGGAATAACATTATCGAAGTAAAGCAAATTGTGTATTTAAAAAAAAAAAGGAAAAAGGGGGGAGGCAGGGAGCAAGTGGAGCCTGCAGAGTAAATAGTGTTTAGAGGCATCAAAATCAATAGTCCCATTGTATGTGGTGCAGATTTGTCATAATGTCTTCTGTCTTAAGGCCATGACTTACAAAATTCTCTGCAGAAAAGACTGAGTGATATTATCTCTGATCTGCCTCATAACCACTGATGCTGTAGCAGGAACGTACTGAACTTTAACAAGAAATTCTCTTTCTTAGAAATGGAATATGATTATATGAGGATTTTGAAAAAGGCCAAATAGCTTGAAATTTTGCTAGTTCAAGCTTTGATAGCTCTGAGTGGTTCCTGGCTCTTCATCGTGGTTCTCCATTCAGGTGATACTTAACGTGAATAAGTTGAAACTCTAAGATGATAGTTTTTATCCTTATTTGGGCTTCAGGCAGCTGAGAGCTTCATTAGGTCAGAGCTGTGTCAAGGTGGAGGACTTATTAAAGAATTTTCTTTTTTTTTTTTGTTATGTGAAAGTTCAGTGATATATAGTTAAATTACTATTAATTTTTTTTCAATGTCTACAAGCTACTTTAACAGCAAAAAACTCTCAGTTAAAATGGTAACCTATTAAAATTCTTCAGAGTTTTAGAACCTAAAAATAAGTTAACAGCGGGAAAATACACAGGAAAAAAATCAAGTTTTTAGTTAGTATTGTTGAAGCATTATTGCTATTTATGTTTTCTTCAGTGTGATAGAAATTGATCAATCAAGTTTATTAGATCAGTTCTACTTTGTAGTTCTCTTCATACTGGAATCATCTCTAGTATTTGTACTTTTTGTTTAATAAAGTGCTTTTATTAGTTACAATTGACTAGTAATACCTTCTTTCTAGCTAGGTGGGGCTTAAACCAAGTAAGAAATAAAGCCTGTCTGTGCCTAGTAAAATTTGTTTGCTTTAAGCTTTATTCTTGCAATTTCTAAATAAATGTCAAGCTTCTTCCACCCTCCAGTTTCTTCCCAGGTGCTGCAATGTATCTGAGAATGTGTGGAATTATACTGAGTTTCTGCTGAGTTTCTGGTTAGTTTATAGTTTAGAAGGTGTAGGTGTACACTTATTTTTTTCTGGATTAAATTCTATTTCACATTATTATGTGAATAAGTTAACTTCAGAAGGCAGGGTGGTTTTTTTGTTTTTTTGGGTTTTTTTTATGTTCACTTGTATAAGTTCTTTTTCCCCAGCAGGTCAAAACTGAATTGGAAAGTCAATAAAAGAGTTGAAAAATAAATGGAGCCCTCTGTGCTCAACTTCTGGTTGCTTTTTAACAGTAGCCTCAGTTGAAATGGCAGAGGTTTCCGATGGCTTAAGTCCAGGGTGGTGCTTGATGTGAAGTTAGTGAGTCAGGTGTCAGCTCTGAGTCACTCCTGAAGTAGACTTTTTGTTAGATTCTGTTTTGTCAGACTTAGGTCAAGTCTGCAGTAGAAATATATAGCCGAAGTGTTATACGTAAGAGGCGTCCAGTTTTTCTTACTTAACGAGCTGTGCATCAACATCCTAACGTGACAAAGTGCAGAGGCACACACCACGTGTGTGAGATAGCTGCTGGAGTGTGAGCTCTGCGGACATTTGGCAGGTGGGAAGGGGCTGTGCTGCTCGCCAGCCATCCCACCGCTCTGCTGCGCGAGGGCTTTTGCACCTTGGGCACCGAATGACCTGGGGACAGCAGTCCCTGATGTTCTGCGACTCCCACAGTGGGGTTCAGGTTACCCCATGCCTGCTCTGAAACAGCCCTGTAGTTGTGATAGGACTTCAGCAGGCATTGCAACCGGGCTGCTAGAGAGCTGCAGGAGACTAAGGATCTGCAGGTCGACCGGTACTGTGTAGAAGCAGCTTATTTTGAAATGCGATCATTTTATTGCTGTAGGTGCATCTGTATTTTGATAATCGAACTATCAAAGGCCACAACCAAGTATCTCCCTACTGTGTGAGCACAGAACTGACAACAGGTATTGTAATCCCTGAGACACAGTTCTGGAGTCCTGGCTGCAGAAATCTCGAGTGTTATGCAACTTGTTAACTTCCTTTTTCAATCTTGTTAGACAAGTATATATTGTGCTTTCTGTTCCATGTGGAATTTCTGGAGGAGTTCTACAAAGAAAGCCCATGGCTTTTTCAAAAGAAGACAAGGAGTATTAAGAAACCTTGTTGAAACAATTTTTAGCTTGGCAGAAGCAGGAAGGTATTAGCGTGGTCTTCCGGCCAAGTTCAAAACTGAGGCCATCGTAGCTCTCTCTAGTTTTGTTGAGTTTGCTTTTTGTTGAAGCAGAATTGGCCAATTCTTATTTTCCTGAAATGCTGCTGTTGGTTCCTAACCTAGCACATGTTTTTTCTGCTTAAAGCAGAAGACAGTATTTGTGCATAAGTGGTTAGCAAGGCTAGCTGGACTCCTCATAGCAGTCATTCTTCTCTTAAAATGAGGTGTCATTGTAACTTAATGTTTTTTGCTGACTAGTCTCTGTCACAGATATGTGGGACATGCACTAAGCAGGATGGGAGACCTTTGGAGCCATTGAGATTAGACTGCTGCCTGTGTCACAATGTGATGAGACTTTACAGCTGTTTTCTTTAAAATTTCTTTGCCTTTCGTAGCTTTTGTGATTTTCTGCATGCATGACCAGTATGTGAGCTCATTTCAAGCACCTTCCGCATGTCAAAGGGTAAGAAACAGTCTAATTAAAACTTCAGTGAAGGTGACAGATCTGTATCTAGTAAGGACAGTGTGATCCAGATGTTCATTTGAATTAGTCAAGGTGGGCGAGATAGCTGTCACTGACTTTCTGAGCTTCCTGGATGTGTACTTAAAATGAGGAGAGAGTCTGTGAATTTCTTGCCGGTATTAGGAATATGACAGCTGTCATCCTCCTGGTTTTTCCATGCCCCTTCCACTTCAGTTGTTTATCCACCTATCTGAGTCCTAACTGTTTGGCTGGTACTGGTCTTAGCCACACCTTTCTAGTGACCCAGCAGGAATGTATTTGCACTCCCTCATGTTGTACAGTGGAAGTGTTAGAGCTGAGTTTTTATACAAGCCTAATGAATTGCCCAAGTATGTAGTGTATTTTAAGCTGTTTTTAAATGGAGAGGAAATTGTCTTGTTTAGAACTGATTGTAATGCTTGTGTGAATACTAAATGCTGGAAGCATGTATAACACTTCAGAATTTATTTGTAGAGTTATCCACCAGGGTCCTCTATTATTTGTCCTGATGTTACATCTGTGCAAGGAGGAGAGATTCTTAGTGGAAAAGGAAGGATTAAGTTGCTGCTGACATCAGCTCCAATACAACTAGTAGGGGAAAAGTTCTTTTGGTTGATAAACAGTGTGTTTTCTTTAGTACTTCTAATTGTACAAGCTGTAAAGAGATGGATAAATTATTGGTAGAATAGGAGTGAATTACTACTTCAATTGTCACGGCAATTCCTGGCTGTTGTAGCCTAAAGCATGGCATGTAAATTAGACCTTGCACTTCAGCTGAGGAGTAGAGGTTTCTGGATTAGCCCCGCTTCACAGATGAAGAAAATTAAAGATAATTGTGTCAAGTAAACCAAGTCACAGTGTGGTGATAAGTTAAAACTGAATTTGCTGACTTCCAGTCCCATGTTGTCTGCTGGCTCATTCTATGTCTGCATTATACTTATTAAGATGGTAAATGCATACCAGTAATTCACCCTACAATTACATGACTTACAGTTAACTTTCAGTTGCTTATTGCCTCTAGTATGCTCACATTCGACTAACATATAAGCAGAATTCTATGGCTGCTCATCTTGGGGATTTTAAATTCTCTTGCTTAACTCCTTTCCTGTTTTAATATTCCTATAATTGTTCTTGTTTACAGGCGGTTTTCATATGGTTCGTGGATTTGTCCACCCAGACTATTGAGCTCTTCTATGAAGTGCTATTTGCTGGTTTAGTAACAGCAGGTATTATGGTAAATGATCCATCATATGATATATCCAGCAAAAGGGTAAATACTCTCTAACACTAGTCCTTTGCTGTCTGACCTTCCTGTAAACTCCCTTGCTCCAGTTGCAGGATCATTTAGTTTTCTTTTATTTAAGATTTATTTTGGTTTGCATAAGCAAGGTCTTCAGAGCAATGAAGGTTTCCATCGTTTTCTGTAAGGGACAGTTAACCCTCACTGCATGAGTTATCCTCCTATTGCTGCTAAAGGGATGTCCTGCTGGTAATTGCTTTAAGAACAGCATTTTGTATCATTATTACAAGCAAGGTGATGATCATTATCTCCAGTCCTACAAGGGCTTGTCCTCCGCCTCGTTACTGGAGAGAGAGAGAGAAGAAATAGTCTTGGGAATGCAAAGGAAGGCTGTATTTGAACATATCATTTGGCTCTGCGTTTGCCGGGCACTTGTCACGGCACTTATTTCATAGGGCTTTCTTCCTTCCTTTAAAAAAAAACTACCAAAAAGTTGCTGGTTTTAATAAGGAGTAAAAAAAATGGTTATAGTCTTTGGGCCATGTAATTCAGTATTGGTGATAAGCATCTTTCAAAGCATTATGCTCTGTTATCACATGTACATAGATATGTCATTCATTTGTTTGAATATTCAACTGGTGGAGTAATTAAAAGTAGGCGAATATTACAAGCTGAAGTATATATCGAGAGTTAGCATGAGGTAGTTGAGACCAAACAACCAGATTCCATCACCACGCTGCAAGTGGTGCTTTCTTGCCTGCTCTTTCAAATATATTGTTGCTGCTTTGCACCCTGTGGAAGCTAACAATAGTTTGTATTGTGTTGCATAAGCCTGGCTAAGGTGTTAACCTTATGTATTTTCAGGGCATCTGAATAACGTGTGTATGTGTGACAAATTCCATGTCCTTGGAGTATTTTTAAAATGTAGCTTTGCATTGCTTCACCAGAAATAAGAGTAGGCTTCTGCTTGGGGAGTAAATGAAGCTGGTCAAAGATAAGAGCCTTACCTACATCACTGCGTGCAACTGTGGTCAAAAGGATCAAGGTTCTTAATTCGGTTCTGTGCTAATTCCTCTTGGTTGTGTTGCCAGCTAGTGTATTAGAAAATATTATCTGATTTGCATAATTATTTCATATACAAGGTATAATTACTTCCAAAGCATTGTGCAGATGTGGAACATGCTGCTGCTTTCTCTCCTTGGGCTTGCCTGTTTCAAGGTGCAATTCCAAGCATTGCGGTGGTCCTAAAATGCAGTCTTGAAATTCTAATGTGATTCTTGTATCTCATATCTACCTCCATTCATTTCAAGTTTTAAATTAATTTCTGTGTTTGTGAGAAAGATAAACTTCTGTAAAAATAGAAAGACAAGATGTTGAAGAGTGAGTGAAGGATCATCTCTTAGAGGTGTAGGTTTAGAACACAAAAATGCCGTGATCTTAAGAGTTGTATTATTAATTTTGGAACTTCAGTTGCTTTTTTACTAGCAAAGATGTACAATAGCGTAAATTTCTGTTTGAAGTTGACTGGTTTATAGGCTGTTTAAATGCTTGTCTTTTTTAAAAAAAATCACAAAGCAAAACTGATACAAGGCAAGAAAATGAAAAACTGCATTAGTAGCAAGTGTACCAAGTGAATAGACAGCTTTAGTATAGCTAAAACCTTGTTTTAAGGATACTTGGTGGTCTCTTCAGAAGGAGCAATTGTGTAGGAGAGCATAACTTTAATGACAAAACTGTCCCTCTCTCTTGCCTCTGAAAAATAAAAAATAAGATCTGATTCTAACTGGGGTACACTTTATTTTTTAGGTACAAGTGTCTGTTAAAATAAGGTCGTGTGAAATTGTAGCAAGTTGGTATTGCACTTCTTTCTGGAAAACTGTTTAGGCTGTGATTCTCGAAGTACTTTTTTCAATAACGGTGTTGGAGTATTCGTTACTTATTCTTGTGTCATATGCTGTGTAAGTATGGTGGTTTGGGTTGCTGTGGGGTGAACTGGGTAGAAGAATGGATCCAGTTGGACGTTTTCTCTCTTCCTTTGTCTCTCTCCCAGAAGGACTTTGTAGGTTATTTTTTCAGTTAGATTAGTTCCCTAGATTTGCTTGCCATACAGCTGCAGGAGTGTATCACACATCTGAGGAAGCAGTGTTAAGATGGGAGGGAAGGGGAGAGGAATCGTTAAAGGTGGTGTAAGTGGAGGTCACAGGAACACATGGCTGAGTCTCTCCTTGTCGTTGCCCTGAAATGTCAAACACTGTCAGCACTATCACAAAACAAAAACACAGCCTAAGCCGTGAAATCTTAGGTTGTAGTTTTGCAGTCAGTGTCAGCGTAGGCTGATGGTAAAAGAGGTTTCACAGCCTTCTGTCTGCCACAGACTGCACGCTTCTCCTTCCCTTTTGCTGGCACTAGCATGCTTTCTGCTTGGTGAAAGAATCTCTCAGACTAACCAGTTGTTTTTGCCAATTTAATTCTCCACTGGATTGGTTCCCTGGTATAGTCAGCTCCATGGTCACACAAATATTTGGACTGGCATAACAGAAGGAACGGTATTGGGGTAAGAATAAGTGACGGAGGCCAAAGGAGGGCAAGGTACAGGGTTCGTGCTTGAAGTACACCCTCAACCTGTGGTTTCACGAGCAGGTTGAGGAGCTCCAAGGTTATTCTTCCACTAAGAGAGAACATCCCACTTTTGTATGTGGCTGTTCACTGTCTTTGCCTTCCTTATGCTGCTGTGGTGTAGTTCAGTGTTTGCTTGTGCTATCTTGCTGATAAAGCCAAAAAGAACCCACAAGGTTCTAGGGTTCATAACTGCTTTGGCAGCGTGCTGTGTAAGCAGCTGCTGATGGCACCGCAAGCACTTGTGTCGGCAGGGCAAAGGACGGGAAGATAGGCGGGGACACTTTTTGAGTGGCAACATGCTTTTACATAACTTTGTTATTTGAAACTGCACCGTTAGTGGTTTGTTAGGTGCAAAACTGCTCTAAAAGACCACAAATTTAAGTTCTAAGTTTAAATTTCTTCAAGTTACTCTACTGTTTGGTATACCACTATTTCAAGCTCCTGAGCTAACCTTATTGTGTTTGTATCACTGTTGTGTTGGGAGATGTGCATCAATGTTTCTGGTTCCACTCTCAGGTCCCAGATCTGGAAGAAAGAATGTAGACTGAAATGTATTTTTGTGTCTTGTGTGATGCTACTTTGTATGATTCAAGCTGGAAGTCATCTCAGGATCCACCAGGTCTTCATGTGAGATGCTTTCAATTCAACTTAAAACTGCGACTAATTATATTACAGATACTGGTGGCATGTATTTCAGCTACTGGAGTGGTGAGAGTGGTATTCTATGTAGACTGTTACTGTAAATAGATTAAAACTTTTTGAATGTGTTTGTTTACCACTAAAAATGAAACTAATGTAACCATGTGAGTGTTGTTAGTGTGTATTTATGTTTTAAGGAAACGATCTCAAAGCTGTTGTACTTTTCCTTGTACAAATAGCATGTCTCATCCTAAACAGTTAAAAAAGACTGCATGCTTAATAGATATTAACTGGTTCATTTGGGATACAATTAGAAATATTAGTGTATATTCAACTTGTTTAATGAGACTGACCTGCATTTTCTTTTTTTAATCCATTACAATAATAATGAGACCTATTGGGAGTTAGGGAGTACATTTTTTTTCTTTGCTTCATTCTGAGTTATAACAATAAATGTTTTTCTTGCTGGTTGCTCTCCCCATCCTGTCAAGCTGGTTAGAAACATCCCAATTTTAATGTTCCTGTATATGATCCTGTGAAGAGAGATGAGGGAAAACCCCTCTATTCAAAGGTGTTTATTGTCTAAATGAAGTAGCTTCTATCACAGTGGTTTGTCTCTCCTTGCAATGAAACAGATGATGGCATTTCTTGAGACAGCTTGAAAACTTAGTGCTAATAGACTTCTAATTGGAAAGTGGAGTCTCTTAGCCTTTAAACTACCAGTGTCAGGTTTTTGTTAATTACACAGTAACTGTAACTTCTGTAGCTGCAGACATGAGATCATAAAAATCCAGTAGTTTTACCACTAGTGAGTAAATAAATAGTACCTGAATTGAACCATAGTAGAATTGGTTTGTTGTAAATACACAGTGTAATTTGAAGTTATCATCTGTATTGTGGACAGGAACTAGAAACTGGGGCTCTGAGGCAAATGAAACAGCTCTCGTTACCTTTTTAGGACATAAGAGTTACTTGATCTCCTGGAAGAACCAGTTTAACAAATGATACCTATGAAAGGAGAGGAAACGTCATTATCCTCCACAAATAAACATGGCCTGGCATTTTGAAAGTTAATTTGTATGTAATTTGCCAGGCTCATTCGACAAAAGAGCACTCGCTTTGAGTAAAAAAGTATCTTTGTGAACTTGTGGATTTTTAGTTTGCCAGGCTACCCTTCAGCATTGTTTCATGTACCATGAGCCTCATCTATAATTCTTATATCAATTGAACTGTTTTGATGTGCTTTTGATTATATATGGCATGCTTATACCCTATAATAAGATGTTATGGGAGAAATAGTGAGGAAGTGGCTGGTTGTCAGAACTGCTTGTCAGAATAACTTTGTTATGAGTATACTAAATTAACTTGATCAACTATTTTAATCACAGAATGTTATGGCTTGGAAGGGATCTCAGAAGATCATCTAGTCCAACCGCCCTACCAGAGCAGGTGGGTTTTGAAAGTCTCCAGAGAAGGAGACTCCACAACCTCCCTGGGCAGCCTGTACCGGTGCTCCGTCATGCTCACAGTGAAAAAGTTTTTCCTAATGTTTTTGTTGAACCTCCTATGCTGCGGCTTGCATCTGTTGCCCCTTGTCCTGTCGTTGGACATCACTGAGAAGAGCCTGGCTCCGTACTTCTGGCACTCACCCTTTACGTATTTATAAACATTAATGAGGTCACCCCTCAGTCTCATCTCCAAGCTAAAGAGACCCAGCTCCTTTGGCCTTTCCTCATAAGGGAGATGAAGGCCTCCAGTTGATGAAGAAAAAAGTAGTTCTTATAGGTCTATTGTATGGGACGTATATCTGTTACAAAGGGTATCAGTCTTGGTATAAGTCTGATTTTAAGAGACTGAAGAATAAGGTGGAATATAGAATATTTTTCTTTCAGAAAATTTTGAGTGAATCTGTTCTGTCAATATCCCATTTTAAAACAGTGTAATTAGCAGGACTCTGTTGTAGGCCAAGCACAAAATAACGCAGACGTGGATCAAGGAATTGGCAATATGCTGAAGAAGACTTTTTTGGACCGAATTAACAAGAAAACTGTGTCAGCCAGTCAGTCCCAATGAACTGAAAATTCAGAACTAAAGGTGTAAGGGCAGAGCAAGAACAGGAGCAGGACTTGATGCTGTTTGATGTCCTTCCACCCAGGTGGATGGAGGAGAGGCACGTGGGCAGGAAACGTGATAGCGATGGGTTACTTTGCGTATCCTTCGTAGGTTAGATTGCCTCAACATCTTGTACTGAGAACTGAACATTTAGATGACCAGTGACTGATTCACCAAAAAGCTGGTAAGAAAGGTAGAAGTGGTAAACCTTGTCTTGATCGTGAGCCGTGCATGGATTCTGGTTCAGGATATTACTTTCAGAGCCCCTCTGTAATAGTAAGCATACAGCACTTGGATTAAAAGTCTTTGTGAGCAACAGGAGCATAGAGAAAAAATATTTTGGGGTGCATTTTTCAAAAAGGTTGCTTACATAAAAATTGAGAAATTTTTTTTTTAAATAAAAAAAAGCTTTCAAGAGTGTGCTCAAGAATGGAATTCTTGCAGGTGATATGGAGGTAATGAAGAAGCTATATTGGTGGCTCATAACAAAACTCTTACTGCTTCTCAAAGTGATGACAAAGAAACAGTATTGGTGATGAGGAAGGTTAAGGAAATAAAGCAAAACCACGTTTCAGAAAGCTGAAATGTCCATTTGAAGAAAACACGAAGTTTAGAATTGCTGATTATTCCCATGTAAAAACAAAAGTTGAGGAACAACTTGTGAAAGGCATACAACCTAGTTCAAAGCTTGGAAGCAAGAAGTCAGATGGTACCTTTAGGGCCGCTAGGTGCTGCAGGAGCATTGGCAAAAGGTGAAGGCATAGCAGGAAATCTCTCGTTTCCTCTGCCACTATCTCTTGGTTACAGCTTATTCTGCAGAATTATCACTGCATGCTTGCATTTACTTTTTCTATATATGATCATCTTTTGACACCATCGGAGATTACAATACTGAACAGGTTCGCCCTTGCACAGCCTTGCTTATGCTGAAGAGGTATAAAGTACTCACCAGGAGGCTACAAAGTCTTAATTGTGCTTTATCAGATGTTGAATTTCTTGTTCTTACTTTTTAGTAAGCTAATGTGCAGGGAAATGCTTAGTTTTTGAACAGCTTCCTTCCTGGGAAAAGGGAGATATTCTTGGAGATGCCAAAACACAAGTTTAAAGGGCCTTGAATGTATTTCTGTTATGGCTGTGTGTAGTGGAGTTACGAAATAGGGTTCTTGCATCCAGACATGCTCTGTGTAGTCTTACTTAAAGATGGTGTCTGTCTTAAATTGTCTGACAGATGTAATGGTCTGTTCTGGATTGGATTTCAGTATTGGATATGAAAGGAAACACTGCAGGTGCCTTAGAGCTATTTGGTGTGTCGGGTATGGTAGCACTGCATGGAAGAGTGGAATAGTTGCTTTCACCTTCCAAAAGTAAGCAAGGAGACTATAAAGAACTGATTTTGAGTAAAGCTGATCAGCTTCTATGTAGTGACATCAGTATTCATCTTCTGGTTTTATTTTCAGGAAATAAAAGGACTGTAATCTGACGATGCGGGTTTTTTGCAAACAGCAGCTATAGAATTAATTCCAGTGTGTTTAGAAATAAGACCAGTAAATGATAATGTGATTCACTTTAGAAAAATTAAGATGAAGATAGTTTCATGTGTATGTATCTTCAGTAATTCTACTGAAAGACACTTGAATAAATGAAGGAAAACAACTGGTTATGAACATGCAATTTCATAACTTCGTATAAACTACTGCTTCATCTTCCTTTTTCCTACTCTGAAAAATGTAGTGCAGAGTATTCCTCAGTCTTAAGGTATTTTCCGGGACACAAGACTGTTAAAAGAACAGTTCAAGGTTTTCTTACTTAGTTGCTTCACCTACTACTTGGACCGTACTTCTAGATTTTGTTGTTAAGATACGCATGTCAGGCTTCCGTAGGTAACGTGATGTAATACTTCGCTACATTATGGATGAAATGTGAAGCTGTACGAGTGATAGCTCTGTAGCTGAAGGTGGAAGGAAACCACAAGCCCTTCAAAGCTGGTCTGGATGCTAGGGATAGAGTGCGACTTAACTGTGGAAGTTGGGTGTGTTTGACACGTGCAGTTTACCTGCAGTTGTCTGACTGTGCCTTGAGCCTGAAGGGGCCAGGAGAGGAGCTACCGGGAATTAGAGCCCTTGGACAGGCTGGAGGGAACAAGGGTAACTTTTTCGGAGCAGGACTCCAGACAGATCTGGTAACCTTACCTGTGCCTTGCCTCTGCATCTGCCAGAAGAGTTTGTCACAGAAGAGCTTACTATTGGCTTAGAGGAGTTACCTGTGCTCAGGTTTATTCATCTCAAAATGATTGCAAAAGACGATTGCTACTCTAAGGTACAGGGGTGCATGGGTTACAGTGCTGCTGTGATCGTATGGTAGCAGAGAATGCTCAGTTTGTGTGTTAAAAGCTTCAGTGTCTGCATTGTTTAAACTTTAATCGTCCCTCCCTAGTGGAACAACTGGCATGTGTTTAGGGTAATGCTTAATTTGTAATAGATTTGGAATTAGGGCAATATTCTAATGGTACTCAGGTTGCAGTGAAGGGATAGCTGAAACTACAAGGATCATTAAGCACAGCCCATTAATGTTGGGGGCGTGTGGGTTTTGGCAATATTAAATTCGGTGTTACTGCATGTGCATTCTTTGGTCCAGACAAATATTTTGTCAGTTGACGAATATTTGAAACATTTTTTTGAGTAAGGAAACTTTGATTATTTAGAATCCAGTGTTAGTAGTGACACTGAATAGGTCTGTCCCATTCATAGGTGTAGTAACTGCCAGGTAGTGTTCAGGCTTTCCAGAGTAAAATCTCCTATCTGTAACTGTTTAACTAATAGACTTCAAGCATATATGGCATCAGGAGGTTTCCTTGACCAGTTGTTGCATTACTGTAAACTTAAAACTGCTACATGCTCTTCATGGTGTCAGAAAACCCTAGTATAAGGTATTTTTGTGAATACTTCTTACATGAGTAGCGAGTGAACAGTTCTAAAGAAGCCCAGAATTGCAGAAGCTTTAGAAATTAAGGGGATTTCTCAAAGGAGTGGTATCTTTTGGGGATTACGTTAAAGCACAAATGACACAGCTCTTCTGACACTCTGAAAACTTCAAGTTTGTTTTGAGTATAGGAGACACCTTGTCTTAAGTATGGAGGTAAGTTATTACAAAACAGCCTGGAGTGTTTGCAGTTCCACAGCTGCTGTTAAGAGTATTATTCTTATTATTACTCACAAGTGGATTTTTTTGAGGTGGGCTGGTTTTTTTGTTTTTGTTTTTCTCCCTATCTACCTCCTCCATCCAAGATCACTCTCAACATCTTTTATGGTAAAAGATGAGTAGTCTGAGGTTCACAAGTGTGTCAAGTTACACAGCTTCAAAGCTTACTGTTGCCTCATGTTGAATGTAAGTACAACTTGTTTGTCCTCTGAAAACTTTTAGCCCTTTTTTTTTTTTTTTTGTTTTGAAAGAAGGATAAGACCCAATTCTTCTTTTAAATACTTAATCTCTCATCAGAATTTTGTGCCCCAGTCCTGAAAGGTAGCTGGCTGGGAGTACCTGCGAGTGAGTATCTGCTGAAGATTTCTGTACACGCTTAAAATAACTGAGCTGTGGGCTTGAGTGTGGTGTCCTAATACCTTGCACATACGAAGAAGGAAGTAGCACAGGATACCTTATTCAGAAGGTGGTTTGTGCAACAGGTTATGAGCACTTGAAATGAGCTTTTTATTTTCAGGGGATGTTATTATTGAAATTATATGAATGCAACACAGTATAAAGAAACACAGTTGGCTGGAGGGTGAAAGTTACAGTGAAGAGTGTTTCGGTCTCTCACTCCCAAAAGAGAGTATTTAAATTTTAGTTTTATGTTGTAATTGCCTAGCAGTGTTTACTGAGAGTGACTAGTCACATAAAAAGCACTCAGCACAAAGCGTGGTTTTAGTTAGATTTTCTCCTGCTCTTTTTCTTACTTGGTTGAACATTTGCTTTCAGTGTAAGTCATGTTACCTGATCGGATCACAAATACAGGAAAAATTAAAGATGCAACGTTTGATAGAAAATACATAGTGGCTCCTGCTGAGTCTTGAAGGAGAAAGTGCAGTCTTCCTGGGTTTTGTAAAGAAATGTCATTAGCATGTGTGACCTACTGTAGGGGATCCTGCTCTAGCAGGGGGGTTGGACTAGATGATCTTTTGAGGTCCCTTCCAACCCCTGACATTCTGTGATCCTGTGAACTATAAAAATATTTTGATTGCTGCAGCTTGTTCGTTACAAAAGAAAAAATCTGAAATGTAAGGAGCAGAACAGCCAAGTAAGTCAGGACTGAGCAAACGTAGTCATGTGATTGTGGCGTACAGACGGAAATCTCTTTAGTTCTGCAATTACAAAGGTTGTTCCAGTTTTGTAATTCACCCTTTTTTTTTTTTTTTCCCACACTATATGACTGCTATTGTTCATGCATAGTGTGTTGAACTTTGGAAGCAATTAAATCCACAAAAGTAGGACCCATGAAGTGATGACTTCCGTCTGGTATTCCAGATGTGTGCTCATGCCAGTGCGAGGTGACTGAAAGCTTGCAGGGCGCAGTAACAGTGTCACCTTTCTGTCTGAAACAGAAACAGAGTTGCTGTTTTAGCATGTACCTGTCCCACAAAAGTGTCAAATGTTGCCCCAGAGGCAGCTTTTTTTTCCTCTTGTTCCTGAAACTCATTTTCATGCTTAAGATTCATTTATCACAAGAATGGTTTAGGTGTAATTGTATTTTCATTTCAAATAAAAATTGAACTAAAAATGTGAAAACTTAAAAATACTGAAAAACAATTGAAATACTATTCTGGTGTTCTTGCAGTGTAAGCTAAAAGGGAGTACTTTGGTTCGTTCTACATGCTGGAATATAGCATTTATTTTGGTAAATTGCCTTTTAAAGAAGATTTTTTGAATTAAGTATAATAAGCAGAATGACAATATTTAGTAAGCCTTTAAGAATGAAACTATGGAAATGTGTATTTGAAGTGAATGTATTTTAATCACTGAAGATTAGAGGATGCTAACTGCAGAATGTTAGGGTGGGTGTTTGGAACCAAAACATCTCATAAGAATATGGAAATAAAGAAATGGGCCTGGGCTTTAGATGAAGTGCTATACAGAGGTGGTACAGAACCACAATCGGTGGCGTTAACGTGGCAGAATCCTCAGTGAGTTTTAGAAGTTATTTACTGCCACGTATTGCCACCCTACGATTGATTGTTGACAAGTTAAGGTATTCAAAACAGCCACGTATCTGTTGGTGTAAACCGCAAAGGATGGCGCTCAGTAAGGATAGGAAAGTATTAACGCCTACAAACTGCAGGGAAGCTGCAGTCAGAGAGGTGAAATGAGTCTTAAATCAACTTTGGGGGTGAAGCGTTCCTTCCTTGCACAAATATGCTTTAAAACTACCATGTAATTAGTTGCATCATGTTCCCAACATCTGTAAAAACTACTTCAGCTGTAGCGTAGCAGTTAGAAAACTATTAAGAATATGTCAAGGTGCAATTGGGTATCTTTTAAGAGGGGAGGAAACTTTGAAAGGGAAGACTTCAGCATGCGGTGGTGAGAGATCATCTGAGTTTTCTTACAGGCTTCAATTTAATTCTTAGAGTCACTGTTCCTTTTGAATGCGTGTGGTGAATTTTGGGTTATCTTGTTTACGTGATATTTTTTTTGTGACTAGAAGTTGTAAGGCACAGGAAATAGCTGTATAGTTCCTTCCTCCCACAAGTCGTAACTCATTTGTGGCCATCAGGATGTTTTTCTTGGCTTATCTCTTTCTGTGCAGTTTGCCTTGCACATCTGCCACATAAATTATGAAGCTGTTAACTTGAAAAGCTGAAAATGTATTTCAGATCCTACTGTACCGTAGTGAAGGTCGTATGATTGGTTAGAAAGAGCATAATTACGACTTGCATAGAAGGTCGGTAATAATACCTGGTATTCATGTACTAAATTG
This sequence comes from Trogon surrucura, assembly GCA_020746105.1. Lineage (NCBI taxonomy): Eukaryota > Metazoa > Chordata > Aves > Trogoniformes > Trogonidae > Trogon > Trogon surrucura. The sequence goes on from CM036630.1 coordinate 11,833,199, forward strand.
ACTGGCATTGTATTTGTGATGCTTCTGAGGAGTGGCTTAAAAATAATTTCAAATGGCCGAGTGTCAGCTAATGCTGCGCTGTTACCTCTGGGTAACCTGAGGTATTTCACCAGGCATTTTGGCAGATGGGTACCCATCTGTTTCTTCGGTGAATGTGGACTGCTGGCTTCATATTTGGTAGCCATATGTTTCATCTGTAAGGCTCTAAATCTAAGCTGCGTGTTTTATAACAAAAGTGACATTACTGACAGGAGCAAAATGAAAATGCATTAAGTTTTGTTACATGTTTTTTAGCTTCTCTTCGCCGAGCAAGGAGAGAGAGATGCTGGCTGAGATTGAATATGCAGGTTCACTGAGGGGAAGAGCAGCACCATCTTTATTTTGAAGGCAATTAATATCTTTTTCTCAGAAAAATTCTTACTAATGTTAGATACATACATTCCTGAATGTCCACCATATTGTTTGAGAAAACAAGAGAGTAAATGATATCTTGTATTTCTGTCCTCTGTCTGTGAACCAGCCCGTGTGTTGAGTGTTCTAAGGTAGTGACAGACTGTCACAGGGCAGTGAAATGTGGTGCTGAGAAGCATCTTTTGATTTGACTTTGTCTTAAATCCTTTCAGTTCCTTGAAACACAAGTTTGGACCAGCTTTAATCCCTCAGAGCCTGAACGAAGTGATGCTAACAGAAATAAGTGGAGTTAATGTACGATGCCCCTTTTTAGGAGGTGCTTCTTGAACGGTGTGCTGGCCCCCAGTGGTTTGGGAGATGGTTCTGTGCAGGTCAGGATCGTTTCTTTTTTTAGTTCACCAATTCAAAAGCTCAGTTGAAAGCATTTCATGCCCAGATGGATAAGTATTAAATGATTTTTTTAATTGGAAAAAATGTGCCTGGAAACTAATTAACAATTTAATAGATGCCAAGATTCCCACACCTGGGAGTGGGGGAGACATATCCTGTACTCAGACAAGTTGTTTAGTTTTTTTATTTACTGTGTATTCTCAGTAGTGAAACCAACTTCTGCACTTTATTGGATCATTTAATATTAAAATAACTTTTGAGCATTCTCAGAAACATTTCCATCTTTTTCCCATCCTGCTTTATGGACACCTTCTAATATAGATACTGTAAATAGTTTAGATGCATGGCTCATAGAAGATGAATGGTGGGGATAAGATGGTGTGTTCCCTCCCCACCAAAGGCTTAATTTCAAATATGTATGAGTGGAAGTCTTTCAGATAACTGTGTATATTGTGAAAATGTTAATGGGGTCTGCATTATCCCTTCTCCAGATGTTGAATGTTCACTTTGTTCATTTTAGAGTGCTTTCATTCGTTTTTTAAACCAACCAAACATGGACACGATATCAAATGTCTAAAACCTATTTCGTACATATTTTTTTGTCATGACAACCCTTGTACTGATTTTGGGGAAATCTGAAAATAAATTGCAGCTGCTGTGTTTGGAAGGTATTCCTAAAACACGCACCATGGATCAGATGAACAATAGCTAGTGGGTCCCTGTCCTGTAGTGGAAGACTGCGAACGGGACCAGACAGCCCAACTGTTAGGGGAAAATAAGCTGCTGGAAGACAAAGCCAGCGCTTCAACTGCAGGAGCAGAGCATTAGCTCAGCCTCCAGATGCAAGTTACTGCTGCCTTTGTTCAGAGGTTTATGGTGAAGCTGTCACCACACTGGTAACAAACTGCGTATAAGAAGGCACTCCTGTTCTTATATATGTGCCTTTCCGCAAAAATCGTAGTGATGTTTAGCTGGAGATAGGCAGGATGAATAAATGAACTAGCTCCATATGTTCTTCCTTACTCAGTTAGTTAAAGCAAACTTTCCTTATGCTGTAATTGAATGGTTTCTTAACTATTTATTTTTCAGATGCCATTTGTGGGCCTTTCTGTTTGGATAATGAAATCTATTATTTTTTTTTTTAATTCAAGAAACGCAACATAGAGCTATGCAAGCGTATTCTTAATGGGGTTTGTCAGTGTGGGCTTTAGAGACTGTTGTTACGCCATGAAGTGGGGTGGTGAGATTTTATTCTGAGTCGGTAACATCTGTTCTGGTATGGGCCAAATTTAAAGTTTGCTTTGCTTTTATTTGCTGTGAAAGTCATAGTAAATGTAGAGATGGCTTTAAAAATAAAGAAGCTCCTGAATGCAGTTACAGAAAGAATATTACTAGTATATGCCTATCAAAAAGGGTGATTCTAAACACATAATTATTTAGAAGATAAAATTGTTATGTCTATTTTGGCACCTTAAATAACAAAAGGTTAAAATACTTGTTTATTGCAAGACTTTGGTAACATCCTACATAGTGCATTACTGCAGCAGGGCTTCTGCTCTCTGTTCATCCAGACACATCACCTTCTACAAGACCAATTTTTTCTTTGAAAAAATATTTCTTTAGAGTTGCCATTTATTTTTAACACCATTAATGCTCAAATTATATGATAGACGTGAGTGTAATGCTTGATTTTTTTTTTTTCTTCTGCGTGTAGTCTTTAAATGTATTTCCAGAATGGCGTCTCATTGGAAACCGTTAATGGTGGCAAAATGTAGAAAGTTTCTCATCTCAGCTTTTAGTATTTTAGTGTTCCCAGTTGTAAAATTAAAAAAAGGAAAACAGAAGGTGCATAATCCAGTGATGTCCTTGGAGTAATAGTTAAAGGTATAATATTATGCACATAGGAGTCCCATGTATACATGATATTGTAATTGGTTTGAAATATACATTGAAAAAAAATTTAACTGTGTAACCAGATTTCTTGTTCCTGCTGCTCAGTCCCTCAGCACAGTGGGCAGCTTCCCAGAGGTTTGAGAAGTGATTCTAATTAGGCTTACCCTGTCCAATCCAATACCTTTTTCATCACTATAAAGAAACTGGTGTAATGTACCCTGTCTGTGACTTCTGTTTATTTTAGTTTTCACGAGATTAGACATGGCATTTCACAAATCTTCTGTGGATCTAATGTCCAGGATTGTACTTGTGTCCTCAGTGACACCACCCACATCAATAGCAGCTCTAATCCTCACGGTGCTTTTAATGGAGTGGTCTGACTCTTGCCCCAGGCCATATTCCGGGCTTTTAAGTTTGTGCAGAAATGTTGACTAAGATCTGTTAGGCTTTCGGATTCCTTAATGTTTTAAAGTGAGTTCCATTCTGAATGATTGGATGGGTAGATAGGTATTTATTATTCTTTCATTACTTTTAATGTGTAAATACCACCTTTTCTCATGGCACTGATTTTCTTTATTGCTGATTTTCTATGCACACACTATTTAAAAGTTTTTGCATGTTAAGACTCTACTGCTGTTTGAGCATTAATGTGAAATGCTGCGTTTGTATGTTGCTTGAAGTTCTGAAATGTTGTGAGATAGAGCTCTACTTTTGTGATGAGCGCTCAAGAATGCTTCCCTCAAAAGAACAGCGCTCCAAAAATCCCGCAGTGAACTGTAGGCTTCCTTCGAGTTGTGATTCATGCACCTGAAGGTATCGTCAGGGTGATGAGGGAACAGAACACTGCTCACCACGGAGTAAGTCTGGAAGGTGCAGGAGACAGTGGGGAGCGTGAAGGGGAAACGCTGAACCGTGGGGCGTTCTTTTGTGAGGACGGTGAACGTTGGACTTAGGGCGTTCAACTGGCTGGTGCTGTATCCTGGGTTCTACCCAAAGTGTTGAATCAAGTGAAACAAGACAAAAATTGCTGCACGTTTTTCATGAGCAGGTTTGCTGGTAGCGTGTGTAAATCGCTGTTATGAAATGCTGTTCGAGGGTTAACCTCAGGGTCTGGTGGTTAATCTCAGAGCAGAGATTCGCTGAGAATTTCTGTTACTGGCTGTGTGCAGAGCCTTGTGGTTCCACATCCATGTTTCTAAAGTGTTCTTGGTTCAAGGGTGATACAAACAGATTCAAACTTTGTGGGTTTTTTGGTGGGGTTTTATGCCTGGTTTTTTAATTTTTTTTTAGTGTGGAACCAGCAGTGATTGATATGGGATAATTAGTCCAGGCACAACAAAGCTGCTTGTAATGTTACTGATTGGAAGCTTTCACTAGAAGCAGTACAATTATGGTTGATAATTTTTTAGAAGTGGTGATAATCTCCTAACAGATAATTGAGCTGACTTCAGTTACAGCGTATGAATCTGTAGAGAACACCTTGTGGTCCTGAACGATGAAAAATCCTCACTCTGAAACAAATATTAAATTAATGATGTTGCAATTATTTATTTATTTATTTTTAAATAGAATGTTTGGTGGAAATACAATTACTTTCCTGGCATAAAAGGAATTTTTAAATTTTATAATTTTTTTATTAGGTTGGAGGAGGAAAGCTTCCTTTTTCAGTATTTATTTTGTGACTATTTCATAGAAAAAGCAGTAACATAATAGCACTTCTTCAGTGAGAGCATAGGACACCTCATCCTCTGAGCATTAGTCGCTTGATTCACATATTACTATGTAAGGTCAGAAGCCTCATACTGGAGTGTGTTGAAGTCAAACACAAACAGAACTTTTCTACAGATACATTTATCACTCTGGTGTTCATGTGTGTTTGACCACATTGTGAGTTACACTGAGTATCCCCAGATAAGGGAGGGGAAAACCAGGACTCCTGTTACAGTTCGGGTTTTCTCTGTGTGAAGTGTTCTGCCAGTCTTTAAGCAGACCATCCATAAGCTATTGTTCATTTCTGTGTTTTCAAAGAATCGTGCTTAGAGGATGAACTCAGACTGGTAGAATTTTTGTACTCTTAGGCCAGAAAGCTGAAGGAGGTGCTTCTCAGGCAGCTGCAGCTGTAAAGGCTGAAGTTGCAGGTACTTGGTCAACTTTTTGGCTGGACCTTGGTAGCTTCTCTGATCCCCTTTGTTTTATATGGGTGGGTAGAGAACTCCTTGTCCCATTTTTCATGTCTGTTTGCTTTCTCTAACACCAGCTGAACTTTATTTTTACCTCAAATGACTGTTTCTCCCCAAATTTCTAAATCTCAATGTAACAGAACAAAATTTGAAGCTATTTACAATTGGTTGAATTCTTTCAAAGATTTTTCTGTGAAAAATGCCGACAAAATTTGAGGACAAATTAGTATTTTGAGGGTATTTAATCTGCATTACACCTATTCATTTTCAAAATACATTATACTTAATAAAATGCATGTACAGCTTTTATTGAGAAGGAGTGTGTCTTATTGTCTGATGCAGTTGGAGGTGATCAGATATTTATAACGTACCCACTGGCTTTTTGCTGACAATGTCCGTTTATTCGTATGTAGGAATTTAATCTCTGACTTGAGCTACGTATTCAGTGTTGCTATAAATTGTAGATATAAACATTTAAAGCTGAGCATTCTCTTGCAAGAAAAGAAAAGCTAACATTTTCCTTGCTGTCACCGTGCTTGCTGTTGCGTAGAGATGTGACAGTGCCCCCTCTTGGTTTTTCTGAACAGTTTTGCGGGTTTTTTTGAAAGAAATAATACTGAAATATTTTGAAGGGGTACGATAAAGACAAAATCATCTGTTGACACTAGTCTGATTTAACAGATGTAAAAGAAATGCAAGACATAAACCGAAAGGAGTGCAACAGTTTGTTATGTTAATGTCAACCCATTTATTTTTGCAGTGCCTTTATTTCAGATGTAACTTTCAAAATACCCTCGTGTTTAAAGTCTTTGTCCATGTCAAAAGTTACTGTCAGCTTGCTCCTCACAGGATTCCGGTTGTGCGGTGTTTCTCTTAAGGATTTGGGGTGAATCCAGCTGCAGTCTCGCAGATGACGGGTGCTCTGAACACTGACAGCGACGGCGCTGGCTGTCAGCCTTGCCGGCTGCGTGTCCCTTGGCTTGCAGGGCAGACCGTGTCCATGCGATCCGGCACAGTTCTCTGGAATCTGCCCAGTATAAACTAATCAGAGAGCCCCCCCTGGTGTCTGCAAGTGTCCTCAGATATTAAATTTATATCAATCGCAGGAAGTCTTGGCAATCAAGCTCGTCACTTTTTCCCTTCACATCTGGACGTAAAATATTTTTTTGTTGCGGAGGTCACAGGAATCATGGGTAGGGCACGGAGTGAGGGCCATAGAAAACATGGGAAAGGAAGAATAAAACTCTATTTCCACCTTTTTAGAAATGGTTATTTTTAAGTGATCTGGAATGATGCCAAGCTATACAACAGTTCGTTGTGTTTTTTTTTCCTTGAAGTTTACATTTGTTGCTGAATTAAATGCAGCTTAAAGATACTTGTTTTGGATCACTTTGTGCCATTAGATCTCATCTTGACATTTATGAAAGGTTTCTCCTAGTTGCTGAGAACAATAACTTTACTGCAAGAGGGTTTTAGAAATAGTGTGTTTATGTGCTTAGAGGGGTTTAACTGCACCTTCTTCCATTTGGCATTCATTTCCCTTATTTTCTTTCTGTTTTCCCCTTTCAACCCTGATGCTGCTTTAGCCACGTGCTTATTAGCCATAGCTAATGCTGCCTCTTTTTTTCTTCTGTAAGTTTGCATCTTTTCATGGATTTTCCGTTCTTGAATTCTTTGCTCTTAAGAAATGAAGGAAATGCTTCGTTTTATGCTTCCCCACCAACTCTCCATCAAGTCTCTCCATCAAGCGCTTGAGGAGGGGTTATAAAAACAAACAGAACCTTTCCATTCAACTCCTTGATTTTTGGACAAGGGAACCAGTGTGCTGAAAGCTGCAAAGGGCTCAAGGCTGTAGCTTTGGGGTTGGTTTTTTTTTTTATTTTCTTGTTTGGTTTTTTCCTTTTTTTTTTTTTTTTTACATTGTATGCATATGGGAAATAAAGATGGTATTAGTTTACCTTTGTATATAAAGTAAAGAAAATGTCAAAACCGGAAGTTTGAGGTGCATTTAGCATAAATGAATTTCTAAAACTTCAATTGCTGATGTTCGTTGCTACTGTGGTGTTCTTACATGCTTTCTTTATATATATATAGATAGGTTCTGTTAGCTTGCTGATTATTTATTCAGTCATGTAGCTTATGCTCTCTTTAGACACGAAGTTGAATAAAATCATACATCAGAATCTGACAGCTGGAATTCTCATGCTGAGAATCCAAGATTAAGTCCAAGAATTTTATTCTGGTTTAACAATTACCTTCTGTGTCCCCTTTCAGACTTAAGGGGATTTCAGTTTTGTTTCTGCTGTCTGTAACTCCCAGTTCCAAGATCTCTGCTATCCTTATGCCAAGTAAAATTGAGCGGGTGTCGCGAATGCTGCTTTGTGCCAGCCCATATGTGGAAAGAGAGATCACTATTCAGCATCTTGTTTGGGACTTCTTTTTGTGTTTGTTGTTTGTTGTTTTTTTTCCTAGCCTTTTTAAGGTTCAGATGAGGTCTTTAAACAACAAATGCCCTTTCCATGTTGTATTAGATCATCAGGTCTTTCCCCACAGTTCAATCAATTTGACTTTATGAGAAGGTTTGTGTTGAACACAGTCGTCTTAACAGGACCTTCTTAGCTTCTGAAACCAGTTGTATCATGTACTTTTAACAGTTAACTTCCAAAGTTTTGGCACTACAGGTGAAAACATGTAATTTCTAAGTTTGTGAATACACTGCAAAGTACGTAGGCAAAGCAGAGCCCACTGGGTTTCCTCTGACTGGTGATTTTGGGAGGAGTGTGAGCTGTAGAGCTCTAGAACTGCAGATCTGTCTTTCAAACATTCTCTGTATGAGTGAAGTTTTGGGCTTTCTCGCTCACCTTAAAATATAAAGAAAGTAGTTGTGTTATCAAATGTATCGGGATGCTTTTAGGGGCACAGAGGAGGTTGCTGGGCTTACAGTTGGAGATCACCAGTTTGAAAAATTAACATTAAGAAAATATATTACATATTGGCTGTTTTAATATAACCAATATGGAAAAATTGCTTCCTTTTTCTAAGTTGTGTTTTTCTGTGAACTCGAGACAGCCTGAGCTCCTTATAGTATTTGCATTACTTTAATCATAATACAGAGTGCTCTGCAGCTTTTCTTGTTTTGCTGTTTTCCCTTAATTAAATAAATTCAAGATAGGAAACGGGCTTTCTAGTGAATCTCATCTCGCTTACTTCAGTCTCCTGTGTGATTTATTTTTTATTTTACTTTTTTACTAGCACCTGTTTGGTACTCGTATTCTTGAGTTTCTTTTGTAGTAATCATCAGTAAGAAAAAAAAGATAAATCTGCTTCTGATTGAGATATAAAGCCTCTTGGAAATAAGTGTGCTCCATACAAACTTGTAAGCAAACCACATCTAGTTGAGGAAGCTATCAGCTTTGACTCCAGTGGTTCAGTCTGGATTTTAATTTGACCAAAAGCCGTTTTTACTGGACTGACTCCAGCTGTAATGTAATCCCTACTTTCTCATCTGTATTCTTGAAGACTAATAGAATAGTAAGACCTTCTTAAAGATAACTTAAATATGTTGTATAGTGTCCTCAGGGTAACTTCTGCACTAAAGATGTTTTCTTTCCCACCCTGTAGAGGTATCTCATTAAGTGAGATACGCACTAGTGTCATTATTAAGTTTTCATGCGTTTCTCAGTTTTGATGCTAATCTTCATGTGTGTTAATTTTTTTTCCTTTGCAGCACCAATGTGGTTATGAATTATTCAGAAATAGAATCTAAAGTTCGAGAAGCAACCAATGATGATCCGTGGGGACCTTCAGGGCAACTCATGGGAGAGATTGCCAAGTAAGTGATAATTTGGCTCAGTGATGAAGAAAGGTGCATTTTATACAGGAATGGGAAATTTGTTGCTAAATCAACTCTGTGGTATGCTGACTGATAATGCTGAAAAGTTGCTGTAAAGTCTTATGTTTTTTAATGCATAGTCCTAGAGTATATTGAAAATTGTTGAACAAAAAATGACATTTTTTTGAATGGCAATTTTCGAATTGTTTTCTTGTGGCTTGCCAAACTGGAGCAAGACATGTAAAATTCTTCCTTCAACTTTTTCTGTTAGAATGAGTTTGGAAGTTGCATGTTTTAGTTTCAGTAGTTATAAATTAGTGAAGGTTCTTTTACTGCCTCAGATTTTTAAAATTACTTTTTCTCTTTTGTAGTACTGGTATGTAAATGACTTCTGTATGAGTAAGAAGCAGGGATAGCTTTTTCCCTTGTAAAGTCATCAGATGAGAATGGGCTTAGATCAAGCCTGCCATCTACTGTCAGCCGTGAGTCTTAAACAATTGTCACAAAACAGGAAGAATAAAATGTCTTTATTCCTTTTGTTTAATTCTTTAGGGCTACGTTTATGTACGAACAGTTTCCAGAACTTATGAACATGCTTTGGACTCGAATGCTGAAAGACAATAAAAAGAACTGGAGGAGAGTTTATAAGGTGTGTATGTGTGTGAGCTGGAGGGATTCAAGACTTCGTGTTGGTCTACGGAGGACGTGATGCTTGTTGCTACTGTCGTGTTTTGATACAGTGCCTTGTCTAGATACTGCTGTGTCGCTCCGTTAACAACCTAGGATTTCCCTCCTAACTGTATGCTTTATAATTCTGTTACTAAAGTCAAAACTGTCTGTCAGATTCTGTGTATGGGAAAAAACACACAAAAATTCTGGATTTAGAACTAGGATACTGCTTAGCAAACATAACAGAGCAGTTGCGTTTTGCTGGTACTCGGGTATTGCGGTAGCGTTCACATTTTGAATCTACCCAAAGGAGTTGTTCTGGTGCTTCATGAGAAGTAGGTGATAAGTTATTGTGCCGTCAGGAAAATGTTTCTGAAGGTTTCAAGAATACCTGAAATAAAATGGAAACCAATCTTAATATTCTGCCAAATCCTAATCCTCTAAAAATTGTAGTTTAGCTTTGCGTGGACCAAATTTTCTTGCGGATCTTATCATATGAGGCTTTTATGTCCTACTTGTGGTTTGGAAAAGGAACCGAATCATTTGCATTTTTCTTGTCTTTGGCTAATTAACATGGTACAGAAACTTTTTGCTTTAGATTATATCATGCTGCACTTAAAGTGGTGTTCAATGTTCACTGAATTATGCAAATATAACCTCATTTTTCGGAACTGATGTATTAGACTAGCTTATATTTTGTTTTTCTTGATGCTAGAATTGTAACAAGACAGAATTAATTCTAAGGCATGGTTTGTGCTTTTCACAGGTGCTTGATGTTTTGTATTCATAGTAATTGTTTTCCCTGAAGTACAATATAAATTAATATTTAATGCTATCATACATAGCTACTTAATGTTATAAAGACTGTTTGGAATTGTTTATCAGGTTTTGATAGATTGAAACGTAATGATAGTTTTAGCTGATAAAGGTGCTGCTTTGGACACAGTGCATTAATTTTTGTCTAGATAGAAACCCTCAAGATAAAACAGTGCAATTAAAATTGTATTTAAACTTCATTTGTTTTGTTGTTTGCTTACAATTGTCCTAAAATGCAATTTTAGTATATCCTTTGCATCCTGGAAAAGGCTTCTTAAATTCTTGTAGGAGTTTCTTTTCAGTGGAAGCAAAGGAGGCAAAAGCATTATTTAGCATCATTTAGCAACGTTAACATTTTCTCCTAAATTGCTTCTCCTGTCTTTCTAAAATAAGCAGTAGCTGATGAAGGTAACTTTGTGTGATTTAGTAATAACAAATTAGAGTTTGACAAATACAGTTTTGATACTCTGAAGAGCAAAAGGCGTGTGTGGGGAAAACATCATGGCTTTTCTGTGTGGACATATAATAAGCATTTATTCAAAAGGAGAAAGTGTTACTACTTACTAATTTGGGGAGGGGGGTAGGTTTGATTTTCTGTTTCTTTTTTAATATACAAAAAAAAAGAAAAGATAGAGCTTTTGTTCATGCAATCATAAGGTGCTTTGTATTTTTATAGTCTTTGCTGCTCCTAGCTTACCTCATAAGGAATGGATCAGAGCGTGTTGTTACAAGTGCCAGAGAACACATTTATGATTTGCGATCCCTGGAAAATTACCACTTTGTAGGTGAGCAATAGAAAAATCTTATAAGCAAATTAAAACAGTAGTTGGAGTTGTCAGTCACCTGAACCAGCTTAGAAGCTTCCCCAGTCTAATTAGAATGTGACTGTTGCCAGTTGTGTGAAGAGTGCAGAATCCAAGACGTGGGACCCTAGAGTATTAATTAGTGAAGACAAGAACTTGCAGAAAAGACTGGCTAATAACAACAGAACCAACACAACATGAGTGTTCGGGTTTATATTAAAATATGCACTAGAGACTGGTCCCCTGTGGTGTCCGTAAAGGAATAGCTTTAATCATATGGGAAGAAAAGGTTAGAGCTCCAAAACACACACATCTGTTTGAAGCTGGGTTTTTTCCTCCCACCAAATAATATTTACAGTGCAAAGGCAGCAAAGCCAGTGTGTGTTTTGAATGTGAAAAAGGCTGGGAAAGGAGCATGTTTAGCTTGTAGTACATCCCATCTGAAAGCAATTTTTAAAAAATACAGTTTTGCAATGAGAGTGAGTTCTTGCAGTTAAACTTGCAAAAACCATACTAAAAAGAATGAAGAAAAGGGATTATTATTTTGAAGGGTTAAAATTGTTCAAGTGGAGAATATAATTTCTGTCTCGGTCTTCGTTAACCTTTTCAGTGTTTCAGCAGCAGTTAGCTGTTTCTAAATACACGATTTAGTGAAAACTGTCATTTATCTAAGGATGGAAATGTGTATTGGAACAAAATTTTGGTCCCTTTTAAACAAATGAGTGGACATTAGCCATAAGATCTTTTTTCTGATTGCTGTGTTCATAATTTCAAATTTTCTTAGCAGCTTGATGCTGCCTCTGATTTATTTTTCCTTTCCCCCTGCACCCCCCCCATCCATCTTCTCTCTCCTGCATTACCTGCACAGATGAAAATGGTAAAGACCAAGGTATAAACATACGCCAGAAGGTAAAAGAAATGGTCGAGTTTGCTCAAGATGATGATCGACTTCGGGAAGAGAGGAAGAAAGCAAAGAAGAACAAAGACAAATACATTGGGGTTTCTTCCGACAGTGTTGGAGGGTTCCGATACAGTGAGTATTAGGCTTTCTTGGGCAATCACAACTTCTTACTTGGCCTAGGTAACAGATTATTGAAGGAATTTCTAAGATGCTCCTTTAGATGCTTTTTCTTTGTATTTCTTTAACTGTGGTGTTACTATCATAAAGAAATTTTGCACATTTCCCCCCCATAGAAATTTAAATTACTTCAGAAATCTTAGGTTGTTCTTTTTTTTTTTTTTTAGAAAATTAAGTAAAACTTGTACAAATGACTTTGATACATCGACTTAGTCAAAATCTGTCTTGTTTTTATCCATAGGCAGAGTCTCATTGTGAAATGAATGCTGCTATAGCAGCAGATAAATGAATGCCCTTGTAAGTCAGGATTTCTTAGTCTTTAATTAAAAAAAAAAAAGGTATGATGCTTTCCACCCACCACAGCCCAAGAATTGCTTCACCTACTCCTGCCAACCTCCTTCAGAATCACTGCTTAATTTGGGTTAGGGCTTTTAGGGCAGTAGTACTGTTTGGGTGAAACAATGTAGATACTGTATGCCATTAGACTTTTTGGATTCCCCAGTAATAGCGTTTGGACACTTGAAAGGCAGCTGTGGATTATCTGTGTGGATTCTGATGTCTGTCAGATCTGACTTCACATATATGCACTAAGTACCATGGAAGTGATGGAGCTTATATTTCAGGAGGTTACCACTACAGTTGTTGCTGTCTCAGTTTGTGGTTTTAAAATCTTGTTTGATTAGTGCTACAGTTCCCATGTGCTTTTCGAGGGAGGGCTCCCAGAGGTAGTACCAAATTTACTTTGTGTAGATGTGCTAAGCTTGCATCCAGATGTTGGTTGCACAGAACAGCAGCCCTGTATGCAGGCTGGAAATCTGGTGCACCAGTGCTCATCCCTAAGTCCTAGGGAATTGAGGCTGCTACTAAGAAGGTTATAGTAAACAACAGAAAAAGTTCTAAACTTCTCATTAAAAAAAAATTAGTATGTGTGATATTAAATATGTTATATATTTTAAAAGATGTTTGAAGAGTCACTTGGTCATCTGCTCCCTCATAAAAAATCTGAAAACCTGCTGTCAGGTTTTTCAAAAATCAGATTTCTGAAAATTAAAGAATCCAGCCATCACAAATCTCAGCCATCATTGCACAAGCTGTCAGTCCTGTATCCAGGCTGGGTCTGGTACTTGCAGTAGGACCTTCTTTGCTAAGGCCCTTTTGTATAAAAACATGCACAAAAAAATCCCACATCCAAATGCTGTTGACAGGTAGCCAAAGGTAGTCTTGCTGCTGGAAATTGCCCGTCTTGCTGAGGCAACTCACGTTCCTCATGTGTGCAATGACTTCCATTAGACTGTCTGCATCCTCAGCGTAACGTGTGGGTAAGACCTGGGCCTTAGAGGCTGTAATGCTCGGTTTGTCTTTGGTTAGAGAGGGCATGGTTTTCTGTGACAACCTTGGTTAGATAAAGACACGCAACCCGAGCAGTGTTGCTCTTACCAAGTCCCAGGCTGGAGCTTCCTCCTTGCTCCTCAGTCCTTGCCCTGATGTGTAACAAGGATCCGAGTGTGAACTGGCTTTTAGGTCTGATGTATCCCAACATGTTGTCTGTGATCCAGTGTCAGTCGTGAGAATGTTTAATCTGTGTTTTCTTTGGCCTACGTAAATCCTTGGCTGTTTTTATTAAGGGATGAGTCCCAAGGGCTGAGTGGCACAAAGCTCTGCTTTGCTGGAGCCAGTGACTCCTTTTGAGAGAAGGATTTGATCTGCGTAGTAACTGTGCAGGACTTAAACTTCACCTGTCCCTCTCGGGTGCTGTGTGTGTGTTTCATTCTTCTTCACTGTGAACCTTAAATTTGGATTTGCACTCTTCTGGTTTTGACTGGTTGCTTCTCTGTGTTCTTTTGTTCTCCCTTTTCCTCATGTTCAGAGTAGTTGGAAATCTCTTCTCTCCATGGCAGGATATGTCTTGTGTTACTCTGTTCTTTTAGGCTTTTGCTACCTGCTTTGGAATTCTGGTGATTGTCTTTTTAGGAAATACTTATGAGTCATTGCATTTGTACTTTCTGTCCCCCTGTTCTTTCACTGAGCTTATCTTTTGACTTGCTCTCTACAGAGTCGTGATCTATCCCTGTATGCTGAGTAGAAGCCTTTCTCCATATGCTCTTTAGTTATCATTCAAGTTTTTCTAAAGTATGATCTCCTTTGTCCTGTATTTCATATTGACAGTAAATGATTTTTAATTATCCCTTCATTTCTTGAGTAAAGTAAAAAATAAAGCATCAAAACCCAAACTTTTTCCTAGGTCAGACTTCTAATCTAAAAGGTTCTAGTTATTTAAATATGAAATGCTTGTATCTTCAGAATTTTCCTTAGTTCTCTTTGTCCTGAAAATACTGAGCTCTTGGGCTTTTTAAATTTCTTTTAAAGTTCGTATTGCACAAAGAAACCTTCTAATGGAGTCTACATTAAAATGCTTGAGAGCCTGACGTGAACTGAAATAAGGCCATTTTATTCTCCTGAAAAATTTAACAGTAGTACATTTCTTAGCAATTTCTCCTCTTTCAGTGATAAAGATCTCAGTGAGTATCTTGCTGGTTTGTAACAGATTCTCTACGTTGAAAAAGTTTGTCTGTCCTTTATGGATCTAAACAGGTATCACTGGAGACTTGCACTTACCTCTTCAGTAAGAAAATGCGTTCTCTGGCATATGATATTATCAGACAGATATAACTCAAATCTTGCACCTCGTAGTGCTGGAATCCATCATTTAATTTTTATTTGAAATGGCTCAATTGAATAAATCTTGAAGAATCTTGAACCTGGGCTACAATGTAATTCGCATGTAATGTGAAGTAATGAATTTTTCACCATTCTTCCTTTCAATTTTACTTAAGTAAAAAAATTTAACTAGTTCTTCATGGTTTTCAGTAGTAAAAAACTCCACCTTGTTTCATGGTTGTGATGGCCCAAAATATAAAATGCTTGTCTGAAAGTGTGATCTAGAAACTGAGCCATGCTGGGTTGTTTAATATACTGTATTTTCAGCAGAAGGTCTGATACAAGACTGCAACAAGAGTTAGTGAAGTGTGCTTCTGATAGATAAGTCTTGGTTAATGTCTAAGTGCTGTTTTTTTCTTTTAAACTAAACTCAAGTTGGATGAGTGTGTATAAATTAAGCCCAGGCTTCAGTTTTTTCAACTTTCTTAATGAGACTGCACAGCCACTGTACTTCCTTCAAGGAAAACCGTCAGCTGCTTGTAAGATGTGATACCGGTATGGAGGTCTTGAATACCCAATTAGAAAATTTTTTTGTATGTTTAGTAAAGTTGCTCAGTGTACTTTGTTGCTGCTGAAAGGTTGAGTTGCTTTACTGCCTTTTTTTTTTTTTTTTAAACTCTTTCAAAGATTTTTTTTTTTAATCCCTATGGAAAAGAAAGAACAGAAAATTAGCACCTGTTGCTCTGAAGTCTTCTGATATTTTGGTGCTGCACTTTTGTATATTCATGAATGTCGCTGTATAAAACAAAGTTGGTTTACCTCTGAGCCCACAGCTTGGCCGCGAATGGAATGTCGTGCATTAAGTGACAGTTACAAAACTGGCACGTCCCATTTCTGATAAGCTGCCTACGCTGCAGCCGGGCTTGATTGTGCCCCTTGTGCTTCTCCAGTGGAGCCCAACAGGATCCGTGTGTGCTGGGGGTGCATTAAGGTTGTGGTGTTGTCATAAACAAATGGTTTTGAAGCTGCGTTCCTGCCCCTTAATGACGGGTGTTACGTGCTGTGCCTGGCTGCAGTGGTGTTGGTTCAGCACCGTGGGAGATTTCAGTTTGCTTCTGGAAACTTGTCAGGTTTATGTGGGGAGGACAGGGGGGCTTGAGAAAGATTCCAGAAAGACTGTGAGCTGCTTTTGTTTTTTTCCTGTTACCTTTAGTATTTCTTATCTTAATGCCTTACACAGGTGAAAGATACGATCCTGAGCCCAAGTCGAAATGGGATGAAGAATGGGATAAAAAACCAGCTTTTCCGTTCAGCGATAAGTTAGGTGAGCTAAGCGACAAAATTGGAAGCACGATCGATGATACCATCAGCAAGTTCCGAAGGAAAGATAGGGAAGACTCTCCAGAAAGATGCAGGTACTGGAGTTACTTTAGCATGAATTTATTCTGTGAAATCGCTGTTATAAAGCTCGTTGACATTGCTGATTATTAGTTGCAATACTCTGACATCCTTTTTGTCCGTATGGAGGCACGTACCTGCGCAGTACCTGCTTCCTGGGCTTCTTACACAGCCCTGACTGGCCTTGGGGAATAATGTACTGCTCTTGGCTGCCTTCCACTACTGCCCCTAGCTTGGATAGCTGCTGGCAAAGCAGGGAATTTGGCTGAAATTTCTGAAGTTTCTCCTTGTCTCAGCAACGCAGTGGTTTTTCTTGTGTCAGGCTGCCACTTAATGCTACAGTTACTCTGAATGCTGAAGTGCCAGAGAAGATGGAGATGTAAAATTGCTTACACCTGCCTTGACGCAGTGCTTCTTCCTTCAGCTGATCTAAGGAAGAACAGACTGCAGGTGACTTATTAAAAAAAAATAAAAAAAGTCAATTTCAATTGAACTGTCTAAAGAAACTTTTATTTTTCATACATCTGCACATTACATTTTTTCGGTAAGAAGGAAAACCTAACCTCCTTTGCCACCAGAAAGAACTTTACTTACATCGCACTTCAGCAGGTGCATTGTGTTTTATTATCTGGAGATCAATTTCATACTTAACAGAACCTGAAATTGTTGTGGAGAAAGCGCTCAAGTATATTGAAATAATTCCCTTTTGGGAAACAACTTAAAATTCAAATTTGCGCTGAGATCTGACTATTTTTTATAGGAATATCTTCAGATACAGTCACACACACTCTTTATATCTATGTGTATAAAAATACACATGCACACACAAGTGTATATGTTACAAAATTCAAGTGGTTTTGCACAGAAACAAAAAAATAACTGTAATGGTAGCATTTCTGAGAAAAAAAAAAAGCAGTATGGCTTTCTTGCTAGGGCATTAATAAGTCATAAAACTGGTATTCTTTGCACACATCAGGGTTCCCTCTTAGAACTCGCTATCTATAGACTACAAAGAGAAGGGATCAGAAGAAAAGTAAACAATTTCAAATTTAACAATGGTATATTGCCGTGTGCTTTTCTGTACTTACCTTTCAAGAGCAACTCGTCACGTGACATCTGTACAGCTCACTATCCACATTTCATGTAGAGCATGTACAGTAAACATTTCTTTTAATCTTACTTCCTTTGCTTTATTTCTGAATGGCTCCTGGTCTTACACTTGTGCTAGCATGAAGTCTTCCACCTTCCAGTATTTTAGACAGTCCTTTCTGTGGCCAGATCTTCATAAAAAGCAGCTTATTTTGAGGACTTCTCCATTGTACAGCTCTACCCCAAGTTACACTGACCATTTTCTCTGGCAGATACTACATTTTTCATTTTTGTTTTGCTCTTGTAACCCTTGTCCCTTCTGGTTTATTCCTTTTTTTTTTAAAAAAGTCAGTCTTGAAATTTCTGAAAGTAATAAACTGATGACTTGGAGGGGGAGGAGTGGGGCAGTGATTTTTTGGGACATCTGTGAGTGAAAACAATGTAGGGGTTGCAGGTCATCCTGCTGTAAGAAGGAAGCCAGGCTGGGTTGCAGGCATCTGACTTCTCTCACATTGGTTTGGCTCCTACCCTGACAGTTCCTTTCACCTTCTCTTGGCGTGGTGATTAGACAACACGGAAGGTATTTTATCAGAGCGTTGAAATGAAGAGGTTTCTTTCTACAGAAGGCATCAAAAGATCTGAGAAGATTGAACTCAAAGTTATAGAACATCTGTCTATTTATACTTAAAGATACTGTAAATCCAAACCTTATAACTCATGTTGTATTAACAGAATACTATATTTTGTATGAAGTTAAATATTGAAGCTGAAAGTAACATGAAATTTTAATTATGTGACTTAAGCTCACAACAGCATAACATTCTCTTGTAAATGCTTCATGAAATCCACACATTTCTGTGTTTTCACACTTCAGCAATTTTTTTTCCTAAAAGCACAAAAGAAGCCTCCAAAAATTTACTAGTTTATTTGTAGCCTGCTGCTATATAACAACATTGAATTAAGTTGCCATTTCCCTTGGAAAAGTGACTAAATGGTGATACTTGCTCAGCTGGCAAATGCCTTGTTATATGTTCTATTGTTCCTATGTCAATAGCTTTATAAATCATTATTACTTCAGTACTGTAAATCCAATAAAGGTCTTGAAGCACACAGAATAAATGTGACTTACGCATCTTCTCCGTGGTTACTGGAATTTGGATGACACAATCTTTACCTCCAATATACACACGAGAACTCAGCCAAACTTCTGGGGCTTTGACTCTTCTTGCAACGCTAGCAGTCTGTGTAGAAGAGAACAAAAACTGCTTGAAGCAACTAAGTACACCTATAAAAGGACGCAACAGCCGTGTTTAAAGGCAACTTCCACGTAAAAGATTACTTCTATAGTAGGATATAATTCAGATAGTCTTAAAGTATCAGTAAACTATTTTTATTGCCTTTGAAGAACTATCAAAAAAAACCTCCAAACCCACACAACCACGAAAACCTGAAGGCAAAGTGTCTGTCTGTGCTTTTATTTCTGGAAGTTGCAACCAAAGGAGCATTCATCTGTTTGGTTTTTTTAATTTTTGTTTTGTTGTTGTGGCCATTAAAGAAGAATAAACAGATCTCCTGAGGCAGTTTGGAAGCGGTACAGACTGTCATAGAAAACTGTGTCGTGTCATATTTGTCCTGCTTTCTGGCATATATGTTTAATTTCTTTTGTCAGAAGCTTGTAGACATTTATTTTGCCATAGATCTCCACCTTCATTGTTACCTCAGTGAGATTGATCTCTACTGGTTCTGTAGCAGTAGTTCCATTGATCAGACTTGGATGTTTGTCCCTTCCTCAGCCCACAGAATGTTTGTGGTGTTGACAAGAAACACATTGTGGCAGATTTTAGGAAACCAGCCTTAATTGTGATTGTCCTGGTCTCGGATACTTTCAACACGTGTCTGGAAGACAATGTCATCCACACTCCTGCGAGGTTTTCCGGGTGGATGTACCAGGTGTGCGCTGCTAAAGTGCAGCTTGGTCTTCTCTGCAGGCTTACGTTAAAATCCTGATGTCACAGACAAGAACGTGGTTAGTGGGCCCTTCCGATGTACGTGTGCCCCGAGGGAGGCTGGCTGCAGAAATCCAGAACGGGAAGAGCAGCCCCGTCGTTTCATGTCAGCACGGAAGGGACGGCTTGGGTGGTGCCACCTGAGCTCGCTTGTCTGTGTAAGGCTGGCTCAGGCAAATGCTGGTAGTCACTCGGTTGGCCAGCAGCTTTGGTATTTTTCTTTGAAAAAATAAAATAAAAAAACATAGACTGAGAGTGTGCATTTATATTTGCGGATGTTAATAAATTGAGCGGCAAGTAGGTAATACACATGGAGGAAATGACACACGCAGTGTATTCCAAAAAGCCCACTATTGTGAACAGAGAACAAAGGCTACCCTCCAGAGTATATTGCAGTTGCTGTCATATTCCCACTGACAAAGGGAGAGCCTTTCCTAAATTTTGCGGTTGTAGCATTCTAATGCATTATTAAAATATAAAAACCTTCCACTTTCAGCTGTGTTGCTAAGGGAATTACTATTTCAAAATACGTTTCAATATATTTAAGCTTTCTCTACAGCAATTTTCACTGTTATGTACAGATCTTATCTTGATGGTGCCAGGCAACGTGACTGTTGGTGGGGGACAATTGCCTTGTTTGTGAAAGACTTAAAATATAAAGGTAGAAAATGTAACAGATTAAACAACATTATGCAGTGACGTCTAAAAAGTTTTTGCCTAATATGATGACACTTTTGCTCTTTTACATTTTAAGAATAAACGTGCGTTCTCTGATGGAAAATGAATAGTACCACTGCGTTGCATAATTCTGTAAACATTTTCTTCTCCAAACATTTTAAAGAATATAAAAGCCTGTATCTCTGAAAAGGGAAATGAGTTGAAACCTGAAAGATAGTACCTGTGTTTGGTTCACTGCTTTCTGTCTTTTGGTGTAAGTACTGAGCAGACCTGCCAGCTTAACTTTTTGTTGCTGAAGTGTTACATAATATGTGGGGGAGTTCCTGTCAGAAGGTAATTAAATGTACTAGATTTAGACGCTGATTTCCTATTATCCTCTGCTGTGGACTTGCAGTTTATAACAAAATAACTTGCTTTTCTTTGTCACTTCTGTACGATACGTGCAATGCTGTGTTATGTGGGTGCGTTCGGTAAGGGTAAAGCATTTCCTTTTTCAAATGTAGAAGCATTATTTTTATTATGAGCTGTTGCTGCAGAACTACAGTAACCAAAACTCTTGTGGCTTAAGCCCGATATTCACTTCAGTAACTGAGAAAAGTCCATCATGAATGGTGTTCTGTCACTTTGTTTTTCTAGTGACAGTGATGAGGAAAAATCAAGAAGAGGTAAATCTCCCAAAGCTGAGTTTAAAGATGAAGAAGAGACTGTGAGAACGAAACACATTCATATTACACAAGCTACAGAAATTACAACCACCAGACACAAACGCACAGCAAATCCTTCAAAAACCATCGACTTGGGAGCAGCAGCACATTATACAGGGGATAAAGCAAGTCCAGAACAGAATGTTGCTGCTCATAATGCACAGCCTACAGCAAAGGTGAGACTGCAGGAGAGCACAATCAAACATGGTATTGGAAACTGTTTTCTTCTCAACTCTTAAGACAATTTCTGTTATGCATCTTTCAAGGGAAGTAGTTTATCAAAAATGTTTAGTTGAGGCTTTCAAAGGCTGTGGAATGGTTTTGTTATAATTAATTGTGTGATTATTTCAAGGTGTAGAATTTTTAAAATATAGTCATTACCATATTTTACTCTCTTCGGGAAAGCGAAGATAAAATCTTGGCCTGAAGTGGGAAGGATTCTCTGAACCTGCATGCTTACTGAGAAATGACCAGGTTCTTCAGTTACAGTAAAAAAACCTGAGCCACTAGCCTTGCAGTATTTGCCCAGGGATTTTAAATGTAGCCACGTTCCAGTAATCAATGGCTTCAGAGACAAATCTGCCATCTCTCCAAAGCAAAAGAAAACAAAAAAAAACCCTCCAAAGAAACAGAAGACTTCTCAAAGTCATTTGAGATCAGAGATGAAATCTGTTGTGTAATTTCTTCTTCAGGCTTCTGTACCCTCTGGGAGCAAGTCGTCTAATGACCTGGTTGATCTCTTTGATGGAGCTAGCCAGCCTGTCTCAACAGGTAGGCATATTTTGGTTTTATTTTCTTAATGCATATTTTGAACTAATTCCGAGGATAAGCTTGTTTGAGGTTACGTAGATAGAGTAGTAGATACGTTGAGAAACGGCAGCTCTACATTTCTGAGTACTCTAGAACCTACGGCAAGGAACTGGATGTGCTAGTGCGTGGGACTAATAAATGTTAGCAGCACAAAGATTAACTGCCGGATCAGTCTGTCAGAAACTCTGTTTGTAATGCAGTTATTTATAATTAACTCCAAAAGCAAGTGCAATCCATTCACATTCAAGCATTTCTCGTGGTGCAGTTCAAAGGCTGGGCAGCTCAATGATCTTCATATAAGCTTTCATCTAAAGCACGTGGCACACTTGTTTCTTAATCTCATTTTAATCTTAGCACTTGGTTGATCCTGACTCTAATATTAAAAAGAAATGGCTGCTTAAAGGTAAAATTATTCACTGTAACACACATCCCTTCGCTCTTTAAATGTGCAGTTCAATTTTAAGTCCATTAACCTTCAGGTGGACTTGCCCTTACATTCAAACCACAGCTGCTTTTTGGAAGTGTGTTAAATTTCAGTACTTTGCAAATAGGATTTATAGAGGAGTTCAGGGGTTTAGTGGTTTGCTTTTTAAAACCTAAAACTTTAAACGCTTGTCATTGTGCTTACAGGTTCTTAGTAACAACAGTTTTGATTGTGGCTAGCATGGAATAAGGAGAAGGATTTCCATGCACTTGTGGTCTAATGGCACAGCTGGGAGAGAGTTTACTGTGGGCGGAGTTTTTGTTTACAAATCACTTTGAGTAGCAAATAAAATACAAGCACGTGCATTTTCATAGGTAAAAACCTTCCGTGTAACTTCTCTCCGTTGTAAATATGCAACTTCTCTTACGTATGAGATCGTATTCACGTTATTTGTTTCATGCATTGGTTCTTTTATACACAAATGCTTTTGTTATTTTGTTAACTTGATATACAAAGGTGTTCATTGTACATTGGAGTACATGTGGGATTTTGATATCCTGGATCAGAACCACTACCCCAAATTAAAACTGAAACTTCTCCTCTCTAATCCCTATGGGAAAAGAGATTAGAGCCTTTTTTGGTGTTGCTTATATACGTATGTGTATCTTTTTTATGTATAAAAATAAAATCACATTGAGAATAGATGTTTCCACTTCAAATTGAGCCTTCCCATATTTCAAGCTTCCATATTACAGTGTATTTGAATCTTTCCTCAGTTTGGCTCTTTGCTGTAGTAAACCTTTTTTTCCTTTTGCCTTTTTTCTTCTTTTTCCAAAGCAGCATTTAGAAATGGTATTGAGAAGAGGCGTGTTACCAGCTGGTGCTGCTAAATAACCTCTTTGCTGACCTGGGAAGGCAGATGGAAAGGGTTCATTTGTAGTGACAGATCTCGCATGGGAATCTTTGAGGATAGCTCATGTTGAGAAGATTAGCGCGGTCCTTCCCGTGCAGGTCACTTGTGATGACCACTGTTCCTTGCAGCACAGGGTGTGGGAACATTCCCAATGTCAGGCAAGCCACAGGGAAAGGGTCAAAGGCAACCTTTGATCTGTCCTGTGAAGGAACTGGCGGGGAAGTCATGTGAATTCGGGGAACTTAGAATTTGCTTATCTGTGTATTTTCAGGTGCAGAGGTGTGGAAGAAGGTTGGTGAGGCTTGAGGGGTTACACATTACTAAAGCAGCACAATTTGTACGTGCTGGGGACAGTTGGTTGCCATAAAGGAGCAATCTGTTTGAGAAGATGTAGAATCTGTGGCTAGACCTGCAGGAAGTATTTTTTTTGGTGTTACTGGAGATGAGGGTCTTTAATCTTAGCTGGTGATGCCTTTCTTTTGAGAGTAACTGCATTCAGCTTGAGCTCTGCCGCCTTTCTTTGGAACTCAGTTTCATTTGAAAACAAGCAATAGAGGTGGAGGAAAAGTTGACTTGACTGAAAATGTTATGGGGTTATTTTGAGTTTGAACCTAGTTCTGTTTTTAAAATTAAATTAATCCCTAGGTACTTTGTCAAACAGCCCAGGGGTAATAGGCGTTGCACGAGAGAATTGATTTTTTGAGGATGTGGTCGAGAGTGTGTCATCTGTGTTGCTCATTCTGATATAAACCCTCAAACCATTAACCTGTTCTGAACTCTGTAAGGACTCGTGTGATGAAAAAAATGATTTGAAAATGTTGATAGCAGTAGGCAGAGTAAACACGATCAGAACAGCTTTTTAGCTTGATATTTCCCTGGCTCGTCTTACCCTTTTCCGTTCTCAGGTTGCAGTCAGTATCAAACTTGTGTATAAACGCATGCGAGATGCTTATTTGATCATTGCAGAATTTGCGCTGAAGAAATTCCTTAGCTTTGTGTGAAACCTTCTCCCTCTTGAAAAGGTGGTAGAAGGGTTTCAGTAGGGCTGTATTTCTGAAAAGTCAAAGAGCCCATCCTTGCATTCCCTGCTCGTGTTTTATATCGTGTGCTTCACGCTCGGCAAGAAAAGACATTTCCCCTTAGAAGAGCAGTCGCCTTCCTGGCAATGTCTACAGTAAAATAACATTAAAAAGAAATACAAGTACACATGTATTAGAAAGTGAATGGTTCCTTTTTATTACTGCTAGCCATTTATTAAAAGGGAGATGGTTCTAGTTTAATTAACCCAGTTGAGAGCAGCAGATGGGGCAGAATGTCTTGCAGCGATAAGACAATTCAGAAATGGCACCAGATGTTGGAAGCTGTCCCTGGTGGTGTTTGAGTGCAGCACAGATGTTCCAGTCCCACCTGGCTAGTTTCTAAGCACTGCAGGCTAAGCAGCTGTGATGTAACCTATATAATGTACGCATAACACTAAAAGCAAAATAATTGAACTGCTGCAACTTCTAAGGGTGGGGCTGCTTGGAGGTGAAATCTTTGAGGACAAACAAATAAGGTCAACTTCTTAACTTCCTCAGGTCAGCAGAATGCCTACTTAAAAGCAATAACAACAATAATTGGATGATTTCTTTTTTTGTAAACTCCTTTTTTATTTTAAAAAAGCAGCTTTCCAATGCAGTTCTTAAATCTTTGTTTGGTTTTTATACCCTGACTTTATTTGTTAGTGAAAAATTGTTACTATGCTGTATTCAGAAGTTAATAATTTATATGCTGTATACAAATGTCTGCTTGGAAACTTAATGTTCCTGCTGTACAAAGTAAGCAAACTTTAAAAAAAAAATAACACAAATGCAAGCTCTGTCCTTGAAATCCCAATGCAAGATCATTGCAGAATCATTCATCCTTTAAGTAACACAAAAACTAAATATAAGGCAGCATGTAATTTTTCATAGTAAGCGTAATAACTTTTCTACAATAAGAATGTTTGGCTTTTATGCTTCCAAAGTTTTAATTTTACAAACTGCCAAACTAGTAGCATTCCTCACTAGTTAAAAACTTATTAACTTTTTTAATCTCTCAAAAATTATCTTTAGGGATAGCAAAAACTTGCGTGTTTGATTTCTTCCCTAGGAAAACCAAACTGCAAGACCTGCAAGGCAGTTGGAAATAATCCAGTTTATTGTTGCTCAGGCTTGTATAAGTGTAATAAGGTGACAAACAGGAAACAACAGCGTTGACTTAGGGGGCAGAATTAATAAATCCATCTTGCCAAATACAGAACAGCTTTTCTTCATAAATCCGCATGCAGTTGTTGCAACAGATCTTTGGACAATCCTGTAACAGCATTTCATTCTGTTTCTAGGTGGATCAAGTGACCCGTTTGGAGGATTTGCTGATTTTAGTTCAGCTGCTGCTTCAGCAAGTTTCCCGTCATCACAAGGTAGGATTGATTTACAGATTGAAATGCTGTTTAAGGGCAGAAGGAGGGGAAGTGATGCCACATGGCACTGTTGAAAGTCACTTCCCTTTCCAGGGCAAACTGCGTTTATGTAACTGGACTTTGAGTGCTGTGCTTAGTAAGGAAGGTACTTGCTGGCTGGCACAACACATCTGGAACTTGTTGTGAGCTTTATTTCGGAAAAATGTTGGTAGGAATTACAAATACATCCCTGTTCATCTAATAGTATAATATGAACACAGCTTTAAGTCTGATTTTGAAATGCGCTGAAATAAGGTGTGACTTGTGAAGCCTGCAGCGCTACCCAGCAGGACGGTGCTGCCCACAGACACGGGGCGGAGGGCGCTGGCTGGCTCTCCCGTGGGAGGTTGGTCTGGGCAGTAGCGGTGTTTGTGGCTGGGGGTTCTCAGCCAGAGCGTAGGGTTTAGTCCAGAATAAGATAAGAAAAGAGTAACAAAGAGGTTGATCTGCAAACCTACCCGTGAGACGGCTTTTAGTCAGCATGTTTATATTTCTTCCTTTGTTTTGCTGTCTTAGGAAAATTGTATTGGGCATGGATTGGTTAATACACCTTTAATTTGCTTGGTAGGAAAGAACTGCTCTAGTTTTTTTAGAGGCGTTCTTAGTGAAAACCGAGTTGTTTTGCAAACACAAAGCCGCCTACTATGCAAATAATTTGTGTGTTAATACAGGCGAAATTGATACAATCCTTTATCTGCATTAACATGATTAATCTATTCCAATCACCATTATGCAAGGGACAAGGAGTCCTGTGAAATGATTAATCATTCCTGAACAGCATAAACCCCTCTAGGAATCTTTTCTTTCTTGATTAATCATCTTTGAAGTTCTACTGAAGGGGCAAAACCTTATCCCTTTTACCCCCACTTCCATTATTGGTACTCAGTGCACAGGTCTGAACACAGAAGCAGCACACTCAGCATTTACTTATCTATCAGGAATATTTAAAGTAGGTTTTAATTTTTAATATGTAATACTAATTGAAACATTCTAATATAGCCCCTCTTTGTGAGGGAGATCAAAGCAAATGTTCCAGTAAGGCCCTAAGCTAAGGAATATTAGTCCACTTCATACGCTGCAGTTGTTGGCAATACTTGGATTCTATGAACAGATTCACTCTCCTACAATTCTTTAAATTCTAATGTATTGATAAAGATGACAAAAGGTTGAAGGTGTATGCTGATAACTATTTAAATGGAGTATAAAAGGCTGTTGCAGTTCCCTTTTGAGTGGGTAGATTACAGAAAACTTGCTACGGATGGGCGTTACAGAACGAGCCATTGTGTAGGTTAGGAAGTGGGAACTAGCACTGGATTCATGTACCCAGCTTTACGTGGTTTAGTCTTCATTTGCTCATCTAAAGAAATGCAAGGGATGATTTACCTGTTCATTAGATATAGGAGTTCATTTCATATGTCAGTGCCATTGTTTGAGACTTAGCTGAAGTACCAAAAGTCTGTCAGTGGCATAATCAAAAAGCTGACCTGTACAACAGCCCAGACTTGGAACAAGACTCACTGTGTAGCAGCGAGAGCTGTTTGAAGGGCATTGCTTTATTTTTAGCCTCTCCTGTAGATGTTTTGGTAAGCTTTTCTTTCCCTGTCATTCCTGTGAAGTAACCCATTTCTTGTTAATAGAAAAACATGTGTTTTTAACGGAGGCAACATCTCCTCCCGTTTGACTCAAAGGT
Source organism: Trogon surrucura (assembly GCA_020746105.1). Taxonomy (NCBI): domain Eukaryota; kingdom Metazoa; phylum Chordata; class Aves; order Trogoniformes; family Trogonidae; genus Trogon; species Trogon surrucura. The sequence continues at coordinate 11,860,120 of CM036630.1, forward strand.
TATGACATATTCTCAGTTCACTGGTTTGTGTCTCTGGACATCTGTGATCCTGAAACAGGTACCCTCGCAGTTGTCTACAAACAGGTTATACTGCCAGGCTCTTTGCGGTGAAATAGAGAGTGCTGTAAGTTGCTGTGTTTTGATTTAAACGCTTGTCTGCAGAAACCCTGGTATATTGAAAGGAAACGAAGTTTAAGTGCTGAGCTAAGGGTTCACCAAAGCTGCTGCTGAGAGAATTGCTAGATCCGAGACTGAATTTCTGTTTCAAGCCAAGACATTTAGTTCAGGACTCGGGTTTAGAAAACACAATGCCTTTTACATGAGCACTTCATGGGATGGGAAGAAATTATTCCTTACTGCCTCAAGTAAGAGCTCCCACTGTCAACTTGCTTTCAATGTTCTGGTTTTTGTTCCCCTCAGCATTGTTTTATAAAAAGAGCTACTAACTGTATATAACCAAATTTTGAAGAGTTGTCTTTGTTTTATATTTTGCTTTATGAAATGACTTATTCCTGTCCACTGTTCTCCCAACGAATACCAGAGTGATGAGATAAAAAGTTAATCAATACTATCAAAGTTCTAGGTGTTGTTTTGAATAGAGACTCCAATCTACCACTAAGTTATCTTTCGGTCATATTTCAGCTAAAGAAAACCTGTCCCTACTTGTCGTGCATCCACAGGTGACATGTTACCAAACATCCTTCTACTTTGTGCATGGGTGTTTCATATTTCCTTTGCTACCTTGTTAAAATTGTTGGAATATTCATGAGAGAGAATGATGTCCAGATGGAGGTTCTACCTGCAGATGTTAATCTGGACGGACACAGATCAGCTTTCATTTGTTTCAGTTCATGGAATATGGCATTTGCTCAGTGCTTTTCTCTAAGTCTTCTGCCTTTCTTCTCTCTGTCTTCCTTCCTCCCGCACCGTTGCCTTTCCTTCAGGTACAGCAACAAGTGGAAATGGAGACTTTGGTGACTGGAGTGCCTTCAACCAAGCTTCTCCTTGTCCCAGTGCTTCACCTGGAGAGCTCTTCAGCAGCACGGCACAGCAGCCAGCTATAGACCTCTTCAGTAGCTCACAGTCAGCTTCTGGCCAGCCTCCGACTGCTTCAAATTCTACTGATCTCTTTGATTTAATGGGCCCTTCTCAGACAACCATGACGGCTTCACAAAGTATGAATTTCTCTATGATGAGCTCCAATGCTGTGGGCATCAGTTTACCCATGTCAAGGTCACAGGTATGCTGCTGTGTGTACAGTTTGCTAATGACCTTCCTCAACTAATCTTTTGTCTTCTCCTTAATCACAACATTGAAAATTAATCCATTCCATTCCCAGAGTCTATACCTAGTCGCTCAGATGTTGTTAGCAGCATTTGGTGTGAAAATTTTGTCCAAAAATGTTTGAGTAGCCTCCTGGAAAGAAAAGATGTTAGATGTTCTTGAAAAGCCCCCTTTTATAAGCCAGTCTTCTCTGAGATGGTCTTCATTGTTCTATGAAGTGTTGCTGCTTGGTTGGGTTGATGATATTTTAAACCTCCACAGAACATTATAAGCTTCCAGCCTCAAGAAGATGAAGATGAGGATTGGTCTGTTCTTCAAAACACAGAAGTGCCTGCTTCAAGTGGCGAGTTTTTGGAAACCATGACAGGTTGACTTGGTTAGGAGGAGCAAATCACTATGTTTGGGTTCAAAGCTTGACTGGAGATGATCACTGTTATTCTATGTATTGATATGGAAGCTTGATTCTAGTGTACAAAATACTCTTTTAACCCATTTTAATGGTGTAACAGCATGTGATAACACTGCTTTGGAAGAGCTAAAACTCATGGCTAAAAATTTCACTGGCTTCATATTGTCTTCTGTGGAAAAACCAACACTTACTGTTTAGTCCCGATTCTTACTGGTAAGTAACAACGAACTTCTCTGGTTTTAGCCTCTGCAAAGCATGGACACTATGATGCCGAAGCCTACCCCTCTTTATAATGCAAGCACAGAGATGGTCCAGAAGAATTCAAGCAAAACTCTGCCCTCAACTTGGTCAGATCCCAGTGTAAATATCAGTTTGGACAATTTAGTACCTGGGATGCAGCCTTCCAAACCCCAGCAGCCATCACTTAATTTCATGATGCAGCAACAAAGTAAGTGATTACTGCACTGTTTTGCATGCACAAAGAGCCCTGTGTGTGTTGAGTAGGTTGACCTTGAGATGGAGTGTTCTGTCAATTACCGTTTTCCTACATTTAGTTATAACTGTTTCTTAAACTACTGCAATGGTTCTGACACAAGTGACATTTTATAAATGGAGAGTGACGTGCTAGGGGGCTGGTATCTGTGTGCATGTTTTTACTGTAGAGTTTGCACCTTTGCTGTATCTCAGTTTCAGGCTTCCTAATCTCTAGAACTTCTCTAGAATATGCGTAGTAGCGTGTATTGCTATGAAATGCTATTTAAAACCTATATAGATTTTCCTGAGCCTTCACACGCAAGCTGTGGAAATGAGTGAAACAGCCACGTTTTTGTCCCCTGTTCACAGCAGTTACCACACAAGTTTCTTAAAATACCTGAGCACCTTCAGCATTGGGTGCCCATTATTGATTTTGGCGTCCCGCTTTCTTTTCTTTGCAGATATGCAACAACCCGTGAATGTCATGACTCAGAACTTTGCAGCCGTGAACCTCAATCCTCAGCCCAACATGATGCCCGTTCGGCCCCAGACGAGCCCGATGATGGGAGGGCCCATTCCCGTGGGGATGGGAATGCCCGGGGTGATGTCAGGTACGATGGGAATGACGTCCCTGGGCCCCACGCCTATGATGAACCAGGGAATGATGGGAATGAACATGAACATGGGGGTGCCGGCTGCGGGAGTGGGTTTGACGGGCGCACTAGGGATGGGGGTGCACAATCTCGCTATGACCTCTCTGACTCCTGGGACTGTACAACCCAAGCAAGATGCCTTTGCAAATTTTGCCAATTTTAGCAAATAAAAGATTGTAAAATAAGTAAATAAAATGAAATAAACCTAAAATAAATGGGCAGACTGAATGAAGGATTTTTAGCTGCACAAATATAGCTGGGGAAGGGATGGAAAACACTGATCAATACTTTTTTTTTTTTCCTTTATCGGTTAAAGTGTCTACATGAAGAACCAAAAGCTATTTTCTAAGTGTTGAAATAACTAGTTCAAATTCTGGAGAGGTGAAAGGTTTCTTCTAAGGAATGTGTTAGATGATTTTGCAAAATAATTTGTACTGAGACCATCAGAAAACCTTTCCTACCTAGAAGAACCAATTTTAACTTTGAAACTTGATGGAAGACTGGAATGGGGGTTGGGTGAAAATGTTTGAAACTAATTTTATACTTTTCCTTTTATCTTGAAGAGCTTGACTTTCTTTTCCCCCTCTCCCTGATCGCTTTGTCATAATCGGATCATTCCTTTTACTACCACTGAGTCCACAATTGAAGTCACTCAAATACTATGATCAGTTTTTTATAAGAATATATATTTTTGTCCAAAAATGGCTTACATATGTGATTATGGCTAATTCAAAGGGACCTGGAATGTATATATACTTTTGCTAATGTTCCAGCCACACTGCTACATTACCCAAATTTTTATTGTAAAAATCCTCTCTTGGCAATTTGGTGATCAACCGATTTTTGGGGACTTAACGTGCTTCTATTGTTATAACTGATATCCAGCACGAGGCTGAAGAAGCTTTATCCAAGACTGCTGGAAGGTTTCCTCTCAGAAAACTCAAAAAAATGGACTTTTTTGCAGTTCTTTTACAGTGGCACTGAGCATCCTTTGTACCACCAATGTCCCTGTGGAGCCACTGGTTTAGGACATCGGCAGCAGTCAAAAGGCAAAAATATTTCTTTTTTGCGTCATTATAAAAAAAGTATCACTTAAGTTATGTAACTCTATAACCCTACCTAATCCAACGGCATTGGATCTTAGCTTTTATACAACATTCGGTGATTCTTTTGTGTACATATGGCATTAGCAGCTGTGGAATCCAATAGAGGAGTAAAATATATATATATATATTAATAAAGGAAACCTGTAGCAGTCAAAGACTTTACTGATTTACTGAAAACAAAAGAATGAAATAAGGTTTTGGGGGGTTTTGTTTTTTCCTTCTGTAATTCTGCATTTAAGTTCACATGAATCATGATTCTAGAATCTGGAATACAAAGACATTGTTATATTCACAAGCTGGGAATATTGTTAAGAATAAGCACTATACTATAGGTATGAAATTTATTGCCTCCCTTTTCTTACGTTGGATTTCTTTTTTATTATTAAATTGATAAAACTTTGTTTCCATTGTATTCATAATGTTCTGTTATACATAACATTAAAATGTTCATTAAAATCAATGTTGGGCTGCTTTTCCTTTCATTCCATTTGACGTTTATGAGAGCATTTGGGAAAAAAAATAATTATAATTTGGGCAAAGTAATTTTTATAAATAATTTAAAATTGGTTAATGACTTCTTATCTGAAGCCTTTCCTATCTGGCTCTACTGTTAGGAATTAAAAATGAAGCAGGCAAGATATCCTGACCCGCTCCAGCCTTGCTAATGCTCCATCTACAACATTTCTAATTAGGCAGAAATTCATGTACTTCAGCTAAGTGGTAATGAAAAGTGATTCATTTGCTGAATAAGAGATGAGAGTGAGTGTAATTAGCTGACTGCGGTTTTTAATCTTTCAACAATTCAATGTGTTTAAATTAGTTTCAAAGAATAGGAGCTTTCAAGTGTTGTTACATCAAAGTAATCAAGGCAGGCTTTAACGGCTGAGTAGGAGAGATCGCTCTGGTTCCTGTTCTGAAACCTTTAAACTTATTTGGAATAATCATCTTCAAAACCTCTAGTTCTAACAGATGCGACGACTCAGACTGGTTCAATATATGCAAAATTGTGGTGGGAAGAAAGCTGGTTCCTGGGGCGGTAGATGGGTGGCAAGGAGAACTAAACCTGTACTTGGTGTTGCTGTTGTTGTCGTGCTGAAGGGGTGTGGGGCTTCTCCGTAGTCTTCAGAAGTTTTCTGAGGAGTAGGGTGAGTCTGTTCCTAATGCTGTCCTTTTAGGGGAAGTTCAGCTGGTTAAATAGTCGGCTTTGAGCAGAAAGATCACGTCCTTGTTCAGGTTACTCACGTCCCTTCAGAGGGGAGCCAGTGATTTGGCTTCTAATCAAGAGATTAATGATAATGAAGCATGTTTGTCAGGGGTTAGAATAGCTCCAGTGGAGGATGTTTGATCAGTTTAGAGTGGATCTTTGTGTCCGTTGGATCTTCGTCAAGGGTACCCGGGCTTACGGAGCAGTTGTACTGAACTGATTCACTGCTCCTATCACGCGTTGCTCATCTTGTGGATCAATATTCTACTTATGAAGAAGGTTGTATGCAGCGTGAAAAGAATTTCTTTCAGCCAGACTGGCTGACTGCAAGTGGATGAAAACCTTTGAACCACAACAAACAACAGAAAACCCATGAAGATTCCTTCAGAACGTGGGCCAGAACCCTGCAGTGATGAGAGCCTGTTGTGTGGTGACAGATCTGCCACCTCACGGAACTCAGATATAACCTGAGCCATGCTGCTGTGTTAGTTAGCACAACTCCTTCCTTCCTTTTTTTAAAGCTGGGTCCAGCCCAGGTTTGGCTGGCTCTGTGTGTTGGCACCTCCAGATTCTGTAGCTTGTAAACTTGCTAGAAGTTAGTTAAAATTAACGAAATCATTTGTAAAGGGTTTCTCTATTTAAGAAGGGGAGAAAAGGGCGTCAGAATCCAACTCTGCCTGTGTTTTTTAGTAGAATCACTCAAAAATTGTATCTTGCTGTGTGCAAAGGAGTGATAAATTCCAGCATAGGTGCAAGTTCAGTGCTAAGTAGAGCATCCACCATGTTCTACAAAAGAAATTATATTCAAAACAGCTAAACAAGGGTATTTATAGCAGCATCTGTTTCAGCTATATTTGTCAGCTAAGAACAGTCTGACACAGCTTAAGGGAGGTGGGGGAGGGATTTATCAATGAAGTGTTTACATAATGCAGGCAGGCATTGTATACTCAAGGTGATACCAGCTATAACAGGAAAACAAATATCTAAAGACACTTTTATTCTCAGAGGCCTTTGCTCCAGGAGTCGCTCTACAAAATTGCCTCCACGTTCCTCTGTGCACGACTGTAAACACTTTCATAGCGTATGACATTTTATAGTACCATCACTTGGTTCTGATTAAAGCTTTTAACGGAGATGTGATTTTTAAAAATTGTTTTCTTTTCTTCCTCCCAAGTTTTATTCCAGACCATCCTTGACTAAAATTCAGAATTGTTTCAGGCAAACCCATGAATCTGCACACACATTGATAGTCTTTAAGTGAAATACTTAATTTGACTGTAAAGGAAACATTTTGTTGTTTTTAGTACTGTAAAAAACTGCTTATTGGATGGCTCCAGGTACTGGCTGACAGATTTGACTGGCAAAAACTCAAAAGTATGAATGAGAGAATTGGAAACTAAATTATGTATATCGATATATGTACCTGTATACTTACAGTTTTTCCCCTGCTGGGGGAAACACTAGCACGGGAACACTAGTTCCCCTCTTGTTTGTGGGGACAAAGCTGTGCTGTGCCACCGGCTCCTCAGAGGCTGCCGCTGCAGGCTGAGATGGACCAAAGGCCCCAGCAGTTTGTTCCCATCAGCCAGAAACACAGAATTGGGATGAAACCGCTTGGATTTGAAGCTGACTTGAACATTTTAAACACTTTGGTGGGAGAAGGGCTTCCTGGAGGTTGTGGCAGGAGAGGGGTTGTTGTTAAGCCGTCCTGCTAAGACCTGCTCAGGGGAGTTGCTTTTGGTGCTTTGAGGAAAGAAATAAGACAGAAAAAATGGTAACTTGCAAAGACAACCAGGTGAGCCTGGTTAATGTTGTGAGACTGAAAAGGATGGCCTGTGGAATTTGTAAGTCAATTTGTACAGCTTGTTCAATGATCTGGTTGCAGTTTTATCTCGCTGGGATGCTGCGGGACTTTGCTTCTCTGTGTAAAATGACCTTTAAAACTGAGATGTGTCTCGTTTTCATTTTTTATGCGCCTCTGTGTCCACTATTCAGACAAGAAAGGATGAGATGTAAGGGAGAAGTTCTGCAGAACATGGAAAATAAAGAAAGGTGCCTTTGCAGAACTCAGTATATGCCTGGATGTCTGCATCTAGGGGTTCTTTACACGGGGTAATCCAGGTCTCTATGCAGGTTCTGTGTGTGTGCAGCATAGTGAAAAATGTCTTTACTCCTCACAAATTTGCAGATTTTTTTTCTTTTAAATATAATGCCATAAGGTACCACTTCAGTAATTAACTGGTTCTTTAATAGAGCTACAATTACTTTTGTTTCACGATAAGGGGGGAAAAAAAAAAAAAAAGAATGCATTCCAAGACAGAGCTACTTTCGACATCTGGGAACCTCCTAACAGCTGGCTATCTAATGAATATGCATCTGCTTAAGAGGCTGTAGGCCATTAATAAACCAATAGATATAAAACAGAAACAATCTTTGTCAGCTTCAAATGAGATTGGATGCAATGTGCTGTGAAGTGTCACTGTCACATTGAATCGAGCCGGGGAGGTTAACAGTCGCTCCTCTGTAGCAGCGGCGGGGACGGCGGCTGCAGCCTCACGGCAAAGGGTGGAGGGAGAGGGCTGGACTCACAAAGCTTTGTGGGTGGTTTCTCCTGCATTTTTCCTCCTTATTTACTCCCGGTACCGCTTGTGTTCAAAGCATCGGTGACCTTTTTGTTTGCAACTCCAGCTAGTCTGTCTGGTTTGGTTTGATAGAGGAGGATGCAGGTTTTTTTCCTTGCACAAATGATTCTTGAGTGACACAGGAATCGATCACATGAATAAATGACTGGGGAGAAGTTACAGGAACGTGATAAAAGTGCGCCTCTTTGACTGAGGCCTGGGGCTTTGTAAGAGGAGTAAGAACAGCCCCTGAGCCGTGTTGTACAACAGGACTGTTGCAGGGTGAAATAAACACTTAAAAACGATGATGACCTCATTTGACTGTATAAATATCTCTGACCCCTTAAGAGTTGTAGCTGTGCTTGTCCCAAGGTGTGGAGCATCATGTTGTCCCAACCTGTAGCAACCTTTGGTGTCTCGTATTTGTGTTGTTCGGTACCTTTTATTTCCTGTGGCAGTTCCTATATAACGTGAAGTGGATTTAGCATTATTTCAGGCATCCTTATCCCTTCTGCACAGCTGTCTAATCCAGCCCAGGTTAGTCTGGTGTAGTCTTCCCTTCAGTGGATATGCACGTGGAACAGCAGCCTCCTGAAACAGTGATGATAATTTTGATGAGAAATGTTAACTGGGTAGAATTTTCCTAAGAGTAAACCTATTTTTTCATCTTAAGAAACAGTAATGAGACAAACTAACAGTGAACTGTTGAACAACTGGGCTGCAGGCTCCCCTGGGACAGAGTAAGGGGTAGCTTTTGGCTCTGGGGAACTGGAATAGCAGCCTTGTGCCTTGCTTGGACCCTGCTTTAGAGCCAGACTTAGACCATATGGGTTTTGGCTCCCAGGAAAATCTCTGTAAAATGGTATTTGGAATTGTTTTCTTTGCAACTCAGTTGTAAGGGGCAGTCTTATGTTTAGCAGAAAGATCACTGTGGCAATTCACCTGTTTGCCTACTGACAGGTTTTAGTCATGAGAAAATGAAGCAAGGAGAGTTAAAATGGGAAGCTGAGTGCTCTGTAATTACTGCAGATCTTTTCTGGCAACTTCTCAAGAGAGAAAATTATTGGACTTTGTATCATCACATTGATATAATTTAGGTCAAAATCTGTTAAAAGATTGACTTAATTCCTAGAATAGTATTTGTCTTACCTTTAAATACTAAGTTTTAAAACAGAAGACTATTCAAAGTCTGTTTCAGAGTTGCAGCCACAGTGGTGACAAATTTAACTTCTCAGACTTCAGGTTTTACATCAAGGGTTGGTGTACACTGGAGGTGGAAACCTCGGCTCTACAGAGGAGCATCTCTGTGGTTTTTGCAGGGGTACAATTTTCTGTTCTTGGTTCCGGTGCAAGTGTCTCTGGGCAGCAGCAAGTGCTCGTCCATTGTAAACAGAGCAGGCAGTCACCGAGGAGCAGCCCACCGGCCCTCCCGCAAAGCTCTGCCTCATCCCAGCGTTAGCAGGACTCAGATGTTGCGGGTTTATCTTTTTGTGAGAGACAAAAGAGCAAGCTGTAAAGGAGGGCTGTCCTTTTAAATACTTCAACTTTTCAAGGTCGTTTGTGGAGCTTTTATCAATCAGAAAGCTAAATTCATACAAAAAGCATCTATAATGAACTGAGCATATCTTGAACCTTATCCCTTCAGCTGAATACGAATTACCTAGGAAGGTGCTTAAGTGGCCACATTGAGTTCAGCATTCCTGGAAATGTTTGTAAAGTAAGCAGAGAAGCTGCTACTATTGTGGTTTGGCATCTATCAATTTCTTGTCTTTTTCTGTAATTGATTTATTAATTATAGCATCTTAATGATCTATTTAAAATAAATAAACCATTTACACCATTTCAAAGGTATTTTGTGATGTTCAGCTGATATTAAAATAGCACCAGCCTTATGTGCTTTTTCAGCAAGTGACCTAATTAGTTAATAAAGTAATTGAATATTAAAAAGGATGTTGCAAGTGATTAAAATTTAAGAGCCTTCAGAACATTATTAAAGCTATAAATCATACATCACTGTTTTAATTTGCATAGCTACAGAATTACTAATGGTCCCACATGCATAAGCTACTTGGCAATTAGTCTTTTAACAAACTGTTGGTGATGCTATGAGGTTACCAAAATCCTTCCCCATTTTCGATTTGCAAACAAAATCCAGGATGAGAGAACACTAAGGGTTAAATTCATAAAAGCCAGGAAATTTGGTTCTTCCACTTGTCTCTAGCTTCTGGTTTTCCTCCCAAGTCCTACCACGGTGTAAAAAGAAGACGAAGCATCTGTCTTTACCATGAGCTTCCCAAACTGGCCTCCAGGTGGTTTTCCAGCCCAGTTTGGCGCTCATGAATCTCCCTACCTGCTGCTGGGACGTGCTCCGTTTTTGTCTCATGCCTGTGACTGTCACATGCCCCTTTCCTTCCCCTTCGCGTGGACTCCAGGTCCATAACACCACTGGCAGGACGGAGCAAAGAGAGAGCCGCTGCCGGGAGGGAGGTGTGCTTGGTCATCGCCCCGTGGATGTTGTCTTTGGGCTGTGGGAAAGAGCCACACCAGGTGCTCATCACCTTCCACTCCTTCTGCTGGGACTTGCGGCTTATGGATCTAAAGTATCTGCAAACAGAAGGTTGGGAAAATGTCACTGATGGGAGCTACCTGCTCGCCCTGCCCCGCTGGGTACAGCCTGTTCGCTGTGGTCTTGAGGGTCACTGCCCACGCTCGAGGTCTTGGGCTGGCTGCAGGCGGGAGGCGAGGCAGGATGACAGTTTTCAACTTAATTAAAGACAAACTGCTTTGGTCAGATGAGCTGCCCTGGTCTGCCCTCTCGCCAGCAGCCAGCATCCCTGCAGCGATGGTTCCCGGCCGCGGGAACACCTTCCCGCAGGGCACGGCCCAGCGCTCAGGCAGAGCGTGGGGCTGTCTCTGGCTTTAGGACGTGCAGCCTGACAAGAGAAATGACGGCACCGAGGGCAAAAGGAACGACCCGGTGTGCGCCGGAGCGCAGCCTCAACACTGGGCAGCTGAACGCCGAAAGCCAGCGAGAGGGAGAACGGCCAAAGCTCCGGCTGTGGCCAAGCAACCGCAAGGACCGCTGTGAGAGCTCGGCCGCCTCTTCCCCGGCACAGGAGCGCTGCGCGTTGCATCGCTGCCTCGTCCCTGCGCCGCACAGCCCCTGGGCTCCTGCAGCCCCCTCAGCTTGTTTGTTTGCTCCCACTCCAGTGACAGACTCACAGCAAAGGAGGGTGCCTGAGCAGTTGCCGATTTCCCCACCTTTTTCTTTGAGGGAGGCAGGGTCTTGTCTCTGTGAGCTCGGACCTCAGCATCGCAGCCCAGCGCAGGGACTGGCACCTGCGTGGCTCTTGCTCCCCAGCTGCTCCTTCCATCGCACGCTGCCTGGCTCGGCTGCTGCAGGTGGGCTGACTGCGTAAGCGGGTACCTTTATCTCCTAAGTGTTAAGTCCCTTGTTTTAGTGGAACACAACAAAAAAAAAAGACCTTACAGAACAGCATTTACATGTAAAACAAAGATGCCCTTTCCACTCAGTCAGCAGAAGCCTTGATGTAGTTTTTGCTATTCAAGTGTGCTGTCTGCTACATTACCAGGAGAATTTCTTTTTTGTGCTGCAAAAAACTTTTCAGGAGCTTCCTTTGAAGCCTTTATTGAGGTCAGGGTCTGCAGCCTCTTGCAATCTTTCCATGTCAGCCTGCAGCACTTTCTGAAAGCCCTTACACTGGATATTGTGACAAACGCCAGCTCTTTGTTCATTAGTTTACACTTGGTAATAGATGTGAGGCCAGGGCAGAGGATGGCTCTCGGCAAGCGATTCACACTCTGCTGCACTAACGTTTCCCATGTCTTGAATAGTTGGAGACAGTACAATCCTCTTTTAAGGGTCTGTGTTTTTAATTAAAACAGCAAGCTGAGGAATGGGTGACTTCAGAGCATTCTGACCCAACAAGGAATGACAAGCACATGGCTGCTTTTAAAATAAATTAATTAATACCCACTATCTTACTGGTATAAAACTGTCAGCACGTGAGGAGGGTGGGCAAAGCCAGATGCAAAGCAGTTTTGTAAATTAAGCTATGTACATGCAAATGTTACTGCAACGAAAGCAACACAGCGAGAGCCAAAGGCGAGCTTGAAGAGACTGGAGTTGATAGCAATTCACACCATTGGGCTGATTTCAGGGCAAATTACATCCACAACCTGTTTCAGTACACCTTGACTCCACCACCCAGCTTCACTTCAGCATTGCGACACCACCCGCCCGTGCTCACAATGTCAACGTGAGAAGGGGACCAGGAGCAGGTGACACACCTGCTCAGAGCTGCCTGCAGGTGCCTGTTTGGATGAGTATATTCTGCACAATTAAATATATTTAATTTTTAAACATCTGGTTTACAAAACGTTGCAAACACATGCAATTTGAGAGGCAACCATTGCTGGTGCTTCTCACCAGATAACCCTTTTCCAACCCATGCTTGGCAATTGTCTCCTGTACCACAGGCGACCCTAACAGCTTGTTAAGAAAAAACGCCCGGTCCGTATGGGACCCCTTTCCTGCAAGAAGGCCCTCCAAAGGATGACAAATAAAAGACATTTTCCTGCTCTCAGATTTAAACACTGCTGTTTTTATGGTGATTGCAAGAGGGCAAGTTGAGGACTTACCTTGCACACCTTCAGGAGCAGCTGGGCTCAAGGGCTGCCTGTCTGATTGCAGATGTGCCCATGCAAATTCAGTAGGCAGTTTTTAGCCATGAAGCCAAATTAAAAAACAGGTCAGGCACATTCCCACTCCTAGCTACTACATTCACGAGGTGTTAGAGCAGCTAGCAGGAGAGGCATAAAAGCATTCTCTGGAGGCAAGTAGGTCCTGCCAAGAGCCCCCCCCCGCCCCTTTATTCAGCTTCCCACTGCTCTCATTTCAGAGCCTCCAAGCAACTAAAAATAAGTTTTCCACCAGTTAAAGTGATTCCACCCTTCTGATACCTTTGGGATGTTGCCTAACACTTGCTTTCTCCCAAAATAATCAGCTAAAAGCTCTTCTTCCCAGCAGAGGTGTGTAAGATCAGTAACCTTCTGCTTTCTGGTCCAGTTTTGCCTGTGCTCACAATACAGACCACAGCTGACTCCAGCCTCTACAGCCTCCACAGCCACAGCATCGTCCTGTGTCCTTTCCACCAAGCACAGCCCAGTGTCCCACTTGCCATCCTTCCTGCTGCTCTATCCCATTAGCATGAAAGAATCAGTTTTTCCACTCAAACTCCCACATCCTTTTCCTGATCAACACATGGCACAATCGTTCCACTGACCACGCTCTGCTGGTAAAAACATACTGTGCTTGAGCCTCAATCCCAGACGAGGAACAAAGAAAGGGGCTGATTTCCTTCTTCAAGGCTGTGCTTGCGCATGTACAGAGAGCTCTGTCACAGCATCCGTGTTCTCAAAGTGTGTTGCCTTTAGGAATTACTCCACTGCATCGTTGTGCACAAATGAGTCCTGATTCCTGCCTGTAAATGCCTGACAAGATGGGGATAACCGGAAACCCCTGTTTCTCAGCCTGGGCAGCATCTGCTAGGGGTCGTGGTTTCCAGCCATGTTCTAGTGTGCCCACCACCAAGGACTCTTGCTCTCCGCCCACAGCCAGCGTTTCCTCTGGCCAAGGCCACCATCCACATCGGATGGCTACAGGAATTCCGCTATTTTATACCCCAAAGCACGCACAACAGTTACCGGCTGCCACTCCTGTGCTTTGGCCTGGCGATGCTCCCCTCTGCTGCGGGCTGCCTCCCTGCGAGATCCTCACATTTGTGCCAGCACATTCCCTGTGGCAAATCCAGTGAGGCCTTCCCTACTTCCAGGTGCTGGTGCAAGACCCCATTTACAGAAAACGCCCCTAACCCAGCTCACAGCGACAAATTCTTGGCCAGTTCCTGCCACCGCCTCCTGTTGCCAGCCCCCAGCCTGGAGACGAGTGCCCTTTCCTGGCGACTTCAGCCATGCGATCCCTTCACCACAACTATTTTTAGGGGTGGGGGGAACTCGCTGCAGCCTGCTGAGGAGGGAAGCGATGTTCTGCCGCTCTGGGGCCACGGCGAAGCAGCCCACGGGGAGTCCGATGGGCGAAGTCCCGCCCTGGCAGCAGCTCCCAGCCCGCACCTCCCCACACGTCCCCCCGGCGGTTCTGGCTGCCCCGGCCTCCCCTCCCCGCCGGGCGCGGGGGGCACCCGGAGGAGCCAGCGCGGCCAAGCCCCAGCGCCCGGGGAGAAGCGCCCCGGCTCGCCGGGAGTTTTTTCGGGACCCCCGCCGCGGGGTTTCCCTTCAATCTACCGCCACCTCGTGGGGAGCCAGAGCAGGAGCAGGGGGACACCGGCCCCTCCCGCCGAGCGATTTCCCCGTTGGGGCGGGGAAGGGGCGAGCGGGCTGGTCCCGTCCGGGAGTTGCCGCCGAGTCCAGCCCCGCAGCCTCCGAACCGCACCGGCTCCGAGTCACCTCCGGGTCGCTTTGATCGTGTCTTTTTTTTTTCCCCTGGAGGGAGCCATCGGCGGACTGTGCGCTCGTTGGAGCAATGGCAGCGCTTGGCAGGGCCCGCCCGGGCGTTTCCATCCCGAAGGGGATCAAGCCAGAACTCGCAGGTGAAGAGCGAGCGACGCGAGGGGCCGTAACACGCAGGCGGTTCTTTGCGCGATCTTTGGGTTTGGAGCATTTAGTGCCCACAGAAGACAGAAATCCAGACTCCTGAGAATTTCTCCAGTCATTTCTCAGAGAACCCGGCTCCTCACTCCCTGCCCACCCACCTCCTGCTGGGGATGGGTTTCCCCAGGGCCGGGGCCTCTCCCTGTTTCGGCTCATCCCGACTGGCAGCTGCAGGAACGGGCTCTGTGGGGTTTGGAGCTGTGTCCTAGAGGAGTCCAGATTATCAAAATAAAGTCGTAAAAACCTCTGGGCAATTGGCACAGATCATTTTTTACATGCACAGGATCTAACTCTTCACTTTCCCAAATTACCCTTTTGAAAGGATCTGCATAAATCGTAGTATCCCAGAGCACTTCCTTTACAGCCAGACCTGGGCACTTTCTGTGTGGTACAGGACGGGGCCCTTCTAGGAGACATACCCAGGCCCAGCCTTTCGCCAGTACCCACCAGTATGAGGCTGCAGAGCTGCACAGAGCAGGCGACGTCGCTGGGCAACAGTGAAACCGAGGTGAGCAAATTCAATGCAATCCCAAGCTCAAACACTTCAGCTGGTCAGAGACCATTACAGATGACGGGCAAACAGAAGACTCCAATTTAGGAAGGTATCTGAGCACACGCTTAAGCAACTGCATGAATATCAAAGAAAAAAAAAAATGACTCCTTTGCACTTGTAAATTAAATGCAACCTAAAAGAGCACGAGTCTACTGCCACATTGACTGTAAATCACCTTGTAAGACATCGGGGAAACATCAGACACATGGAAGCCAGGGAAGACTCCCAGTGCAAAACACCACTTTAAAATGCAAATCAAAGTCAATGGGTTGCAGACCTCTTCTGTGAATTCCCTGTCTGAACCTTCTCATTACATGTATCCTCACATTGCCACTCCTGGCTTTAAACTGCAGATTTTGTTCTCTTTTAACAGTTCCCAAGTTGCACTGGGAATTACTCCTCATAGCAAACATCTGAATTCCAGAGCACAGGTATGCTTCCATCTCCAGCAAGCTGCATCTGTATTGTCAGCATCTCTGATCCAAATACATCAGCATCATTTACGATGGTAATAAAAAGGTTCCGGGAAGTCAGGATCCCCACTAGCTATGCACATGCTGGACGAGATGCTTGCTTGGATGCTGCCTCTGGACCTCCCTGGTTCCTGGAAAATCACCTGACAGCACAATGGAAGGTAAAAGACCTTTTGAATGATCAAGGTAACAGTTCTTACATTCTTTAAGTTCACTTCCCTTCTGCACCTCTAAAACACAGGTGTAAGGATATTTGTATTTTGTAGATTAATACACTTTTGCCCCCAAATCTTGTGGCTAGATAGCAGTGCCAGCATTCAAACCTGGTGGTCTCCACATCCGGGCATCTGTCCCAACCGCTGCAGTAGCGGCTTCACCACTGACACAAGCACACTGGCAGAGCACCAAAAAATAAACATACGTCGAAGCAAACTGTTACACGGTTATATTTATTGCATTGCAGTCTTAGCAATTTTAGATACAAACATTTACATCTGAAAAGCAGAATATTGCAAATTCAGTATTATTCAATATGTTCATAGCAGCATCAGCTTCCTAAGAAACAAAATATTTAGGAAGACAGAGAAGGAATTACGAAGGAGTTACACTCTCATGTATCACCATTTGACCAAAACACTGCAGCTGTGAAACAGAGATTGAAGTCACCCAATCTGACCTTGAAGACGCAAGTAATTCAAGACTGAAGTGTGTCATTGTACCCGATACCTCGCACATTTCTGGTGTGCTGAGACATAAGGCTAACAGTCAAGCGCCGGAAGAGGGCAGATGATCTACGTATCTGCATTACCTGACGTATTAGAGTTTTAATAACAATACTTGGCACTTGTGTAGCACTCGCCGCTTCCCCAAATGCTCGCAAGACAGGCAAGGATTGTTCTCAGATGTATTACAGCTGTGGAGCATGAGGGAGAGGGAGGGAAGTGACTTACCAAGGCCATTCAGTGAGCAAGTGGCAGTAGAGAGATCAGAATTTGTCAGCACCTGACTGCCAGTCCCACATCGGTCTGGGAGGTCACACTGCTCCTCTGTGGTTTGTTAAGGAGGTTTTGCGACGACTAATTGGCTAACAAACCCCAGCCCATGCCACTACAGCTGATGCACACACCATCTGAAAAGGGGTCAACACAACTGCTCCCCTCATAATATCTATTTTAGTTTTAAAGAAACCAGACACTTGTCTCATTTTCTCATGTCAGAATGATCTGTCACACTGAAGATACAATGACACAGCTGCACTTTGCTCTGAGGCAGTGGAAATCAGAAGCAATCGCTATAGGAGCAGCTTTCATTTCTTTCCTGAGGGAGAGCACTGATCTTTTGAGAGGAAAAAAGGATGGATATGTTTTTACACAAACTGATCAAACTACTTTTCATTCTAAATGAATACAAGACTGACTGAAAGTCTCAGGTGTACTAATTTTCTTCAGCTAAGTCATCCAAGTGTACACTCTGAAGCTAACAGATAATAGAACAGTTATCCAGGAACATCAGAAGGCATTTTCCTTCCCTGACAGGCCTCCACTTCTACCAGCTAAGAGCGAGAGCACTTACAGTGACATCTAAAAGGCCTTGTAAACACCGTGAGACAAACCATCTCTGGTATTTCTCCACCACAGCAGTCCTTTCTCCCACACCCCCAGGAAGCTAATAAGGATAACCAAGCCTCCTACCATCCCTGCCCCAACAGGGGAAACGTGCTTACTTGTTTTTTTCTCCCGCTAGATTTCCCCTGCAAAATTTTAGAGGCAGGATCAAACCTGTCAGTTATTAGGGATGGAGGCTGGCAGGGACTCCTGGGGCACAGCTCACACGCTGCGAAACGCTCACAACACAACGGAGGCTGCACTCGAGAACCGTCTTTGAATACTCCCCCTTCTCCTATAGAGCACAACTGCCCAAGGCTGCCCAAATTATGCCCAAGTGTGCAGGCTAGAAAGCACCCTCCCATTTCAAGGAGTTATCACCACGAAATTCCTCTCTCCTCCTTTTTGTCTGCCTGCTTTCCCACTTCCAGTACGCCTTGAAAGCCTATAGTTGGGACAACGTGCAGGGAGGTACATGTTATACTTACAGTAGATTACACACACATTTTTCCATCAATAAAAGCCTTCGTGAGGTGTGCTGGTGGAGGAGGACAGTCAGACTGCCTGGCCTCTCTTTTTCCAAGTGGCCCCATTTTTTTTTTCTGCCCAAACTGCTAATGGGTAAAAAAAAAAGATGGCAGCAAAGGACGTTCTTAAATAGTAAGGGTTTTCTCATGACATTTCCACCAGGTAACAACTCATGCTTTTTCCTGCTGATACATTGGTTAGACCTGACAGAAAAGGCTGTAAAGTAAGTAAAGCAAATTTTAACTGCTTTACTCACACCCAGCTGTTGCCTTGTTGCCAATTTCATCTTAGGTTCTAAGTCAGAACAGAAGAAAAGACATGTAACCTCCTGAAAATGGGTGTTTCCTTCTAATGACAGTGGCTCTTTGAAGTATCTTTCAGATAGGAAATAATTATTACTGGCTACATGAATAGCACAGTACTTTAAAAAAACCCCGCAACTGTAATAATGTTTATCTGAAGGTGAGACACACAGGAACTCCTGGAAAAAAATCTGACCTGGAAAAAAGTTAGTTTCTAAATGAAAACATGAGTTCTTTTGGTCCAAGTATACCCTAACCAGAGTATTAACATTTTTGGTAAATTAAACAATGAAGCTCAGTTTGGACCTATTCTTTTTCTACCTCATTAGCTACAAGGATATTACTCAGATTTTAGCTCTCTCCCCTTGAGCTCCTGTTGCAGCTGGCCGTCCCATCTTCTTCCATCCACCTAGTCAGATCTCCCCATTGGCTACACTGCAGTAGCTCCAAAAAGGTAATACAGGACAGCACACCACGAAGCCTTGTATTCTTCATCTTCTTATGGGTGAGGATAATAATGCCAAGAAGACTTTGCATGGAGCTAATGCTGTAGACTTTAGGACTGTCAACTTGTTGCTTCTCTAGAAACTCTCATTGTAAAGTTAGACTGTTAATACTCAAGTCTGCAAACTGAGCTGGGCCTCCTTCAGCTGTTTTTTGCTGTCTTAGGATTGCTCTAGCACAAACTTCACTTTTCAAATCAATGTCAAGAAACAAAAGCATGAACTGAAATTGCTCCGGGCTGCAGAAGATGCACACTTTAGCATTTATGTTTTACACTTCGCAATGCAGGCAGGAGAGAAAACATCTTCATACCAATTCGCAGTACTTTGCAGTTACGCTTCGAGGCAGATGCTAACATGTAACTCAACAGTTTCCCAGGAAGGAGCTTGTCTGGCTGAAGGAATCACTGCAGCATTGCTGCTGCTGCTGCAGCGCCTCTGACAGGGTGCAGCACTGTGCCTTCCAACTTCACCTGGCTGCAGAGCCTGCAGCTTAAGATGGTGGTTATCATTCTGATATGTTTAATCAAAGACAGGAAGTTTACCTGGAGAAACACATCTTCAGAAACTCAGAGTGTTTTCACAATTTGCTGTCCCTGCTGCCTGTCCATTTTCTTTCAAGATTCTGGATGAAATCATTGTTTCCACCTGTCTCATTTAGGTCAATGCCAGTAAGCAATAGAAAGGGTAAGTGTGGGCAGCATGTTGGACAGAACATCAAATTCAGCAAGAATTAGACATTTTTCTCTGCTTCTTTTTTCCTGGACACTTCTTCATCCATAAGTGCAAGCAGGTGACTGCAACAACAAACTAGAAAACCCTAGAGCACTGTGGAAAGGAAAATAAGTAAAAAAAAAAAAAATTAAAAAAATAAAAGCGGTTCACTCCAACCAATCCAAGATAAATAGTTCTTCTGACCAAGGAATTCCAAAAATACATAGAGAATAGTATGAAAATCAATAGCCAAAGTCTATCTGGATGAGGCAGCACATCTTAGGGAGGGGGAAAAACCAGTGGGCAGTCAAGCCTCCTCCTGCTGTGAGACCTTGCCCTGCTTCCAAGTGACACAGAAGGGAAAGCTGCACCAGAAACAACAAATCCAGCAACCAAAGGAGAAGCAGCAGAGAGAGAACAGCGCTCACTGACTACTTCAGTCATCACCTGGTGAGGACATGCTAAGGACATGCCTCTACATCAGAAAAACTACTTCCAGGCAAGTAACAAGCTGGGCAAGTCAGCTGAGAGAACAAACCAAACCCACACTTTTTACGAGCTCCTTTTCTGCCTTTGGCCTTATCTATTCTGCTACTGCAGCCCTGCCTAAGAAGTTCTTGGTAAAAATGAAGCAGTTGTGCAAAAGAGTTTCCCCAGAAATAATCCCTGCCACAATACCTGCAACTGTAGGGTAACGCTGCAGCTCTTGGCCTGATTCTCTGTGCCCATCTCCCGGCTCCTCTACAGCACAGCAAGGTTTTATGCTGCAGTTCCATGAAAGCCCCATTCACGCTACCTGCAAAGGTTCCTAGAATTGTATCACCATCCCAACAAAATCGCTCTTCAAGTAACCATGAGATCTGGCTCCCTACTGACCTGTGCTGGCAATGAAAAGACACACAATGACGCCGTGAGATGCAGCTATGACATTCCAAGACCACTGCATTACGTTGTTCCTGCAGCTGGCATCGTGACATTTCCCCAGCACTGTATTTGTCTGCAGTTTTAGAAATTACTCTAAAATTAAAAATCTCAACTTATCACAATGCTTCTTCAAAAAGCAGTTCAGACAAGTGCTCCTTGCCATAGTTTGGTACCTCACCGTGAACATGCTGTAGGAATCACTGCTGAGCACCAGGCTGGACAACGTCCTGGAAATACTGGACAAGTTGCAGATGGCACGGAGATCCTCTCCTTTGGCCCAAAGCTTATTCTCTCTCACACAGATCTCCGCTTCTTTAGATTGCCTCCTGCTCCTACTCTTCATTCTTTAGCATAATGACTTCAAGTGACCATGCTCACACCACCTTTGTGACGCTGCACCAATAAAGGAATGGCTAGGAGCAGACAGCTTTCCAAACAAAGAACCTAGATTTTATGCCCAGTTTGGAAAAGGAAAAAAAATGGAAACAAAGAATGATAAACAATTGAAAAAAAAAAAAAAAGCTCTTGTTTCCAAGGGTTGTTTTCCTTCTGTTTAAAAAGAGATTTACATGAATACTTAAGTGAGGTAGAAGACTTCATTTCAGAATATCACATTCAATTTTATTGGAAGAGCAACTTTATCTGAAGTAGTAAACATGCAAGTGACAACACACACAGGATCACTTGCTTAGTCACAATCATGGCGTTTGAAAAAGACAAAATCACAACTAATATGCTTGAAAGAGACAAAATTCATAACATAGCATTTTAGTAACGGGTTTTAAAAAGATAAAATGTCAGAAAAAACAGAGAAGAGGAAGACTTTTTGGAAGATCTGAAATTGTAGAAGAGGCTGTATTTGGGAAGCAGTTTGGAAATAATGAGAGGTGGACAGGAAAGTAGGAAACAAAAAATCCACTAAAAAAGCTATTAAATCTACATTGGAAAAGAATTTTAACCAACTCCACAGATGAGACAACAATGAGAATCGAGGAGGAACAGTTTAATAATGAGGTAGAGTAAAAAAAAAGTAGACGAACTGTGTAGTTCTTAACCAGGTTTGTTGACCGAGGTGATGATTTTGGAAGAACAAGTCAGTGATGATATAAAAATCAAGGCACAAACGCAAGTCTAAGCACCAACATTTTTCATAAAATGTAAAAAAGGAAACCTGTAGATGTGAAGCAACAAACATCTGCAAGATTTCAGAGAAAAACGTCCGATGAAACGTGACAGTGAGACTTCTAGCAGCAACTGAGAACTTGCTGAAGTGCCAGCTGACAGAAAGAGGGCAGTTCGGCCACAAGAACATTCATGGTAGTCATAGCTTATTAATACACAAGGCAGTATAAGCTGGGTGGACAAAGAGAATTAAGAATGAGGTAAAGAAAGGCAAGAATTCATTTAGATGTCATAGTACTTAGGCCTGAGTAGAGATTTGACACCCTTTGGTCAAGTATGATGGAAAGAGGAAAGGTCAAAACCAGTAGCCTTTGGCATGGATGGAAAAGGCAGAGGTAAGTCATCCCAAGCAACTGAAATAGAAACAAAAGTCAGAAAGCAGATGGAAAAAGTCAACTCACAACCAGAAACATAATGAAGAAAAATGGTCACGTGCAATAAAAGCTGCCAAGAAATCAGGAGCAGAAATAAGCCCCTTGTTTACAGCTTCACACATTTCTAATAATTTGTGAGGGTTCTGGTTAGCTGGCAACCATGGAGAAAGCGAACCAGGAAAGGTTCAGAAAACCAGGACAACTAGAGGTGAATATAAGAACAACCTTCCTAAATCAGAGTTTAGAACATCCTGAGGAGGCACAGTACTGACAGGAGAAGTGAAAAAAAAAGAAAAAAAAAAAAAGAGAAAGGGAAGGACTGCAGATCCCATGAACACAAGCAAGAACAGCACAAAGAGAGGAAACACAGAACCTCCAGGAGAATAATCTTTTCAGTGCCTCGTTCATAGTAGGAAGAGATTGCAGTGACAAAGCTATGTAAAATAAGAAACTGTCGATATTCTTTTGTGGTTTTTTTCTTTCTTTTTTTTTCCCCCCTACTCTTCATGAAACTCTTTCACCTCAGCAGTGCTTTTTACTCCGAGGCACTTCTGTCCCACTGAACTTGGGTTTGCGGCATCGTGGATGAGCTGATCAGCGATCCAAGCCCCACGTCATCTGAGATGTTGACACAAAAGTTTCTGGCTCCCCCAGAGGCGTACAGCTGCTTTGTGTGTCCTTGAACTCCCACTAAGTGATTTCTGTAAGTCACCCAAACACCAGACATCACCCTAATGACAAGCAAGCACTATCCTGCATTTGCAGCAACAGAAATAAATGTCACAAAGAGCACAGTCATTCCCTCTGAGAACTTACGACCTCTATATGCAAGGCAAGACCCGCTATAAAGCAGTTTCCCAACTTCACCTTAAGCACATGGAACTGCTGCAAAGCATAAGGTGGTTGAGATGACTACAGGAATAGCAGCGCGAAATCTACTGTCCTTCGACAACTAAGGGAAGAGACTAGATAATATAATAGCTTCATTTACGCTCAAACTTCCGTGTGTAGCTTCCTTGGAAAGCTGTTTATACTTGTAACTGATCTACAGCAGCTTAACAACCTTGCACAAAACCACTGATGAGCAGAGTTTGACTTTTGCATGTCAAAACACTTTTAGGCATCCCTCCGAAGCTCAGTTCAACTGGAATTAGATGATGCATCGTCCACGTGGACAGGAAAGCCCCATGAAGATTTCTGCTCCGTGAGAACTGCTGGAGGCACAGCACCTCGTGTTGCAATAGAGGGAACTTGAAAGGCGCTTAGATACAGTACAGTTGTGCTCAGCACAAACACATCTGAGAAGAAAAACTACACCTCTGCAAACTTCACTATTACACTAAGCAGCGAACAGGTGAAATGTTTAAGCATAATTTTCCATCTGCATCCACGATATTCACAGAAAAGCTCCAAATGTGGAGGTCAGGCGGGTCAGCGACATTAGCTGGTGACACAGGGCTAAAGCACAGTGTTGTAAAGAGAAGCTTAAGCTTTGATACGAAAACCGAATGAAAGTCCTGCCATCATTCACAGAAAAAGGGGCAGTTTTCACTGAAGAGGTTTTCTATCACACGGGGCGTTACAGAGCTAACTATGAAGAGGCTAATAGCCATCCGTTGTATGTCACTCCACCTTTCTATAGAGTATTTCAAAATGACTGTCAGAATTACATCTGCAAAAGAAGACATCCATGTAACAACAGCAGATGAACTGTTGGTTTCATTAGCAAACGTCTCTCCAGATCACTTAGAACACGCAAAATAGCATTTACAATTCATTTCAGGTAGAGATCTAATCTTAAGCTCCTTAGATGTGTGCCACAATTAGCTCCTATAAGTGAATACACCAAAAGTCTCTTCCAGCTCTTCCCATTTAGCTTCTTTTTAAGGAGTAGTGGGATCTGTGCTTACCTGCCTCATCTAACAAAAACAACTGTGTTGCCAACCTCGTCCCGAGACCCCCCGAAAGGGATTTAAGGAGGCTGCTTTGGCTGCAGGCTCAGGATGCTCCAGTTACAATCATTTCCCCTACCTTGCGGCGGCAATGGGAAACCAGTCACAGTACCATCACGCTTAATGAGAACGCTAAATAGCAACGAGAGCTGCAGCGGCAATTCATGCTGTCAAATAAATACAGTGACGAAGGCTCGGCCAAGTCAATGTGCTAAATGGACAAGCAAGACATTCTCTCCACGAATAAAGATCTGGTTTATGTGCCGTGTGAACACCTGCTGATAATCCACCTTGGGCCGCCTTTTTCTCCGCGACTGGCTTCTTGCACGGGTACCACTGGCGCTGGCACCCTCTGCGTGAGCAGTCCCGCTGCCCACATCAGCTTCACCTCTGGCGGCCACAGGCAAACCCTCACCCGGCGTCTTCTTCTCTACAGCTCTGCCCAAGCGTTTCTGCCTCTCGCGCTCATCTTCTGCTCTCCCTCGTCCTGATCCCACTTTCGATCCCCGCGTTTGAGAGTCATTTGTCAGGGCCAGCCCCTCAGCGACAGTCTTTGAGCCGGCTCCCCTCTTTACCGAGGACTCCTGCAGTTTGAGTCTGTCAAACAGCTGTAAAAGAACGTTTGTGTCTATGACCACATTCATAAAACAAGACAGGCTGCTTGAGCAGCATTTCTACATGGCATTTGCTTACATGATCCCAAAGCAGGGCTCGTGTTACACTATTAGTGAAGAATCTTTACCAGCAATAAAGACTATGATTTCTCGCCAAAGTCAAGCAGTGGCATAAGGTGCCTGGGTCTCTCACACGCGCA
This sequence comes from Trogon surrucura, assembly GCA_020746105.1. NCBI lineage: Eukaryota > Metazoa > Chordata > Aves > Trogoniformes > Trogonidae > Trogon > Trogon surrucura. Next base: position 11,884,484 of record CM036630.1, read on the forward strand.
TGAGTGTCTTTACGTGAGAACCAAGGCATTTAATTTGGGGAGCAACGCTACCGTGCAGCAGCATTTCACTTTGGTCAGGAACAGAGAGCTACCAAGTTGATTCATGAGTTCACTTTCCCCAACACTCTTGTAATGTTGTCAGATAATATTAGAGAGATTTCCATCCTTGTGTCCTCAAGCAGGACATGAACCCCTAAGATATCACCGAAGAGTGTGGACTAAAAAAATGATGGACCTTTTGTGTTCCCCAAAGCAAACTAAAAGATGCCATGCGGGTATACTGGGAGGTGAGCAGACCACAAACAATAGAAAAACAAAAGCAAAAAGCTAGAGCAGCAGATCCAAAGCACTGTATGAATTCATTAATCTAAGAACACATGGTGCTGAAACTGGAAAAGAAATTGCCTTTACTCTGGCAGCAGGCAGGCTTTTATGAAACACTGACAAATGAAAAGGATTCTCAGTCAGCCTCTGTCTTCTCAGCAACAGGATGGAAAGTCAATCCCTGTGAGAGTGGGCTTAAGGAACAATGACAACTTGATTATTTTTAACTAATCTTTAAAAAAGGAAGGGTGGGATCTATCGGAAAACAGATGTAGATGGCAGGAATTTGAAAGCAAATTCCTCACAATGAAACTGTTCAAAAGTTTTTGTGATGCTTCTCTGATGTTCATACGGCCCAGAGCTATGCCATTCACCAGGCACGGCCCTGCCACATTTTTTTTCTTTCATTGTTCAGAAGTTCATCTATCATCTCTTCAGCACTCAACTTCATAAACATTTTTTTTTGCAGCTGGATCCTAGAGAGTGTCTTGCTTTGGAGCAACATGCAGAATCTTGAGCTTCACAGTACCCAAACTAGAAGTTCAAGTGACCAAGCAGACATGTGACTGTTTTATTGTCTGGAGCGACAAAGACTGTCACTCCACGAACATTAGTATCAGGGTTATGCACTGCCAAAGCACCTGGCAGGACAAAGGTGTACCAGATCAGCCACAGGTGCAAAAAAATGCACAGAACAAATCAATCAAAAACCACAGAGTGAGCTTATAGAAGGTCAGCATATTGCACTAAGCAGTGGCAGCAATTGTGATCTGATACCAGGAACTCTAAATTGGAACTTCTGTAACATTGAACCATGACCAAAGTGCTTTCAAAAAGGTCCTAAAACTTTTTTCCTGCCCCAGTTCAAGTCATTTTAGAGTCATCTGTAATAAAAGGAGGTAAAATATTTCAAACATAAACACAGTTTTCCAATCCACGCTCTCCTTCTACCACTTTGAAAAAGAAAATACTAGAAAAAAAAACCCAACACTGGAGATGGTTACCTACTCGGGTTAGTGAGAGCTGAGGTTCTGCATAGAAAGCTTTGCCCATTACTGGTTTCCTGTACGTCTCATCCACATCTGTCAGGGCCTAGAGGATAAAAGAAATTGAAAGGTCAGAAGTAAAAGAAAACATGACGAGGCTTTGGACCAGTTTTGTGCCATAGTATTATGAAATTATGTCCTATCTGACAGAAAATCCATCCTAGGAACAAGCTGTGCTTTGGAGCTCACCTCTTAATCATCTGAATTGTACCAAGATATAAAAGCATCAGCAAAGCCCAGCATCCATTCTGCACTACCTGCAAAACCTTGGTGAGTCTCGCCTGCGGACGTACCAATCCAACACCAAGCACCACTCACGTCTGTAACTCAGCACTCGGCGCCAAAGCAAGTTAGCTTTATGAACCACAACACCACACTGATCTTCTCAAAACGCAGTTCACTTAAACCTGTTGCAAATTTCAAGTTTTCAGTACAGCAGTTGTAAATTAAGGGCCGGAACAATAATTACCATATTCCAGAACTTGTCAAATGCTACCAAAAACCCCGTGCAGACTCCACGAAGCCCTTTGAAAGTGCGAATATGGACATTGATTTTTACACCATCTCGCACACAGCGATGAAGTTCCCCCAGTGGGCTGCCTTCATGGACTAAAAGAGAAAGAGAATATCACCAGTCTTCAATAAAATACACATATATATACACACATATTAAAAAAAAAAAAAGTAGGAAACTACTCTATGTAGAAGCACGGCAGATCTTGGTACAAGTCTTGTCTTTACAGCAAAAGAAATGAGAAGCCCCAGAGTAGTGTAACACACTGCGGTTCTAATTACTAGACGACCAAAACTCTTCTTACAGTGGAGACAACAAAGACTTCAGAAAACATGAAGGTTTTGCTTTACCCAACTTGCAGGCAAACCAGCCTTAGCTGAAAATCTTTTTGCTACATTCCAAAAACATACTAGGTAATGCTAATCTTAAAACAAAAGTGGTTCAGAGGGAACAGAAAGCTCACAGAGGCAGAAAAGACGGAAGCCGAGTTAAAGCTACGTCAGATTAGCTACAATCTGTTAATAAAGTATTGTAACAGATGTGTTCTTTTTCTTTACAAGGAGATTTCTGAAACAATGAATGATTCAAAGTTCTTCGAGGACCTAAATTGGATCAGTTTAAATTGACAGAAATGTATTGTTTCAATTAAACTTTCAGCAGCTGGCTGAACATCCTTCAAAGATGTACAGCTCTTTGAAAAACGGAATAAAATGACTATAAGCAGCAGCCACCAACGAAGCCACAGAGAAACAATTATTTTAGCCAGGGCAAAACCAAAGGAACTCAGTAAAACGTACAGATTACCTGCCACCCACAAGCCTTATCTGCACGCTAGAAATCTTTGCAAGCATAAATTATCTAGAGGGGTAGATATTATTTACTTCACAACTTCTACCCCCACCACGGCGAAGCCAGGCCAGCAACAAACTACAGCTGCTCGTTTGCTTGTGCAAGTACAGCCCCAGGACTGCCCCCAGTCAGGGAAAAGCACTGGTCTAAAATCCCACGCAGTGCTTCTTCTTATTAATAAAATATCTGAGTCAGAGATGATCTCTCGCTTTGTGCTTTTGGGACTAGGCGTTCAAGGTTTGATTTGCACACCAGAAATCTGGCTGCATGGTAGCTCTTAGCCACAGCAGGGAAATCTAAAGCACTTTCCTCTGAATTAACCTAATCACATTAATTTTCTGAGATCCATTGTCTTCTTGCCAGTCCTCTCTAGCTGGATAGCTGGAGAAAATTGCTTTCACACAGAGCACAATATGTCTCAACCACCTCCCAACTTTGCTTACAGGGGTCTTCTCGTGAGTCTCTGTGCTTCCTGCAGCTGAAATGGTACGAACTTACGTTCTGAACTCACAGGTCCATCATGGGAACCACACACCACAGCACTGCTCTATCAGATTGATGCTTTTTATCAGATAACAGCATTTTTTCTAACCAATCCTGAGAAGTTACAGGGTATTAGATTTAGATTTTAGATTCCAATGATCCCTTTTATATAGGAACTTTATCTACAACTTCGTATAAAAACCCAAGTACAATCTCTCTTTCCAATTACGCCATTGCTTGTTTGCCACCTCTCAGGCCTCATGAAAAACATCATTTACAGCTCTACTAAATCTAGACAATACGTGCTCTTCCTGCTTTTCCTTGCTGCACAAGGTTCTGGCTTCACCAAGGCAAAGCTCCAACTTTTCCTGATCAAAAGGGCAGAACGTATCATCCGAAAACCTTCTGACAGTCTCACATCCACTTCTTGGAAGAAAATAAAACCAGCAAAGCAAGGAATTTCATTTTGCAACATATCTCTTCTGCAAGCATCAAAGTCTGTAAGGACCAGGCTCTGCCTGTAGCTAGGTTTGCCTGTGGCTTTTGATGCTGTTGAGTACCAGTACTAATAATTTTTCAGTCTGTAGGGAAAAGAGTTATCCGGTTAATTTTTACAGAGGGTCGTGGGTTTTGTTATGTTGTTTTTTTTTCTATCACAGTAATACAAACACAGATACTTTACATTAACATCCTAAATCAATATTTAAGGTTAGGTCTTTGGAACTCCTACAGCAGCAGAACCTCCACATTTGTGCAGAACAGTAACTCAACCCGATATTTCGGCTCATGCAGCACCTATGGCAATGAATACATTATGTTCTGGTGTTTATGCAAGAAAACAGTTCTGCTTCGGGCATTCAGAATTCAACATTTTGGGGCTTTGCCTTTTTATAAAAAGAACATTAAGGTGGTACTGATGATTAGAAGAGACAACTTGACTCCTAAACACACCCATGGTTTTTAATCAGGGACACTAGAGTTACATCCCATTCAACAGCAATGCCATTTGATTCTTGCTGCGGGTGCACCCGTTCGTGTCTAGGGGCTGTTACCCTGACTGCACACAGGAGTTTGTACCAGGAACTCATATCACCATCACAGTTGGTGAATTTAGCAACATCGGAGCTGCCTCCCACCTCAGTCCACTGTTCTACCAGCATGTTACTGGGAATCCCAGGGCCGTATTTATGCCCCCAGGATGTCCTGTTAGTAACCACAATACAGCAGTGTGTTACAGACTCATGCTGTGGTTATGATTTAACTATGAGCTGTCTGGGCTCAAAAATACCCGGTTTAATAATAGAACTTTTGAAAGCATAGCAGTTTCTCATCCTTTTTTCCTTTAAGAGGACGAATGTAATGAATGAAACAACAGAAGAGGATGTTGCAATCTGTGAGTAAACTGTTCTGCGAAATGCCCTGTTCCTCATTTCAGCACACGAATCCTCCCGGCCAGCCACCCAGCACCCAAGTTGTCACCTTCCACCCCAGCTCCGCCGCTCCCCACCTCCGACCCTCCGCCCTCACCCCAAACACTCCTCCGGCCTCTGCTCTCTCCCAACTCCGGGACTCCGGCCCAGCCCGCCCCCCTCCACCCCACCCCAGCCCCATCCCTATCCCTCACACCCTCCGCCATCCTCCCGCCCCGGGCCGCGTCCTCAGCCCTCACCCCGGAGCCCCCCCGGCCCACCCCAGCGCCCCGGCCCCGGCCTCCCCCCTCGGGCCGCCCGCCCGCGCCCTTACGGGGCATCCTGGTGAGGACGTTGCGGGGCGCCCGCCGGCGCCGTCCCGCCGCGCCGCCCTCGGCCGCCTCCTGCTCGGGGCCCGCGTTGACCATGAGGCTGCGGAGGCGCTGGATGCGCTCGGGGTCGGGGGCGGGCGGGCCGCGGCGGGCGGCGCGGGCGGCGGAGGGGCCGCGGCGGGCGGGAGCGGCGCGGCGGCCCCGCGGGCGGAGCAGGCCGCGCTGGAAGCTCTCGTACTCGGCGAGGTTGTTGAAGCAGGGCGCGGCGGGGAAGGGCAGCGGCGTGCGGGCCGAGTACAGCGCCAGCAGCGGGTCGAAGCGGCTGGAGCTCACGTCCAGGCGGCTGGGGCTGGGGGAGCGCTCGGGCCCGGGCCGGCGGCGGGGGAGCCGCTGCTCCGCCGGCCCCTCGTCCTCCTCCATGCCGGGCTGCGGGCACCCGCCCCGGCCCGCCGCCGCCGCCAGGGGCCGCTGCCGCCCGGCCAAACCCGCGGCGGCCGGAGCGGCACCGGCGGTTCCGGGCGGGGAGGGGAGGGGTGGCCGCGGAGCTGCCTCCCCCCGCGGCGGGGAGAGGAGGTGGCGGGGCGGGGAGCGACCGCCCCTCCAGCCTCCCTCGTCGCCGCCCCGCCCCGGGGCAGCCCGGCCGCCGGGGTCTGTGCGGCTGGAGCCCAGGCCGGGCTCCCCCGGCTGTTCCGGGGTGCTCCCCCGAGCAGGGTCCAAACGACGCCTGCCCCGGGCTGCCGGCGGTGAAAGGGCACCGGGGCAGAAGGTGGTTGGGATGTAATTTGCATTTTAAGCCCTGAAGGGGCGTACCCAGCGCAGACACATTTATCCGAAGAAAAGGAAGGCAACGCGTGTTAATGCTGCAGAGTGGTTTTACTGTAACGGATTCCCCCACTTGCCGTTAATCTTCCATAACTGGTTCCTGCACGTTTAATGCTTCCCGTTACAGCAAAACATCAGCCAGAGGTCAGGGACCAACCGCAGAGGAAACACCGATTTCTTCCCTGGGTCACAGGATGGGGCTCCTGCAGCCACAGAAATCCCCCAGGGAGCTGTGTGTGCCACTACACCTCTCTGCTTCTGGAGCCTTGGGAAGATTTATCTTCCCCCGCCTATACGATTTTACGCATGAGGATACCACAGGGTGTTTCTTTCTCTATCATTTACCTTAATACAAATTCAAGGCTGCAACTGAACAAACAAACCATATATGGATTAAATGATCTCTAAGGTCCCTTCCAGCCTAGGCTACTCTGTGAAACCGTATCTTGGTTCCAAAGTTTGCATCCCTATGTAAATGTTTAGTTATTACTGTAAAGATGAGTTAAGTAGAAAACCCTCTGAGCATAAGACCTTAGACCCATTTTTAATACACACACCATATACGTACATTCTACAATACAACTATTCATGTATTAGGCAGTCATATGACAAAAACCCTACCTGATACTTTCCAAGCATGAATCATTGTTGTCAAAATCTTCACCTTTACTCAGACTGCTAAATTCAAATGTTACCACCTGTGGAACAGTTGTTTTATACGTAATGTCTGAAGCCAGGCACCAGAGAGCAACATCCGGCATTTCTAAGTCCACTAAATTACATTTGTGCTACAAAACAAAACTGACTGGTGCAATGATTTGTTCAGAATCATCATCTCACAATCCCGCACATCCTTTTTCCCAGAATTACAGAGCCCATTTTACAAACTAAAATTGATATGCATTCTCTCATTCTGTGTACTTAACTGCTCAGTATCAGCTCACAGCAATTAAGTCCTGTGCTATTATAAACACAGACTTTTTGTTTCATCTCGGGAAGAAAATGCAAAGTAGTGGTTTACATCAGTATCTGTTTAGTGGGGTTTTTTTTAAAAAGAGCACCAAAACTCACTAGACGCATACTGCCTTAAATGGGCAAGTCCTTCCCGTCAGAGGAAAAGGGGAAACAGAGAGCAGGCTGTGTGAATTCATGGGAAATTAACTCAGTACTGACCTTCTATGAGTCACATTTGATGCTCTTTCCAGTCCCAACCGCAGAGCATCTCTCCCTTAGCAAGAGCCTGCTAGATTACTGTTTTAGCACTACGGTTTTGAAACAAGTATGGTTAAAGGTGGTAATAAGATCCTTATAAATACTTATTATACCATTACAGTTGTATTTCTACACTGAAATACATTATTTCATTAAAAACCCAGTTAGACTGGGACAAGCCCCTTCACATCAGCAGGAATATTTCTGCTCTGAGAGGTTGTATGGTTTCACTGTTTTGACAAAGGGCCTTAACTGATAGTTAAACCAGAGCAAAACTGCGTGTAGACCAAGCAACACACACTCCCCCCTTCCCTCTACCTAACGTGTCATCAGGACTGCTAAGTCTGTCATCCCCAGGAAAATCAGGGAACAGAAATATAACTTCTTGTGAGCGTCCTCTTTGCAGGCACCAGGAACGTTCCCCTGCCTTGCTATCTTTCCCTCAGGGCACCGTAGGAGACAGCAGATGACTCCCCAGGCCACAGAAGACAACAGCACGATGTCAACCCATGTCCTAACAGAATTCAAGTCTGCACAGTATCTTTATGATTAACTTCACTGTTCAGAACTTTTACCAATTACTAGTAAAAGTTCCAGTAATGAGAAAGGCCAAGTAATAAAGACAGCAAGGAAGAAATTACTGTTTTATTATTATTTTTTAAGAAGTATAAAAATCCTGTACATTTGACAAAAGAAAATTTTAAGATCAGCCGTAGGAAACCGCTGGGCTACTCCATTTCCCTTCCGTAAGAATCAGAGACGTTAGGCAGTTGAACAGTTTGCCACCAATCTGACTGAACACACCGGCCTTGAAATTTAATACCAAATGCCGACTGGAAGTATTCTGGTCCACCTCAGTTGGAAGAAAAATAGAATTATTTTCTCCTCTGCTTTTGACTGTTAAAACATTCAAGCTTTTTTATATTTCAGCAGTTCTGTAAAATACTTGCAGTTTTAATGCTACAGAAATGCATGAAATTTCTGTACCCTTTTAATACAAATGTGTATCTACAAGGAAGGAGCAGTCTTAAATTATGATGAGTTCTTAACATTCAAAAGATAGTATGATTTTAGGTTTTCCATACAGGCATATCCTTGCATGTCAGACAACACACCACTGTCTTTTTTCAGGCAAGAACAGTGCTAACACCACTGCAGTTGTCGAAGGGAGTTACGGGTCACACTCTGCCAGCCCCCATTCGTACTCCTCCCTTGCCAACAACCCAAGCAGAGCTAAAGTCAACTACCACTTATACTCAGCAGTTATCAACTATCCTCAGCCAGAATCTCGGGATACTCCTCCCAGAACTGGTCCCCAATAATGTCACAGTGCAGGGGAACAACTTTAGTCCTCGTCCTGGTCACTTCAACTTCCTTTTCTTCTGCTTCCTTTGGCAGTTTTATTTTCTTAGTCATGACTTCATTAATCTGAAAATACATGTTAACACATTAGCAGACATACGTGACTCCAGAGGGGATTCACAAATGAATACGAAACAAAGCCACGACAAAAGCGACTCTGGACCCTACAACACCCTACAGAATTTGAACACTTAATCTTCCAAAAGAGTGTCCATTCTCAATTCAAAGACTAACACAAGAGCAGTTGAACTTGCATGTCATCATCAAGCGGCTTGAAGAAATTACCTGCAAATTCACATAACTGACTGCAAGTACTCTTGAATAAAGTACAAAATTTAACTTGGATCCAGAAAAAGTGAATGGGAAACCTTGCAAATGTCTACAATTACCAAGAAAAAAGATGCATAAGGAAGAAGTGGAACATATTTCCAGGTGGGAGCCTCTATCGGTTCTAATTAGTTCAAATAAAGCAACAGAAATTGTTGCCCAAAATTTAAATGAAAAAGGAAACAGAGGATTATTATTGTTTTTACATACAGAAGACAAAAGGCTGAGACAGATGGGGCCCTGATCACACAAACCACACATATTTCTAGTTAAGATCTGCTAGCACAGAAGGTCACTATGACCATAAACATTTATGGTTTTCTGGGGTCTCATCTCATACAAAACACACGACAGGAATTTCTTCCACTACTTTACCTTCTGCCATATTAAGACAGTTCCTTTTCTATACATCAAAGGTTCATTGTTGTAGTTGATGTTGAATTCAGAAAATAAAATTTCATTCTTATCTCCAGCCAAAGTTCCCTGTGAGGAAACAAAAAAAATGCTCTTATAGAGAATAAACAAAGAAAATGCATCTCTAAGGTAGAAGATGGGTGAATATTGGAAGTAAGACTGACATTTATACAAGTTTTTCACCTTTAAATGTCAAGGTTTAATTGCCTCTCCCAACAGAAGAATTACTTCTAACTGCCAGATGAGGATAATACAGAGGCTTTTTATTGCATTTTCAAGATGAATACAAGAGAATCAACAAACTTCATGAGAAAACAGAAATAATCTGCTGAAGTCGGCACAATGAGACAAAGCACTACAGAGAGGATGGGAATCAATAGTAGCTGAATCCTGTCAATGTACTTTGTGCAAATGGGTACCTGATGTTTATATAATGTTTCTAAGATTTCTCAAATTGCCAACAAAGAAATTAAAACCCTGCTAGTATTTGACCAAAAATACATTATTTGTTAATCATATTAACAGGGTACAATAACTTCTTGAATCTGCACCCACAAAATTATTACAGTAAGAACAGACAAGCCAGTCAAGGCTGCTGGGTAGGTAAGACACAGCTTTGCAAGTCTTCAAGATTTTCTTGGTACCTAGAAAAAAAATATGACCTCAAAAGACTCTTACCTGGAGTCTGTCCTGTGCTTGCACTGGTGTCAAACCACTTCGTTGTACAAGCATCCAAAACACTGTATTATAAAGGTTATTTATATGGCCTACAGAAAAAGAGAGAAGAGAGTATTTACCAAATCTGAGTAACTACTCGGAAAAAAACAGCTTTATTTTCAGAGTCATATCCAAGAAACAGTGAAGAATAAAGAGGAACTGACAGGATCAGTCACTTGACAATATGGTTAAACAAGCTCTGAACACAAACCCCAATGAATTAATTTTATTAATAATTCCGGTACTTCCTGTACTGAACTCACTCCTAGGATGCAACAAACAGAGTGTAGCTTGAAGGCTCAGAATTTCAGCCAGTGTTTCTGTATCCATACAACGCCCAGCATAATGCTAGAATTGTTTACTTAAAACTACCACCCTACCTGTCAGTCTTTTAACAATACCTATGTATACAAGTACACTCACAATAAAGGCAATTCTATTCAGAGAGGAAGAGAAACTCAACTGCACAAATCTCCGTTTTCTAGAAACGCTTACAATCTGCTTGTCTCCAGCTGAGGTAGTCTTTCAAATTTTGGTTGCTGGGATACAACACAATTCGTCCATCAAATCCTGGTGGGTACAGAAGTTGCTGGTCCTTGAAGTAATCCTTCCAATAGAAAACGTAACTTGAGGCAAACTGGGAGACCACATGAGTCATGAACTTACTTGCAAACACAAAGCAAAAGGAAAAAGAAAGAAATAGATCAATATGATCATATATCTGTGATTTTCTGAAGTATCAGCAGCAATAATTCTGGTGCACAGCAGCATTTCTTAAATAATGGCCCAATGGATCAGCAACAGCATTCTGCAGAACACAAAGGACTGAGAATTAAGTTTGGAAATAGTAACATTCTGTTAAAAGAATGTTTGTTCTGACAATGTTTGTTTCTAATGTTTGCTCTATCAAAACTTTTTTTAAAAACTCTGTATCTCTGAATATATTTTCCATAAGGATCACGGGCAAAGAGTGCAGTGTAGGCACCCAAACACAGCCCTACTCCTAACTCTGTGGGTAGATAAAGGCAAATCTAAAGAAGAATTACAGGCTTAGAGAAAGATATCAAATACACATTCATTTCAGTAAGAAAGCAGCTGTTACCTTGCTCTTCTTTTAAACCATCTACTCTTCTTTTTGAAAACAAAACTATATTCATCACTCTGTCCATAAGCAATAGCAATATCCTCCAACTCTTGCATCACTGTCTGGGCACACTTGGTCATCAGATGAAGAGCACGATCATCATTTGGCTTTTTGAACTCATGCTGCTCTGAAAACCTTCAAAGCAAAAAAGGTTGGACAAGAATCCCTTTAAAATGCTAAACCGTTAGTTTTTCTCGTATTTGCTTTCTACGGGTATTGATTTCCAGTATCCTCTCAACAGTGACAAAGAATTACCTGCACATATTAAACACAGTAACTTATTTTTTATATACTCTGGATGACCTAGTCTCTTTACTACCAGTATTTTACCCTAGACAGTCCTTCAAAACCACTGGTTTGCGCATTTTACTTGGAAAAAGAAAACAAATCCTCATTTCTGTAAACTCACTTTCTTCTAGTGTCTTTTATACTCAGTCCAATAAGGGCAAGATTACCAATAAACTTGTCACAACTTGAAAGCTTTACCAGTAGCCCAGAGATCAAATCCCCAGCGGGAAGACCTGTCATCAACCGCTGCTGGAGAATTCACGGGTCGGGCAGGGAACAGCCAAGGCCAACCCCGCGGCCCGAGCCGTGGCAGAGCCCTCGGGGCCCGCACCCCCGGCGCCTTTAGGCCGCCTCCCGCGCGCTGAGGCGTCGCCACAGGGACACCCCGCTACCGCCGCCCCGGCCACCGGCTGCCCGCCCGGCCTTCACCTGTGGAAGTTGCGGCCGTCCAGCCGGACCACTATCCAGCAGTTGGGCAGGCAGGTGTCGTCCGCCTCAAAGTCCCGCACGTACTCGAACTTGCTTTTCGCCATGGAGAGGCGGTGGAGGCACCTGCCCGCAGAGATGGCCACCGCCCGCCAGCGCCCCAGCATGGCCAGAGCGGAAGCGGAAGTAGTGTGTGTGGGGGGGGGTGCCCTTCCGATAGAACGGCGGCAAGCCCTTCCGGGCATCTAGGCGGACCTCTCTATGGTTCCAGCGGTTTCCCCCGGCGGCGGCGGGCGGGCGTGGCGCGGCGAGGGCGTGGCGCGGCTCCTCCCTCCCTCCCCCCCGCGGTCTCCATGGCGACGGCGCGGCGCGGGGCGGGGCCGTTCCGCAACGGCAGCGGCGCGAGGGCGCGGCGGGCGTTGCCGCCAACGGCCGCGGGCGGCGAACGGCGGAGGCGGGATGGAGCGGCGGGGCGGGAAGCGCCCGCTCCGCTCCGGGGCTGCCCCGCAGCCGCCTCGGGACCCCTGCCCCTCCCCGCCGCTCCTCTCCCCGCCGCAGGAGGCCAAGGGCCCCCTCAGGGTGCACATCAAAGTGGAGGAGCCGGAGGAGGGAGGTTCCCTGGGCTGGTGCGGGTCAGGGGGAGAGCTCGGGAACTCCGCAGCTCCGGGAGTGGGTAAAGAGGAGCCGCCCGGCGCCCTCAGGGGAGAAAGGGAGCGGGAGGGCGGCAGCGGAGAAGGGCAGGACGAGGCGAAGGCGCTGGAGAAGAGCGGGAATGGGAAGGAGCCCTGGGGACGAGGCGCTGCCAAGGCGGAGCTGGCCGAGCTGCCCTTCGAGACGTGCCGGGTGAAGACGGAGAAGGGCGGTGCCCCGGCGGGCTCCCCGTGCGGGGCTGCCCGCGCCGGCACCGAGGAGGGCAAGGCGCAGGGGTTCGGGGTCCTCCCGGAAGACCCGAAGGTCCCCGTGGTGTTGCACCACCTGCCTCCCGGCACCCGCCTGCAGCTCGGGGGCCCTCTGCCGGCGGAGCTGCTCCGGGTGACCAAAGTGCCGGGGAAACAAGCGCCGCCGCTTAAGATGCAGTCTTTACTGGAGCCGGCAGTAAAGATCGAAACCAAAAACGTTCCCTTCACAGTGCTGCCCTCCGATTCAGGTATCGCGTTCGGAGAGCTCGCCAGGGCTCGGCAGGTGGCACAGCTGGCACAGCTGGCAGGTGTCGGGAGGACACGAGCGGAAAAAGGTGGTGTTGGACCGTCCCTTTGCACAGCTCTTCCCGAGCCTAAGGCACAAACTAAGGGAGCACGGAGTTCTCCAGTGGTTTGTTAAAATCAGGGCAGTTTTATTCGCTTGCTCTCTGACTACACTCAAGCCCTAGTCGCAGCGTTCAGGATTGCACTGGGCTGTGATTGCAAGCTTGAGGTCAGGAATCTCCGTGGTTTTTGAAGCTATGAACCAATCCTACACGTCTCTGAGAAAGTTTGAACATGTTAAACGAGGAACATCTGATAGAGTCTTAGTTTTTTAAAAAAAAGCTACCTAGGCTTTTAAAATTAACGACTTAAAGCCTACAAGAATTTTGTCTTTTATTGATAATATGAAAGAGCTAATTTCTAAGCCTACCCAAATGAAATCCAAACGAGAATATTAGCAGCCCCATATTTTGGGTTCTGTTGTATAGGGGTGGGGTTTTGGGTTGGTTTTGTTTTGGGATTTTTTTTTTTTTGTTTTTTAAATACATAACCAACGCCAGATAAATTATTCCTTATGCAGTGGTTCAGTGAAGGTTACTGGAGAGTACTCCCTTAGCTTTAGTTATTTTTCTCCAAATGTGCATCAAGTTTCATATGTTCCAAAGCCCTAGTGATTCTTACGACTTTTGCCAAATACCCTCTTGATATACAATTGAATGTAGCCTGTACTGCATATATGGCCTGGGAGATGATCGTCTTTCCTCATTTTGTTGCATAGGTATGCCAGACGCTCCATTTAGCAAGGACAAAAGTGGCCACGTAAAGCGTCCAATGAATGCATTTATGGTGTGGGCTCGGATTCATCGGCCCGTCCTAGCAAAAGCTAACCCAACTGCCAATAATGCAGAAATCAGTGTTCAGCTTGGATTGGAGTGGAGCAAACTGACTGAAAAGCAGAAACAGCCCTATTATGATGAAGCTCGAAAAATAAAACAAAGGCACAGAGAGGAGTTTCCTGGTAAACACTTATTTCCCTGAATGCTTTAGAAGTGTGAGATTTTTAGAAAAATTGATCTCTTTCATTAGAGCAAGTAATAGAGCTAGAAAAAAATTACAAGCGTTTAAAGCACATGGTCCTTCTCTCGGTTTTCTAGAGCCTGAAAGCACGTTTTATCCTTCATAGCACTTAGTATTTCTTGTGGTCTTAGACCACCACAGCTACAGCACCTCTTCTGAATGCTTTAGTAATCTGATGTCCATATAGTGAGTTTATTGTGAACGTGGTCTGCTGCATCATTATATGTGCTCCAGAAGGAGCTGCCCAGATGGCCTGTGGTGACACACGCATCCCTTCCTTAAAAGCAGGAAAAGGAAATGCCCCAGGATGCACAAATGGCACTGTATCCTGTGGGATTCTTCAACGTGTAGACTTGGGATTCCCAAATAACAGTGTGGAAGATTTCCCAGCCTTTTGTCAAAAGGGTTAAAAATTTGTACCCTTAAGAAATTAATTTCCCCATAATGCTGCAGTTCAATAAAACAAAGCATAAGTACTTTGAACACTTTTTAAAAGCTGTTTAGATACCAGGTGTCATGATCCTGTCTCCTTCATACTCCTGCTAGTTCGTGATTATGGCTCATCCTGGTAGACAAGATCTGACTTATCTGACATAAACAAGAAAAAGATAAGAGCAGCACTCTCCCTCTCTCCATATATGCCTAAAAAAAAAAAAAAAGGACTTCTTTAATGTTTCATTGAGAGTTAGCCTGCGTAAGAAACTGAGCAGCAGCATAAATTCATAATATATTTATAGATCTGTAGTGTTTGGTTTATGTTGTAAGTCAAAGGCGAACATACTCCTCCAAAACCTGTGCAGGATTCCTGGTGGGTTATATACTTGCAGGTATATGTGAGACTTAAGGAGTTAAGTAAACACTTCAAAAAGAAAGATCAAGATCCACATTTTGAATACAGCTGTGGTTTTCTTACACACTGAAAGCCCATGATAGTGTCATATTCTCCTTAACATGCTTTTCTCAGCTGTGCCACGTCACTTCCCACTGTTCAGTATTTCTTTTTCTGAGAAAGAGTTACGATTTAGTAACATAAACCAATGCCCAAATATGTCTTTTTTATTCCCATGTCTGATAAAATGCCCCATTTCCTAGCTCAGTGAAATGTGGAATCTTGCATTGATTACAGGAGCAGGTTTTAGACCAACGTTTTTCTTTTTAGATACTTCAGAATTACAGATATGAGACCAACCCCAAAATTGGATATCTGCATCTTTCTTCATTTCTGACAGGCTGGGTTTATCAACCACGACAAGGCAAAAGGAAGCCTGCCTCTGCCCTATTTTCTGGTGCTTCTCAGAATATTGTCGCTGCCAATCCAGCAGGAATTTGCCCCTTCCCGTTGCCTGCTTACGCTGTTGTCATCCCCAATGTTAAGAGCAGTATTGGACATCCAGTCTGTGAGTTTTCAGCAGCAAATGATTTTAAAAATTCAGAATTTACTTACTGTAGTAAAAATTATACGTATGGTAGTGTAGATACAGTTAAAACAGTTTCTCAGTCTTTCTCGACAGAACTGTCCTCTTCACTGCACCTCTGCCTCCTAGTCTCTACCTACAGTTTCCTCAGCCTCTTAAATCCCTGCTATTGTCTTAGTAGCTCCTGGCTACCTTCTGCTACCTTTTGGTCTCTTTGGATCTTTGTTACTGAACATTTGCTTCCTGTTAAGCTACAGCTGTTTCTTTTTCTTGTTCTGTCTCCACCTCACATACATCTTATCTCACCAGCTCTAACCACACTACTGCTCAGCCCCACCTTACTAAACCTGAAAAGTCTCATTAGTTTACTCCATGGCATCTCCACCCTGATGTTAGGGTTCCTGGGTAGTGAAGGCAGCATTGCTCTAGAGCAAATTCTCAGAAACTTAGACTGCTTACAAGAAACAGCAGATGGAATTGTTGACAAGATCATCAGAAATGAAGTTAGTAGAGGGTTCGGAGGGTTTTTACTGTCACTAAATATGAAATGGAAGTTTTTCATTTGCACAGTTTCCATAGTTACTTAGGTATCTATGCAAACCTGGGATAATTCTACACGTAGTTGTTAACAACTTGTGCAAGCCCATGGTTTGAGCATACATAGCTCAGCTTTTATACCAACAAAAATATAGTTACAGAGGAATGCATTAGAAGTTGTACCTAGCCTGGAAGGTTTCACTTATAAAAGTAAAATAGGGTGTAGTATAAGAGCCCACAGTGAAGTATCACAGCTTACCTGCATATTTTGTAGGGAAAGAGCTCTGGCTCTGTCAGTGCATGGATGGTGATTTCAACAACTAATAGCCTAGGGCCAGGCATTTTTCTCTTAAGCGTACTGACAAAGGCTGCTCTCTTTATAATGAGACATGAAATGACTCATGACAACTGTTTATACTCTGTGGTAGTATTCAGAGGTGTAAAGGAGAACACTCGCTTTGTTTGGATGCAGTTCTGAGTTAGTGATGTGATCCTTTCTCAAATGCTGCTGTAAATTTGACTGAATAAATTATTCTTTGTTTTCTTATCTTAGTACATTCTATAAATGTTATGTTGTGCTCAGATGCTACTATGTTTCACTCCAGAGTTTACTATCCTATTGTGGTTGAAATGGTTCTTAAATGCAAACTGTAAAAATCTAAATGCATTTAAGTCCTGTTACCTGGAAATTTACACTCTTAGACAAGATAGTGGGGTTTGAAAATACTTAACTATTTATGCAATGTATTTTGAAATCACTCTGTATAAAGGCAGCCCTGTTGACACGACTTGTGGTTTTAAAGTATACATTCAAGTGTATGTCCTGCAAAATGTTTCAAAGTGAAATTGGCTATCTAATTGGTGAAACAAATAAGAAAACCTTTCAAAGAGTAAGGTGTCTTAACCATTGCTTCTGCTCCTCACTGCTGCTTTGGCACCACACATATTTGTTAAGACTTTGGCTCAGTCCCACTCAGCTGGTAGACTCAGAAGGTGTTCTGTGTTCCAGGTACTAAATGCATGCTTCAGCCACATTCTGTGGCCATGTCAGGACAAGACACAGCCCTTCCAAGCCTCACAGCCTCAACACTCACTAGCCAATTACTTCTTCTTTCACTCTTGGGTTTCTGTAGAAGGAAACTTGAATGTGTGGGCTCTAAACCCTTCAGACCACATGTAGGCCAAGTGGCATATGGCTGTGAGTCACATGGAAGTAACACTAAGAAGTGTTTTGGGGGCGATAGTTCTGGCTCTGCCTGTGGTTTGTGAAATGTCTTACCATATTCATGTCTGATAAATGACTGTTCTGTTTCCTAAAGGTGAGTCTCCTGCCATCCGTCTGCCAGCTTCTTCCATTCAGCATGCTGGTCCAATTACTCTTTTCCAGACTACTAGTGCAAACACCGCATCAGTAAATGTTCCAGCTCCAACCCTGCCCCTGTGCCCTATCATTTCACCACAGCACTTTGGTGAACCTGCTCACACAAAAGCTTTTGATGTATCCTCTGGCCTCAGTTGCTCTCTGAAGAAACCTACACCAGTTTTCATTGAGAGCTTCAGCAGAAACCCAAGTAACATCACCACAACTAATGGCAGTTTTTCTGTCTCTAATAGTGAGCCCCCAAAGGAGTACCCAGGGGTTTCTATTTTTCCCAGAGGTGTGCCTCTTCCCCCAGCTACCCCTTTTCTTTGCTCTCATGTGTGTGAGTCTCCTCCCATTGGTCAGCCAGCCAGCCTGTTTGGAGTCCCTCCTCGGTTTCCATTTCACCACCCTTACTTTGTACCTGGATCTCACTGCTTCCCTGCAAGGTAATGAAACCCTTCATTTCAATCCCAGTAAGAACAAATGCTAAAAGGCAGACTACCTGGTCATAAATTAGGGCTGATGATGACCCATCGAACTCAAAAGAAATTTATGAGCCAAGTGCAATATTTTTCTGTTTTTGAGGTCTTTTAAATAAACACAGGACACATGTTCCCAAAATCGCTAAAGGTGAACTTTGCTTAGCACTTGGTCTCTGAAATTAGACAGTTTTGTGAAGTCTCTGAGGGAGAGGAGTGTTCTTGTACTGTAACAGACTGTTCTGAGTTCACATATTAATGGACTTCTGAAAGCTGCCACCTTTGCTAATGCCAGAATCTTTCTAATACAATCATTTACAAGTTCACATTCTTATAAAGTCATTTCTTGCATGCTAGAATCATAACTTCTGAGTAGCATTGACAGTGCAAATGTATGTATGCAGATTTGTGCATTAAAAATTTAAATATTAGATTGGGAAGATTAACAGTCTCCTAGAAACCTCAATAGACATTGTATCAATGTCTTTATAGTGTCTGCACTATAGAGTTTTATTACTTCCTCACATACTTTTTCTTATCAATGTGGCGAAGTTCTGTAACACTGTAAATTACAATATGTGTGTCATTCTGCAGAATTCTATTTGACATAGTAACTTCCTGCAATCTACTTTGTTGTTGCTTTTAAAAAAATATCACCATACATTTTTAAAATGATAACATTGAGAACTACATATTGGGCACAAGGATGCTCTGTCAATTCTCCTGTTTAACAACAACGTAACCGATGCAAGAGTTCACTCCAAGAAGAAATAAGAGCATTTCACCTCAGCTCTATCACAAGTTCTGGCACACAGAAATAACAAAAACTGACTTCTGAGGCTTTGTTTGACTATTCTGAGTGTGTTGGTAAACATACTGCAGGCTTGCCAGATGCTGGTTTATCCGTGATATTATTTCATTGGTAGGTACTGTAGGTTTGGGTGGGTTGGGTTTTTTTGTTGATGTTGTTGTCAAAGCAGCATCATATGTGTATCCAGCATGAAAAGGTGCATATGCACAGATATGGAATCTGTGCATAAGTCTTTTTATGGCCTTAGTGTTTACATGAGGCATGCTTTACAGGTATGCTTATTTTGAATATTTCAGCTGGATAAGCTGACTAACATAGAACATTAGCATCGTTCTGGTTCTCTTAGCTGAATGGAAGGCCAGGCAATCTGCATTTCTGAAAGCCAACTTTCAATCTCTTTCATTGCAGTGCATGCCCATTCAGCCAGTCTCCATTTAGCTGTGGGAATTTCTCCAGCTCAGTGCCTGAATGCCTTGGCTTTTATGAAGACAGGTGCCAAAGACACAAAGTGATGTTTTCACCCCTGGGTGGAGACTATCCTTTCAAGGAATATGCAGAAGAAAGTATGCGTGAGGACCACCGCAGATGTGAAAGCCTGGAAGCAGTGCCCTGTCACAGCAGCTGCACCGAGGAGCGCTATTTCAGCCCCCTACCACAGCTGGATGTCGGAGCACTGGAGGAGGTTTTTTCAGTCACCTCATCTCCCTCCAGCATCCACCTAGTCAACGTAACTGACAGTGATGAGGAAGAAGAAGGAAAGTTGTTGCGAGAGTTGTAATTTTAAAAGCAAATTGTAATCCAGAGAAATATCATAGAATGTTATTACAAATGTTTTCCTCAGTGCTGTCTTTTGTTCAGTCAGTGTGTTCAACAGAAAATCCATATAGCTTGAGAGAGCTCTACAGGTCTTTTTGAAGAGTCTGATGATCTATTTGTGTTTTGGGAGATCAAATACAGACCTAGGGAGGTCAACAGCTCCTGCAGTTTCACCTCCTTCATTGTCTGGGCTCTGGCTCAGAAAAGCACTTATATAGGAATTCAGCTCTAAGCATGTCATAATGTGCTTTTCTGAGAAGTCTGCTCAAGCCTTTTTAATGTCAAAATAAGCAGGTAGATAGTATTTTCCATCATTTTGTAGGTATTACTTTAGGAGTTTTAGCAAGTGGAATAATTCTGGTTTATGACCATAATGTAATTCTTGCTGCAGTAAAATACCGTAAGGCCTGGTGAGTCAAGTCAAGAATGACCCTGAAATGCTTTATATTTTTCATTTGGTGAGACAGCTTTAAGTTTAATTTGGTTAAGTTTTAACTGTAGTCTCTATTTGTGGTACAACTGCTACATAACACACTGAAAATTTATACCAGTCTGCAACCAGTTCTATTGATAAAAAAAAAAGGGATTATCCAGAAGGAATGGTGAGGCATGGTAGCACCCAGAGAGAAAAACACTGGATGGGATCTGGCCCTGTGACATACACTATTGGGCTGTGACTTGATCCCTGAGCATAGTTAGTACTGTATTCTCCAGAGAATACCAAATTCTCTGAAGAATATCATAAGCTTTTTTAATAGAGAGGGTATCTGTGCTGAACACAAGGTAATGAAATTCAAATTTTTGGGGTGGAAATTTGTAATTTTTGTTACTAACTTTTTTTTCTCCCCCCTTTTGTGGAATAGAGGGTCATTTTCTTCTGGGAATCCTGTTATTTTATTGTTGTTTTATTTGAATAAACTCACCTGAACAACATATCCCTGGTACTTCATTTTAAGCCGTGGACATTGGACTGAATGGGGACGGGTAAACCAATATTCATGTAACTCACAGACTTACTGTGCAGCTAAGCTGCACGTGCCTAGAATGATGAGCTGTAGTCACTTTTTCAGACAATCTGGGCTACTAATACTGGTGTATATATGTGTGTGAGTGTGGTTATATTTATAATTATGTAAATCCAGCTACCACAGAAATGGTAAGAGCTGACAGCCATGGATGGAGAAGTCCATCCCTGCCAGGCTCCCACAGGATGCTAAGGAATGATTCAGAGGATCTCATATGGGACATCCTGTAGTTTATGGGTTATTGCACTGGATCTGCTGGACCTTGAGCATGCTGTCAAACCTGAGGCTTAGGCACCCTATATCCATGAAGACCACGTTATTGTTAAAGACAGTTACAAATGAAATTTATATATCTCAAAAGATAGTCCTAAGTCAGTGTAGATATCCTCTAGGATCTTCGTATTTTAAGTTTTCAGTATCATATTGACATTTTTGTGCTTTTCTGCTTCTGTGGGCTCATAGCTCCATTTTGCAATTTCAAGATTAAAACCTCTCATTTGAGAACTACTGCATTTTGTAGTTAAAGAACACAAAAGCATGAGTAAATCCTGTCTACCCTACATATTGCAACTGTGTTGTAAACCACCCTCTCCTCCCACTGCATCTGCAATACAGATGAATCATTCAGAAGAAAGTCTTATAAATAGTAGAAAATGCCTGTTCATTTCTAAATTATCTTCTCACTGAAAGTTGATCTGGCCTGCAGGAATGCATCTGGGCAACTGTACTAATTCCAGCACAAGTATGTTTTGGGGTATAAAACAGCTGCTTGTGGGATTATTCTCCAGATCTAATTTTTCTCTTATTCCATTTTTCTTTTTATACACTAGGGAGTAGCACATCAGACATTTCACTGTACCAGAATCTAGAACGGTTGCTTGCCATGGAAGGTACCAGTTTACTTCCTCCTGTATGGGGGCATGCAGTGCTGTTTGAAGGGAGAGGCCTCAGAGCTGCTCAGTTTACCCTGTGCTTGTTTGAACTTGGTGCTGATAGCTCAGAGTGAGCTTCAGTGGGTTGAGGGATTTGGCATTCACTGTGTGGCCTGCCCTAGGGGATCCTGCTCTGGCAAGGAGATTGGGCTAGATGATCTTTTGAGGTCCCTTCCAACCCCAACATTCTGTGATTCTATGATCTGCTAATGGGACTTTTGCTGTTCATGTAGGAGAACACAGTATTATATCCTCGGTAGACACCTGTTCTGTTTAATACCACTAAGGCCAGAAGAAGAGAAGACAGGTCTAACACATCCTGGGTGTATTAATGGGAAACAAAATGTAGGGCTGATCCCTCCTTCTCTTTCACCTAGAGCTGAAATCCTGGATCGGTCATGCAGGATTTGTGTCTGCAGCTCTACTGTGCTGGACCCAGCCCTCAGCTGAGGTGAGGGTATTTGAGACATGAAGGAGACATGTTCTGCTTCTGCTCTCTTAGAAGATAATTGTTTTCTTCTTTCTATGCTGTTTACCCTAATCTAAACTAAAAATCATTTTGCATGCTTCTAAGCTTGAAAGACAAATCAGATGCAGATTTTCCAAACAAAGTTTGTTTTCATCTTGCTGCTGTAATACTCTAAGGACATTCAATAATGCTTCCCGGTGCCTCACTGCCTCTGGCTATCCATTTGCAGAGACAACTTTCTCCAAAGTTACCAGACACTTTTATGGATTGGATGCTGTTAAAATACCTTACACCTTTATACCTGTTCCTCTTTTGTTATGAGAATAAACCACTTCAGTATAATCACTATTTTGTTGGAGAAGTTTGCAGGAAGCATGGAAAGGACCACAGTGCTTTACTTTTATAAATACAGATACATGTCTACACATACGGTCTTCTACCATGAAGTTCACTTGCCTGCAGGAACCAAGCAAAAGTAGCAACAGTGACCCACCCTTTAAAAAAACCATAGAGAGTGCTCTGATATTATTCTACAAACAGCAGATCGGGACAAGCCCTTGTCTAGTACCTGATCATCTTACAGCACTTCCCCATCTTTGGCAGGACAGCTGCTCTACGGCTCTTCCAAATATTCTCGCTGTCCTGCATGGGTGGTGAAAAAACAAAGCTAAACAGAATATTCTGGGTCAGCTGAAGCTGTTCTCAACCGTTAGGATTCAGAATAAAGAAGTTTGCTGTTAAGTCTCAAGTTCCCTTCACAGATTCACAGCCTTCCTCCTTTGATCATTTCAAGTAATCTGAAGCAGAAAAATGTTTCGAAAAATGGAAGACTTCACATTCCACCCAAGTCAGCCAAAGACATGAAATTTCTTTCATCGGTGCGAGTGTCTGTAATGCAGATGTTAGGGAAGACAAAAAGTCTTTTACCATCTCCTACTAAGGTTTTGAATTTTGGTAACATTTTCTCCAGTGTCGGCAGGAGTCTCTTAAGGGCAGTTCATTCAACAAGAGAGTTCCAATGGAATATTACTGAGCTCTTAGTCTGGTGCATGTCCAAGTTATTCTCTGAGTAAGTCTGTTTCTTGAACAGACTTTCTCCTCCGTAGGTCCATTTCCTTCTAGGTGGCCAGCTCCTAGTTTACTATGAACATAATGGGAGAATGTTGTTTTCCAGTTAGTAACAAGAGGGTTACATCATCTTGCCAACCATCGAGTAAGTGCAGAAACCCCACTGCAAAAGCATTCTCATTAGCTTGGCCCTGGGGAAACTGAAACACCTAATTTTCAAGCCTACTGAACGACTGCATGCACTGACCCTTGCTCTGGGAGCAGCACGAAGGCTGCTGCTAATAGGTATGTCCATCCCTTGATCACAGGGGATGCGACAGATAAGAGAACAGAGCACAGATTGCCAAATTCCTAGCTGATGCTTTTAATCAGGCAGTTGGGATCCTGGAGGAAATGAGTCTGGCTCTCTGTAATTTCTAGATAACCAAAAGCCTGATCTTGCTCTGTGAATCAGGCAAATGTCCCACATTCTTTGGTAAAAGGTTCTGAAGCGATGGGTTCAGGCAGGACCTGACTCATCCTGTGCCAGAGGCAGGTAGCGTTACAGCATCTGAGCACCATTAATAAGGCTAGGATACCCTGAATCTTTCCATGCACTGACGTCTCAGTAATGTAAGTGATATATCATATATATACATAGATTAAACTATATATAACAACTGCACACTCTGTGGTTGTATTTTTATAGAGGGAGTTTCTGGTGATTACAAATTAAGAAATCAGTTCTCACGTTTCCAAGATCCAAAGATAAAAATATCACTATCACCTAACAAATGCAAATACTGCACATATTTAATTTTTTTGATACTTGAATACTGACAAAAATCACAAGCAGATAGTTATTGACCTAAGTATTTCCCACTTCCTGGGAAGATTTGTTGTACTGAGAACATTTGTGACGATCTCTCAGTGCAAGTTTACATGTTCCTCATCAAAGGTTGGTTTTTTTCCTTTGAGTAGGCAGAAATTTTATTCAGAGATGAAAGCAGAATAGCAAAATTTATGTCTAAGTTTGGCTTGCATTTTTACTTATTTATAATAAAGTCATCAACAATGGTGACATTGTTTTCTTCTATATTACAAGTAGCTATTAATAAATGGGAGAGTTCACAAAAAATTCAAGGTTTCCCTTCAAGATACTCCACATGACTAGAAAAGAGCTGAAATCTGGTCCCTGAATGTTTGTTCTGGGAAATAACATGATTTAGTTGTGTGACAAAAATTTGTGATCTGTCTGCGGGTCAGCTAAAATGTTATTTATAGCCTGCTCATCCTGATGATTCCCGCTAGATGTCCCCAAGATGTCCTAGCTTACTTCTCCCAGAGTGCTATCAGGAATAAACTGACACAAGATCACAAGGGTTCGGTGTGTGAAGTGCTGGGGAAGAGAGGACATATATGAAAGTCGTAAACCAAAACAGCATCTGCAAGTGCATACAGTCACATTTCTTTAGGCATAGTGGCAGAAGTCAGCAAAGACCATTAGAGGAGAGCTCAGTGGTTTCAATAACGTAAATGAACCTCTGGACAGAAGACAAAATCATTGCTATTATCTAGCAAACCTCTTTTTTTCTAATGGAGTATTTATTTCTTATTGGCCTGATTTACCGATATACTCTGAAGTGTAGCCAGATGCAAACCCTGCCCATTTCTTAAGTTGTTTTCCTGGTGGTTCACCTACACAGACACTACGCATAGAGATGAATGGGAAGGGTTGTGTGGATAATGCAGATCAATGACTGTCTGAAGAGTATGAGTAAGAGGTAATGCTTTTTCCTGCCGCTCCAAGCAGTCTCCATAAAAATGCACGTCAGTCCAGCTGCACAGCTTTGCTTGTGTGGCTGCAGTTGAGCTAGCTGCAAGTCACAGCAGAAACATGCTGACTTAAGGGAAGGAAATTGCTTTTCACAGGTTTGGTGTGTGCAAGGAGCATCTACAGCACCTTGGAGCTCAGGTGTTAGCAGCTGGTGACCTCAGCATGGCCCTGCTAACTTGGACTCTTCTCTTCTGGTGCAACCCTGAGCCACACCAGGTAACCCAGCAGTGAGACACTGTGTCTGGTGGTCGTCTGGCTGCTCATCCCCCTGAAGGGCAGAGGACTAGCAAAGAGATGGACCTCAACCCATGGTTCAGCTCTGAATGATGCCGGAGAAGACAGTGGTAGCCCTTTGCGAGCCTCATGGGAGTGAGCAGACATCCCTGAAGGACAATACAGTGAATACAAGCTACAGATGCTCCCAAGCCCTTCGCCTAGCCCAGCCCTTCCATCTGCCTTACGGGGAGAGAGGCAGTCAACACCTTTTTGCTTCTGCCCTTCTGGGCACAGAAAAATCTAGCCTATATTCCTTCGGTTGTCCAGGGGCCATGCATTTCCCAGAAGCGGAGGAATTCAGGATACCTCTGGAACAGCTCTGAAGGGTTTGATGGGATTACGCGTAAATAAATAAGTAAACAAAGCCATAGCAGAGCTCCTACAGGAGCCTCTTGACAGTGTTTCAACTGCTGCTTTCTTCTATGTCCCCCCTCCTTGCTAGCTTTGGGGCACAAGGGATTTCCGTGCTGGCAAAAGAGCTGGGGGGGGAATTTTGCAGAGTGAGCTGCCCAGGGTTCCCCCTTGACCCCGGCTGCCGGGGGAGATTGCCCAGCCCCCCTCGGGCCACGGAACACTCGCCGCACATCCCCGAAGTGCTGCCCAGGGTGGGTGGAAGAAGAAAAGGAGGAGAAGGAAACAACCCCTCCTCCACACGCAGGGGGCTGCAGGGACGGATTTCAGACCGGCGGTGGGAGGAGAAAGCCGCCGGGCGGTTTAATACGGCCGGGCGGCGGCGGGGAAGAGCCGTGTCCTGCCCGGAGCCATGCGGGGCCGGGGGCTGCTCTGCGGCATCGCCCTCTCGCTGCTGCTGCCGCCGCCCCGTAAGTGCGGGGTGCCCGGCCCGGGGGAGCTGCAGCGACCCTCCCCGCACTGCACAAATGCCTCCGGGTGGATGAGGCCCCGGGCGGGGACGGAGGATGGGTGGTTGGTTGGTGGGGGGATCCTCCTGCTTCCCGTACGGCCAGCGCGGGGCTCTCCCCATCTGCCCCAGCTTCGTGCTCTTTTAACTGCGGGAGTGGGGCTGCGGTCGGGGTCATGAGCGGCTCCTCTTGTATCTCCGCAGGGGCAGGGGCAGGGGGAGCCGCCGGCGCGGAGCCGCAGCCCGAGGTGGTGGTGCCGCGATGGGCAGCCCTGGGCAGCCCCGGCAGCGAGAAGGTAGGTCGCGCCCAGCGCTTTATTTTTATTTGGGTTTCAAACCTGCGTGTTGTTTCCAGGGGGAGGAATGACATGCATCGTTTTTTTTAAACTATTGCTTTGTGACAAGCCGCATGACTCTGTGAGGCTGAGCCAGAAAGCCCATCTGCAGCACGGGGAGCTGCTTGCATCTCCTCCAAATTTTCGAGAAAGGCTGGCCGGCACACCTCGGGCACCGAGCGTGCTCCTGTTGACTTGTATTCACTCTGAGCGAGGGCTTGTAATCATTTGCACTCTGCCATGCCTTAAAACCTAGCTCAAGTCTACCTTATCTATGTGGCTGGGAAGGGAGAGTGTAACGCGGTCGGTGGCGTTTAGGGAACAGCTGAATAGAAGTACCTGCTTTAGGAGATGAATCCCAGCTGTGAGGGTGCTTCACTTAGGAAAGGCAACCAGCTGCTCAGGTGTGTCTAATTGTGTCTTAAACACCGTATGTATCAGTATACATCTCGTCCCTGCTTCTCTTGCACAGATGGGTGAAGTGGTGTGTCAGTAGCCTGCAGCCGTTCTGAGAACTGTTGGGGTGCCAGACGTCAACATCAACCA
The DNA here is from genome assembly GCA_020746105.1 of Trogon surrucura. Lineage (NCBI taxonomy): Eukaryota > Metazoa > Chordata > Aves > Trogoniformes > Trogonidae > Trogon > Trogon surrucura. The sequence goes on from CM036630.1 coordinate 11,911,161, forward strand.
CAAACCGCAGCTCAATTTCCCAACATTTGCATTGCCACAATCAAGAAGTTATCAGTTGCATAATCAAGTGAAAGAGGAAAATCCAGGCGGTGTTATTTATGCTGTGAACCAGAAAAAGGGAAGCTGCAACATTATACTAAAAAATCATGGCATCTCCCTATAAGTGGTGTTGTTTTGGGGATTATATAGTCTCCAGACTTTCTAAAACTTTTTTTTGGGGTCGTATTTGAAAAGAAGAAAAAGCTACAATGATTCTCTGGTGTTTTTCATTCTGTTTAAAATAGCCTTGCAGTGCTGCCTGAAAGTTTTGTTCGTCTCTGTTATTGATAGTGATAGAAATACATCTGGACAGCGTTTCCCCTTAGACAAATTTGCTGGGTCTCGGGGGCTGTACTTGGTTTGTTTCAGGCAAGTTCCTGTTGGCTCTAAAAGCAAAGCTTACATACAGCTGGGATATTTCAGTTACACAGCAATTGATGGACTCTGAGGTACTGGGATTACTGAAGGAGAAGGGAAGGCTTTATTAGTCCTAATGATGTTTGCACAATCTTTGTGAAGAGATCTTTATGACTGAGATCCTGAGACCCCCTCCCCCCAGTTACAAGCAAGGCGATCTCCTTTGCCTACAACAGACCTACCCTCAGATGTACTGAGCACCTGTGATTCAGTAAACAGAAACTCAGCCCCTTGGAATTAGCCGTTGTTGTATATACTAAGGTATTAACTTGTTTTGCATCATCTGCTTGGGCCTGGAAACTGAAGGAAAGATGAACAAACCCCGAATATGAGCAGGAAGTTGTTGAAAGGAAAAGTGTGTAACTGAGCTTGGAACTGGATGAGGTGACAACTGCATGTATGTCTGGGCTGACAGGTCTTTCATCAGAACATCCTATTAAGTCAGCCTTGCTTTATTTCACTTTGAGTTTAACCGTTCTGCAAAATCCCCTCCAGTGCTGAATTAGGAAATACTACGGGTTAATAATCTTGCCAGTTTTTATGATTTAATTTTTTTTTTCCTTCTAGATGAATAGAGGAGTCTGTTCTTATCAAATGGGTCATTTCTCTTCTCGGGAATTTATTAATCCATTTCCTTTGTGAGAAAGCACTCAAACTCAGAAATCCCAGCTGACCTTAGCTAGTGGTCCTGATCTGAGGAGGTAAAGCTGGAGACCTCCAGAGGCCCTTCTAGTTGGTCCTCTAGAAAACGTATTCTATACTTTCGCTTGATTTTTATTTTTTTTTAAATGTTGGTTTTGGTGTATGTATTTGCCATTGCAGTAAGAAATTAGGGTCCTTTCTTGGGTCCCCAGTAGGCCTTGAGGAGCCAGCTGTCCTGTGCCCTCATTTGGAGCTGTAGGCAGATTGCAAACCAGGGCAGTGCCTGTGTGCTTGAACATGCTAGAAAGTTGCTGTCATGGTTTCCAGTTCCTTGACAGCCTGAGACTAATACAAGAGTGGTGAAATATTGCCTGAACAATGGCTAGAGCCTAAAGATGTCTAAGGGACCCTCTTGCATGCCTTTCATTGGCATTTTCTGTGAGTAAAGGAACTATGTGAAAATCTCTGGATGAGGCGTGATTCCTTCTGTCCTGAAATAGGCTCCTACAAATGTCTTTTCCTGCTGTGACAACAAAGGAAGCTTTGGTTAACTAGCTTTTATATTTGTCTTGCAAACCTCTGAGCCCCGTTGGGATGCCCTGTGATGTGGTCCTGAGCACAGTGTACAGCAGAAGGGGGTGCAGCTCATCCCTCTTACCCAGCTGCACCTTCAAGTGCCCCAGCATCAAGACTTATTGGTTTGTCTGAGCCCATTATTCGTCCTGAGACACCAGGGTCACCAGCTCGGATACAGCATCCCACCAGTGTCCCTATACTGCTCTGCGTGACTGTGCCATGGGGCTGCAGCAGCATACCTGGAGCCGGGAGCCCCCACATCCTTTGCCTTCCCCAGCACTCTGGGTCTGAAGGTAGGAGGAAGGCAAGAAGTGCTTTAAGGTCAGCTGCAATCTCTAGGGGAACAATTTCTGAGTGTGTTCATAATCATGATGATGTATGAGTAACAGGCACCATCTCTTTTGCATGCAGCATCCGCTCCGAGCTGAAGTTAAGGTAAGGGCAGAAGGCCAGGAGCTTGTCTTGGAGTTGGAGAAAAATGGGTAAGTGTGCTTGTGCCTTGCGTCGTGGTCTTGCTAAAATAATGAATAAGAATTACGGTGAGGTCAACAGGAAAATCTCCCCTGACTTCAGCGGGGTTTTGATAAAGACAGGATGAGGAAGTACTTTTCTGGATTTCAAGGTTTTCCCAGGTCTGGGTCCCCGCTGATTTTAATCAGCCAGGCATTGCTGACTGTAACAGCTTTGTCAGCAAAAAACAGACGGTGACCTGGCCCTCAGTGTGTAAACTTATTTTTACATCATAGTTCTTACTACATTAACTAGAAGATGTTTCTGAGGGGAAGTGCTCTATTTACCAAATGGCTTGATGCTTTAGAATCGGTGTGACTCTAATGAGGATTTCATTTGCTGTGATCCAAAGAGGTCCTGCTCAGTTTCCTAGGAGAAACAATCTGACAGTTTCAATTCCATTAGTGCTCTTCGTGCTAGAGCAGACTGAAAAAATACTTTTGCATTAACTGAAATGCAGCCTCCTCTCAGGCATGATACAGCAGTGCTGTGTGATATCACAGGGTGTGATGTGTATTGAATTCAGCTGAAGCTGCAGGAGACTGGGGTCAGTAGAAGGATTTTGGTCTGGAGGCTGCTCCAGAGGCTCTCTGCCCTGTGAGTACATTAGTTTCCAGTGGTGGAACAGCAGCTGGAAATTTAGCTGCAGAAATGTCTTTGCTAAGGAGTCCACTTGTTGATGTTTTATTTTAAATGAGACTGAAGATTTATCCCTGGAAACACAACCAGATGCTTGACTACTAGAATCAATATGAATAACAACCTTGGAATAACCATCCTGGTTATACTTTAAACGTATTGTGTGGTGAACATCCCAACTGCAGAGCATGGTGGCTCCGCTTTCCTCCTAAAAGAGTGAAGTGTCAGAAGATCTTATTAGTTCTGATGGCAGTGCATAAATCTAAATGATATTCAGAGTGTTTTGGAGGAAAACCAGGTTTTTCTTGGCACTGTTTGCAGTAAAGACTGAAATCTGATGGCTGATGAAAGGCAAGTGCATCCTATGAGGTGTTTTCTGTAATAAGCCACATAAGTTCCTGGGAGCGCTGCAAAAGCTGGACATGTTTCCCAGGCATTCATGCACCTTTGTAGAGCTAAACAGAAACAGCTGTAAATTCTAGGTGTTTTGGCATCTTTAAGCTGTGAAAACAAAGAAGTGGTAGATGAGACCAGGAAGCATAAGCACCGTTAACTCAGTCCCGTTTAATGCAGGAAAAATAGCTGCTGCTGCTGACAGCAGTTGGCAATGCTGGTCTCTGAACTGAACCTGGAAGCAATAAAACTGCTGATGCTGCTGGGGGTCTCCTTCCTGGTGGAAAAACTGTCAGTTCTTGCTTATTCTGCAAAGAATCATTATGCATAGGTGAATTTATTTCTGGTGTGGTAGAAGCTGGCGAGAAAAGGATCCTTGCTGAATTAATCCATTTGCGCTCCAAGTATGATGACGTAACCTCCAGGTGCCTTGCGGGAGCAGTGCCGTGCTATTTCCAGCACAGACAAACTCATTGCTGGTGTTAGTAAACAGAAATATAATAATAGAAGGTTTCTATTGTATTTATTTCCTGAAATGCATTTTCATTCATTGACATGTATACACACAGGCTTAAGTGTGACACACGCTTCAATTGCGGGTTGGATCACCTTACTAGGATTGATGAAATACAGCAAGTGCTTTGGAGGGTTTTTTTAGTTTTATTTTCTGTAGAAAATGCAAGTGATTCATAGATAACAGTGCTTCACATGGGACTCTTCCTAGGCCATGTTCAAGAGAGGTGATAATACGATCCCAAAATACAAGTCTGAACTTGATTAGATGAGAGGCTCTGGAGAGCCACTACTTCTGAGAGACTTGTGAAGGTGCAGAAGTAGTTTAGAGACACTCCAATTAAGAGACGAATGATGAAGCAAACAAAAACAAAACATGAAGTCCCTGGGAACCTCATGGATGCTGTAATTATCACCATGTGTAGTGTGCTTTTAAGTGGAGGCAAACTGCTTTTCCTTGTCAAAGCATGCAGCAGGGGAGAGTCCAGCCTGGCTCCTTGGGTTTCCAGCCAGGGGTTGGTCCCCAGCACCCAGGAGCTCAGAACTGCTGTTGCTAATCTTATGGGGGAGCCTGAGACTCTGGCTGAGGTTTGGGGTACTGAGTAGTTGCACCATCAAGGACTTTTTCTCTGAAGGGTTTGTTGGGACAGTGGCAGAGAAGGTGAAGTCCACCAAACCAGAAGTGGTCATTCAAAGCTGCTCCTGGTTTTTAGTTCAGGTGAGACTGGACACAACAGAACTGCAGCTTTGAGGGAGGTACTTGGGGCTGGTACCTGCCTGGCTTCCATTTTCCTCTGGTTTCATCATTCCAGACTCCAAACAGTCAAGGAAAGCATGGAATGATTGGTATAATTTGAGTCTGGTTGGGATATGATTTACCCAATGGTTCCCAAAGCTAGAAAGGAGATGTGCCAAGCTAGAGAAAGTGTTGTGATGTTCTTTGTGGATGAGGCAGCCCCGTTACACATTCACCACTCTCCTGAAGGAGACACAAAGCTGGTGACAGTATGAGCTTGCTGTGAAAAGTGGAGGGCAGGAAGAGACAGATTTGGTGGAGATGCACTAGCTTTGGAAGAAATGTGCTCTTTTCAGTATGTGGAACAAATGTTGACACTAAGCTTGTGATTTCATATTCCATATGAAAAGAACGTTGTGTTCATCCACAGAGGTGAAACAAGGAAATTATTGCTTATCTTTTCTAAGAACTGTGCACTACTCCATATTTTGTAATAAGCTTAGCACACATCTGAGCTTGGATTTCATGTATCTACAAATACAATTATTGCATTAGCAGTTAACATGATATTGCATTGCTTCCTGTTCAGGCGTTTGATAAGAAGGTAGAACTGCACTGTAGTTCCAAGCAGAGTTCACAACACCAACATTTCTGAATAATGATAAAAGTGTATCCCCCAAACGAGTTAAGCTTGTTTTAAATGACTCAAAACCATGTCCTGCAGCTGCAGGATTGGAAAGCTTAAAGCTGCACAAAAAACAAATATATGGAGAGATGCCTATGAAGCAGCTTTAAATTTGGCTGGGGCTTAGGACCGGAAGAATCTGAGTTGCAAACCTTGGATGAAAAGTGACTTTTTCTAAAAGACATTTGTCTCTGTTAATAAAAAGCAGCTTTAAGCCAAGCGGGGAGGGGGTGCTGAGATGCTCTGAATGTGTGTGGCAGCACTGCCTGGGGTGAGCTTTTTCTTTCTAGTGAAGAGGCAAGCTCACGTTTGCATAGCAGAAACCTGCATGGAATTTGTCTTCTCACCTGAGTGCAGGAAAAGTATCAACAAGACTTTCCTCCCTCTTCTCTACCTCTTTGTGTCTCTCATGGGGAGAGCAGACATGGGAAAGTCCATTCAGCTGTGACAGGCAATGGAGGCTTCTCCAGGAGAAGTCACTTTCTCCAGGGGACGTCCCTGCCCACGGGTGACGGGTGTGGGCAGAGTGGGGCATGGCTGCGTGTTTCACCTACGTGTTGTGGCTGCCACCCACCTGCAGCAGCCATGGTACCACTGGACACTTTGGTGGCAGAGCCCCAGTGGAGATGTGCAGCAGCTGGCTGAGGACACTGCAAAGGAAGTCCAAAGCTGATCTGATCTCAGGAGCAATCCAGATAGTTATTTTTAAACAACTGGATCTGATTGGGAGCAGTGTCACTTCCAATCTCTTCTGGCCCCACCTGGGTAAGTGACAAGCAGTCCAGCCATTTGATGCTCTTGGTAGTCTGATAAGAGATTTATATATGTCACTTGTATTTCACTGTTTCCTGCTTTTGCTCATTTCCAAAGCCTTCTCTGCCAACTGAGTGAGGAGGAGGGGAGGTTGCTGCCTGCCTCCGAGCAGGAAGGATATATGAGATTATTCCACTGATGGGCTGGCTACTCATGAGTGTCTAATGGGCTTCCTGCATGGAGAGGGGGCAATGGTTACGTAAAGGAGGGAAATTGAGATTATCCTGCTCTACTGTCACTTGGAGTCATCAGAAAAACAGGGTTGGGACCTGGAAAGTTATAACTGCTTTCCAACCTCCTGATTCCATTGGGATGGTCAGTGATATCTTTGTGTGGGGCAGGGAAGAAGAGATGAGGAAGTAGGGCCCTTTAAATCTTTTGCTCCCTGACTTGTTATCAGCTAGTTTCCTTTTTATTTCATTTCCTCCTTCCTCTCCAGGCAACTTCTATGGTTCCCACTGGTAAGCCAAGGGGCTATGTGACAAATTTTCCTTGTGTTTCATTACATGATTTACACAGTGCATGTCACAGGTGATGTGGGTGTCAAAAGGGAATGCAGAGTCTTTAACCTGTGAGATTTTTCCCAGGCATTACGTATAGCTGACTTAGTTCCCTCAATAGCTGGAAAGCTACTTTTTCCTTCCAAACTACTGCTGTTCACACAATAAATATGTTCTCAGATAGATCAGCAAAGCCTCTTGAGAAAGGGAGGTTAAGAGCTCCAGACTTTGTCTGGATGAAACTCATCAAGAAAAATAAATCTGGATTTTGCTCATTTTGTGAAGTGCTAGATTTTGGCTGGAGGATTCCAGAAAGATGAAATCTCTGATTTCCCACTTGTGATGGTTATGGAAAGCAGGCCTGCCTTCTCATGTTAAGATGGATCATTTGATAACAAATTTTGACTTTAGGGAACATTTAAGCCAATGGGAGGTAAGGGATCACATTCCCCTTCTTACCCTACTTGGATCCTGTTGAGAGGCAATGGAGTGGGACCACAAATTGTAGATGAAAATCTGATGTCTAAGCTGTCTTGGGAGGGTCAGTTCCCTCCACCCCCAGATTCTGGCAGCCTGACTGAACAGATTTATTGTGATTTGAAGAAAAGGAGAGGGGAAAAAAGTTGTAAGAGATTGCACGCATCACTTTTCTTGGTTCCATGACTAAAAATTTAGAGTCTATGTTTCTCACGAGAGCTTCGTGGACCATTTGGCTACGGTGTTTTTGGGAGGAAATAAAAAATATGTCTGTCTCCTACATACACATGAGTGTTTTTAAATTGGCAGCTGCCCATGCAGACTAGTCCCTGAACCCAAACAAAGTTGCTAACAGGACTGAATTATTAAAAAAGAAAAATATCCTTCGTGCTCCAGTTAGCAAGAACACTAGTGTGTCACCAGAGCCCTCCCAGTGCCCACAGCTGATCTCTGGCTGGTGACAGAGCGCTGGCACAGGCTGCCCAGAGAGATTGTGGACTCTCCTTCCCTGGGGACATTCAAAACCCGCCTGGGTGCGTTCCTGTGTGACCTGCTCTAAGTGCAGGGGGGTTGGACTAGATGGCCTTTCGAGGTCCCTTCCAAGCCCTAACATTCTGTGAAGTTGAACATGTTCCTGGCAGTCCCCTGGGAAGGGAGGCTCTGAGCCCTCCCCCAAGACGTGTGCTAACAAGTGATGTTTCACAGGTGAAGGAAAGCTGCTCCCGTTTATAGGGGAAAAAGGGGGGTTACATGCTCCAGAGCAGCTGGGAAGTGTGCACTCCTCTCAAATGAATGTGGCTGTGAGAGTAGGGCCTCGGCTTTTGTTCTGTCTTTTTTTTTTTTTTTGAAAGTGTTTGCTTGTGCCATGCAACCTCTTTCCCCAGACTTGCTTCTCTGCTCCTCTGTGGTGCTGGATGAGCTGGAGGCCACCCCCTTGCACTGGCCTCTAGTGCCACAGGAACAACTGTCCACTGAGAAAGCTGAGGTTTACCTCTGCCTTCAGCCTGCCTCTCCCACCAAATTCCATCGGCTCATGTGCAAAGTATGTGACCTCCCTTGCAGGGCGTCTTGCTGCCACAAACCAGAGCCATGCTGCCCTACGGTGTCAGCTCTGCACAGCAGGGCTCTTCCAGGGAGCAGCACAGCAGCCTGGGGCAGCGGGATTTGTTTCAAACAATGATATCATTGACAAGCTGGAGTGGGACCAAGATCACTCCATGCTGGTCATCAGCAGAAACAGTCTCAAGCCATCTGTACATTATGGCATCGAGCCACTCTTCCTTCATTTGGCTTCCTCACTTGTTATTTAACTCGACTCCCAAAGCTTTCTGGGGAACAAACCCCGCCAAGAGCAGGCTATTCCACCCTGCATTGATGCTGAGCTGGATCTTGGGGAATGGCTGATCTTGCTGAAAGCTTGTCACTGTTGGAAAAGCATGAGGACTTCTCTGGAACACCCTGAGTGCTCATGTATAGCTTACTCTGGCCTCGAACACCCTTGCGTGGCTGCAGCTGTGATTGAGGTTTAGCAAGGGAAAGTGCTCCCATCCAAAACCAGCTTTTCCTCTGACTTCGTCAGTTCTTCATGCTGATAACTCCTCTAATGGGGGATGCAGTGCTGCCTTTTAGGAAGATGATGTGTGCTAGCAATCTGCCAGCTGCCAGATGAGATCTCAGAAACCTTTACATGATGTTATTTCATATCTAAACTTCTGCAGTTTGTCTTGAACTGCTGGAGAGCTAGTCACTGAGACACATAATGTAACAGAGAAAAAAGGGTCAAATTGTGCTGTTTTTTCCAGGCTTTTCCAGCAAGGAAGTGAGTTCTGTACTTTTCTGGAAATAGGGAAGCAGGTCTGTCAGTGCTTTGCAGGGCTGAGCTCCCCTAGAATCAGCTGTTGAGCCTGGCAGTGATGCTCACCTGAAATGAGGTTTTGGAGATACGTGTGTCTCGTTAATCTCTCCTGTTTAACCAGTAACTTGTGCACGTGGAGAAGAGGGACAAGACTGGCTGGTAACTGGTGCACTCTGAGACGGAAAGAAGGCTTCTTTTCTATTTATTTGCAGTTTGGTGGAAAGCGCAATGCTAGCTGAGGAAGTAAACTGAGCTGGGAATGAACTTTCACAGGCTCAAAGTGAGATAGCACCCCAAGGGTGTTGCAAGATGTGCTGTTGTCTTTCCTCCTTCCTTCCTGTCCTCCGTACTGCACATCATGCAATGCCCCGTGATAGCCCTCCTCAGCAGTGCTGCAAGAACACTGAGGTTCACCCGCTTTAAGACAGGCAAGGATATTCAAAGCAGGACCATGTCAAGCTTAGAATAAGAAGCTGGACTTTTCATCAGGAGCCTGCAATGTAGTGTAGGAGTCAATCGGTGGAGAGAGACTTGAAAGTTGTAACGTGGCACTGCACAGCCAGAACGTGCATGCTTGCAGCCCAGCAGCTGCATAAGTATCCCTACAAATTCAGGCAAACCCCTTCAGCTTCATAATCTACCCTAGAAGGGGCTAGAGCCTGAGCCTGCAGGTAGGAAGAGATGTGCACACACTGTATGTTGTGTGGCATCATCCTGTGCCCTGAAACGTGGTGTGCCAGGATCTGGTCCTCAGCGTGATCCAGCTCCGCCCCGGGGGCTGGGCGGCAGTGCCGTGGGGCTGGGCAGGAGTCAAAGCACTGAGGAGTTTCATGGTCGATGCTGGAGGAGAGATAAAATAGCTATTCATAGTGAATGCTTTCCAAGAATAAAGGAATAGGAAGAAAACATAAGCGTGCTTGTTTGGGAATGAAACAAACTGGCTGTGCAAGCCTCAGCTACTGGAAATCTATGGGCTGGTGTCTAATTTTGGCTTTAGCAGCACTGGGCAGATGCATACTGGTTTACTGTCTCCTCTCGAGATGACAGTCTTACACTGACCAGATACCTGCCAGAACACATTGCTCAAGGCAATTTCCTGCGAGTTAATGCAATCTGTTGATTAAACATTTGTTTCTTGCAGCCTCATGCTGAGCAAGCTATTGCAATCAGGGAGATGAAGGGAGTTATTTGCTGTGGGATGGCGCTTCTGTGCTTATCTTTAGTTTACAGATAGCTGAATGCAGCGATCTTGCCTTCTGATCACTGACAGGATTTGGTGATGAGAATTAACACATCAGAAAGAAACAAAATGAGCTTTCCTGGGCTACAGTGAACTTTGAAACTGGAAATAAAAGCTGTAGTGTTCCCAACATCAAATGCTACTGAACGCAGCAGTGGCACACGGTTTGTCTGACACTAAGCCATCGGTACTTGCGCAGGTGCCTGGGTGCTGGGTGGGGGAAGCGCTTTCAAAAGAGTTTCCTGTTGCTCTGGCCTAAGTTAATTAGATCTCACAAACACCCAGTGCCTTATTTAAACACAGGCTTTCAAGGTAGATTAAATCTGCCACATACCAAAAACCAAGGTGGATGGAAAAATTTTTAGTCTTGTATCTGATGCAGATTTCTTCACCCATCCTAAAGAAATCAAGCGAAGAAAAGAAGAAGACTTTTCCTTTCCTGCTTTCCTGCAGGTCGTAGTTAAAAAAACTTGTGCATGAAATGCATTAAACAGGGATGCAGAAGGGCTGAACTGCAGCCACAACGTTGCTGCCATCGTACTGCCTGGGGTGCACGTGGCATCCTTGTGGCACGGCCAGTGGGGTTCTTTGGGGGCCTGACAGCACCGCAGGGCTGTTGCAGAACTGTGTTTCCTAGATGGGACATGTTCTGTGATCCTTCTCCAAATTTTTGGAAGTAAGGCCATTGTTTTTTTAAAAAAATGGTTTAAATCTGCATTTTATGGCTGCTCAGATGGACACAGGATATTACCTTCTTGGTTTGGCCCAGAATTTGACTTGCTGTACTTTTTTACATCACTGTTTAGCAAATGCAGATGTTTAAAAAGACGGGGAAGGCTGTCTCCTCTGGAACAAAATCAAAACACTTACTATTCAGTGCACAGGAGCTCCTTTTATAGACTTTTGGCCTGATCCTGGACTGAAGACAGGAGAACATTGTCTATATGAGGATGACACAAACAAATTCAAATTGAGGAATCAGCGTTTTCCTAGGACAAAGATGTGAATTGGCTTTTGGGCAGAAGTTGAAATGCAGATGCAGATTGATTTATAATTGTACACAGATATGGGCTCTGGAAAGAATCTGTATTTGAGCTGAGAACTTGCACCAGTGCCTAGATGTGTCCCGAACTTGCCTGTGGTGTGCTTGCTGTGCTGGACTTGGTGCTTTGACTCCCAGTATATCTGCAGCATAACTTGGCAGTAGTAGAGGAAACTGCACAGACACTTGTATCCATGAAGGGACAATGATAATGTTTGGTTTCTGAGTTTTTTTTTAAGTCCTCATGTAAAAACCAAGTTGTTCACTTGCAGGTGTTGGAACTGTATCTTGGTGCCTAACTGCACTCAGGGATAGGCTCTCCTTTCTTGCATTAATTTCACAAATGACTTGAAAGAGCGCTTAGGGAGATGGCTCGCTGCACCTTTTCAGAGATGGGTGTGCTCCGTGAGAAGAGCACAGCTCCTGCCTGGGCAGCAGATAGATGGATGTGGCAAGGTCAACTGTGTTTCCACCTTGTGACCCTCTGTCATCACAGCACATTCTCCCCAGGGAGGCAGAGCCCCCGGCTCTGGTCCTGCACCGGCTTCGATGGCTCCTGTGTCACTAGAAAGCCATTAGCTGCTGCCTCCCTGAGGACAGCGTTAATGAGTGTTAATGAGGGCTTCACAAACAGAAAGTGATGGTCAGGAGCAGGGTGCAGAGATACGGTACAGCTGGTGTCCTGCAAATACCCGTCTCCCGCCTGCCCTCGCTGTGTGTTGCCATTGGCTTTGCAGTACAGGCAGCAGATAGCGACTGCCCCAGCTCTACAGCAGCGGTTCGCAGCAGCTGCAGTATTTATACTGACTTCCAAAAAAGCTGAATCTGGCTGATTTTTCTAGCACTCCTAGAAAGCAGAAATCCACATCTAAAGAAAGATTTTAACTATCTTTTTTTTTCCTCTTCTTTTCTTTCACACCCCCCCCCCCCGCCATGTCTGCAGAAACCTCTTTGCACCAGGCTACACTGAGACTCATTACAGCCAGACTGGACAAACCCAGACCATCTCTCTGACCCACACGGTGAGTGCAGAGAGTGCTTTCCCTCCTGCCCCATGCAGAGGACACCAGGACAGTGGTGAGCTTCTTTCTCCAGAGCCTATCTTTAAGCACACAGCTCTCCACAGCTTTAAGCTGAAGAGGAGGGCAGTCTGGGTTTCTGACTGGGGAGGTTCCAATAAGAATGCATCTCCAACCCCCAAAAGAGGTGAAAGCATCTTACTGTTTTGCCCTAGCTCTGTTAGAAGAGCTCAAGTCAGCTGCAAGCATTGCTCCCCTCTCTCTGGGTGCTGGGGAATCATTTATTCCTCACGTTGCTCATCCTCTTGTTTGCAGTTTTGCCACCGGGCACTCCATGCTGGGGATATCACCAGCTTTTGAGAAAAACAGCCTGTATAAGCTGGCTCCTGTTCAGTAAAACTCCTGTGAGTTACTGATCTCACGCAGACCTTGGCTGACTCTCCACTGCAGCGGCACAAAGATGCGCATTGGTTGCAATGCAAAAATAAGATATAAAAACCCCGTGAGATCATCTTTCCTAATGCTGCCCCGGGGCGAGGGGAAGGGATGTGATGAATATGCTGGCGTTTCTGCCCCAAAGCCTCCTTGTCCCTGCCAGAGGCTGCCTTTGTCTTGTCAGGAACTCCCGGACAGGGACTTCCCCGATGCCCGTGGCATCATGCTCTCTGGGGCTGAAGGCGTGTCCTTTGGGGCCTGACCCATGGCCAGCTGCCATCGCCGGGCAGCTCCCGTTGCAGACAGAAAGCTTTGGATCGACCTTAACGCTGCAACCGTCTGAGTTGCTTCCCTGGGGATTCAAAGCTCTTAATTTTTACTGGCAACAAGGAGCCGTTTGATGCGGCATGCCACGCATGGCAGCTGGAAAGCCGAATTTCAATGCAGATTCACAGAGATTTAGTTACGATAGTCAACTGCCAACTGGAGTAGAAAGAGAGCAATTTCTGGAGTATTGGCAGTACTCTTGTGGGGCTCAGCGATGCCTAAATACAGCATGCATTCATTCCAAACCCACGTTGCCAACCCTGCTCCCCTCTGCCTTCCAGGAACATTGCTTTTACCACGGGGTCGTGCGGGGATGGGAGCGCTCCAGTGTCACGCTCAGCACGTGCCAAGGGCTTCGGTAAGTGCCCGGTGATGCCAGAGCTGCAGAAATGCCCCTGCTCAGCTCCTCAGCGTGCTGCTACATGAGCTCTGCTCCCCAGCAGCCTGGTTTCTGTGTTTCTTTCTGGACAGGTAGGCCCGTTCTCAAATGCCACACAGCCAAGGGTCCTGGGAATAAAAGGGGGCGTGTTGGGGGAAATGCAGAAATTTGGGTATCACAAGGAACCATGGTCTCCTAGCCAGCTCCTAGACTTCTTCCTCCTTTGTGCTGACAATGTGAACTCGCTCCAGTGGACTTGAGTTAAACTCGCTCATTGTACGAAACACTTTCTTTTTAGCAATTCAGGGCTGTATCGTTTACAGAGATGGGGCAGGACTTGCCATGTCCCAGCCCAATATTCTACACTAATGGAGAAACCAGCTTCTTCTCCCAGCCTTTCACAACTGGAAAGCTTTTATGTGCATTCTGAGGCAGTGTCTTCAGGTCTGAGCTTCCCTCTGGGTTGTCAGCCTTGCTTTCTTCCTGGGTGGTACTGGGACTGTGTGTGGTACGCATTTAAATCTGTCACTTTGGTAGTAATGGAGTCTTTGGCAGAAAAAGATGGTCTGTATCCTCAGCAGGAGTAAATGAAACATTCCGTTGTGACCAAGAAGATGCTTTCACTTACGCCAGTTCAGAGTTTGTTTCCAAAATACCACTTGGGCTTTATTGATATTAGGGGTCGTTTGCTCTCGAGCGCTGATTGGAGGCTGTGCTGGTGGGACCGGCTCCAGCCAGGAAGCCTCCTGTGCCAAAGCAAACCTGAGACATCTTCAGTGAATGTAGCACAGACCAAAGAGCCCAGCGAGATAAACAGGACAGTGCGGCCACCTGTGGCTTGCGATAAATAATCCAAAAGCATAAGTAGTCACAGGTGTCTCTTGCTTCTGTCAGCCTGCATTTTCCTAGGCTGCAGAGGAGACAGAGATGTCGCAGTATGCACACGCAGCGGGGTTCCTGCACCCCTGAGCTGTCAGTGTGCACTGGCAACTCCTCGATACTGTTTTCTGATTGCCAGGAAGGCACGGGAGCTGAGCACACACGCGCATTTTCACTCTGAGCCTTCACAGAGAGATGTGCTGCCTGTCAGAGCCACCCATCTTCTAGTGTGCATCAAGCACAGATTTCCAGCTCTCCTGGTTGTAGCGTGCTCATTGGGAAACTCAGAACCATGTGGCTACGTGCAATTCTGAGAGAGAACCATGTGGTTTTTGTTGGTGAAGTCTTCACAGATGCTAGGACAGTTCTGTTAAATTTCTTCAACCTGTTGAAAAGCTTTCACTGAACCTAACAAAAAGGCTGTACTTTAAAAAAATCAGTGCTTCTCAGGTTAGCATTGTTGCAGCACAGGCTGCATGTGCTCAGTCAGATGGCCCCTTAATTGAAAGCCTGAGACCTGCTGAAGAGATTTTAATATATACAAGCTCAGGGATTCCCTGCTCTGAAGTCAAAATATCCCCGTCCTTTTTATTAATGAACTGAATGGCCTGGTAAGGATAAGTGCCTTGACAGGGTCAGATGAGAACTCGGCAGCAGAAGAAGGATTTGTCTCTGGTTGCTGTGATAGTAATTAACTTTCCCTTTTATTGCTTCCTGTTTCAACAGAGGACTTATCGTACTGAGCAGCAATTCCAGCTATATCTTAGAGCCGGTTCCTGACAGCCCAAGCCAGCACTTGATCTACAGGTTGGACAACCTGAGGTTGCAGAGAGGAGCCTGTGGCTTCCAGGGCACCGTGGAGGCAGCTGAAGACTGGCTCAGGGACTTCACAACAGGGATGAAACCACCCCATCAGAGGGTGAGCTGTGTTCCAACTGGGTCACAGAATCACAGGTCCATGCACAACGCTCCAAATTTTCTACCTGTTCCAAGCCCAGAGAACCTGCTGTTCTCCTGGAGCATAGCTCAGAAAGTGAAATGAAGGAAAATATCTGAGAGGTTTTGTAGCAAGCTGGTTGTCTAATAGTGGCTCCGGCAGGGAGATGAATGAGTGCTGGGGACCACTGTGTAGTGTGAGGAGTCTGGGCTGTAGCTGTGCATACACAGCTTTGTGCATCTGATACAGGAACAGAGGGGTGGGCTGAGCACAGGCACGTGGGCACTTGCTGTAGTTAAACTGACTTGTACTCGGTTGCTCTAAATCAATCACAGCTGACAGTCCCTGTGTGTGATGGGTAGGGTGAATGGCCAGTGGAAAGCAAACTGGGAAAAATGACCTGTACCTATATTTTGTGAAGATTTTCTTGGGGAATATTGGGAAAATAACCTGTGTTGCTGCTGCTTCAGGAGAAACGTGAGACTCTGCAGACTACGAAGTACGTGGAGCTTCTGCTTGTTGCTGATTATGCAGAGGTAAGAAAGGAGATCACGTTTCTACCAACTGAACTCTGGACCCAGAGCGAGCATCCCACCTGCGGCATCTCCTGGGGTGGGGAGGGCAGCTGGAGCTCAGGTTTCCTTTTGCCATCCCACTGGTCCTACCCCCATCAGCAGACAGGGAGAGCTGTGTCCTGGTGGCGTTTGTCCTCACAGCCGTGACCTCTCCGCCAACACAGTCAGCCACTGTGGGCCGAGGAAGGATGCAGGTTGTGATTTGAATGCAGGACTGGAGTAGGAGGTCAGTTCTAACCTCCCAAGTTACCAGTGGTCAGCACTAATTATTGATGGGAAAGTCTGCCTTCAGCCTAGGGTGACTTGTGGGTTTCCAGAAACGACGTGGTTCTGACTCTGCAGTACACTTAATCTCTAGACAAGATAACTGTGATTATGCTCTGGTCTGAGCTGGTAGTGGATGTATAAATAGACATTTTTAAGGCTCCAGATCATAGAATAGGGCTGGAAGAGTCAGCAATCCCATCCCCAGCCTGGACAGCAAGCCAGACATACTTACTGCCAGTGCAAACCATGCCGTGTTTTGCTGATCATTTAATCTCCAGCACAGACAAGAATCAAGCTGGTCCTATTCATAATTTACAACTTGAAACTCCAGTAGTGAAAGCCATGTAGTGCTCTGGGCTGTAATTTATTCTGAACAAAACTAAAAAGGCAGAACCTATTTTGGTTTCTCCATTAGGCACCAGGATATCAGGGAAACTGTGAGAAAACACATTATACCCAGGAGCTGCCATATGTTGTTCGCCGGTTGATCGGCTTTGCAGTGTCGTCGTTAACTGTCCTTATTTTACTGTTTCCCTCACTAGAAAATCCCAGGTTTTGTCATCTGCTAAAGAAAAATGTAAACATTTTACAACTTTAATTCCTTGAAATCAAACAGTTTTCTAAAATTAATTCATTAATTGCTAGGTGGCTTAAATAGGCAAATTCACTGGGTGAGTGCGATGCATCTCCTGTTTGTTGGATGAATTAAATGTGATGAGGCTTTGGCAGCCACAACCTCAGACGTGAAGCCATGTCACCCTGTATTTTACCTGGCACATTTGTCAGTTCTTTGTCAGGTCCTGTCTGTGGGGAATCTCATAAGTTGGGGTTGCTTCACTGTGTTACTACCACTGCTCAAGTAACATCGTTGGGATGAAATCTCGATATATGTATATGGGCGAGCTTTTAGTCAGATGTATGGTGAAGGAAGGCTTCCAGGCTCCTTATTCCCAGAGTAATGTGACTACTTTTAACACATTTCAGCTCTTTCTGGTTGTCTTTGCTCTGCCTGACATGTTCCTTTTGTTCAGTTTCAGAAACATCGCTTCGACATCGGAGCAACAAGGCTTAAATTAGTGGAGGCTGCTAATTATGTGGATAAGGTGAGATCAGCTGTGCATGAACTGAGGAGAACAAAGTCCAAAGAACGAATTAGGAGAATTAGTTGTGCCAGAGGAAGACTGTCTTCCTGGGAGAGAGAATAATGTTTCTGCAGTTCTCCCCAGTGGCTTGAGGAGTGGAGAGCATCTGACAAACAGTTCTGTTGTTGGACATTGGGGACAGGATGGGGAAGTCTCCATTCCTTACCTTGGAGGCAGCATAAGCACCTCTCTGTTTTAATACATCTTTGCATTAATTGTGTTACTGAAATAATGCTTTTTGACAAGGGACTAAGGTATTCACTTCACATTGTGGAAATCTTGACAACTAGAGCTGGAAGAAGCCTTCAGAGGTCACCCTTGCAGTGGTACCCAGTCCTGCTGAAGTCAACTTTTCAACGTTTCAGATCTTCCCCCTTCATACTCTCTTTTTCCCCTTAAACTCCTTCCCCACTCCTTTCCCCACTCCCCAGCCATGAATACTTACCCTGTTAGCACTTGATGTGGGCAGCAGATTGCTTCCTTCCTCTTTTCAGGAATTTTGACATATCTAAAGAGAAACATGATGTCAGTCTTCAGTCTTTGTTTCCCTAGACTATCTCTTTGTCATTCACTTAAAAATGAAAGTTCGTCTCTAGTTCAATCAAGTTTAGATTGGTGAGTGGTACACATTCCTCTCTGCAGAGCTGTGGTGTGAAGTTGCAACACATTCTCTGGACATGTAGCATTTAGTTCAGGGTTTATATGCAAGATTTAAATCATGGTAAAATAAATTAGTGGTGCTCATTTTGTCATCTCTTTTCCTTCCTGTATCTTAGTTTTACAGATCCCTGAATATCCGGATCGCCTTGGTGGGGCTGGAGATCTGGAGTAATTGGAATAAGTGTGATGTAAGTGAGAATCCCTACTCCACCCTGAAGTCCTTTCTGGCCTGGAGTAGCAAGGAGCGGGTGCACAGAAAACACGACAATG
Organism: Trogon surrucura; assembly: GCA_020746105.1. Lineage (NCBI taxonomy): Eukaryota > Metazoa > Chordata > Aves > Trogoniformes > Trogonidae > Trogon > Trogon surrucura. The sequence goes on from CM036630.1 coordinate 11,929,128, forward strand.
CTCAACTAATCACGTAAGTTTATTTCTCCTGAAACAACAGGTTTCTGACAAGTGGGTTGGATGGGTGGGAATTCAGTATGTAAGATTACATCATTCTAAAATTTAGAGTAGCAGATTTATGTTGAGGCTGCTCAGCCAGCTCTGGCACTCAGAGCACAACCACAGGTTGGGAAAAGGGGAGGTCCCGGGCTGTGCAGCTGTCTCAGTAAACACGTGTCAAACTGCATGAGCTTTATTTTGTTGTGTGTATCACAAGCAGCTGCACATGATCTGTCACAGCTACATGTGCAATTTCAAGAAAATCTGAACTATAAGCAAAACTTGTAAAGGGGAGCTAAGTGCTTTGTGGAAGGCATTTGTTCCTAATTCATCCCACTGAGACAGCAGGGACGTGATGCTGGGAACTACCTGGTGGTCTGGGACTCACCCTGCTGATCTCAGTAGGGCTGGTAGCTATGGCCAGCAATGAAGATGTCATTGGAAGAAAAATTTGCAGCAACTCTTAGACCTCCTTACCTCTTCCATGGGTAATTCATCCATCAGTAAACAGTGGTGAGTCAGAGGGGAAACCTGTGGGACTGAAATGCAGAGACACAATGCCTTTTCCCTTGTTTTGTTTGGGTTTTTTTCCTTTTACTATTACCATGTTTCATCTTCACCTGGTTATGTCCTGAGACATGCTGGCAAGGACAGTGCAGAATTCCAGCTCACCAGGCAGGGACTGAGATTGGCTGCACCTCAAAGGTGTTATCTAGTGCCTTGCAAGTCCCTGAATCCCAGGCTGGCAAATGTCAGGCTTAGAGTAAATTGAGTATTTGCAAACTACCCAGTTAAGGATCCAGAAATAGTCTTTTCTGTGCTTGTTGCAAAGATCAGCAGGAACACTTTTTGTCACAAAGCTATTATAAAAACTATAACTGGTGGGTTGGCCCATAAAACAAAGTAGCAGTCCAAGAAAAATAGATCTTAGGACTTTGTAACTCTGCTATAATGTCCTGTAAAGATGCTAGTAAGGAAAGTGTATTCACTTGACACTGTGTACAGGTATAAAGCTGTGGACTGCAGGATGCATTTCTCTGCCTCAGTGCCATTTCATGGTCTTTCTGGGTTGATTTTAGGGGTGTGCCCTTCCGAGGTACCACAGTAGGCTTGGCTCCCGTGATGGCCATGTGCTCTGCTTTCCAATCAGGAGGAGTAAACATGGTAAGTAATTGCTAAGACCTAATATGATGTTTCTTCCTAGTAGCGAATACTTAGGAGAGATGCCTCCTAAAGCTCAGGAAGAGAATATTTCCTGTCAAGGCCTCCAGCTCACCTGTTCATAGGCAGGATTACCTTCAGTAGATGTTTTCTACATATAGAAATGAGAAGTGCTGCTTACCCCACTGACTCAGAGGTGTACAGGACAGGCACAGATGAAATGCTGATGTACCTCTTTGACGTTGCACAGGATCACTCTGATAATGCCATTGGTGTTGCTGCTACCATTGCCCATGAGATGGGACACAATTTTGGCATGAATCATGACTCAGTTGGCTGCTGTACTACCCCTGCAGAAGATGGAGGCTGCATCATGGCTTCTGCAACTGGGTGAGTACATCTCACAGGGTCTCATGGAGAAATGCAGAGGGCTTTGTTACAAGAGCCTTCGTGGAGTAAGAGCTAGAAATGCAGACTGAAGGTGGGTCTGTTGCTGCCTGCTGGAGCCAGTGCATTTATAGAGAAAATACTTCTGGGCAAACCCTGGCTCGTGTATCAGTAGCAATGTGCTAAATTCCCAGTGAGCTTAATCCTGCCTGAGACTGGCTGTAGGTAATGTAAAAACCTGGCAGCATTTAGAAGTGGAGCTCTAAACAGTCTGGTAAAAAGGAAGATTTCTCCATCTTCTGTTGTGAGAGACTGTCTTGGAACCCCTCTAACCTCTTGTCTCTGAGTTTGTGCACAAACTCAGTGTCCTATCTAATGATCCATGACCCCAAAGCAGGTTCAATGTATATACACACACATCCTTCTGTAAAACTTGGACTGCTTATTGCCAGCAAGTACAGAGAATTGAGGGGTGAGAACACAGAGAACATGAGTGACCTCAGCATGTAGAGGTTTGCAAGGGTTTCATTTTTCTGTTGCACCTGAGATGCATAGGTAGATAGTTGATAAGGTTTCTAAAGCATCTTGTGCAAAAGCTAATGTGTATTTTAATGTGGTAGCAAGAGAGAAAAGGATTGCTTCAGGAAAGAACTGATTTTTTTTTTAAAAGGCAGAGCAGCAGGGCTATATTTCTAAGTCAAAAGACATGAAAACTGCACAACTGCATGTTATTTTAAAGAACGCTGGGTTTCAGGGAGCCACAGAAATTCTGTGCTTAAGAGGGAAGAAATAGCTGGCTTTGAAAGAAAGGGGAAGTGAGAGTGGCTCTCACAATCCACAGGGATTTTAGAGCTCATTTTGGATGAGGAACCATAAGAGCTTCTGTATTTCAGTCACGTAAGAACTTCAGATGAACCCATTCACTTAAAGCCACATTCCTTGTTTCCTCAAGCCTTCCTCCTTGGGGTTTAGCAGTTTTAACAGAATTTTATCTGTAGATATCTTCTTTTACATGAACGATTTCCTCCAAATAAGGAAAAACATTTAGATGAGAAGTGAAAACATAGTGGTGCGCAAGTAGAACACGCAACATGAATGTGCACATGCACGGTCATGTATAGAGTGCTTAGATTCCGGCACTGTAGCAACAGCAATTAATAATTCATGTAACAGAAAATACTCACATCCTTTGTAATGAGCCAGTAGATAGGAGAAGGAAAGATTATTTTTACGGGTTAGATTTGCAAGCAGTTATTCACAGTCTGAGCGCTGGATTGTTAGGTTTATTCAAACAGTTGGGAATAAGCCTCAGGTTCAGTATTGAGCATGTAAGGACAGACAAACTTGTCAGCTATCAAAGCTGAATGTAACAAAACTTATTGTGTTTCAATAAAGTTTATTTTTTTAAGGCCATTACAGTACTAGGCCGTCGTGCAGTGCAATCTTATCTTCAAATGTAATCCAGAAGGATCTGGTTTTGAACAGGCACACCAAATCACAATCCACTTTAGCACAGTTTTATAGATTTCAGAGAGACACCTGTGTCCTTGGTCACCTGTCAGGGTTTGCGTATGCTCATTTTTGGTTCTCTAAACCATTGCCCAGGTCTGTCTTGATGTTTTATTTGTATTCAGGCACCCGTTCCCCAAGGTGTTCAACCAGTGCAATAGAAAAGAGCTGGAGAAGTATCTACAGTCTGGTGGAGGGATGTGTCTCTCCAATATGCCGGATACAAAAAAAATGTATGGTGGAAAGAAGTGTGGAAATGGTTACTTGGAAGAGGGGGAGGAGTGTGACTGTGGAGACGTGGAGGTAACAATTGTTCAGATATAACCATTTGGGGTTTAGTGGGACACAATGATTTTATTATGTGTTTTGCAAATACAATTATGTGGTATGTAAACAGCTTTTGTTTTTGCAGGAGGTATGCGTACCTTCCCTGTATGTAAATCTATATGCAACGTAAATCAAGGTTGTAAAGTATCATGTCGAACTAAATTCACAGGTTGTAATACAGTGCACCAGGGATGGTGTAATCTGTGGCTGAACAGAAGTGGTGAAATCTTAATTTAAAAAAGAAAAAAAAGTGAACTTATATGTTGCAGTTTCATATATAAGTTCACTTTAGCTGCGGCTTCATTCCTGATAAGGATGGGACTTCCCTTAGCACTGCATCGCACTTCTCCTAATCCATGCTTTGACTAATAAAACGAAAGGGACCTGGAACTATCAGCCCAGAATCACCAGATGTAATGAGCACAACCCAGTGCTCCAGACAGCCCAACAGAGGATACAGCCAGGCAGTACTGGAATTCAGCACATGCTGGGTGTCATGAACATACTGTGGAAGGAGGGCTGTTACTTTGTTTGCATGTAATTCATCACGTATGAGAATAGTGTCACCCTCGCATTTTGGTGCTCTGACTCAGTCTTGTATTGAACATCTGCCTTGTAAACTCTGCTGCATCTCGCTGTCTTCCAGGAGTGCAACAACCCCTGCTGCAACGCCAGCACCTGCTCCCTGAAGCTGGGTGCTGAGTGTGCCCACGGCAGCTGCTGTCACCACTGCAAGGTGGGATCTCTGGGTTTTCCGAAGAGGGAGTAGTGGTGGTGGAAGTGTGAGGCTGAAAATGGAGGGGAAAGGGGAGCAAAGGCAGCCAAACGTGGGGTTTGGCTCCTCACCTGCAACCTAGTCTGATCTTTAGGTGCAACAGCTACAACATTTAGGGTTGGGATGAATTAGAATGAGTATTTCTCTCATTTGGCTCTAGAAGAGATCTGGACAGAGCTCTTAGAGCGCTTCCTCCAGGGATTAGGCTGGATGCTGTCTTTGCTCCAAATCCTCCTTTCTGGGATGCAGCTGAATTCCTTTAGCCCAGGTGCTCGCTGATGAAAGACTAGCAAAATATATGTGCGACCACATAAACTTGTAAGCAAGGGAGACATAAATTATGAATCGGGAAAATGTCTCCAGCAGAAATGACAGGCAAACACTGAAGCAAGTCTCTCAAACAGGGAGGGTTTTGAGAATCGATTACACAAACATCTCAGAAATGATTTAGGTAAATCAGATCCTACCCTAGGGGAGAGGCAGATGGACTGGTGTCCCCTCGAGATCCGGCAGCCTTATTTTCTGTGCATGATCTCATCAATACCTAGGGAAGGGATCCAGTCATTAATTCGATTCTGCACAGCTCAGTTAATGAAGTTACAGTCATTTGGATCACTGCTGACCTCAAAAAAACTAAGACAATGTGGATGAAGAGATGCATGCAAGATTTTTTTTTTCCTTATCTACAGGGAGACAGTGTGCAGACATGAAACCAGAAAGAAGCCAAGCAATAATTCACTTTTTTTTTCCCTTTGTATCTTTTTAGCTGATGTCTCCTGGAACTCTCTGCAGAGAGAGATCAGGACTCTGTGACCTCCCAGAATACTGCACTGGCGAGTCACCCTTTTGCCCCCCCAACTCTTACCAAATTGATGGGGCTTCCTGCGATGGAGGAAAGGCCTACTGCTACAGTGGCATGTGCCTGACGTACAGAGAGCAGTGCTTGCAGCTGTGGGGGCCTGGTAAGGACACTACTTCGAGCAACATATGATGTCCTTTGAGCAGGCATCCTGCTATTATTCATCCTGAGTAAGGTAGTGGTACCTTCCATACCTGTTGTCAGTGGTGAAGTCTGAGGAGCTTTTTCTGCTGCCTTGCTCACTAAGAGGAGGCAGCATAAATTTCTTGTGCTCAACCAATCCCAGAAAAAGAACAACTGAGCGGTTGGCGTGGGGTGAGGTGGGCTGCCAGGCTCTAGGGGAATCAGCCACATGAGTCTTTTCCATGCAGGAGCAAGGCCAGCGCCAGACGCCTGCTTCGAGAAGGTTAATGCTGCCGGAGACATCTACGGGAACTGCGGGAAGGACATCTACGGCAACTACAGGAAGTGTGAGATGAGGTAGAAAGCAGAGTGGCAGCCAAGAGTTACTTGCTGGAGAAGATGTTTATATATATTACAGAATTATGGGCCAGGAGATAAAACTGATCCGTGCTGTAGTTTCACTCCCTCCCTCTGCCTCCTGGGAAACCAGCTGTTTCCTTTTTGGACTTTGAGTCCTTACGACTGAACCTTTAAATTTACCATTTTCCTTGTCTTTTGCATTTTAAAACATCTAGTTGATATTTTTTCAAAGCAACAGAGAGGGTATTTTCAAATCTCGAAGTTAAATGTAGCTTTTTAACTGAGACAAAAGCTTCTTAGCCTTCCCTGTGATTGTGTCGAGGCTGGGCTACCCGTGGGGACAGTGAAATGGTGCCATCAGTACCCATCAGCCACTGTGGGCTGAGCGAGCTCTTGGGAGGTGCTTGCTTTTTGAACAGTGACTCAACACTGCTGCTTTAATTTCCATGTAGAGCCGATGCCTGCAAAACATTCGGCAAGCCAGAAATAATCACCTTAACCTTTCCTTTGAAATCAGAGATGCTAAATGTGGGAAGATCCAGTGCCAGAGCTCTGCCTCCAAACCCCTGCAGTCCAACGCGGTGGCCATAGACACAACCATCCGCACGCAGAGGACTCAGCTGAGGTGCCGAGGGACCCACGTGTACAGATCTGAGAGTGAAGAAAAGGAGATGCTGGATCCTGGCTTGGTGTTGACGGGAACAAAATGTGGGAGCCATCATGTAGGTACAGTCCTGGCTTGTAATGGCTTGGGCGAGGTTCAGGGCATCACTTTTCTATCTGGAAAGTTCTTTGTGGATATCAAGCCCTTCATTTCTTACGTCTGATGCCTTTCTTGGGGATTTTTGTGTTTGTTAGAAAAATAATTTCTTAGATGATTCTGAGAAGCAATGAAAGGATATACACTGAAGGCCATACCTTAAGTCTTTTCCAGATAAAGTCAAGGGCCAGTGCTAAATTTGGGATTCACTAGTTGGTTATGAATATCTGAAATCAAGACACTTGAGAGCTCCTTCAGGGACTTGCCACATGAGCATGGCCAAGCTATCAACTTCTGAGCTTCCACTCCTCTCTCTCATGTGCATTAGCTGGGGTTTAGGGTAGTGATTGAATGTTTGCTTGGGAACCAGCTTAACTTTGTGACCTGTTGTTCTGCCCAGGATATTGCTTGTATTGCCAAGGCATCTGCGACCCCACAAGTCACAAAATAACACAAGGCAGTAATACGGTACATAACCACAGAGCTAACGCTGAGGTTTTGGCTCCTTTCTCTGCAGGTTTGCTTTGAGGGACGCTGCCAGAACACATCCATCATCTTTGATTCTGAAAGCTGTAGCAGGAAGTGTCATGGGCATGGAGTAAGTGTCTTTGTTCTTATCTCCATTTCAGACTGGGCTGCTTCATCTGTGGATGGTTGTTCAGCTCAGTTCTGATACCGTGCTTAGATTCCCTCTGGGCTTTTGCTTCTTGCACACTCCTTGCATGTTTGCATTTGCTGGTCTCGGAGTGTCCTTTTGACTTAGGATCCATCTACAGGAGGGATATGAATTCCTATGAATGAAAACCAAGAAGGGGCAATCTTACAGAAGAAGCTTCTGAACCCAGTTTAAATTGAATAAAAATAAATAAGTCAGACTTACTGAGGGAAAAACATAGTAAAAAGTCATGTTTAGAACAGTGTATACCAAGCTGTGCTCTGCTGTGTCCCCGAGGAGTGGAAAGAAAAGGCTGATGAGAATTTTTATACCTTTTGCTGATTTTTCTAACACAAAACATCAGCATCTCTTATCAGCTACATTCTTTAGTAGCTGGCACTAAAGCCTCTGAGTCTTCCCACTGTAGGTGTGCAATAACAACAGGAATTGCCACTGCAACCAGGGGTGGGCACCCCCATTTTGCAACAAGCAGGGGACAGGAGGAAGCTTGGACAGTGGTCCCCCCATGCCCGAAGGTGAGTGGGACCAACTCTGCTACAGAAGCACTTCAGAATGATTTGGGTTAGATCTGGAGCAGAGAGTTTCCCATTTAACCAACTCTTATTTTCTTGTTCTCAGGCCCTTCAGTGGTTGCCATAACTCTCACAATCCTGGCTCCCATTCTTCTTCTCATTGGAATAGTGTTTTTGTTCTATTATCTTAAATGCTGGAATAAATTAGCCATCTGTTCTCTAAAGAAGACCCCACAATTCAGGTAAATTGTCAGTACTATGCCTTGTCTGCTTGCATTCACCCCGTTTCGGTGTCAGGACAGAGGAGAAATTGCAAAGGCTATGAGGAACATAACTAAATGGGTTTGTTGGTATAGTCAGTATTTGATTCTCATTCGTTTTTTTTTACTTGAGTTAAAATATAATGGAAAATATAGCAAAGAGAAAGGAGAAAACCGATCAAGGAAATAACACTTGGTCTTTTCTTTCTCTCTTTGTCAGTGACACCTCTGGAAATGGGCACGCAAACCCTGCCTTCAAGTTGAAAACCCCCCAGGAGCAGAGGAAGGTAGGGACAAGGTCACCTTTCACCACCCTGGGGTGAGATGCAGTTGCCCTAAGATGTGGGATGTGCTTCCCTCTCACCCTGCAGTTAAGGAATGGTTTTATCAAAGGATGAGAAAAATAGACAGGCATCACCCATGGCTGAAAGTCAGCGGGAGCTGAATGTACTCTCTATTTCTAGTGATTTCCTTAAGGGCAGGAACTGGGATTTGACCAGTCCTGTGTGGCTGCTTGCCTCTTCTGATAGATCCTCTTCTGTCACATCCCCCTCTCAAAACTCTAGAAATAGCAAACCCTGGGTTTATCTGCCGATGTCATTTATAATGCTAATGCCCGAGTTACTCTGTTCTCTTGATTTCTATTTCTTCCTCATGACCCCAAATTGTCCCAGTCTACCTAATCAACACCTATACAATCCATACCAGTTTTGCAGGCAATGTTTTCTACTATGTGGCTCAGAGAACTCATGTTTATCCTCAAAAGCATAGCAGAGAGTAAAACAGTGGTTTGAAGCAGAAATACCTATCTCCAGAGATTTGTCTTTTGCACAGGTGATCAGTTTCCCTGAAATCCCATCAAAACCTTCTCCCCAGCAAGCTCCAGGGCTCCGAATAAACACGCAGCAGCCACCCGCCTTCTCCAGGAACTATGGCTGCAGCGTGGGACATCCAGCACCGGCACAGGACGTGACCCGGCGGACACCCCCAAGCAGGCCAGCGCCTCCGGCTCCCAAACCCCCCACCTCTCAGGTACGGAGTCTTGCTGCTGTCCTGCAGCTGTGGTTTGATGGGAAGTTTGTTCAGCATGAGGCTAATGAAACTTCTGGTGGGGGTTACCGTGCTCCATCTCACCACAGGACAATTACTGGTGGTCCTCCTTGCTTTGAAGTGTAGCTGGCAATGTTAGCACATGCAATTGCTTAATTCAAGTCCCTCAATGCCTCTGACCTGGGCCTGAAGTCAGGTAGCGTGCGTCACAAAGCAGGATTTGTTTTACCAAGGTCATCTAATGGTTTTTTACCTGCAAAAAAAAAATAAGTAATTTACCTGGAGCAAACCAGAGATTTTTCCCTAAGCAAGCCTAGCCTAGGTCTTCTTAGCATTCGCATGTATTTTATCTCCTGGAAACAAGCCCTTCTGAGATTACCAGTCAGTGATAAATCTGTACGGAGTACAGGATCTCCATTCCTTGGGATGATCCCTCAGGCATATCTTGCATTTGGCCACTCCTGGACTAAAGCCTCAGGAGCCTCAGACAAATTTTGATGTGGAGCAGAAATGTGACCTTTAGGGTATTGCATAGGAAACTTTAGATTTAACCCAGACTGACTCCATCTTATGTGAGCATCCTAGCCATGAGGTTATTCTGAGGGTTATAAGGAAAGGGTATTGATTTAATTCTTTTGCTGGCAGTTTTGTTCTAAGCTTAGTACAGGCCTCACATTCCTATGCGAAAGATGACACTTGGACTTAAACCCACTTCATGAAGATATTTCCCCACCAGCTTTATTAGGTTAAGGCCAACAAAGAAGCAAAGGGCTCAGATACTGGGGATAGCAGGAGGCTGGCTCCCAGGCAGTGTCTCTCTCTGAGGGATGTAGAAGAAAACAAACCCAAGACATTTTAGTGAATGAGATTTGTTTCTAGCTCCATTGTTCCTGTGAACAGCTGGCACTTCAGCAGGAAACAAAACTAAAACAAAAGCAGGAAGCTGATTGTAGTCAATAAGAAATAGGTATCCTTCCCAGCTGGTTGTTGACAAGTTCCCCACAATCTCCATTGTCTTCCCTCCCCATCCAGTCTCTTTATTTCAGTCAGACCTACTAGCTGGAACAGTTTTCCTAGGATTTCCAAAAGAAACATTGCCATTTCTGGGTTGGAGGAGAGACACAAGATGCAGAAAGTACAGGGGAAAAAATGAATTTCAGTGTTTGCTAGTGTCAGTGTTATTCCTAGATGTTTGCTGTATCTGCCAGATTTGCTCTCCTGCTATTCCTGTAGGAGTTCTTTGGACCCAGCGGTCGGTGGGATTTAGTCTGCCTTGTCCTTCCTGCAGTCACAAGACAAGCTCCTGGGGGAGCAAGAGATCCCCAAACATCAGCTGATGTAGCCATTGAGCGTTGCATTTATGCGTAGTCTAAGGACACTGCAGGGGTTTTGGGTGCCCTCCAAGTTGTGAGTGCAGCTGTGTTTATTAAATCAACACCTGTAAGCCAGCGACTAAGCACAAAGACTAAGCAACAGCAGGCAGTTAGTTCTTGTGTGGGGAACTTCTCCCCAGGGGCATGCTTTACACTGAAATTCATTAGACAAATGGAAAATATAATGCTCTGAGTATCCTATTAGGAACAGCTGTGTGCACAAACAAAGTCATAACTGACAGTAGGTGGGTGCAGGGCTGTGTGTGTTTGTGTGGGCACATGTATGTACATGTATGTAGGGCTTACAAGCATTGTATGGGCAATCGTGTAGTGAGTATGTGTGTGAAACTTGCCTCCAACTAATCATCTGCATAATACAATAAGCTGTAGGAGCAGCCACCTTTGCTCCCTTCTTGCTTCAGAGAGGGAGAGGTCTTGCAGACATGGTCTTACCCGTGTGCCTTTAGTCCTTTGTCTCAGGCAGGGGTGCTAAAGGCTGAGTTGTGACAGGAGCTGCTGCCCAGCCTGTAAGGCTTCTCCTGTTTTTCATCATGCAACCATTAGACTGTAATATCCCTGAAGCTAACTCCAAACCAGAGACATTGAGGTGTGCAGCTGCATACCCAGTCTGCTGTCACAGACCTACAAAATCCAAAACACGAGAGGTCTGAAGGATGTGTGACCGCACCCAGAAGTTCAGTCTGTGTAAAGTGAATGCAAATATTGTCTCTGTTTTCAGACTGGGCATCTGTCCAGGCTGAGATTTCAAAACTATTTCTTTCTTCCATAGGATATTTCTAGGTCTCGGCCACCCCAAAGAGCTTTGCCAGCTAATCCTGTCCCAGCCAGACCTAGAGCCTGCCCGGGGAACAGCCCCACCATCTCGCTGCCTCCTGCTCACCCCAGGACCCCAGGACGGCTCCAGCCTGCAGCACAGGTAGGGACCGAGTGCGGTGATGGGGAGCACAGCTACATCCCCTCACCACTGGGCAAAAAAAAGTGCCCTGAAGGGCGTAACATTCCATACAGCACTGCTGCTGCCTCCAGCTTGCAATATGCTCAAGTCCAGCTGTGAAAAACAGAGAAAACTGTGTGAATATCGTGGTGCTCCTGGAGGGAGAGTTCCCATACGATGCATTAGGGTGTAAATGCATGTGAATGGAGACAGGCTTCCCCTGGCCGGCTGTAACATCAGCTCTGGGAGAAGGAGAGGGCAGTGTTCACTCTTTCATCAATGCTCACTCCTCTGTTTTCCATCTCGCCCAGAGTTCTGGTGTCAGGACGGCTGGAGCAGCGAACGTCCTGAGAGTGGGACAGCCAGGCACCCCTGGGCACTCCTGAAGCAGTCTGCTCCTGGCCTGCTCTGACCTTCACAGGGGACTGGCTGCCCTTCACCGCCCGCACACAGCCACAGATAGCGTCTCGGTTCCTCTCCTTTAACCTCACCTGCTTCCTCTGGGACTCAACAAGCTGCAGTCAGACCTGGCAGGATTGCACGCAGGAACTGCACCGGTACATGCCAAGCTGGACTCAATGCTCTTTGCTGATAGCGTTTTCCATGTAGGGATAAGTTGTTTCTACGGTATTTAAATATTATTGTGCAATATCCAATGCAGGGGTGGGGTGATGGGGGTTTCATGTGTTTTTAGTCAGTTATTTAAGTGTTACCAGGGAGAACAAGCTGTGAGTGCAGGTGCTGGCCCTGATGGGCTTTCATGTAAGACCCAGCCCTGTTGGCTCCCTCAGCCCAGCCACACAGCTGCAGGAGCATACGTTGGTGCTATACAGAAACTGCTGCCTCTTGGGAGAGCAGAAGGCAGCCAGTGATAACTTTGTTCACCTTATTCTCAGTTTACAGTGGGTGGCAAGTGGGGCCACAGCAGGAAGCAAACCATGGAAATATTCCTGGTTAAAATAATTTATGGGTCACCATGGATTTTGATGAGCTTTAATAGAGCAGATTGATTATTTTCCCTATATGACCATCTTCAACAAGAGCCTTGCAACCTGTCTGTCCTGCAGCACTTGCCTGTATTGCCTCAGTGCTGTAAAACCCGGCAGCATCCCCAGCGTGGCCCGTTCACTCTCATCCGTGTCATTAGGACACAGTCAAGGTACAACAGGGAAATTCTCTGGTGAAGCTATAGAGCAAATGGCCAGAAGGAAGCTGGCAAAAGCCAGTGCTGAAACTTTCTCTGCAGCATATACGGTACTGTGGACAATCCAAAGACACTTTTGCACGAGTCTCTTCAGGCTTTGGTCTGTGCTGAGCAGTAATTCAGCATGGGCTGTCTGCTCCCCGTACCAGTGAGAAACCTACCTTAAAATTGCCCAGGTGGTAAAACAGCAGACATGTTAATGCAAGAAATGGTGCTTTTATAGGGCAGCTCATTTACTTCAGGTTTTTTATTCCATGAAGCAGATGGAAAGAGCTGTTCATGTGCACTTTAAGCAGCTGATGGTTCTGACCCTGAGGACCCTCCCTTAAGAATTTTGGGTATTTTTTCCTAATGGTTTGTGCTTTTGTACATTTTTTTTCTCAGGATTTTAAATGACAGCCTTTTGTTATGCCAATTTTTTTTCTGTCTCTTTTTTTTTTTTTCTTCCCTGAAATTATTCCGTAGGAGAACACAGGGAATTCTGGAGCTATGGTTACAACAACAAATCTGTTGTGTCTGATTTATTACGGACAAATCCTCAAACAGAGTGCTGCTGCATATGTGAGAAACTGTATTATTGGCATAAAGAAAATAGTCTTGTCTATTAGTCCTCTTTCCCTGATGAACCTGAGCTCTACCCTGATGAACCCTGAGCACTCACTAAATTTGTGGTTATATGGAGCAGTATAGCTGTAGGATGACTTAAACCACACTCATTTTTTGCAACTTTACTACCTCTTTCTCCACAAGGAAACAGTACACAGGGCGTGTCTTTAATTTCTGGTTGATTATTCTGTATCTTGATCATTTGGGGCCTTTTCTTACCTTCTATATACCTGGAAAACAAACCAACCTAAAATACTTCTCTCTGAAATAAGGGACGGTAAGTGAAGGACATTGGCTTTCTAGTCATTATATGTCTTTTTCTGTAGTTGGATTATATTATGTATAAACAACCTCTATTCAGACAACCTCCAAATTTGTTTTTTTTTGGGGTGCAAGTAATGTAGCTATGTAATGGCATGATTTACTGCTGATGGGTGGAGCAGTAAGCTGGGCACATACTGTGCGTGCACTGCAGTAGTACAGATTGAACCCCAAGAACTTAGATATTGTTCTTATATCTGAACCCTCACTGAAGACAGCTCCACACTTTTACTACAGCCTCCAATCTTTACAAAATAGCCACCAAAAAATCACTAGGAATATTCTTACTGCATTTCATGTTAGCATAGGATCAAACTTTTAAAAAATTCCCCAGGACACACAAAGCTCGGAAAACACCTGGGCGTGCCCAAACCCTAATGGAAAACTTTATAGCTGGAATATCATAGTGTCCAAAAGGTAGATTTAAGTAAGTATGTTACATTTTTTTTACATGTGTGCAAGTTGAGTGAATAAGGAAAGGGGAACCTCAGGAGTAAAACATTTTTTTTAAGATAATGTTACTTGGGAGAATATATACCAAAATACATCTCACTTTCTCTCGTGTCCACATATTAATGGTTTACAATAATGCTCTCTGTGCATCTATGCAAATACTTGAAGAATACAATTCATTGTGCCTTTTGCCTAGTTTTAATAAATTTGTCCGTTGTCAGTAACAAATACTGTGTGCACTATTTTGATTCAAATCTCCATTTTATATGTGACATTTGTCCAGAGATGGCAGGATATCTGGCGAAATGGATTTTATGAGATGCGGTTCTAGGCAGTGAGAAGGATGAATCCCGTTTTCAATCTATTTCTAAAATAAAATGCATAAAGCATTATACTGATTAGGATGAAAAAACAAAACTAGAGTGAATTACTTGGATTATTTTCTGCTACCAAAGGAGGGCGCTGCGGTTTTACTCTCTACCCCAGATGCTCCTCGTGCTGTACTCGTCTCCCCTTCAGCCTGTTTATCCTTCATGGCTACACCAGTAAGATCAGAGAAATCATTAAAAAGTTTCAGATCCAGCTGAAAGGTTGGTTGGGTTGTTTTTTCTTTTGTTTTTTTTTCTTTTTAGAAAAGCCTTTATTTCCTTTTCCACATTCAAAAAAAAAAAAAAGTACTGAAATGTTACTAAAATAATATATTGCATATTCCTCTTGTCCCCCCCAACCCCAAGTTGCATTTGCTCAGCGATGCCCAGACTCAGGTACAACAAGGCCAGCATCTCAGACAGCATCAGTGTGTGCCCTGGTCCAGGGCTTAACCCAGCCAGAGCTGCCTCTGGATGGAACCAGCTTGGCAAAGCCAGCTCAGGCTTCACTTCTTCCAGTTTGGGATTTGCTGTGAGTAAATGGGCTCCAGTCTCTCTGTTCTGTAAGACCTAGCAGCAAGATGGGAGAAACTTTTAACCGCTATTTTTCCCATCGCTTCATCCTCGCCACTGATATACATCCAAGTTAGGAGGGGTTAAAGGTAAGCTGTGGATGAGAGTCCAAGTAACATCCCTATTACATTGAGAAAGATGGAGAGGGATGAATAGGACTGCTCTGGCACAAACTGCATCCCTATAGAGCATCACCCACTTATGCCTGTTTGGCATTTAATGTGAAGCTCAGACCTTCAAAGAAACAAACAAAAACCAAACGACTAACCAAACAAAAACCCACAAAATGAAATAAAAGCTTTTGGACTTAAATGATAGTGAGTCAGGTCATGGGGCTCAAATAGCCCAGGGTCCCTCCAAAGTCAAGACATTTCTTAAGAGAAAAAAATACTTAAAATTTACATCCACTTAATCTTTCAGCTGGAAGAGATTTTCACAGACCACAAGAAGTCTTTAAGATGGTTGCAGTGTTTCTCCTGACATGGGGTTTACCCTGCCAGAGCTTCCCAGCCTGAGCATGGGCTGCCCTTCCCAGTGGCTTCACCAACCACATCAACAGAGCCTGGGCACTAGAGCTGCTAAGGAAAAAAAAAATTGAACAAACAAAACCACACACAAAACTAATTTAGCACTCTGATGCAGGGAAACTCCTGAGCCTCCCAAGAAAATAAAAAAACAAACACCCAAAAGCTGAAAAAGATTTCTCTGCCACAGTCTTGTAAAAACACTTCATGGCTTCGGTCCTGCCCCTGAGCTTAACTGAGCACCTATTGCAAAATCCACCATGTTTTCCCTGTATTCACCACTATTCTTGTTCCATATTTGCAGAGCAAGTAATTAGATGAGCAGAGTCTGAATAGCAGGCGTGCATCATTCAGTCCTTGTCTCTCACTTCCATTGGAGATACTGGTGTGTACTTTAGAGTTCAACCAAGCGTCTAGAAAGGGAAAAAAAGACAAAACCACCAATCAATGACTTAACCAGGGCCTAGAAATAAACACATCAATGGCCACCCAGGGGAAAGAGTGCAAGAGTAAACATTATCTCTGCCAAGAATAAGAGATGGAAAGAGGCCTCAGAGAGGAGCTTTATCCCACAAGCGTTGTATTTCAAGAGGATTTTCGTTTTCAGGGGCTGCACATGCCCAGTGAGGATTAAATATACCCCTTGCTGCCACATCATGGCAAAGATTTGATCCAAAAGCCCTGACAAAGACTAGGCTCAACTCTACCAAGCTTTGAATAAGACACCATTGGTTTTGTTTTCTGCTTTTGCTTCTTTAAATTGCTCACTAGCATCTGTAATATTGACATCAACCCCTTCACCCAACCTCCAGACCCTTGCTTACAAGGTATAGATTGTGAATACCTTGGGCTTATCCTCTGGGGTGATGCTGGAGTTGTCCACCTCTATCAGGATGTTCTTGTCATCTCGGGTGACCGGCGCTTGCTGTCCACTCTGGAGGACTTGTGGTAGGTTCCCTAAACTGACATCCATGTCTTTGAAGGCATGAAGTAAAAACACACCCAAAATGATAGTGAAGAAGCCACAAACCGTCCCAATGATGTCAACTACGGTCATGGCGACCCACTCCTTAAAGAGAATAATGGAAGTTGTGATGACAATAGTGGTGAACAGCACATAGTAGATGGGAAACACCAAAGAGGTGTTGAAAATGTCTAGAGACTTATTGAGGTAGTTAATTTGTGTAGTGATGGATGCCACCAGCATGATGACTAGGATCCACGTCAACGGGTGCTGCAGCACAGGCTGGCCAGCAAAGAAGCCCTTGATGGCAATACCCAGGCCCTTGACTGAGGACACAGAGAAGGCACCAATAACGGAGCAGATGGTGAGGTAGATGAGGATGTTGCTCTGGCCATAGCGGGGTGCGAGGTAGAAGATCAGGAAGAAGCAGAGAGCCAGGAGAACTGCAGCGTAAGTGAGGAAACCTGGAAGAGAGTGAGAAATAACTTAAAACTGAGCGGCGGGCGTGGGGAGCAGCATGCACTGCCCAGCCCCTGGGAAGAAAACACAACCTCCTGCATACCTGGCTCTTTCAGCTTAGAAGTCATTTCATCCAGAGTGGTGACCTCCTCATCCTCTGGAGCATGGATGACCATCACAGTGCTGCCCACCAGGCTGAGCATGCAGCCCAGCTTTCCCAACAGGTTGAGCCGTTCTCGAAGCAGATACGAAGACAGGACGGCACTGCACAGAACAGAAAAATGTCAGCTGGTGCTTTAAAGTCCTTCAAAGAAGGAACAGCGGCTAAAATACAGTAAAGAACACCTTCATGTGATACAAAGAGACACATTTTGAGTAAATTTCTTTGATGCCAGTGAGTTAATACACAATCACATTGCATCTACTGACAGCTGAACCTGCAGAGATTTAGGTGTGATCTCTAGATCACAGCTCATGTATCAGCAAGGTGAAGAAATGCTGAATGTGTTATCTCAGAAATATTTCAAGGGTCTACAGATTCACTCATGAACTGTTGGGCGTTATGAAGCCTTTAGTGTCCAAGGAAATTACTTCAATGACCAGTGTCACAGAGAGAAACCCAACCAACCTAACAATATAAGAGTTACAATAATTTTAATTAAATCAGCAGAACTATTAAGCCACAAACTCTGCATGTACTCTGGCTATAGATATATCTGCAAAAATACCTAGTTGTACTTAGTACCTTAGTACTGTTCACTACAAGAATGAAATAAAACAAAAAAAACAAAGCCACCCAACCCTGAATTGGCTAATGAGCTAGAATAGGGAAGGAAGTAACACTCATATCATAGAATCATAGAATATCTGCAATAATTTAATGTGAAGTGTATGGAGCTGGTATCAACATGCAGCATTTCCAGAAGGGCATGCTACTTAATTCAGTGGTTTCCACATGATCACCCAAAAACACAACAACTGTCGAGTGCTTTTTAGAAAATACCAAAACATTTTTTCCTTTAGGCATAATAAATCATAATAGCATCACTTCAAGTCTTTCTGTCTTACAAAACAAACAGGCACACAAAAAAAAAGGGCAAATTGCAAAGCATTGACACATTATCACCTTACGAGCACGCTCAGAGCCCCCAGAGGTGTGACAATAGTTGCAGGAGCAAAGGCATAGGCGGCAAAGTTGGCAGCTTCCCCTCCGCCCACTAGACAAACACAAGAAAAATACCAGTGAGTTACAGTATACTTTTTTGTTTTCTCTTGTGGGCTTGCAATCTAGTAAATTGTCAGTTAGAGAGTAGGTTTCATTATGGTGGTTTCATGCTGCTGCTAAACTGGGCCAAGCAGCTGGTAAAAATCTCTCTACTACGACTTGGTGCAAGCAGAGGCATTCCTGGAGCACTGCACCCACCTGGGGAAGGGCTGGGGGTGCCAGGGCTTGGCTCTATCACAGCTGACCCATATTCAAGCCACACAGCCCAGCCAGGCAGCTGCAGTGTGTCTGGATGATTGGTGAGGGGGTGGGGTGTTGTGGGAGCTGCTGGGAGGCTGCTCCTCACCTATAAAGTGTCTCCTTGGGACTGCACTTGTTTTCTGGCTGAGCTGTCCCACGAGCAGTGAGTATTGTGTGCTTGCTTATGGGTTGCGCTATGGTGGCTGTGCAGTGTGAGCTGCACGGGTGGAGCAAGGAGGGGACACCCTGAGCTGCAGCAATGAGAGCCAGGAAAGACTGCTCTGAAAATCAAAAAGACTCTCTGAAAATCCATCTGCCGTTCCTTGCACAGATGTGAAGCCAATTTGAGAAGATACTGCAGTGCTGTAAGGATTTAAGGCTCACTGTAAGGCAAAGCAAGTTTTGCTGAAGAAAGGAATTGCTACCAACACCTCCTTCCTCTCCCTTGTGCTGGCCCTGTAACCTTGCCTAGGGCCCCGAGGCACGCACGAGAGGCTGTTTGCCCTGTGCCTGGTATACAGGCAGACCAGCCTTATTAAAATGTGGCTTTTCTTGCCTTTGATCAGGTAAAACTGAGCTAGCAGGTCCTACGAGCCCTGCAGGAGGATGGTGAGGGAGATCCTGCATGGCTTGCTGCCTCCACTTTCCCTGAGGTACCTCTGCTGATGGGGCAACTCACCAGAACAAAGGCTTTAGGCCACCAGATGCTGGACTTATTCCACACCTGAATCACATGGACAGACCCTGGAAAAGCTGCAAGCCCAGGGAAACAGCATCTACTTACTGGTTAACAAGCCAGCCCACCAGAGCCAGTCCTTTAGGTAGCCGTGGCCTCCATCTCCTGAGGAAGAAAAGCACACGGGTAATGCAAGAGTGAACCATGTTTTTTGGAATAAAAGATGTGAAGCATCCCTTTGGAGAGGAATAAATTGCAAGGGGAAAAGTGTGAGAAAGAAAACAGCCTGGAAGAACAGATTATGCAGACATGCTATCGTATGTGGAAATTATGTTGCATCAAGGGATTAACAGAAGCTGGCAGACAATGCAAATACAACAGAAGCAGTTGTTTAATCCCAGGTGGCAATGAGAATGGTACCCACAGTTTATTAGCCAAGGGTGCAGCCCGTCCTGCAGTATGGATCTTGGGGCTGCCCCTCAGCCCTGAGAACTGCAGTCATCCTCGCTGGTTCATCAGGGTGCATTGGCCCCTAAACCTGGTCCTGACCACACCAGCTGAACTCCATGGACTGGTCGTGTCTCATCTTGCACGTTCCACTTGCCTGTTCACTATGGGAGTGCTCCTGGAGCAGAGAGATGAAGGATGGCAGGGGGCTGCTCAGTGCTGGGTGCCCCTCACCCCCAGGCTGCTCCTTGGGACGCAGCCCCCCTGCCCGTGGGGACCCTGTGCTTCACCTTGCACCGCTCCAGCTCGATGTGGAGTCTTGCACGTGGATGCTAAGGTAAGGCAATGAGTTTTTTCAAACATATTTCCGGAGGAAGTTATATGTATGAAGGATGAAGGGGAGAAAATATAGCCTGTTGCCCTGTGCAGGCAGGTGGTGCCTCAGTTCGTGTTGTCCTATGGTCGCAGTGAATGTTCAGAAGCTATCTGCTCCTTTTGCATGCTGCTTTGTATTGGTGTTGTATCACAGGGCCTTAATCTGAACTCTCAGAAATCCTGGTGTTAATTTTATGTTAACATGTCATTATGGACTGAGCATTTATCATGAAAAATGATTCCTGGTGTTGGAACAACTCTGTGACAGGGAATGTGCATAGAAATGAGGAAGAATGGACTTACTGTGTTGGGAACTAATAGAGGTCTGGTCTTAACTCACAAACTGTTAGATGTAAAGGAGCTTGAGCCTGCTGACATCATGAACTCTGATTTTACTGGGTCAGAGGGAGTCCATGGTTTTGCTAAGGCTGACCTGACCAGAGCTGTCAGTAACAGCAGTGTTTGAGAAGTGATGTGCTCTGATATCAGAGGTGAAGCATTGAGACTGAAATATTAAAGGGTGAGATAGGAAAAGGGGGAGTGAAGAGGCAGCCAGGAATTGCTCGAGTTCAGCCTCTTCTGGTTCCTCAAGTTCACAAATGCTCAAGTTCAAATGTTATGCTTTGGTATTCTTTAGAAATTTCTGTGGTGTTTTGGGTTTGTTTGGTTGTTTGGTTTATGGCTTTTTTTCTTGTCAAGAAATCTTTTTATCAGCTGCAGCTTTCTGTCAATCTCTAATTACTTGTTAAACATCCTGAAAAATAGGGATTTGCTCTTGCGTTACTTGCTTGGCTCTGTTATGAGAGGAATTCATGGAAGGAAAGAGCAGAGAGACATTATCTACAACTGAAACAATATTGATATTTAATTGTGCAAATATAAGGTGAAAAGCAAGCCCACATGAGTTTGGCTGTTGCATGCAGCCAACCTAGTGGTCAGAGATGGGGATGGACTTGAGAATGGACTGTGGCTCAGATGCTGTTGCTAGCTTTGCTCAGTTGTTGGATGTTCCTTGCCTCCATATCCTTGCATGGGGGATACAGTAAAATGGAGACAGTGATACTGACTTCCTTTGTGAAATGATTTAAGAATTGTTCCTAGACTGAGATGGGGAAAAGTACTATTTTAATGATCGTTATTTCGTTTTGTAGTTATGCAAGTAGGTCAGCTGCCAGGTAGGTCTTAAGCTGCTTCTAGAGTGAATGATTGCAATGTTGATGGGATCCGTCCAATTGCACAGTGCAATTACGCTGTAGGCAGCGCTCCTGCATCACTTCCCATCCATATGTGTGTGTGCATAAACACACACCTCACCCTAAGAGCTTGGTGCTAGAGAAAAGTTATCTACATGTTGAGCAACATACCTCAGAAAACCACAAGCAGAGTTCACACAGATCACAGGCGTGCAGTCCTGCATTAATAAATGGCTCCTGCTAATGCAACTAAAGCACTCGGGGCCACATCCTTGTCTCAGTGACTTGGTGGCAAAGGTGTCCTGTGCATAAGTAAGAGAAAGAGTGGGGTCATGAAGCTGTGCTGTTCTGCTCTGGCCTGTGGAACAGGGATGACTTACACCTTTGTGCAAAGAGGCACATTTCAAAGAGCTTTCAACACTCTGCTTCCTCCTGGCCTCACGCTTTCCCATGCAAGAGCAGTAATGGGCACATTGTTCTGCTGGTGGGTGCACATCTCATCACACCATGTATGTGACTCACTGTTCGTGGTGGGGCAGGAGAATGCTGCTTTAAGCTGAGCCCTCCCAATGCAGGGCTCTGTAAATTAGGTTCTTGGCTCCAGCACAGCTGTCTGAGTCTCTCACACAAACACACATGCAAGAAAGGTGTCTTACATTGTTGATGGAAGGCTGCTGTGTACCCAGAGGTGTTCCCTTGCCATATGAGTGCTGGAGTTTGGATTATGCATGTAGTTCTGGGAACAAGTAGACCTCTCTCTTGTCTCCCACAAAAGCCTTACCTGCCCTGGTGCCTCCCTTCTCCACCAGCCGTAGCAGCCCCTTCTTCTTGAGGATGATGCTGCTTCCGATGAGTAAGCTGGAGAAGACAGCCAAGCCCAGGCCAATATAGAATCCATAACTGCTTTCCAGCTGAGTTACCCAGAAGTTATCTAAAGTCCCGTTGTTCTGGACAGAATCATCTGGGTCAGCATCGCTGATCACCTGGCACACAACCCGGTGGGAAAGGCATGAAATGGTGACCAGAGACCCTGTGAGACCACCATGGAGATAAAACAGCAAATTACTGATATGACTATCAACAGCATCTCTATTGCTCTTTAGAGTCATTCAGATGTCCCTCCAAACAGCCACCTGTGCTGTCACCTACATATCCACCAGGTCTCAAACACTCAGGACACCTCTGTGCTCACATGTGGAAATGGCAGAGTGTTGAGTGACAGATTCATGGAGCGCAGTTCAAGCAGCTCGTTAACAATGAATGTGTCTGCCAGTCTACACACTGAACTGGAAGGCCATGAGGACTACTAATCTAATTTGAATACCTATGCCAGAGTTTCTCCACCAAAGTTCAATGTTTGGGTGCTTTTTGGGTTCAAGGTTTGGGTGCTTTTCAGCCAATTAATCCTCACATCTGCCATCTTGTCTGCAGTTTACAGCTTTGGGTTTAATGTGGAGCAATGCCAGTACTTTGCAACTGTGCATCTGGTCCAGCTCTATGTATCAAGCAGTACCATGGTATCACTTGTAAACCAACAACAGGCTCATCCTGGCCCAAAGTTTCATCTGTGTTACCTCCACTGTCCAATGATTTTATTCTACATATCTGCAGAGTGCCTGAGAGCTTGGAAAGCGAAGTTCTGCTGTTAATACCAAAAGCACTAAGCCCCTGTGCCTCTACCCAAGGTGTGTTTCTGTGTGTGGGTGTGAAAACTGTTACATTTCCTCCTACCCTCACACTCTTACCACACCCAGCACATCCTTCTGTTGCAATATTTACTATGAGTGTAGTAAAGACAGCATGACTACAACTGCTGGGAACAGTGGCCAGGTGGAGCATCACAAAAGTCCCTTTGCAGCAGAAACTTAAATTTTCTTCTTGAGCTCATGTAGGAATTATGGAGCCAGTATTAGTGTCTCTGTAGGCAGGGGTATGCACTGGCTGAACTGCTTGCTTTACTGCAGGCAGCCTGGGCAGAGGTCCCATCTTTTTTCTGAACCAAGAGACTGGCTTAGATCTGCACCCTGTATCCCCTGCGCATGTAGCTCAGGGTTTAGACCTGAACTGGATCAAAACTTTTTCTAATGGAAAAAATTTCAGTGAGTTTCCAAAGGTTCCCTAACAGGCTTCTCTTTCAATGGCGAAGTATCTTTGATTGTAGAAATATTTTTTGGGGAAGAGGGGGGACATCTTGCCTCCTTGGCTCGGTAAAATTCTCTGTAATGCGCTACTGGGCAGAAGCATAAGGCAGTGGGATGAGGAAATAACTGACTGGATTAGGTAATCTTTAAAGTGGAGGGGGGAAAAAAATTCTAGCTTCTCTGTAAGGCTGAAACAATGCAGAGCTTGCTGCTGGCAGAGCAGGCTGGGGGTGGCTGAGGGGACTTTTCCCGTTCCTCTACGGATCTCGGGACAAAAAGGAAAACGAACCCCAAACCCAGAAGAACAGAGCAATGTCAGAGAACAACCCCAAAGCCGGCCGGGCGGGATAAGGCCGGGGGGGCCAGGGCTGTCCCCTTAACCCTGCCTGGGGACCACCCCGCCGCTGCCAGCGGGCCGGGCAGGGCTGAGCCCCGGGGCTCGTACCGCTCCCCCCGCGCTGCCGGACTGGGCCGGGAGCACCCACCGTTGCTGCAGCTGCGGTTCGCTTCCAGCCGCTCCATCTCCGTCGTCGTCCGGAGGGCTCAGAGCATCCCGGCGCCCAGCGCTGAAGCCGCGGCTGCGAGCCGGGGCCGGGCTCCCCGCGCACCTGCCCGCCCGGCTCCTCCTCCTTCTCCTCTTCCTCCTCCTCCGTGCGCGCAGGGTACGGTGGAACACAAATGCCGAGTGAACTAGGGAGATCCTGTACTCCTGAAGATATCTCCTCTTACTAAAAAAGGCTGTAACTGCAGTTTGTACAGCAGCGAAATGTTTTGGAAAGTGTCGTGTTGCTCCTCGGCTTTAGTACCGCAGCTGTAGGGCTGAAGGGCAAGGTTGAGGGGCTGACAGCACAGGGGTGGCCGGGGCAGGCAGGTGTATTCTAATGGAAATGTGGGGCTCCCTGCATCATGTACTTACTGGGCGAAGGCATGTTCCCTGCCACATTTCCCTATTGGTCCTTTCTGACTTTTGAGTTGTAGCAGGAAAGGCCAGGGAGCATTTGAGAAAGAAATACCGACAAAAGATGAGTGTGTTATGACAAGGGCACTTTTATGCTCTAATGTGTTGTGTAGCACAAGATCAGAAGTCAGGGACCCGTTTTCACCATCAGCAGCTGTGATTTAAGTCTTTGCTGCCTCTGTACCGAACCCCAGCCCTGGGAAAGTCAGCTTCAGCCTATGGGCTCCTCTGTCACTTAAGACTCATTTTATATCCCTTTTTTTTGTGACTGGTTAGATGGCAGGCCTCGTCATGGCCAAGTGGCTCAGCTGTACCATGGATTGAGGGCTGTGACTCCCTCATCAACTCCCCATCCCCACTGCAGCCAAAGCCTCTCATGCTAATATTAGCGTGTGAATGTTTTGGAGTGTGTTGCACACCAGTGTGTTTTGCCTTCATCCCCACCCTACTCAGCTGATGGCCTCCCTTCCTGTGTTTGTGTGCAGTGAATGTGTGTACACAGAAACCTACTGCCAACACAAAAGCCCTTTCGTTGCAGCAGGAGCCATTAGCCAGACTTTGCTATAGGTCAGTGGAGATAAGTAAAACCAATAGTAAATCCAATAGCTTTCCTTCAGCAAACCCACATTTATAGGTAGAAATGATATCTATTGTAAGGCAATATAAAAAATTAAGATCTATGGGATGCGAATGTGTCTGAAAACTTGCTTTTTCCCCTACCCCTAAAATATATTACTTGTAACTACAGAAATTTTCTATAGACGATTAAGCTGCAGCGTTGCCAGAAATTTTCCATAGACCATTAAGCTGCAGCATTGCCAGCACTTCATGGCTCCTTCACTCAGTGCCTGATCCTATCTCTGTACAATTGTTTTCTCTAGCAAATGTAATGTTCGAGTGTTTTGTGAGTCATTTGATTTTTATTGGGTCTTTTCATCAGTCAGGAACCTGCAGGTCACTGGCTGGGTGACACTGTGCCAGCCAGATCCCACGTCCTCCCCTTTATCACAGGAGCACTTGATAGGCAAGCCAAATCGTGTGGCAGCAGGTTTTGATGTTGGAAATGAAATGTGTGTAAATTTATCAGTGATCTGGGAACAACTTCTGCTGCTGTTACATATTACGCAGGCAAAAGGCACCACCCTGGGCAAGACAGTGATGGCAGAATTTGGCCTTTATTTAGTAAAACTACTTGTTGGTGCTGGTTAAAAGCTATTCACGCAGTGTGTGAATACGAGGCTGATTTCAGAAATTGAGGTGATGGTGGAGCGGGACAAGTTTTTGCTGTGTTTGTGGTGCTGACCGCCTGTGCCTGCCTGGCTGAGGGAATTCGTGTGCCTGTTCCCCTCGCAGGCGGCTCCGTCTGTTCACTCTGGTGCTCATGGGCACTGTGGGGTACTCCCCTTTGCTGAACCTTCTCCAACACAGCGAGCTTTTGCTTGTAGCTGGGGAGTCCCAATGGTGATGTGGTTATTGGGAGTTAAGCCACGTTCAAAATAATTTCCAAGCTTGTGAATGAGTGTTGTTGAGATCTGTGCAGAGTGTAGTTGGGCCTAAAGAGGTGTTAGGGAGGGAGCAATTTTTAATGGGAGGGATCTCAGGTTAAAATAATCCCTTTGGTCATGATGCGACCTCATAAACTACTTCCACAGTAGAGAGGGTGGTGCAGTCAAAAGCAAAAGGCAGTTTAGGCCACAGCTTTACCTTCCCTTATCAGCTTGATTTCCTAAAGGGAGAAGACTAATGTGACCTCATACATGTGTTTATTTACCACCCCTCATCCCCAAAGATATTTGACTCCATGAGCCACTTTTGCCAGGTTTACTAAGGGGTGAGATCTTCAAGAGAAGCTGTTCTCAGTTCTGGCAAGAGGGGAGACATGACACAGAAGAGGTCTCAAAAGGAGGAGACACCACAGTGTGAGCTGACTCTGTCAGACGTCAGGGATGGAGCATGTTCACCTCTCGCCACTGTGGGAGAAGCTTCAGTCAGATCTTCCAGTCAGCCATGGGACACAAGTGTGTCACGTATTTTTCTCTGATGCAGGGACCGTGGGGGTGTGGTATATAAAATCATTAAGTCACAGGAGTTGCATTTGATGGATTTAGCAAGGCTGCATATGTCAATATGGGAGTTAAAAGACAGGATTGGCATGGAATTGCCTACTCTCCTTAGTCAAGGGCAAGTTGAGACTGATAACAATAAAGCAGGGATGAGACCAATGCCTCTTTTATTGCTTCATAACCTCATTTTAATAGGAAGGCTGTAATTAAGGGAATTCAGCTCCAAGCTATGACCTCACTGGTTGATACATCAGATGTTTCTTTAAAAATAACACATCAGAAATCAAGGAGACTTCCTTAGCAGCTATAGCAGCTCATCTTCTAACAATGTGGTTCCTCCTGAAATACTGGTTTCCAGGCCAAAAAACTTGACTGGAATCCAGGGAGCAGAACAAGACAGCTTTGCATGCAAATAACCTCCTCAGCAACATCAGAAGGCTTTTCTTTGCCCTGCTCTTCTCTGCTCATCTCTTCTGATCTGGAAAAAAAATTATGGAAAAATTCTTGGTACCAATCGTTTTTGTGTTATAAGTGATGATGAAAGTGTTCTGCTAACAGGTGATCGAAGCTTTTGCCCTTGGAGGTCTGCTAGGCACAGTTCCTGTAAAAACTTTCCAAACAGGGCTGCAATATTCCGCTTTGGCTTTGTATATTCTGAGGGCTCCAAGGAGCTGTTTGCTTCAGAGGGTCTCTTTCTGACAATTACCTGATTCTGTAGGGGTTAAGGGAATTGCCTGGTGTTCAGATGACTGCAGCACTACATGAAAGGATGCTCAAATCTTGAAAGACCGGACTTTGTTGAGCAGACAGCTTTTAATTCAGCCTATCTTGAGGTAAGTGTGTCTGCAGTGGTTGAGGCTGTTATTTTGTGCTCTAAGAGTTTAGACACCACCACCAACATGGAGTTTCCAAGCCTGTCACACCCATGGTGGGTTCCCACCCTTTCTTGCCCTCTGTTTGCCAGCACACATACCTGTGGGTGTCTGCTGTGGGGCAGCTGAGTGATCCAGGGTCATTAGGCCATAAAACACACACCAACTTATTTCTCCCGGTGTTGTTAATCTCTTTTTTTTTTAATCCAGATGAGTTCAGTGATCTGGGTCACTGTGGCTCCACAGAACATGCATGTTGGCAGAACAAGAGTGGTGGGTTGGTGATGGATAGGGAGTGGATGTTTAGTGGGCATTGGAGGTCTTAAGGCAGCAGTGGGTGCCATGACGTGGAGACATTTAATCAGTAGATCATTTGTTTGCAGACCTGTTATCTGTTTGCATCAGAACTTGAAATCAAGCAAAGATAGATGTGAAAGGCACTCCTGGCTTGCAGAAGGGGGTCACAGAAAGGGTCATTTTTTTTTTTTTTTTGCTTTTGGAAGAATAAGACAATCATTAACAACCTGTTCTTTCCATTGGTGAAGTACTTTTAATCTGAAGATGTAAACGTGGTTAGAAACATTAGGAAGAAGAAAAATGTGGGCCTGTATCTTTGGTGCTGTCCCTTAGGGTTTGTTGATCCAAAATTCAGATTCTTGGACCCTGATACTCAAAGCAAGTATTGCTTCTGGCTCCAGGTGAGCCCATGCAGCCTCTGAGTTCTTGGCACTCCTTAAGACTGATGTTGGTATGGGGGTGTCCATGAGACAGCAGCTAAAATTAGTTTAAAAAAAAAAAGAAAAAAAATCTTGATGGAAGAAAGGATGAAAATCAAACGACTTGGCTAGTATCAGGGGCTGAGGCAGGAAGAAAGTCCTGCTCTCCTCTCTGCTGTTCCCCATTGCAGAACCATGTTGAAATCAGCAAACATTGGGCAACTTTCAGCCATCGGGCAAATGTCCTCCAGGACACTATGTTACACACAAAGCTGCAGGCACATCATGTGTCCAGTAACTTAAAGCACATGGGAAAGATCAACAGAGGTGCCTGGTCATGGTGTAAAGTTCACATCCAACTTTATGTGAAGAATCATTGAATTTTTATTTCTCTTAAGCTAGGAAGCTGTTCCCATAAGGAAACCTTGGGGAGAAGCTATGAAAGGGAGCAGTTACAGTATTTTGTCTTGAACTGATGAAGCACAGGTGCTCCTGCTCCCATATAGTCAGTTGTTTCACCCCAATTCCTCAGCTCCCAGGTCCTTTTTCTTCAGCTCCCACTGCTCCTGCTGTGGTCAACAACCATGAATACTTTTTACACAAACCTAAGGGTGCTTTCAGATGGAAATTTGGAATAAAACAGCAAGGAGAGTCTCCTGGAATAAAAAGGCCCCCATTGAGTTGACAAGGCTGTGGTAATGAGAGGAAATGAGCTCCTCAGTTTAGTTTTGTTTTAACTAGGGTCTGTCAAATTCTATCAAAAATAATTATATCATTTTCCCTCCCCCAGCCCTCTTATAGTAAAACAAGTTTTCAAATAAAAATTTGTGGAAGGATGTTTTTCTCAAAAATCCTTACCTTTTCGGTAGGAAAATTTTAGTGCTGGCCACAAAGCTTCATCTTTTTTCTTTGATACCTAAAAAAGCTTGATGTTTTTATTAGCAAAATGCTGCCATTTTTCCTCTTAGCTTTTTCTTTGTGCTGGGTACAATCAGACGTACTCCCCAGATAACAGGTATGGCCATTATGATGACGCCACAAGGTAAAGTCTGCCCATTTCATGAATGAGCCCAATTTTTATTTCTCTTCATCACAAAAGTCATCCCACATCTGTTGTACACACTGTTGGTTGCTGTGTTATGGGACATATCATCATGTGCCAGATGCTTTACTCTTGCAGAAGCATTTCTAATGGTGATGGAAGCTTCTGCTAGCTAAATTTTAGAACAACAGCAAAAAATAATAATACAAAATCAAAATATCTTCAGCTGCATAGCAAATATGGATCAAAAATTTAACACTGTATCGGAACACGAGCGTAAATATACCTCACCATAAATAAAATTCATTGTACAAAAGAACTCAAGCAGCTTTTCATACAAATATGGTACATTTGACAAGAGTTTTTGAAACTATTTTCTTGGGTTTTTTACACCTTCAATTCTTTTTTTTTTTTCTTTTTGTTCTCAAACACACATGAACCTACTGGACTGGAGTAATGCAGGAGAAAAGAGACTAATGCGTTCAATGCTAATAAGTGCTGTCAGGAGTTTAAAAGGAAAACCACTGAAGGGCTGAGCTTGAACTAGTTTGCTTCCCCTTTCTATTGTATCATTGAAAGTCAAGTGTGGCATCATCGAAGAAAGGCATCTGCACTGTCAATAGTCACATTTTATCATCTCAAAGCCAGAGGGAACATTAAAATAACCTAGTCTGACTTCATTCGTGACCCAGGCCATCTGTTCTCACCCCTGTTATTCCTGTATTGAGCAAACAACTTGTCTTTGAAGTACATGTTCCAAGTGGTGGCTGGTAAATCCTGGGGAGTTTGTAGTGTACTTTACAGCAAACAGAAAATGTGGGTAAAAAAAGCCCATAAGTCAGTGGATGTAAATATCCAGAAAAGGGTCCCCATTTCCCTAGGAAGAAAAAAAAAAAAGGTGTCTGCAGACTGCAAAAGGCTGAAAACTGTAGGATTAGAGCATATCTGCAAGGAAGACACCCAAACTTGGCAGAAAGTCTGTAAGTGTGGAGAAGATGCCTGACCCCATAGCAACCGGTTACTATTTAGCTCTACTGCTACAAATTTGCTCCCTATTTCCATTAACAATTATTAAAAAAAGACAGAAGGGGGAAAATTCCACTTTCATGGAGTTTAAAGACCTAAGCCTGGTGTCAGGGAGGGTTAGAGAACTGAAGCTAAAGACTATTTGCATCCTTTAGATAATAAAAGGACAAGAACGCCAAATCTCAGAAATGAAGACAATAAAATTTTTCCTAGCTGATATCTCATACTACTTCAGCAACAAGATACAAAATCTGCATACACTCTACAGTCAAAAACACTTTATGTTTTGTTCATGCACTTCAGACACTTTGCTCAGAACTTTCAATCCCTCAGTCTGAAGGAATTTTGTGGAGGGCAACAAATAGATTTCATCTACCTGTTCTTTCAAGTACATGCAACTGTATTTGGCGGGGTTTCAGAGTGTTATTAGGGCAAAACTACAGCAAAACAATGCACAGTGATATTCATGTTTAGTTAAAATATCTCATAGCTCACTCCAGACCTAAACAGGTGAAAACAGGCATTTAGATTCACCTCACTATAACCTATTTTGTCTAGGTAGCTGAGACTGGGCTGTGGGGTACAGTTTATCTTTTTGTAGTAACTTCTTGCTCATGCTGGCTTCTGAGAAGACTCCAACATCCCATAACATGTCAGACACAGTAGGACATTTAATTTGTGCTGTGCCCAGAGTTGGCTCTGAGAGCCAGACAGAGACTTGTGCCACCTTCTTCAGCAACACTGTCATACCAAAATAACAAGCACTTACTATGTAGGTCAGGAAAAATAGGATCTTGGTTGTATCTACCTTCCTCATATCTTGTTTTCCACAAAAAATAAGGTGCTTGATTCTCCTCTTCCTTTTAAAAATATATATCTGTAGATATCCTCACTCCAAAAGTGTAGAAGTGTTGGAACGTGATGGAAAACCAGAACTGACATCCTTACTGGAAAAGTAAATAGCAAGAGCCCTGCAGTTCCAGATGCTCTTTTGCTCTTCCTCGCAACAAGGAGGACACAACTTGCCTTGCTGGGCTGGATCCTTCCTTCCCTGCCACTTAAAGGTTTCAGTCAGGCTGCCTGAGATTTCATTTTACTTTCAGATTACTGTGCTGCACAATTTTCTCCCTGCAGTATAAATGTCTGTCTTGGTAATCAAAGGAAACTCAAGGTGTGAAAATGTCCAGGACTTTTCACGTGTGGGGTATTTACTGAATATCAAAGGAGAACAAATTCATCCAACCCAACAAGATCTACTCTTGCTGGTGGTAGTTTGCTGGCTGTTGTTTCCTAAGGCAAAATATTCCAGCTGGGACATTTCTACCAATTAATTATATGTTCCCTCTAAGAGATTAAATGCCCGGGCTCTGCCTTTTTAACATCTGTAACAGCACGCAGTTTACAGGATGTGATGAAATGCACAAAAGGAATACATGTTATCACATCTGTACACTGTAAGAGCAATTACCTGCTGTGACCTGGCTGAAGCTGAGAAATTAGAATGTTGCCAGTGGTAAAACTAACACTGTTTTCTCATGGAGCATGTGGTTTGATCTGCTTTAACTTGAAGCACAAGCTTGTGTATCGCTTCAATGACACTACTGAGGGGAAGCAGGGAAGACCATGAGTTACGAAATCCTCCTTGAAGTTCATACTGAATTTGTTCTCAGTATCCAGGGATCTTATATTAGCTGAGTGGGAAAAGGAAACAGAGTCCAGTGTTCCCTCTTAATGCCTTTAAACTTGGAAAGTTCTGAGTATTTTTTAATGCTTATCCTGTATCTTACCTCTTCTAAACAATCACATCATTTCTGAGTGATGGGAAGTTTCCTACACCCTGCTGCTAGTCATTCCCTGAAGAAAGATATTTGATTGCTGTGCCACTAGGAATTTGTCTAAACCAAGGAAAAATAGCATCCCAGAGCAGACACAGAGTACACACTCCAGCTCTCATCCTTGGCAGAACATCTTTGATCACGTATGCTCGAAGTAACTACACCTGCTTCCTGTTCAGGACCAGTGACTGTTTCCACCCAAATTAATATGTTTGAAAGTACATTCACATGAATGCAGCCTCTTGTGTAGTCTGTAATAAATCTTGTGTAGTCCATGGAAAATGTGTCTTTGGGGGAGAACCCTTTGCATTAAAATCGGTGGATGTCCCACAGCAGGAAAAAAGCCAGGCCACTTTCTCTTTCCCCAGAAATCTGAAGTGCTAAGGACTTACTTAACGATTACATTATTTCTATTCTGAAACCCATGTGCTAAAGCTCCCTTTACAAGATGCCAGAAAGGCTAAGGATGTGGCAGAGATCATAAAACTAGTCCCAGCCTGAGGCATGCAGCCATCTCAGCCCAGCCCAGCACAGCTCCTCTGTGCCCATCAGGGGGCTGTGACAGGTGACATCCTGCTTTCATCCCTTCTCCCCACAGAGTGAATCAGGGGCTTTTCTTCAGGCCCTCCTGCTCCATGGTTGGTGGCACATGTCACTGAGGATGTTGATTTGCCCCGTTGCTTCTGCGGTGGGAATGGGCTCCTGGCACTGCGGAAAATTCCACCAGGACCCCATGTTTGGGGCTGCAATATGGCTTCAGAGTGTTCAACTGGATGAATCACAGGGAGAACATGGACCACTTCATGGAAGAAAAGCACATTTCGCCCGCCCACCCCCACCCACCCCCAAGTCTGAAAGCTACAAGTACAACCGATCACAGGGATGGTACAGAAGAACATGCACTCAAACAGGGCCGGGTGGGAAGATGCATCCTCGTGTGTACTAGGCACACCCAGGCTGATTTGTTGCCAGGTCTCACGCCATCGAGTTTACCCCTCCCAGCTCTTCTGGGTTCAGTCCCTTCTCCCTTCCCAACCCCTGCAGGGTCAGTCTCCACACTAGCAGGTGGTGGCCAGCGACTGGTGGATCGGGGGCTGGAAGCAGCGGACGTGCTCCACCGTGGAACTGTCTGTTTCCACTGACTTCATGTACTTGTTCAGGATGGCAAAAATCTCGTTGTTCAGGATCTGATACTTACGGATCCTGTCAGCCATCTTCTTCAAGGGCTAGAGGGGTGGTGAGGGGAAAAAACAGCAGATGAAGAGTCTTATGTCTTCTGACCAGCTAGAAAACACCAGTACCTCTGCCCTGCTGATGGAAACATCTGCTAAAGCAAAACAGCTATAATATGTGTTAGAGTTCCACTTAGCACCTCCCAGGGACCGGTGAGTCACTTCATTATAGGGTTTGATGACTCAAGACAGAGCATCAACGAGGTCTGTGAGTGGTCCTAACTTAACCATTCTAAAGCCTAGGCTCCCAGCTGCTTATTGATAGAGCCACTGAGATCACAGGATGTTTGCTGGAAATACTCGCTTCTCAGCTCCAGCTTCCCAACCCCACAAAGAAGGGAAAACCTTTGGGAGAAAAAATAGATTTGATTGTCAAGCCAATTAAATCCTTGGCCTCTCTGCTGAGACTGCAGATGGAAATCTCACAGGGAGTGTGTCCAGTTTGAATAAGGTTAAC
This sequence comes from Trogon surrucura, assembly GCA_020746105.1. Lineage (NCBI taxonomy): Eukaryota > Metazoa > Chordata > Aves > Trogoniformes > Trogonidae > Trogon > Trogon surrucura. Next base: position 11,962,224 of record CM036630.1, read on the forward strand.
ACCAGGCATGCTTGTAATTTATGAGTTTGGACAAAGCAAGATAGGAAACAGAGAAGGTTCAGGTCCTTTGGGACCCTATCCTTCAACTTACCACATTTTTTATGATTTCATCCTTCCCGTCCTGCCTCTGCACTTTCAGGAGATGGTAGCAGAAATCAAACAGGTCAAAGCGCCGTTGCTGCCCAAGGAGAACAATGATAGAGCATCCTGCCCAGTTCAGACCATCTCCAAAGCACTGCCTGGAAGGAGGGCGGGACAGATGACAGGACATAGTTAGGTAACAACATCTACTATGGCATCAGGAACTTTGTTTGGTGAATTCCAAGGAAAATCAGATTCAGTGCTACTCCCAAAATGTGAGTATATACCTAGAGAAAATGAACTCAGAAGGAGATACGCAGAATTACAGCAGGGCCAGGCTGTGCAGGGCACATCACAGGGTAACATAGAGGAGGACCTAGCCTCTGTCTTGGGTTGTTAGCCCACCTACTCATCTCCTTCTGGATGTCACCTTGATTATGACCCTTTATATTGCTCTCTTCCCCTGCTGTTCAGATAGAAAGTTCTTTGGAGATCTCTTTAGGACCATGCACAACAAAGTCCTTTTATCATGGACCCATGTTCCCCTCCTACCTCTACACCAGCTGAGCTATTGCTGCAGCTGAGGGCATCCCGGGGGCTTCTGGCCCCGCTAGCTCGCTAGTGGCCCTAAGGACAGAGCCGGCTGACAGACACTCACTCTGCAGTGAACTCGTTGGTGCCCACAGGGATGCAGTACACAAACTGCATGGCACTCCAGAGCCGGTGAAACTCCACGCATTCGTCCACGTGCATGACCCCGTTTGTCGGGGGTGGCCCGCGCCAGATGGGATCCTGCAGGTAGCTCCTAATTCGCGTCAGGATCACCTCGAACATGGACAGCCCGCAGCACAACCGCTCCTTGGTCAGCAAGTCACCCTCCCGGGCGATGGCTATTTGCTGAGGAGGAGGAGAACCAAAGAAACAGAAGTGACGATGTAATACAGACGGACCCTCTCGCTGGGCTTAACGCTTCCCGGCTCTTTTGGAGTTAACGCACATCCCATGCAAGCTCCAACCTTACCTCTGATGGCTGCTCCCATGGCACTCCCCACCAGAGAAAACTCAGCCCTCAAACAGAAGACGACTTAATATTGTGCTCAATTATATTTCACCAATTCTAAGCGTCTTTTGAAATAACTACACACGTCAGAAAACAAAAGCTGAAGGCAAAGCTCTGATCAGAAACACTGATCCTTAATTCTGCTAGCATGGTGTTACTGTTGTATTATGTCCTACTCAGCGTTGCTGGGTTTTTCATGATTTCTGTAGATTATGAAAATAAACCACAAGAGAACAGGGACATTTTGCTTCCCAGGACATTGCCATCATCTCTTTAAAATGTAGATAGCCTATGACTCTTCCGATTTCTTTTGTAGTTAGGGTTAAAAAGCTCTGAGCTAGATGAGAAGTCACCAGAACCTTAATACTGGAAAACCCATGGCTTGTAAGAGAGTCAAATTATACTTTTTTTTCCCCAGATGTGTAAGATTTACATGTGTGAAGAATTTCTATGACATCCCTGCTCAGATTTACATGTACAAGTCTGGAATGACTCTACTGGATGGAGTTCATTTGGGTTTTATAGCAGAGAAAAATTAGAAGAGAGTTGACTTCATTTCAGCCCCATTGCTTAAAATCCTCATCTTTTTTTTTTTTTTTTTAATCTGGGGGAGCAATCAGTCAGTGTCTCCCCTTGGCATGGGAGCACTGAGCTCCCTGAGCGGGGCTGGGGTACAAGCGTGCCGTTTGCACGTTGCCCTGATACCCTTTTAGCTCCCCCATTTCTTGCCATTTCCAGCAGCATTCCCGACTTCTTTGCAGCGCTGCAAAAAAATAACACAGGCAGCGGGAGCTGAGTGGTGCCAGAGTTGTGCCCGTGGTGTTGGAGGCTCCAGCTCTGCAGCATTCATCCCGGTAGATGCGTGGCTGCCGCTGCGCCCCGGCCCCGCAGGCAGAGCCTTTCGTCCCTCTCACCACTTCAGCAGAGGCATGCAGAGCAAGTGTGACGTTTACCGAACCCTGCCTCTTCCAGAGGACTTTCTGGAGCTTTTGCTCCACTTTCAGCTGTTCCAGTAGTGCCTATAAAAACACCATCCTGATCAGCATCATGATGGGGGTTAGAGCAGCTGGTACAAGGGGTAGGCAATGTCCTGGCCAGACATTAAGAACACAAATTACGCTTGGTTTACTTGAGTCATCTTTATTCCACTCTAAAAAATCATGACAGTGCCTGCACATCCCCTTTCCTGACTATTAGTTTATGCTGTCAGTATTTTAAAGCATTTTTAATTTGGTGGCTATTGAGGTTAGAAGTGTTACAATTCCTGCTTGTGCCACAACTTCAAGGACGTTCTGGGAACCTCAGATCAATTAATGTTCAACTAATAGCAAATACCTGTGCTGTGCAGAGGCCAGATTGGGTCTGGAATTTGTAGATGTGTTAAATGCAGGAATGGTATCAGTGGTTTCATGGTACACACTTGCATATGTTTGCTTAGCAAGTAAAGATTTATTTTATCCAGCTTATTTTTATAGCTAGAGGCTATACACTTTCTCTCTCAACTGGTCCAAGCTCTTATGAGCACAGATTAGCATCTGCATACACCAAGCTGTGACAGCAAAATGGAGATACAGTACAAGTAAAGTAATTTTCAATATAAATTAGGTGTTAGCATTACTGTTTACTAAGATATAGTAATAGAATAGGTACTTTTGAGAACCAACTAGTCCAATGATCTTAGTATGCTCTTCCTGAAGGAATCTTAATCTAGAAAGGGATGTATCTGGCGCTCCAAGGATGTAGTGCCACTCAGTTATGCACATTCACAGGCAGAATTTGGATCTAAAATCCGTCACCATAAGATACAGGACTACTACTGTTGGGTAGATACCTAACATGGTGAAGGCAGCTGGAGAGCTATTAGTCTTGTGACCAGATTTGCCTCACGGTCTGGGGTCTCACTGATTTCTAACATTGGTTGAGATGGGTGCTCTGGAGATAAACTGTCAAAGGGTGCCACTGTGCTGGCTCAGCTATTCTCTCTGTCTTCAAAAGGAAAGGCTCCCATTACTTCCAGTGGAAAAATTCAGACTGACCAAGCACTTGTGAAAATCACAGAGGATTCCTTTAATGAACCACTTTGATGCCCCTTTATGATGCCCCTTTATGAATAGGTGATTCTTTATGAATCACCTTATCAAACAGCTGCTTCTGGATTTCCAATGCAAAACAATTATTTGAAACAACCACCTACAGTTTTCCTGCCATGGCACAAATCCAGTTGTGCCATAGCTCTTTTGCAGCTTGTTAATTGGCAAGATTGCAAGAACCGTACCTGAAGCCTGCAAAGACTGACAGATCCCCACTAACAGCAGCCTCTGGCTCAGCCCCATCACAGCATGTAATTGTATGGAATGCATAGGGCCATCTTTTGGGAGAAGCATCTAGCAGGCAACTTCTACTCAGATTCTGGCACTTATGCATTTCTGCAGGAAAAAAATCCCATATGGCCTGTGTCCAAAACTGCATTTCCAAAATGCATGTCCAAAACTGCATAAGGAGCAAGCTTAGAAGCTATGGAGGCATCTATAGAAAGTGATTCTTGTGTTTGTTTAAATCTGAGCTCAAAGAAGATCTGGTAATCAACTGTACCTGGTGATGAATATGGGAACAATTTACGGAAAAAAAAAATTTTTAGCAGGACATGAAATACCTTCTGTTTTCATCATCATCATAACTACGGCAGAGATAAGCAACGAGTGGACTCTAATAGCAGATTTTAATGATGATTTTGCATGGAAAGAAAGAGATAGAAAGACCAACACAAAGACACAAAAACACAGAGGTGAATTCTTTTTCTCGAGTGTCTCCTTTAAAAGGAAGTCAATGGGAAGTGAGAGAAGTGTCTACAAAGTTAGACAGAGCCCTCAGTTATCCAACCAATTTCTTTGTTTCATCTGATTTCCAGTGAAGCAAAATTCAAAATGTCCTTGATCCATCAGAAAAACAAGAAAAAAAAGTCAACAGCTTTCTGCCTGCTGCAGACCTGTCACCTCACACAACCGTTTGTTCCATTCCCTTGGCAGTACATTATAGAAAAAGGGTGTTGATTCACTTAGTACTTTGAATGATTTTTATCCCATCAACCCCCGTAGGTAAGCAACGGACGCTTGGCTCTTGACATCACTGGAGATCAAATTTTGCCCATTACATTCATCAGTGTATGGATTTACTTTTAACAGTACTCAATTTCTGTACAGGAGATCTTTTTCAAACTGAGACCCACCTCAAGAAGATACTTGAATGGAGCCATAATTTTAAGCATGTGCTGAAGCTCTAAGCGTGTGCTAGGAGGAAAACCATTCTCACATGTATTCCTTGACAGAGATGAGCTTAAAAATGGAACATACTGCGGCCCTAAAATGGGATCCCCAAAAGTGATGGCAATTGATAAGCCGGGGACAGCCCTACAAAGTTTCCACTCAAACCACCCAGCAGGAGAGAGAGAGGAGTTTTTCAGAGTTGTTCGTACTCAGAGCTGGCTTCTAGCACACTTGCCTTACAGCTCCCTGCCAGCTCTCCAGACTGGAAGCGGCAATGCACCATCTATGGACCCACTCACAAATTTCCCTTCAAAGTGTCTGCTAGGGCAAGGATTCTGATTTTCTTGTCCGACTGATGTTTTGAAAAACATAAAAAATAAATAGGATCACTTTCCCAAGGCCAAACAGGCCATCTGGGACTGCTATGAATTTTCAACAGCCATCCCTTTCAATGAAATCCTTACCTGCGGAGTGCCCAGCCTCTCTATTAAGGGAACCAGGTGAAGTGGGGCATACTTGGCTTCGAGACGCTTCATGCGCACCTCCAAGCGTTCTCCTTCTGTCAAGCGAGCAGCAAACAGTGAAATGAGAGGAGGAAGTGGAGACCCGCAATTTCCGCCGAGTTTGCTCAGAGCTGCCCCCCAGCAACCATCCAACGAGGCTTTGGATCAGCGAGCCAAACCAACAGCAAATGAGGGAACCAGTGATGCAGAAAAGGGAAGGATGTGCGATTGCGGTCTCAGCAGCAGCTTAATCACACACGTCCAAAAGCATGTCCCTATTACCGATCACTCCTGTTTTGAGATGGACATTTCATGCTGTCATTCTCCAAAGAGGCTGTGAAATGGCTTTAAAACCTTAGGGGAACCCCCAGGCTGACTAAGGTTTCAGTCTACAACTAGGCTACAGAAAATGCACCCTTGGCATTTGTTTCCACCTGCCTTTTGGCTGTATCCACTTATCTATTTCGAGGGGGAAGCAGGGCCAGAACTAATCCTCAGCAGAAATGGGAGAGAAACAGCTTCTGGGCAGAGACCTCTGAGTCTGCCCACTGTTTCCCTCTCAGCTTCTTACCTTTGATGTAGACCCTGGGCAAAATATTTTGGAAGGGAGCAGCATGCAGCAAATCACAAACTTCTTCCTGGGACTGAGGCAGGAAGAAAGAAAGATAAAGTAAGTTAAAAAATACCTACAGGGGTTGAGTGTATGGCTCAGGGGCCTGGGCAACACTACAACAGTTCATGTCTATGGCACCTATTCAAATCCAACCCAGCTCAGCAGTAAATCCAATGGTTTGAACCTAATTGAACTGAAACTGGAAGAAATATCTCTTGACTTAAGCCAGGAAGTTTCCTTAACTCAAGTTACGTCCTGCCTGTACAAGGCCACAGCTTTATATTTATTTTCTGTCCCACTTACTAGCACTGCCAGTAAGAGGAGATAAAGAACATGAAGATTTCAGTTTCATCTTACTCTGATGACTTCCTGCTGTTTATTTTTACAGAGGGTGCCCAGGTGCAAATTACCCTTTGGCTTAGTTATTTTAGGATGTGTACATGTAAAAGCAAGTAGGTAGGTAATATGTTGGTCTGAAATTATTCGGTTGTTCACCTGGTGTTCTCAGCCAGGGCTATCAGACCAGAATCCCAGTGGTGTAGGCACCAGGAAGAATAATACGTTAGTCCAGAGAGAAATAACATCATGAGATGCCACCTGAGAGAACGCATGCCAATGCACTTGAGAAAAAATAATCCCAAACACAGATGCACAAGGAGGAGAAACCTAGAAAGAGGCAGGTGGAGACTGAGGAGCGATGGCTGACAATACACTGTATACAAGTCTGCAATGGGAAACAGCGGCAAGGAAACCAAAGCTGTTTAACACAGAGGCATCGCGTCACGACAAGGCATTGGTTTGCTCCTACAAAAGTCCAGTTCTAGGACATGCTTTCAGTTCTGAGCTTATTGTAGGGATTTAGACACACTCAAAAACAGGTCATGACAGCGCAGCAAAAGATATTTGGGGGCCAGATGGAATGACTCGGCTGGGTCAGTTTGGGATGCACGGGTGGATACCCCACCCTTCCAGCCAAGAGGGAGAGGACAGTGTAGCATGGAGCTGCAGGAGGCTGTGCTGGCGCATGGATGCTGGGATGAGAGCGAGTTTGTGGGAGTGCAGTTTGTGACACAGTGCTGGAGGGACAGGAACAGCCCAGGGTCCCTCCATGGGCAGAGAGATGCTGACGCTAACAGAGTGTGCCTGCCCCTTTGGTCATTTTGTTTGCAAAGCACTGTTAATTCCTAGATGAACATTCTTTCACTGCTGTTTGCCTCTGATAAAGAGAGTATTTTCACCATTTGCCACCTGCGTTCACCTGTTATCTGTCCCAAAATTAATCATGTTATTAATAGATCTCCTCCCCAAGGCCCGTTAGGTGAGAGGAAGAATTCTGATTAGAAATTTAGTCTCGAGCAACTCCTCATTCCTCAAATTTAAACAATAAAAGGGGGTTAGGAATGGAGCAGACTGCACATCTTCACTAGAGCAGGCCCTTCCAGCAAATACCGCCAGCCTGAGATCATTCTGACAGCTCTCGAGAGAACTGCACCGTAAAAGCAAATTCTGCCTGCTGCACAAGAGCTCCATTAGAGGGGAAATCTTGTTATGTGATGGCTCTATGCATCTGACATCTTCCAGCGAGTGAGAACCAGTGCCCGTTGTGTGCAAAAAGGCTTCATCTTCCGAATCTATTTCTGTGTGGAAAATCAGGGAATCAGAGGAGAGACTGTGGCTGGCATGGAAAGCGGGTAGATGTGGACTTTGATGGGCAGCCTTCCTAAAGAGACCCCCAAATTCTCGCCGTATTCTTTCCCTTATTTTCTGCTATTCTAAAATGCCAATATTGTGCTGATGTACAGCTCCTGGGACCGAAGGAGAACATTTTCACATTGAAATGAAGGATTTCTAAAAGCAATCACCAGGTGTCCCTTAAGTGTCCATTTAAAGATGGGACGGAAAAGCCAAGTGCAGTACATCAGCATAAAATCCAACACTAAGAATAGCAGAAACCAGTGACAAAGCCACAAAAAGAAAGGAAACTGTCAGGATATAGCTGGCAACTCTGGTCATTCTATAAAATAAAGCCAAGCTGCTAGGTGATATACATTTCTCTAGTTTTCTTAATCTTACACAACTACTGCTCACTGAACATGTTTGATACACTATATTAGAAAATAAAAGTCTCTATATCTAAGGTTATAATGCAAAGGCAAGTGCAGAAATACCCATTCTGAGGACACGCAGAGAATTTTAGTTTTCCCTGTGCTCTGTGGTTGGATGAAATTTGGAATCTTTGAACTTCCTTCTGGTTTTGCTCTGAACAAAACTTTCTGGCTTTGCTTGGAAATCCCATCTTATGCTAGAGAAGGCTTTCTGAAATATTTCTGGGAAAACTGAAACAACCCTGCCAAAACCATTATGACATGAAATATGCATTTTTTAATGTTAAAATGTGTTGTTGAATATTCCTCAGTTGGCTCTAGGCCAAACTGTGAGATAAATTCATTATGAAATAAATTTATTGTGTGAAAAACTAGAAGCTAAGAAGGTGTGTGGCACACAGCCATAGCCTTTTCCCCATACCAGAAAGGGCATCACATGAGCTGAGAAGCTGAGACTCATGCACGTGCAAAACACTTGTGCAGGGAGCAATACTACGGCATCACTCCAGCTAAGTTTTCAGCAAAGATAAGTCATAGGAAATATATCATCATCTCTTTTGAGATTCCCTTCCTGTTGGATTGCTTTTTTCCGATCTCCATTAGAATCAATCAGGTTTTTTTCATTGCACCCCAAAAGAGTAAAAGGGTCAAACCTACTTCTCACAGCACAACTATGTATATAAAAAAGTACTGATCCTTGCCCCAGAGAGCTTACAATCTAGAAATAAGCCCCATTGGTTTTATTTCCGAGAAGGATGAACAAGGGGTAGCTTTGGGTTCAAGAATTAAATCTAGATCTTCCAGTATTCAGATTCTCCTTCAGCAATCCCAGACGTCAGTGACCAAGCACCAATGCACACCATCCCCATGGACATGCCCACAGACCCCAATAACAGCCCCAGAGAGACCCTCAGCACAGAAGCTGGAAAGTAACATTTCCCAAACTCTTCTGCTGGAGGACCCAGTTCCACTTCTACTCTTGAGCTGGCAATTTCAAGTACACTCTGTTGGTGCAGGGGGTTTTGCCTTACCAAAGCCTGCTCGATAAGAAGGCAGAAGAGAATGGCATTGCCCACTTCTCTGAGACTCTGGAACACGTCAGTCTTCAGCTCTGCGTACTCAATGATGTCCTTCAGCTGATGGTGGAAAAACTCCAGGATTCCTTAGAAGACAAGGATGGACAGTCAGAAAAGTGAGAGAAGAATCACCCTCCAAAAACTTGGATAAAAAGACAGTCGGTGCCTGCTATTTCCTTAATCACAAATTGCAAGCTGCAACTGCTAAATGGATAGATGGAGACTGGCATTGGGAGCAATTCATATGAAGTCCTTGGATTTCTTCATTAGAGGATAAAAGAGGTTCAAGACTAACGGATGTCTTGGTGCTGGCTCATGTATACCAGCCAGAGTTTCCCCATCCAGCTCAACGGCGGGCCGCCGTCGTGCTGCAAAAGGAAGCTTGCATCCACTAAGCAGAGCTTCTGAAAAATATCAGTAAACCCACAATAACAAAAGCTTACCAAATCCTGAAAGCAAAACAGAAGCTATCAGAAGACATTCCCTTATCAGACATCTGTGTATTCAGAGGGAAACTTCCAACAGGAGGCTTCCTGGAAAAGTTTCCCATACATGTTCCAGTGTCAACAGCAAAGCAGCTAAAAGCGTATCTCGGCAAGCCTGCCTGCATTTTGCCCTGGCGTGTCGTATGCCTGGGTAAATGCTGTACTGAGACGTAGGTGAGCTCTTGCTCAAGCATCTACCTGTAGCACCCACCTGGAGAGCCATATTCATGTCTTGGCAAGCGGCATATCTTGGGCATTACTTCGATCAGAGTCTTCACATACTGCAGGATGGTGCCTTGTAGCTGTCGGAGACAAAGGGAGGTTAAACAGGAATGATGGCTTCTCCTGGCTTTGGTTTTGAAAGAGGCTGGTTGTGGATGGGCTCACATCTGACAGCACAGGATGAAATTTTGGCTGGAGTCCAAGAAGAACTTGCTTAATTTGGATTTCACCCAAATATAAAATTCAGCCCAAGTGTACGGAGCGAAGAGTGCTTTTACAGCTTCCTCCTAAATAATAAATCACAGCTGCATGGATTTTCAACTTCAAAATAGAGCTTGCTGTGTTTGCATTGTTTGCAGCTGAAATCCAAACACGGCTCAGTCTTAGATCCAGCTGGACTTGTGCTCCTAACCCAAAAAGCCTTTCACCAGAGCTGCTAAAGGAGTCATTCCCCAGCACAGGAAATGCTCCTTCCACCTGAGGAATGATCACCAGATACTCTGAATTTAAAAAAAGAATTTCCATGCACGTAGAACAAGTTTCTGCAGATCTGATGTTCTGAACTAATATCGACAAGAGCAAAGTATAATTTTTAGTTAAAAGTGCTTGCTGTCATTTGGAGCTATACACCTGCACCCTGTAGATACATAATACAGGATTATGCACTAAACACTGTTTAGCCACATATAAAATGTTTGTGCTGAATGCTGTCTGATCTCGCACACCAGCTGCAGCATTTTCAACTAAGTGACACAAATTATGTCTTCAGTAACCCTTTACAGGTGCTTTACAGTAGGGAATCTGGATATACACCTGAGATTTTCAGTGTTACATTGCTTTGTTAGACAAGTTCAAAATGATGTCATTGCAGTCACAACAGAATTATTTATTATGAATGAAAATTGTCTTTCCAGTAAAGCAAGGATTTTAGTAGAAAAGCATGACCTGAAACATTACACATTTTTGCACACTTTCTCCTTCCTTCTTAATGCTCGGTATTGTTAGAGTCCTTGGGGAACAATGGGATTATTTCCCTGAGGACAACATATTTCTCCTCTGAAAAAGAAGAGAACTAGAAAGCAGACAGGGCTATTGGCAGCCTGGCTTCAGAGTATCTGATAGAAATGGACAGCAGGGCTTGAACAGGGACTCACCTACAGCAGAAACTTTCTTACAAAGACTCAAAAAGTTTGTTTCATCAGTTTTGCTGCCTGCTTTCTCCTTTCCTGCAGCTCTTCAGGGGTATCACAAGGTGATGAGACAGAGTGCTCTGCAGAGCACATCTTGAAGGTCTCCCAGACTGCAGTATAGGTAGTGCCGCGGCACTGTGAGTGCCACGTCCCACCCGATCACGTCCCAGTGGCTTTTAGCAAAGCAGCATGTCATGTCAGCTCCACCACCCCCAGACATAGGTGGCTGATCACAGTTAACACTTTGAGATGGTGGAAACACTCCATCATCCCACAGGAATCAGTGGGATTCCTCAACAACAGTGAAAATCAGGCTGTTAATACAAGTGTTTCAGTGTGGATCAACGGGCATGAAGGTGCCCAGATGTGAACACCTTGAACCCAAAGCCCAGGCTGACTGTCCAACCTGCGCCTCTCAAGGCATCGAGGTTTCTCTGTCACCAGGGTTAGGCTCAGAATTACCAGGCTTTTGACGATCTTCAACAGCTCTTCCATGACTACTGCGATGCCTTGATAGCCAAGAAGCCTGCAGATTGTCTTGAAGTGAGGTGGCCCCACAAAATTGCGGTACGAGCTATAGATGTGACTATAGGCAATGTTGAGAGGCTGAGAAATTAGAAGCACAATGACAGTTAGACAGGAGCATTTACCAGATCTGTAAGTAATTCTCTTATCACAGCATTATGTTCCACCACTTTAAATATTTTTTAAGGAAGAAAAGAAGAAATAATAATACCCATGACAATTCTCATTTCTTCTACTTATTGTGGTAAAGAGGAGATTGCTTTTCCTCCTACATAGTCAGATATATTCTAATCTCAACACACTGTCATATCACGATGTTTTTTATCCTGCTATGTAGCAACACCACTTTCATTTCCAAGGTAATTTACTCTTCCATACATTCCCAATCAAGAATCCACACTCACTTCTAGAAGCCTTTTTACTACTCCACAACTAGAAGACAGGTCTTGTCTGCCCCCATGCCATGATCCTCTGAGACAGGTGACCACCGGTACCCAGTTATGGAGTAACTGGTCAGATTTTCCCCATAATGGGGCTGACATTTCGCTGTATGGACAGCGAGTGGCCGGTGCTGCCGCCCACCTCGCAGCAGTCTTTCACATCTCAGCGGGATAATAAGGTGGAGAGCAGCTTTCAAGCTGGCTTTTCCCTCAAGTGAGGGTCTCAGCAATAAGCCTGATTGGGAGAAGATACATTTTAGGACATGCTGCAAGTGAGCAGGATGATTCATCCCCGCCTGTCTGCAAGACGAGGTAGGTTCCTGTGCGCTCTAGTGTAGGTGATCCTGCTCTGGCAGGGGGGTTGGACTAGGTGATCTTTAAGGTCCCTTCCAACCTCTAACATTCTGTGATTCTGTGATTCATCGAAATCTGCGCAGAGCCACACAGCGCATTAGCAGCAGGCTCACATCTAATAATAATACTCTGCCAGCAATTAAAAATACCACTCCATTTAAGGGTGAGATACACAGCTTTGGGTAATGATTGTAGGATGTAAAAAATGACACCAGCGGGTATTTTAAGACAAAACAGCTGAAGGTACAAGCTGGCTGCATGGCACGGCTCACTCCCCCGTGCTGGGCAGCCACTTCCACCACCTCGGACCTCGCTGCCTCCTCGGAGCAGCAGCTGCCAAAGATACCGGGGAAGTTTGCCCCACCTTTCGTTTGAGGCCAGATGGGCAGGTTTTGGGGCCAGGAGGCTGGGAGTGCAGGCAGGCTGGGATTTGTAGCATTGGTCAGAGTTCTCAGTGTCTCACTGTGCACCCAGGACAGCATCTGTACTTGGGAGCATGTGGGGAAGGCCCCCACATCGCTTTAGGAGCTTAGGAGGTTCCTAGGGATGCTCCGGAGCAGATTCAGGAGCAAATGAAGCAAACCAAAACCCAGTTGTCGTTTCCATGTCTTTGACCTTGTTGCTGGCTGTCACTCAAACCTGTCTACGCTCACCTTGAGGGAAGCCAGGGAGTTTTAACTGATAAAATAGATCAGAGAGAGGTAATAGATAATACTGCCTGTGCCAGAACACCCCTTGGAAAAATGGAAAGCTAAAAAAGGAGCAATATGCTTAGAGACAAAAAAGGACTTGCATACAGCCCAACACTAGTGTCCTAGGCTGCTAGCCAACCCAACTTAGTGTGACAGGCGAGGTGGCATCTTAGAAAGTGAAAAACAATTCTGGCCAGAATTGTCTAAGTCAGACAGCCTGAATATGGTCTGGTTCCTTACCCGGTCACAAGCAACCTTCAGTCTCCACATAAAGCTTTTACCATATTCAGCTGTATCAGATGGTTGCTAAGATTTGCTTGCATGTAAAAAAAACCCCAACATATTCCCTAGCTGGGATGGGCAGGACACGTACAGGGCAGCAGGCATGTTTATAAACGGTACTTAGATTGTGTCTGTGTATATTCTGTGTCTCAGCATAATGCCTCACTGTACCAACTACTGATTTTCAGGGACTGTATATGCTGCTATTATTTATAATGAGCCGATGGCCACGGCAGGCCAGGTAGCACAGCCCACGTCATTGGCTGGAGGGGATCAGCAGCCCCCGCTGCCAACACCTCCTGCAGCAACCACAGCTCCTTCACGCCGTCGTGCTGTTGCTGCAGAAAATAGAGCAGCTCCATCTCATTCACACGCCGGAACTATTTTTACAAGCATCGGCAGCGTGCACTGTCCTTCAGGTTACATCTGCCTGTGTGCTCATTAAAAAAAGGGGGAGCTGGGGAGCAAATTGAACCAGGGAATGGGAAATGGATTTGCAGTAAGTCTGGCATGACCCTGGGTCCAGCAGTGCCAAGAAAAACAGAAGCACTCCTGAAAAATACATAAGCAAAGCCCAATCTAAAGCATTTACAGAGCTAACAAATGGTTAACGAGCAGTAAGTAGTGTGTTGCTGGTAATTTTGCAGCTCTTTGCTGGAGACTTGGCAAACTGCTGTGTTTTATAAATGGCTGAATGACAGAAAATGGCTCAGTTTCTGCTGGCCACTGCATCCTACAGGTCCACATGCAGACATGGGAACAGCTGTCCTGGCACTGGTGTGGTTTTGACATCCTCTCATCCTGGGAAATGAGAATTTCAGGCTCATCCCCAGCGTAAATTGAGTTTGGGAGCAGGTAACATCAACACCACTGCAAGTTTTTCTGCAGTTTCCTTTATGCTGGCAGTATTGATCAGGGCATGCCGAAAGGTCACCAGGACTCTTTGCTGGCCTGTTCCTTGTTTTTCTCTCTTCCTGCTAACATCTTACTTGTGAACAGCTGAAAGGTAATTTCAAAGCAACTGTGAACACTGATAAACTCAACAACCCAAGCGCCGTAAGAAAGCAGTTCTCTCACAAAAAATGTTACCACCTTCTGTAATCTACCTTGCCGAAGTGCAGATTTGTATCCTCGGCCCTCTTCCTTCACACAAGCATGTGCTTTACTCACAGCATGGGACCAGCTAAGAGCTCTCTAGCCCCTGCTCTCATAAGCAGCACTGAGCCACACAAAAGGCAGGAAGCCACCTGGGAGCACTTTCATTTCCATTCCTGCCCATAATTATTTTAATCTCTGCTCCCGGTTTTCAGCTTGCTGGCAGCCACAGCTCACTCACAGAGACAGAGGGGAATACAAATCTTGGAAGACAAAACCAAAGCATCCAGAACTGCAAAATGTAAATCAAAAGCAAGGGTCACACATACTCCCCAGGCTTGTAATAACCCCTCCTGATGCATCATCCCATCAATGTTGATACTCAGAAGATCTTCAAAACGTTGCAAGCACCTTTCCAGGAAAGACATGGAATGAGTAACTCCAGAACCAACATTTCTTCTGGGAAAGTTCCTCTCTCAAATACATTTTGGCTTAAATCAGGATTTCAAACATGCAAGAAATCATAGAATTAAAGACAAAGCCCCCGAGTGCTAAAACAGGTACTGCAGGCCAGGATCCCACATTTCATACCATGTGCCAATGTGTCTCTAACCCCAGACCCTGCTAGGGAACAGTGGATAGCAGAAAAAAAGAAAACTCCAACTAACCCAAATGAGCCAGCCAACAAAACTACCTGGCTTATTTTTTCTGCCTTGGAGACATACTTCTCTGAAGCAGAAAGCTTTTAGGGATGAACATTCCCAAATCACTCAAAGATGCCTGCCCATCCTTTCTTATCGGTTGCTATGGTGAGAGATGACGGAGCCCCAGACTGGTATAATAATACGAGGCAGTGCGCGGGCAAGGGATTCAGCAGAGGCAGGAGAAGGGAGGCAAGCGGTGGGAAGCGGGGAAGGCACTGCCCGGCCGTGGCCACGCTGCTCACCAGCACCGACGGGGCCACTGCGGACCTGCCCGGGGAGGTAAGGGGGCTCTGGGAGGGCTCAGTGATGGGCGCACGCGTGTTGTTCAGCTCTTCGCGTTAACGAATGGTTGAAACAGTTGTTAAGATGAGCTGGCTCTTGGGTGAATTAAAGGAAAGTTAGATACAGTAAAAGGGAGAGGAAGAAGGAAAAAAGAAACAGGTTCTATTGCACACAGCTCTTGCTCAGAGCACTCAGGTGGTTGGGAGAGATAACCCTGCGTGGAGGCTCAGAGAGCACCTCGGGGATCTAAAGGAGTGATGTACTGAAATGATTTGTGGCTGTCACTAAACAGTAATCTGTTATCGGCCAGCATCTTTTATCTGGAGGATAGCTTTGTACCGAATGTTCGTATATTTGTATTTCCCTAAAGGCACTGATTTTATATTTCACCAAGCTTCAGATTTCACATTTAAGATCCTGATATTACAGTGTGAGATGCTGCAGGAACAGAAGGAGTTTATACTCTGTTAAGCAACAAGTAAGGTACAGAAGATGCAGCAACAACTTAAACCAGTGTATTAATACTCGTGGCTTTTTAAATGGCATTTAGATATAAAAATCAAAATACCTATTGGCAGTTGGACAAGGCAAGTTGGAGGTAGTTTATGTTAATCACATTTGCAGTATCCTTTCTATTGCACGGGAAACAGAAAAAGCTAAAAAAGCTTCCTATATACACAACTAGTCAGAAAGAAGATATTTTTAAAAAAATATGTTTAGAGCATAAAGTATGCTCTATGTTGCAGTCATTTTTTTTTGTTACAAAGCAGGGTGATACAGTAGTTTGGCCCCCAGCAGGATTCATCTTTTGTAACTTTAGCCATCTAAGACTTAGCATCTAATCTAAGCTAGCCAGACATAGTCCGGAGTCCAATCTAAAGCCAGTGGAAAGACTTCAGTGATGTCAGTGGCCTTTGAGCCTGTACACAAATCGGGAAATTCAGCCTCTTCCTGCATCTGGTTTCAGGGGCACAATGAACATCGAAGTGCACAACATCACTTACACCAGCGCCACCATCTCCTGGGCCATGAACAACCCCTGTCCAGAGAACTACTACCACGTCATGTACCGCCCCAACTGGAACAGTGTCTTTGCCGGCTATTTACGCCAAAACTTCCACCGTGAGGAGCGAGTTCCTCACCCCCTCAGCTCCCTTGTCCTTCACCGACTCACTCCATCCACCATCTACGTCCTCTGCATCACATGCAAGAACTCTTACCCCTCCAGCAACCACTGCACCACCTTCCACACCCTGGACAAAAACCCCCTGGTTTTCGGCGGCTCTAAGCACGAACCTACCACCTCTGTGTGGATGGTGAGCAGTCTGTTGCTCCTCTGCTTCATTGCTCTCCTGGCCTACGGCTGCCTGCAGTTCTGGTCGGCGCGGTGCCACCGGGCTGCGAGGCTGAAGCATCCCGACACCAGCTCAGAAGAAGCAGGTGAAGGGAGCGGCTCACTGGAGGGGTCACTGAACGACGGACTGAGAGAAGAGCTTCTGGAAGTCCCCATGACCACTGTGCTAATGAGGAGCTCCAGTTTCATGAAGGAGAGTCCGCACAGCTCCCCGCACTGCTTTTTTTCCTACAAAACCAATGACGATAAAAGGGCCATCTTGCCACAGCACAGCCTTCAGTGAGAGCAAAATAAAGGGAGACCCTGATTAGAGGTTTGGTTCGTGCTGCTCTTTCCCAGCTCTTGCCAACAGGACTGTCTGTGTGTCCATGGGGGCTGTTTGTCCCAGGGTAGAACATGAGGCGGGGACACTGGTCACAGGGAGAAAGATTTTTGTCAAGTGACAAAAATACTCTCATTTGCTGTGGGTTTTTTAAAAAGAAACCAAGTCAGCTCTCTGGGAACGGCTAGACTCAGCCAACTGTACTGTCATTAGCTAATTTACATCAGTGCTGTAGGTTCACTTCAGAGTCACCGATCAATGTGCACAAGAAATAAACTCCACTCAAGTAGTTTCACACTTGAGCAATCCTCCATTAGCATCACACCTCAAGCCCTCATAACACCTGTATCAACAGTCATCACAGTCTGACAAAAGAGCTTTTTGTCAGTGTTAAGTAGTCTATATTTGCACACACAAGTATTTTAGCAATTCCCATTTTGAACTACAGATGGGATTCCTGAAGTGAGGATGAGCACTTCTGTGTGGCTCCAACTCACTCTCCTCTGCACGTTTAGATGGATGTGACTTGGTCTCAGTGCCGACACCAAGCACAGAGCAGTGTCAGCATCCCCTAACGCAGGCACGTTACAGAGAAGAATATGGGAAAGCAATAGCAATAGCACACTGAATCTGCTTCCTGCATGGCTTTTTGGCTTCACACAGCAACATGACCTTGCACATATGCACCCACTGTATTACCGATGAACTAGTTCTTGCATTTGTTTCTTCCTAAATAAATACTTCCAACCTTCTGCCTGTTGTTGCTCATTTACTGACCTTGGATCCGTAGAGATAATATGGCTGAACGTTGGCTGGCTTGTCCCTCTGGGGTTCCTGTGTGAACGGGATCGCTGTCCTCACAAACCTGTGGTGGGCACGGGAGATGGGAAGGAAAGTGGTCAGAGCTCAGTTAATTGCATAGTCTGGGATGAACTGTTGCAGCCTCATTAGCAATTCACCACCTGAGCTCCATGAAGTGGAAGGCGAACTCCTACTCCAATCTATTGTAAACCATGTCAGTTTAATCTACCAAAAGTGGGTTTTTTTCTCATTTGGGGCATGCAAGAAATCCATACAGGAGTAGCTACCGCAGCTTTGCTGCTCAGTAAACCACCTCTCTAAACCAAACTAGCTCAGCTGCTCGGAACTATCCAACTTTGTTGCTTGAATTTGTTACTAATGTTTTCAAGACGGGGGAGTTGGTGGGCTTTAACTTACATTTTAACTGTAACTGTTGCATCTCATAGGGAATGAAAACCTCACGACAATGCATGTGAATTTTATGTGGCAGGTTTGACATTTTAGAAAGGAAAGTGGGATCTAAAGGTGCCCCCCCGCCTTGCTTTTTCTCCTCACCTGTTGGTGGATCCATTGTAGCAGTAGTTGGGTAGAAAATCGAAGTTGAGCTCCCAGAAGACGTGGAGGGTGATGCGCCCATAGGGCGCAGAGACATTGTGGTTGGCCTCCCGGAACATGGCATCAAAGCTGTCCAAAGTCATGTGCTTGCACAGCAACCTGTGTGTCAGGCGATTTATTTCCAAGAGCCACTCCAGCTCCTGCAATGCATAAAGCAGTGGCAAATGCAACATATTACCAAGATGATGATAGAAACAGCTGATTTAATTGCTAGGGGAATGATTTTATATCCACACCCACAACTTTGCAGGTGAGGGTATCTTCAATTGATGTCTTTAGCATTTGCTAAAGACATCAGTTCAACTCAGTGGCCAAGGCCAATTGCACTTCGACTTAAGGGGGTCCTGGTGCAGCATCTCCTAAACCTGTGGGAAGCAAAATTAATTTGCTCCCCACTGAGCACTGGCTGGCTTTCACATCAGAATCCTTTCAAAGGTGGAAACTGGTGATTTTACACTACTTGACTCTGATGCTCTTGTGACATATCAAAGACAGCAATTCCTGTACTTGCACAAATGATGTCTCAGCCACCTTCATCCAACAGGGGAATTAAAGATTTCCTTCTCTCAGGTTACAGGACTCTCTTATATGAGCTCTGCAAAATCTAACTGCTGCCTGTCACCTTATGATTTATGCAGAAACTTAGTGGTCCAATCATAATGCAATTAAAACTGTATAAATAGAAATAGTAGAGACGCAGCAGCATAAAGGAGAATACATGGCTGGCTAAAACCTAATGTAGGTGGGACTTGAAGCAGGAAACAGTTGCCTGTGTATCCACATCAGTGTATTAGTCTCTCAATAACAGTTCTTACCACTATGGATGTCAGGTCCTCGCTCTCGAAGCGGCTAATAGCCTGGTCTAACGATTTGTACATCGCCGCTGAGATACGCTGGGTAATGAGCCTGTTCAGGTCAATTGACCTACCCAGCAACTAGGAAAAGGAAACATATTTGCACGTTACATATAGATGAAGAAAAGGCACTTTATTGTTTTCTTTTGACAGAGACAAATTAAAACCAAACATCCAAGTCTGTTGAAATGTGAAAGCAGTGATGCAAATGCCTTGGTTGAGATTACCGTAACTTAAGAGGGAAGGAGGGAAATGTGGAGCATAACTCATTTTCCTCTTGGGCCCCATGCCCTGAGCGCAGCGTGCCAGAAACAGCTTCAACCCTTCCATTCCAGCACCCACCTTGATTTGAGCCCAGCACTAGGATGCCAGACACCAATAAAAAAGTAATAGATCAAGAGCTATGAGTACTGGAGTCTACTGCTTGCACTGTACCTGGACGTGCCTCTGCTTGAGCAGTGTTTCATAGCGGTTGGATGGTGGGTATGGAATAATCACCCCGTAATTCTTACATTCAGCCCGGAAACGTTTGTCCAATAAAACACTGAAAAAAGGAAGCAGTGTCAGGAAAATAGAAACACACATTATCAGTTTCTCTCTGGATCTTTCCCAGAGTTATTTTCACCCTTCTCGTTGCCTTGCTCTGAATGCCAAGAATTTTCCACATACTGATAACTCTGTTTGCACCACTAAATCACAGGGCAGTGGTTGTTATCTCAGAACTGCCATGCTCTTGTCCCTCACTCTTGGCTTTTACATCTCAAACATTAAAAAAAGACAGAAGATTGTGCTGAAAGATATCACTAGTGCCTGGTACCGGGATGGTCCCACAGGTGTGCTCCCTCCTTAAAGATCTGCTGTGGGAACGTTTGGTCGGTGATGGTGATTGGTCTCCTCCTCTAAGGCCAAATGTAATCTAGAGACAAAGCTCCTTGCAGAGTTACACCAGATCTTGTGTCACCTTTGGGGACATGAGAGGAGGACTCTCACTAGAGTTCATCTATGTTCTTTAAAGCGCTAAGAAGGAAATTTCACAAGGGGACTGTCTCTCCGGAAGGGAGCAAATGACTCTGCAGAAGTCCTACAGTCAACTGGTCTGATGTGTGAACTAAGATACTGAGTACCCTTCTGGTTTTTACAAGTCCTGCTGCTTTACTAGGGTGAGGACAAGTGCATACTTCTGTTTTGTAGAGATGAGGGACTTCTACTCATCTGGCTGATACACAAACATAAGTCAAGCAAGGATATGTCTTCAATAGGCTCAGTTTGCTTTTCTGCTGCTCTCAGAAATCATACTCAGACAGCTACTTAGGATGCCAATTACTACTTTTTCACTTTTAACTATGTTTCCCGATCTACACTGGTGTAACATGGACAGCCAGCTCTGTGGAACAGGGGTGATCTATCTTGTGTCTACTTGGAGCAGCTGCTCCCTGAGGGGAACTTTTTGGTTAACGGTGATTTGGATGCAGCTGTATCCTCAGTCATCATTAACAGTCAGGTTCTCCTACCTGCCAGCCATTGCTTTATAATAGGCAAAGATCTGATCTGCCAGCTTGTACACAAATTGATCAAAACACAAATTCACCTGGGGGAGAAAAAACAAGACTTTGTGAGGGTGTCACCAGCACAGCAGCTCCTTCCTATGCATGCGAGATCGATACAACTCAACACAGAGGTCTAATTTAATACACACATATACGTCATACTATCTAAAAACCATACTGCAGTTCTCACATCCTGAAAGGAAGCAGAAAATTAGAGTTGCATTTCTCTCTTATAGTTTCTGCATGTTCTTACAGGTCCAGGTCCCTCATTCCCAGTCACCCTTCTCACTCAGGGATCTCCAGTTTCTCATTTTCCTCTGATGTCTCATAACGCTCCACCCATCAGACAAAACTATTCTATGTTCCCAGTGTTTGAGAGCCTTTGACTTCCACAGTTCCCCATGGGTACAGCTAAGCTGAAGCCCTTAATCAGCAGAGTCTCTAAGCTCTCTGGAAATTCTAATCTTTTGAAAACATTCTTATTGGGTATTGTTTTCAGGAGATGCCTATAAAGAAATTACTGAGCTGCTGGGTGGGGCTGTCAAACAAGGCAGTGTGACCCCAGTGAGCAATTTCTATAAAATAAAGATGAAGGGAACTTACTTCAGCTTCAATTTCATCATACAGGAACTGCTTTTTGAACTTGGTCAAGGCATAGTATGCACTGTCATTATAGAGGTCCAATGGGTAGAGAACATACCTGAGGGCAAGAAGACAGACCATGTCTTAAATTAACTTTGGCGCATATCAGCAAAAGTGGCAGCCAGTGCATGCACCCTGCTCAGTGCAAAACGTGGCTTTTCTCTGACTTCACTCCTATCACCCTCCAGCCCTTCAAGCCTCACCCTGCCACAACCTCTCACTCCTTGTGTCCTGCTGGAAGCAGCTGGAACAGATCTGGATTTGAGCTAGCTGTGACTTCTTCCATCAACACTAGCTCCTTCTCTGCCTGTAAAAAAGCTCTCATCCTGCCTTCACTTCATAGAGTGCTCTGACTATGGCTGTAAAATGGAAAACAGTTTTCCTAATGAGGAGGACATTATGAACATTGTTACATTTGCACAACAGCAATTCCTCTCATCTCTTATCACATATGTAAAAACCCATGTTTAGGTGCCTTAGCCAGGGCCCACATCCCTTTGGTTTCATGATCTGTCTGACTGCTGCATGCAGATCACGGCACCACCAAGTTGTGCCCACACCCAGAGTTGCCAACTGCTGGTTTATGACGCACAAGTAAAAGCCAGTGCCAGGAAGCTGCCTGTGTGTGTCTGCTAACGAGGTGTTCACACAGTGCACATTCACGTGACAGCAAGTCAAGAAACATCTATTTTCCCTCCCACGTCAAAAAGACTGTTCATCACCAGCCTGCCCTTCTCCAAAACAAACTCCCAAAGCACAGTGCGTGTACAACCCCAACACAGCCCGCCAGCTCTTACTCCATCATGGAGGGTTCTTTGGTTTCCAGAATGTGGTCCGTGAGGATCCAGGGCATGGACATTTCGATGGGGAATTGGATGCGGCGGCCCATGGTCAGCTCCAGGAAGAACTCGCGGAACCAGAGTTGGGACAGGTCGCAGCACTGCTGCAGTGCTTCTGAAACATAGAGGAGATCCCCCCAGCCGGAGGGCACCCATGTTACCCCCACAGGGATGGCCACCACGGAAGTGCACAACAGGCACCTGCTGCAGCCTCATGTTGGACTGGTTTTGGGTACAGAACTTTTTTTCTGGGATGTCTCTGTTTTTAAACCCAGACCACGTGCCATGGTATCTGAGCATTTTGTGATGGAAGAAGAAAAAAGGGAACATTGCTTTTGCTCTAGAGCTCCAAGGAGAACATTTCAATGACTCCTGGTTACTCTGGAAGATTTCTTCTGTGCGCAGTAGCTCAGAAGTTTGTCTGGACTGAAAGAAAATTCCAGTCCTAGAAAATCTACCACCTGTGACTGTTTGCTATTGCTGGCTCATTCCTGTTCACATAATAATTACTACCTAGAAAAACACCTGAATCTCACAAAAGTAGGACATCTGCGAAAAAATCAAGGAAAATCTCCTGCACAGGTCAATGAGGAGCAAAGCGGATCTACCTTTGCCTTTCTGAGCATGCAAGAGTTGGATTCAAGCCTTCCCTTGCCATAACCTCACCACTGATGTTGAGGAGGTGGGTGAAGAAGAAGGACTGCTTGTGGAACTCCTCAATGGCCAAGACTATGGGCCCATCCAAGCTGCTCCTTAGAGTCTTCTTTGAGCCACTCTTGTCTGCTATCAGGGATTCCAGCATGGTCCGCACCATGTAAAGCTTTGAAAGAAAGTTGACAGGCAGTTAGCACTCTCCAGTGAGACACTGCGACATACGGCCACAGTGCTCTGCAACAAAAAATAACACTTCTCCCAGGTGGCTCCTACTCCCTGCACCCATAAGCCACTATCTTTCTGAGCTAGAAATAATTACACCCTTAAAAAGGAGGCTTTGGGAACTATATAACAAATTCAGCACCAAAGCAACATTTAACAATCAACAGTGTGAAGACGCAAATAAACCATGGAAACAGCTGCTGATTCACAGCGTGGAAGACTCCTGCATGGGTGTAAAAGCATTAATTCCATACACAGGAGATGGACATTTACATACCTGTGTACTTGATGGTCCTACTGCTCGTCGTGGGACTTTGATATCAAATCCGCCTTTAGGATCCTTCTCACCTCTCAGGCAAGGGTCATTTGGAGGCTCTCGACCTCCCTCCCAGTCACAGATTGTCTTCCGAATTGCCTGCAGGACACTGGAGTGGGTGGGAAAGGGACAGCTTCAGCTTGATTCTACTTCAGGATGAAAATATTCACTGCTGTGTACATATAGGAGGAAAAATATCTGCAGTGGGGACATACACTGTTGTTACTGTGGGAGTCTTGCCCAAAAGTTACCTCAGAAAGAGCTGCTGGCCAAGGTATGTTGGCTTGTTGTATGCCCTGAGGTGTATGCAGGGCCACGTGCTTATATAGTACAAGTGCTACATAAAGACATGGGTTTTGCACTACACTCAAGAAGGACAGACTGACCTGATGAGAACATTCTTCTTCTTCCTGACAGCCTGCCTGAGTGGCTCCCGCAGGGTCACCTGGGCAAAGTCCTGCAGGGCTGCATAGATAGTGTTGCGGATGGCTTGGTTAAAGACACTCTCCATCCGGCCCATCAGCACTTGCAGACCTTTGATCATGGCAATTACCTGAAGCAAAAATTAAAACCAGATCTATTTGCTATTTTTTCACTGTATAAAGAGGTCCATAAATCCAGCATTAAGAGAATTTGGGAGTAAACCAATTCTACTCAAATAACTTAGGTCCAGTAATTAGGTGCGTAGTGTTCTTTGTGTTAGCTGCTTTACAGTTCACAACAAGCTGAGGAGAGCATTTACACCATCAGTTTCTTGCAAATGGCCCGTCTCTTGGCAGGTTCTGTTTCCACTCCTGATCTCTTGATATCTGTTATAACACACAGTTCCAGGGAACTGCACCTGCTCCACATGTGGGTGCAGCTGCATGGCTTGCACAGCCCTCCACCCGCACCAGGGCACAGGCTTCCCTGCACGAGGGTACAGTGACACTTCCTAGGAAGGAGTGAGCCACAAAATTAAGGTGACGCTCAAGCCACCGTGTAAGGCAAGATGAAGGTGTGAGGGCCAGGCTTGGAGGACTATTCCCACTGTCCACAGACAGCTGAACTGAGAGTTGACACGTCCTGGGGACTAGCTGTGAATCTCTCGTGCTGGCACAGTGCCTGAATGTAGTTCCAGGTCTTGCTACAAGTCATGCTGTGGGATGTGGAAACACTTAATCCCTTAACGTTGGCCACAGGGATGAGGAACTGGCTAAGTATGGTGAGATGCCCTTCCCTCCTCTTCCCCTGGCCTGAGGAACATGGTCAGGAAACCAACCCTTGCTGGTTTTCACTCTTGTGTAGCTGGCACCTACCTCTACAAAGGCAAACTTTTCTTCACTGGTGTAGTTGTACCGGGTGGCTCTCTCATACTCTTCTGCTGTTCCTGGGCAATCTTTGTTACAGAATTTATCTGTGGGATGAACCAGCTTCCAGGAGTACTAGAAAATGGAAAAAGAAGCTGTCAACATTGCAGTGAGTAAAAAGCCAGGTTGGAAAGACTGAAGAGGGCCCAGGAAAATACTCCCTAGACATTACTACAGTTGTTGACATTCCTCTGGGAGAATTTGTGCTTCTTCCTGGCTTTATTATCACTGCACTGAATACTGTTTTTGTTTATTTGAGAGGTTACAGTCATACTGGGCTTTTGATATCTATGGACTTGTGTTGAGATGTGGTCAAAATTTTCCAAATTAAGAATTTCCATTATCATTTGAATTCCAGTTTTAGTTGCTCAAGACCCAGACTCATCCTAATCTGCTTTCAATACTTTACCAAGGAGTTCAGGTTAGGAGAACAGTCACCCAGTCCTGTTCTAACATCAGTAGGGACACCCCAGCACCTGGAAAGGGCAGTTCAGGTCCAGGGTGAGAAGATCAAGTTCTCTTTCTCCATGTGGTACTGAAAGTATTCAGGGTCATTAGCTGCCTGATCTTAGTGCATTTGTTAATAGCTTAAAGTCAGGTGGTATGAAAGCAAGCTCACCTTTCCACAGTCTTTGTTACATGCCATGTTAAAAAGTTCATGCTGAGCTGGGAAGAGGAGGACAGTGCACACTCACCACTTCCATGACGTGGGCACTCCACTTGGACAGCAGCTGCAGTCCCCGTAAAGCAAGATCAAAGAGCTCCCTGTATTCTTCATCTGATTTCTGGCTGTCCAGTCCTGAGCCAGTGACCACCTGGAGAACATCACATCACGCAAGGGCTACACTCAGCAACTTGCTGCAGAGACTTCACTGAGCCAAACAGCAGCCACAGATCTCTTTCTCTCAAATCCCAACTGAAATGAATTCCCCATGACCTTACAATCAAGCTAAAATTGAGCAGTGGATACATATGGTCCCTCAGGAAAAGGGCTATAACTTGGCCAGGCCGTTTTTACCCAGGCAGTCAATTTAATGAGTCTGATATGTCATCTCTGAGCAAATAACTGGCTGTTTTCATTCCAGTTTCCCATTCTTTTTTGATGGTCTAATACTACTGAAATCCTTGAGAGTCCTTTACTGATTTAAAGTTCAAATAAACACTTAAGAATGCCAAAAAGAAAAGAGCCAAGAATGCTAACAATTCATTAAACTAATGATGATGAATGAGGATCACATATTTGAAAAAAAACAGTCACAACAGCATCAGAGAAGGCGCTGACATTCAGTAATGAAAAGAACAGAGATGCCCTCGTGAACTTTCCTCGAAGCCCTGACCAAAGCTCTGTATAACAGAAAAGACCCATTTGCAAGTCATGGGTGTTCTGCCATCTGGCTGAAAATAAACATTTAGTTGCAAATTTTTTTCTTTTCCACATTTTAACAAAGCTGTGGCCAAAGAGGAGAAGCTGTTGCAGTAGATCTTCTAGAAGGTGCACGATTTTGTGCCTGCAGGGGCCTTCTCTAACTTGAGAACTGGTTTGTTCCACCACTTAAGCAATTTTTTCCCTTCTCACTATATGTCCTTGGCAGACCATACTCCTGCCACGCTTTTCCTCTCCCAACCTC
Source organism: Trogon surrucura (assembly GCA_020746105.1). NCBI lineage: Eukaryota > Metazoa > Chordata > Aves > Trogoniformes > Trogonidae > Trogon > Trogon surrucura. The sequence continues at coordinate 11,988,339 of CM036630.1, forward strand.
ATCTGTCTAAGGAGCCTGATTACGGCAGCTGCCCGCTGAGCTTACCTCGCTGTTGCTGTAGCGAGCGAGCTCTGAGATGAAGCGGATGTGGTCGTCTCGGATCTGGACCATCTGCTCACAGATGTTGTACTGAGGACTTATACTGCTCTGAGTGCACGTCCACCTGGGCAAAAAAAAGCAAGGGTTTCAGGCAGAGGACATGGAGCTCCGCTCAAGATACCCCCAGGGACAAAGCCTTGTGCTCAACTGCTCTTTTCACCTCAACATGCTCAAGACATGTCTTCTTCAGGGCATATGTCAGCCTGTGTTGGCTCTCTCACATCCCCTAGTGTGTCAGGTCTTCCAGAGGTGGTCTCACACAGTATGATGGGGACACCTGCCTCACCTTGCAGCGTGAACAGCTCAGCTCCATCTGCCCTGAAGGCTGCTCTCCATGTTGGGCTCACCTACATCCCCAGGCAGAGGTGGCTCCCTCCCAGGCCACCACTGGACAAGGTTTCAGAGAGGGATGAACTGCAAAGACCCAGCATCGTTTGCACCCCTTCTGCTAAACCTAAGGATAATCATCTCCTTAGATGTCATGCCTCCAGGTCTGAAACAGCTGGGACATGCTGCCTTCTCCTGCAAGGAAAGACTCTGCAAGGGGCCAGCTAGGGAATATCCCTCCCACTCTATTTTCTGTTTCTGGCTCTCATGACCAGATCAGTGAATGCTGCGTATAAGCGATGAGCAGAATATGATTAAATGAAACAGTTTTTAATTTGCATTGAGCTATATGTAATGACATCCTAAAAGAAGCAAGTGCTCCCCTTCCAAAGGCCCAGTCATACGAAAAAAGGGTGCAAATCCGGTCCATTTAATTTAACTTAACATCTCCTTTTTCCCAATTCTGTATTAGCCACAGATGTAGAACCAGAATGGCTCCACTAAAAGTGCCTTCTGCAAGCAACTGTCAGTCAGACTCTCATGTCTTACTCTGTCATCACAATATAAACATTCAGATCTTGCTTTTTTCCCCTTTTAAATAATTGTCCACCTTAAGACAGACAGTCATCTTCTCCCATCTAGATTGGCTGTACAAAAGGAAGGTGAGAAACCTGACTCTGACATGGACACAGACATGAAGACATATTCCTACAGGTAACTGTGAGGCATCTGCTGCCCATATTTGTGGTGGTAGAAGGCCCTGAAAGTGCTGGATCACATCATCCCTTGTGAAATCCATCCTCCCACAGTCCCATCGCTCGACTCTTACCCGTTTCCAATGTCCTGTGCTCCGCACCGGACAATCAGCAGGTTAGCAGGAATGGCCAGGGCTGCACCAGCCCTCCCTGCCACCCACAACCTAGTCGACAGTGCAGAAACAAAGCGCCATGCAGGAAAAACACCAATTAATTCCATTCTCGTGGAGACAAGGAGGGAAAGAAAGCGACAAGAACAATATTAGTAAGAAATGGGGATTACATAGAACCACCTCGGCGGAGTTAGTGCTGGGAATCCCATACAATTTGCTGGGAAAGCAAGTGAGTGAGGAAGAAACGTTGGTTAGTAAGGCACGGCACACAGACCTGCTAAGACAGATTTCAAGACAGACATTAAAATTGTGCACAGGTAAACAGCCCACGAGCTACCCTGGTTTTGAGATGAGAAAATGAATGCAGCTGACACACGTTTCGTTGAAATGTGCTTTCTGAATCACTTGGGATAAAAAGGTGCATACTTTTAGACAATTTTTCCATTGTAAATTGAGTTCTCAAACATATTCTTTAAATTCACATCTTGTAGAATTTTACTGGGGTTTTTTCCCAAGTCTTTTTTTTTCTGTTTTAATTGAAAAACTTTTGCTTAGGAAGCTTTGCTGTGTTGTTTTCAAATTTCTGGTGAAAAACTAATTGGCACTTTTCAACCAGCCTTTAGAAGGGCAGGGGAGGGCCGTTCCTGGGTGAGTCACATGTTGGGCAGAATCCGGACCCTCCGGGGTGGAAGGGGACAAGCAAACAGAAGCAGAGAGATGAGACTGCATGTTAGTTTCTGTCCTGCTGAAGAGCCAGCTCGGCCAGGCTGCTTCTCACAGGCGCTGGAGAAATCTGGCTTCCACTCAATGCAGTCGCAAGGGTGAAAGGCCACTCGCTGGTGACAGCTGGGCTGCCATCAGCCATGACAGCCAGGCAGCCTTTGCGTACGTGTGACTGCCAACACCACTCCAAGGATATCCAAACCTAACACCCATTCCTCTAGCAGCAACGGAGTGCAGTGCAAAGCTACAAAGTCAAGTGGAGCCTCGCACATGCCCGGTGTGATCTGAAACCACATCTGCAAACTCATCCAGTGGGAGCAGCGACCTGCTGTGAACCCAGGCTGGGAAGCAGTGCCTCACACTGCCACGCCACTCCTGAGCTCTCCCATAAAGACTCCATTTCTTCCCTACTTCCACAATATTCATTCATTTCCAGTGCATGTGAGCCCTTGGTTCAACTCCCGTTCCCACTACCCTCCCTCACGAAACCTGCCTGAGCTAGAGGAGATGCCCTGGCTACCGCAAAGAGATCCACTGCAGTGTTCACGCTCTGGAGGATTTTGTCCTTGAGGTGAAAAAATGCGGATTAAAATCTCTCCAGAGCAGGGACACGCCGCTCGCACTCACACACCTCCGGGCGTGCACACCTCACAAGCACTCAGCGTCTGCCCCGACCCGCGCGCCGGCCACCTTGCCTTCCTCCTGCCTCGCCGCCGGCCACTGAGCCCCCCCCAGCCCTCGCCAGACTTACAGGCATGCCCACACCCTGCCTGCACACAGGGTCATGGTTACACGTAAATTCAGAGCTGGCTGCACACGCACGTGCTCGGGGGCCGGCGAGGACATCTTCCCATGCAGGGACAGGGAGGGACACACATGCACACAGAGCTGGCACGCCAGGACTCACACCTCACAGGGACACACACGGGTACCCATGGCACAGACCTCACGCACGCCGGAGAGTTGGAGCTCCCACAGCTTTCGGGACACACACAGAAGCCAAGAGACATTATGGCAGGCACTCACTTGGATTTGTTCTCCTCATAGTGAGCACTGGTCTTAATGTATCTGGCCAGTTCTATCTGCATATCGCCGAATAAAGGAACCACCTGCAGCTGCTGGAAAAGAAAACAAAAGATGGTTGAAACATGGGAGAGAGAGAGCCTGTGGCCCCAGTGCAACACATGGGACTACGAAACCGCATCCTGTGTCTTTGAAGCTATGGAAAGTGTCAGGCTGCTTCAGGCAAGGTGCAAACCTGGACTCATGGTCATTTCACACCCAGGAAGCGACCGAAAATGATCACGAGGTTTTTTGTGTGCGGAAAATCACCCTTTGTGAGTGCTCTGGAGCCCTAGAGTTGCCGATATCGGGCTGGTTATGGTCAGAATGGTCCAGTGCTGTAACCAGCCAGAGGAAAGGCTCTTTACAGCAAAAAGAGAGAAGTGTGTTCCTGAGTAGGACTTAACTGCCTCCCACCATAATCCTCCAAGAGAACAGAGGGATGAAAAGCCAGTACATTGGTATTTTGGTGGCAAGTTGGGCAGCTGTAGGTTGCTTTGCTGCCTGGACTCCCAGGGATGTGGTATCTTTCCCCAGGGACTCAGACTGTACTTTAGCACTGTGGCTGCTTGTGATGTATCTTAAAACTTCTCCACAAACAGAAAGACACAGGCTTTGTTTGCTCTTTATACCTCAGGAGGATTTGGATGGGAAATAAATTCAAAATACACTGAAAATACCTCAAGCTCAGACGGGTCCCTGCTTCACTAAGCTTTCAGCTGCAAACAAAATTCAAGCAAGAGCTACCAACATTTCCTCAATAAAAAAAAAAGAAGCTTCAACTTCACCAAGCTAAAAAAGCCAAAATTCAGGAACTCCCTGTCTCATTATCACATCCTTCTCAGGCTGACTTGTGTGGAGGATTCCCGGTGGCACTTTCATAGAAGGTTTAAATGAAGGGGTAGTTCATTTTCACTACTCAAATTCCTGGTCAATCCATTAGAAATTTAATCAGAAGGCAATAAGCAGATGTAGTAAGAGGAGTAGTTGGCCTTTTCTTACTGAGGTTTGGTAGTTTGGAGTGGTACTTAACTGATTAGGTAAGACCACAGCAAATGTTAGAGAAGTGCAAATGGAAAAAAAAAAGCTGCAAAGGAGAAAGTTTTTCCAAGTAATGAAGATATTCTGCCTGATTCTCTCATGGCCCACAGCACATTGGAATAAACAGCAAATCTGTCTGAATGCACCAAGATAACCAAACCCTAAGATTACACTGAGGGCTTGCTTTAAACTAAGATTCAGCCAAATTAGCAAAGCTGAACCGGAAAAAACTCGGAAAGGCTCCGAGGGATGGCACGATAAATCACCTTTGCAGAGCTGCAGTCCTCAGCAGTGACTGCAGGGTGTTCAACCACCTCATTATCGCTCCATCCATGAGGTTACGGTGTCTGTCCGTGGTCCCCATGTGGGCATTTCAGCCCTACTCTCAGAGCTGTCTCCAGGAGATGATGCAAACAGGGGTAAATAGGTCCCCGCTCGCTCAGGGTGAGGATGCAGCAGCTGGTACACCATGAAACCAGCTATCTGGGGTCACCCGTTCCCTCCGCTTGCACAGACCCGGTGCAACATCTATAACCTGCAAGTTGGGACAATAAGCATGGAGGCATCCTCTACCACATCACCACAACCGACCTCTTCTTTCAAGCCTCTCAGCAGCTCCGGGGGCACAGTGGCAGGGAGAATCCACTTTGCTGAAAGAGTGATGGGGAAGAAGTGCTCTGTGCCTCCTCCAAAATCAGAATCTTCTCATTTTGCCTGATGTGGAGCATATGTTGGTAACAAAACTTAACCTTCCCATCTCAGGAGAAAGATTAATACAACAGAGACAAAAGGACTCTGGAAGAACTGCCCAAGCTCAGTAGGTCTAAAAGAAAACAAGTTGCTTCATCTGGGAAGTGATTCTGCTATCCTGCTATACTGTCACTCTTTGCTGCTAATACCTCCATCCCTTGTCAGGTCCCACCATGCCTTCTGTAGCTGACCCTCCCCAAACCTCAAGTGGTTTCCAGCCCCAGCCTGTGCACAGGAGCAATGGGAAGGAGGCGTTGTTTCCTGCTGCCAGGGCCTGCGGGTTCTTGCAGGCCTTTCACCAAAACTCAGATCTCAGATAAGATAAAAATGCTTCATGAAAGCACCAGGTGAACCTTTTGAGGAACTCCATGTCCCAGGTCGACACAAGGTCCCCAAGCAGCCTTTTCTGTCCTACAGGGAGCACAGTTTATACATGAAAGAAGACTGCCAGATTACACATTGTCCAGCCAGCTGTGTCCCCACCCCTCAGCTCAGCAGCTCACTGAGGGAAAGGGAAGCACAACCATCACCCACACAGACCCCAGCAAAGCAGCCAGGTTTGCCGGTGGCCTGAAAACATGGTGCTCTTCAGGAGCCCGCAAACCTGCCTCAGAAATGTGTGAAGAGATAGAAACGATGTCAGTCTGGCACTCCTTTCCTTTGTCCACAAAACAGAGAGCCCACACCATCCTTATCTTTCATCCCTTGGCAGGGAGCAGGCAGAGCCACAGCAGCAGCCCAGCAAGGACGTGCAGGGTCCTCAGCTCCCACCAGCTCCAGCACCACGGGAGCACAGCCAGCACCAGGTTCTGCCCACCCAGCCCCAGCCTTGCAGGCACCGAGGGCCAGTGTCACTCATCTTGCCTGTGGTGCACATTACAGCAATCTCATTCCTCATCCTTCTGCCTAAATAATTTCTCAACCCTTTGGGTTTTTTGGGACCTGTAAATGATTTCTGTGGTTTGGTTTTTTTGCTGGTGGCGTGTGCCATTGGTATGGGTTGCTAATTCATTGCTCTGCAGTAAACTCCAGCCTCATGCAGACAGGTCACTGACCTTGAAGAATTTGTCTATTTTGCTAAGGTTGATTCTCTTCTTGGCATCCAACTTGTAAATGTTGCTGACATTCCCATCCATGAGATACAGGCCAAACCCCATCACCTGGAGAAAACAGAAAGGCCAGGTTTCATTAGTGTGAAGTCAGCAGCACAAGTCAAAGATGGCTCTTCATCACTTTGCATCACGAAAGACCACTTATACCACCTGACACTCATGAAAAGACTGTATAAAACATGCACATATCTGCAAAGATGTATACGGCAGACACACAATGGATTTCTTCTGTTTTCTGTGCAAAAACACAGGACGCTCACTTTGCAAATTTGTTTCGCCTCTCTCCCACGTAACAACAACTTAAAAGTCTTCTCCACCCAAAGGCAAACATTTACTCCTGCAGAAGAATTGAAAACATTTAAAATGTTCTCCTGGATTGATTTTTTTTCCCCTTTAATTCAGCACAAATCACCACGGATATTCAAACTACCCACGTTACCCTTCAAAGAATCTTAGTTGACTCACACTCTGGTAATGAATGGATTCTCAGGGTAATAGTGACTGCAATCACTGTAATAACTGACTGACAGTAAGGACAAATGTACAAAACAAGAAGATACTTTGGCATGTTCATCTTGAGAGCTCTTTAGAGTCAGGAAACCAAACCTGGAAGGATCTGCCTTCTGCATAGAATTATTGCTGGGAATGACTATTAAGAAGAAAATTCAAGGTTGCAAAGTTGGTGGTGATTTTGGCAGTTACTCAGCTCAAGCCCATGATCCCACACATCCATTTACAACAGAAAAATCTCTTCCAGCTCTGGAGAGTGCAGGGCACCCACCAGTGCTCTTGTCCACCAACTGGAGACCACCATCATGCATGAGCTTAGTTCCAGGCAGGCAGAGCTGCTGGCAACCTTGGGAACGACTTGGGGAAAAGACAGAAATGGAGATGGGGAAGAGCAGAGGAAAAGGAGAGAGGAAGGAAGATTTTTATATGGGAATATAAGAGAAATCCAGAAAGGACAGCAGAGAAATGATAGAAGGTCCAAATTACAGCAGGAAGAGATGAAATAAACGGCACTGCCCAGCAGAGCTGCTGCTTCAGAGCACTGGGGTGGGACATCTCTGACACACGGCCACATCCAGTCTGTTCAGCTACTAGGAGGTGAAAATGGGAGAACTGAGGTATCACAGCAGAAGACACAAAGTAACAGAGATCAGAAGGGAAACAGAAAGAATAGGAAGGCAATCTTGCTGCTGCATGCAAGGAGCCTTCCCATCTCATAGCAACTCATGGGTCCAGAGGATGCTGGCTCTGCAGAGAAGGGATGCATGGAAACCCAAAGGAGCAAAAAATAAAGAAAAATAAAAGAAACATTGTCCTGGGAAAGAATTTCATTTTACTAAAAAAAAAGTGAAACTATGCAAGCACCCAGCCCCATAAGCATGTTTGAACCTCACCTTTAGGAGCATGTGTTTCTCACTGGGAGTGAGATACATCTTGTTTTCATAGTAATCCACACAGATGTTGACAATATCAGCCAGCAATTCTTCATAGCCAGGGATAACCTCTAGTTGTTGGTGCAGGCACTGAAACATCAAGAGAGGCACATTATCCACATGGACAGAGGAACAGCAGAAAACAGGGAAGAAACATATTTAAAGGATTAAGAGTAGAATGATAAGAGGTTTATTCAAACCTCGTCTGTGTGCTTTTCCTAAGTTAGTGGCAGAAGATTCACCTCATGGTCCTACCTATAAGGAACAACCTTCCCTCTGCAGGACAGCTCTTCCCTTCAGAGTGATCATAACAGCCAAACATCAGACAGTGAAATGCAAAGAAAAATGCCTCAGAAGCAGACTTTCTCTCTCCTGTCTCTGCATATTTTATCTAATTGGCAGAAGCTATAGTTTGTGGGATGTGGAGGGCCATAGGGTGTGATCTGCAGTCCCCTTGTAGTCACAGAGATGGGCTGGATGGATTTCCTGGGGAAAACAAGGGAAGAGGTTTTGGCAGAACCTCCCCCTCCAAGAGCTCTCTGTGCATCTTTTAGACCTTAATCTTTGTCTTGACCTTCAAAGAGAGACCTTCATAGGAACCTTCAAAGCCACCCAGGATGACCCATGAGATATTGCTGGAATTATACAGCCTGACCAAAAGACAATCAGTCAGTGGCAATGACCCAACAGCTACTGCCACAGTCTGGTCTGAAGTGCTGTCAGCCTTGGCAAGATCATTGCCTCTCTCTACTCGTGGAAAGGTTAAGTGGTTCAGAGAAAAGGGACCTGCCTGTGTGATGCGGTTGTGGTTTGCCAGAAACATGGAGAGGTTCTGGGACTCCTGGATGGATTGGGGATCTGCCATCTTCCTCAGAAACTGAGCAGCCCTGGAAGAAGGAAATCCGACATCACCAAGGATCACTCACCCACTGTGAAACTCTCACCACTCATCTTCCCTGTCTGACCCGCAGCCTCAGACGCCCCTGCAGTACAGCTCTGCTCTTTCCTCGTCTTACCAAGAGGGAATCCAAACACAACAGGGCTCAGAGATTTGCTTAAACTCAAAAAGAGAGCTGACAACAGGGCAGAGAGCCAACCTCCAGCCTCGTGACATCCACCTGACCTCACTGCTGGGCCCACTGGCCACAGTCCCGTTCCCACTCCTGCTGCTTCACCCCCTCTTACCTTTTGTAGGCGGAATGGTCATTTTTGACGCTGCACTTCATGTTCTTCAGCTCATCCAGGACAGCGAACATGTTAATGAATTTGCCCAGTGTAAGGAGATAGGCCTCAGAGACGAAGTCCTTCCTCCGCTCAGCGTGGCACAGGCGCTTCACCTCGCTGCAGAACCGCTCGATAGCTTTGCGCTGGAAGGCAGCAGCACAGGTCAGCCCAGCAGTGGCTCATGCATGGTCACTGCACCACTGTTGGGACCCCCCTCCACCCACCGCCTCCTTCCCTTAACAAAATAATGTCTCTGCTGGGGATGGAGGCTCCACGGTCCCTCTCCCACTGTCACCATGAAACGAAGCAGTGCTACAGGCATGCTCGTTCCCTAATTGTATACAAGGGCTAAGCAAGGGACACACAGATTTTCCTTCAGATAGGTCTCAGGGATCTGCTGGTGGCCACAAGGAAGAGATGTATCAAGGGGCTTGGGGGCTCTCCAAGCTAGCCTGGCAGACAAGGATAGCACAGCCCTGCTTAGGATAAGGTAACAGCAAAGTAATAAATTATTTTTGTCTCTCTCTTTGACTACTTACCTGAAAATACATGAACTTCATAAGCTTGGTGACTTCTGGCTCCAGGACTTCCACCGTCTTCTCATAAATCTCCACTCGGTTTGGCTGTTCATTACATTTGACCTGTGTTGCAAAGACAAATTGTCCTTATAAGCATCAGAACTTCTAACACAGCTGTGGACTGCCATCCATCTTTTGCTTGTATCACATAGAATCCTGTCCCTGTGTGAGGACAAGAGGGTCCCAAGAGGGCGCTTGGTCTCAAGACAATGGGTGAGAGCAAAAGGCGATAGTTCTCACGGGTGAAATTCTTCCATGCATTATAAACAGGTACAATCCTGATTCTCAGGAATAAGTCTTCTAATGCATTCGTCTAGGCTAGAACACATGCAGTATGGAGTCTGGACTTGCTACACAACGTGGGAACGTTATATCATAAAGTTATCTGAGACTTGGTGTTACGAAGTCACAAGGCATCATGCTACGCATAAGCTATAGCCTCGCTAAGATAATTTTGGTTCTGTTGCTGACCCGTTAAAAATCACTGGGCTTGTATGTGGCTAGCAGCAATGAAATGAGTCACCTTCACTGGCATCCTAGAAGGCTAGATTTAAGGACTTACTCAGCTGTTATCTATCTCATTTCTGAACAGTTACTTGGTGTCATTACCAAACTTTTAGGGAAAACCCCAGTTGCCCAAGGCAATGCATCTTGCTGTTCTCCTCTGCTTTTGTTTTCAGTTATTGCTGACACAAGGTTGTGAAGGGGCTGATGTCTCTAGTGCAAATTTAGTAGTCCAGCAGCTGATTCCACAGGGTGCAAGGGGACACATCAGCCAGCTCTACATGTAGGAAGCTGCAAAAGTAGCTTTGCCTTCTCTGTCATGGGGAATGTAATGTCCCTGCCCTGGTGTTTCATACAGGCGATGTTGACGGGCCTGAGGATGCAGCTCATGGTAGGGAGGAGTGATGCACATTTAGGTGTAGGTTCTGTTCTTCACCCATAAAACCAAGGCCTCTGAGGTAGCACAGAGAGGTGCATATGACTGCATAGCCAGGCTGGGGGGCTGAGAATAGGACCCCGCTCAGCTGCAGCCAGGTGCTCCATGGCAAAGCACAGGGGTCATTCCAAGATCAAATCCGGTGAATCTTGTAAATGAACCCTCTGCCGAGGCATTGGCTGCTTTTCTGTCACCCGTGGCACTGTCTGCAGCCCTGGTGAGGAGGACAGGGCAGAGACCTCACTATCTGTGAGGCACTCGGAGAGGCACAACGTCATGGGGGGGACTGGGATGGGAGGACACTAAAATGCTAAAACAGATTATCATTAGCACTGTCTTGTCATCAGCTCAGCCACAGCCTGCCTTCCATCAGCAGAGCCATGAGAGGCAATAGCAGCACAGCATCAAATATAAACGGCAGATACACAAATATCCAATCAGTGGCAGAAATCTGCCTCTGGCTGGGTTTCGTGAGACCATCAGTAGAGTATAACCCGAGGGGAACTGAGGTTTTACCTTTCCCGGGGAATCACAAACAGGGGCATTGCCAGCCATGTGGAAATGTATTTTTTCTGGCTCCGTGGAAGCGCTGCAAACCCTTTTATCTGTAGGGTTAATGGAAGCGCACTGCACCCGCCCCAACGCGTTGCCAGTCAGCATTTTGCAGTGCTCCAGCACGTGTTCACATTGCGGGAGACAAGCTCTGAGCTGGAGTCTGAATCATGATCAGTGGGCCACGTGGGCAACCTTACTCATGTCTGTAGGTGTTTGCAGGATGAAGCCACCAAAATCCAGGTTGGAGAGAGAAGGACTATAAATCAGTTGAAGCAGAACTAGCAGTAGAGGAGAAGAGTGGCTAAATGTGGGGGGAGATCAAGATCCTGAGGTACATCAGTAAAAAGAAAGGGCATTTGAGGAAACATTTCTGGCATGTTGAAGTGTTCCTTCACATATCCTGGCACAACACCTACAATTCCAGGGCTCCCACAGGAGCAGAGAGAGCACGCCAGTGTCTGGGCAGCAGTCTGGGATGCTGAAACCTGCCCCCACTGCCTAACCTGCTCCGTGCAAATCAGGCAGAGCCTGAGTCTGCCACATCTTGAGACATCCCGCTGTTTTCATCCCAGGCTGCCTGGGCTCCCTTCTTCACACGACACAAGAGTCCCAGTCAGCACTGGGGCAATTTTTAACTGATTTTTAACTGGGGCAAATTTTAACTGATAAGATGAAGTTCCAGATACCATGCAATAGTATGATACTGCACAATGATATTAGGAAAGCATGATTTAAAGTCAGTGGTCTCTCTTCTCAATCTTTCTGTCTGACTCAGTCTTCTCTGCATTTTTGTTTCTTCTGACTCCAATCCAAACTAACCGACACTGAAGACAAAACGAACTAGGTGCTCTGCAAACATCCCTGCCTGGGAAGGGCTTAAGTACCTGGGGGATGGCTCGTGAGCAGCTCCTCCATGTGTAAAGCATCACAGCGTACTCGTGGCCTTCTTCCAGCATTTCATTCTGAAAAACAGAGAGGCATTGCTGGGGCAGGGCACACACCACAAGCTCAGCATCGCTGGGCCAGTGCCTGGGGGACTTACCATGCTGGAGTGCACTGTTGCCTGCTCGATGTACCTGGCAATGCCGGTCACAAAGGCATTTCTGTCTTCAAAGTTTGTGTCAAAATTAGCCTATGGGTGAAATAGAGAGATGGGGATTAAAATACAGCTAGCTTTTTGCTCACCTGATATAGTCCCACATGGGATGTGTTGCAAAAAGCAGAATCAGTTGGGCTCCTGGTGCATGGGAGCAGCTTGTAAACAACTTGAGGTACTGCACCTCTAGGTCTGAAGTAGATTCACGCACATGCATTAGAGAAAATCCTGCAGATTATACATATGAAAATATGGCAATCAAGACTGACAAACCCTTGTAAAATCAAGGCAAATGTGGTGGGGATCAGTTATGGGGAACTGCAGCTAAACCAGAGAGCAAACCTACAACAGTTATTCTAAGAATTTTAACTTGGTAACTCAAAGACAGATGCAGTCTTACTAATTGCTTTTTGTGCCCTGGCTGCTAGGGGAAGACCACATCCTGTCAGCAGGAATTGCAAAGAATAAACACACAGAAAGGGCAGGGAACGAGATGTCTGGAAAACATAAATATGAAACTCAGCACTCTTCCAGATGCTATTATCAGTGCTAGTGCTGCTCTTGCAGGCAAATACTCTGGGAAGAACAGTTGTTTTGGAAGTTGAGCTACTGCTTTGGGTTGGAACAGGAGAGCAAGAAAGTGCATGGCAGGACAGGGCATGAAAAAGCAGCTCCTCAGTGTCTGCACCGAGTGCCTGTTCACACGCTCTGTGCTTGAGTAATTTCCTCCTCGAAGGTTGGCTGGTGGCATCTGCTGGAGGGCAGAGGGTACGGAAGTCCTGGTCGCCCAGAGCCCCTCCTTGCAGTGACATTAGCATTGCGGCAACCGCGGTCGTTCACCTCAATAACTGATTTCCTGAGTAGGAAAACTGGGAGTATAGACCCATGGCCATGGAGGTACTCTTCTTAATGTCTCCAGGACATAGCATGTGACAGGAGAAGCTGAGGCTGCATATGCATTTCTGGCTAGCAGGGGAGAGGGCTACCTGCAGATGAAGCAGGATGAGGCAACAGTCATTGATCAGTATCTCTACATACAGTTCAGATTTTTAGGCCCAGTGGTGTGCAAGCACTTGTGGCCCTGAAAGGAGGCTGTGCCATACGGCTGGACCTTGAGCCCCTCACAGGACACAAGCCAGCACAATCTGAAGAAAAGATAAGCAAAAATGATACAAAGATTTTCCAGAGAGAGTTGAAATCTGAACAGCCCTGAACTGCCTTTGGCTCTGATAACTTGAAGAGATACTAACACCACTGAACCAGCCCACAAGTCTGACCTGCTGAAAGAGATACTGTAACTTCAGACCCCTGCATACAGGACACAGCAATCTCTGTGGGGGTGTATTTATACACTGCCATGGGTAAGTCACGAATTCAGGAGTGGCAGGATGAAGAAAGTAACCCCATATTATATTTAACCCTGGGTGTGTGCTATAGGGCAGGGTGTGGTGTGGTGGCCAAGCAGCTGAGGCATCCTGCTGTGGATCCAAAAGCAGGAGTTTGAGCCTTGCCCTGGGCTCATGCCAAGCTTTGCTTGGTCAGCACAGCTGCAGCTAGACCTGTGGTTGTTGGAGGCAGAGAAGTGATCATAACAACTGCTCTCCCTTGCATGCCATCAGCTCCCCAGACCAGCAGCTCCAGCTGTGCTAGTGACACAGGCCGGCCACAGTCATGCAGAACTTTGATTTTGACCTACTTTGATGCATGCACTACCATAAAAAGGAAGCACAGAAATATGTGCATAACAAAACATCACTGAGAACTTTCTGCTGTTACCACAAATCCTATCGTCTGCTTCTTACTCGTTCGTGCAGTCTGCTCCTCATTTTCTAACATCCCTACGTCTTGCTCAGCCTTAAATATCCCTTTCACCTATCCTTAGCACTTTCCTTTAAAAGCCTTTGGGAAGAGATTTGTGCCTAGATCTGTTTTAACATTTCCTTAAACATGGTGAACCCCGGATGCTTTCAGCTAGTTCTCACAGCACCAAGTGCCCCTGTGCTTTGCATGAGCTACCGGAACAGCCCTCCCTGCCCCACCACCTCCGGGAGCTGAAGGTACCTGGTACATGATGGAGGACGGAGGCGGTTCGATGCATGGCTGCTGGTCTGGAAGAGGCAGCTCCTCCAGTAAGTCCACGTTGGACAAGGCATCCTCTAACGTGACGTGAGTGGTCATGGTTCTGGATGTTCAGTTTCCACGCTAAATCCAGAGGAAAAGAGAGAGTGATAGACAGACGGACAGCAGCCAGAAGACTGAGCAGTATCAAAGGACAAAACCGGAACCAAGACGAGCCGGCACTGCAGGAGACATGATCCTGGTTTATCTCGTTTTCCTTTTCTTGTGTATTTAACCTACATCTCTGTGTCATCTCTCCTTCCGTGATTCAGCAGCAGAGCAGGAATGTAGAATAAGAGGAACACAACTACCCACCCATGCTTTTCTCTGCTTCTCTATGCAAAACTGCTTCAGACGGAGCACAGCTGGGTGCTGCAGTGCAGCTTTAGCAGCCTCGAGTGAAAGCGTGTTCTCTGAAATGCAAAGCGGCGCTATCAAAAATATCTCTCGAAACAGCTTGGTTAGAATGGTATGAGTGACGCTGACACTCACATGCTTTCCTTCTCACACACAGGGAACAGCACTAGAAACTGTAAACAACAAACTGGAATCTCAAAGGTGAACCGGAAAGGATCGAGTGCTGCGCAGGCAGGCTGTGGCACTGCAAGCAGCAAAAAAAGAAGGTGCCATTAAAAATATTTTTCCCTACTTTTGCCACACACACGGTGTCCCCTGCCCAGTCCCAGCCTGCCATGGAGCTGCCAACGGTGCCAGCTACACACAAAAGAAAAAGTAAAGGGAAATGTTTCTGATATCTTACTGGCACTTACCCTACTGGGAACCTCCGGACAAACCTCTACATCCCTTATCTCCTCTGCCATTCACTTTTGCTGTAAGAGCACAAGCACGGAGAGACGGCTGCTGTCACCCCAGCTGAGCGCTTCTATAATCACAGCCACAGGGCTTCCCCAGTTAATACCTAATCCATGGGCAATAGCTGTGTCTGACCTAGAGCTTGTGTCTCCTAGAAAAACATGCCACTGCATTTAAACATTTGCAGAGACAGAACTCCCTTTAAATATTGACTTGTCATTCGATTAGCAAATCGCACTCCCCAGTGCTTTTTTCCCCACTCAGAGCCTGTCTAGTTTCAACTGTGAGACAAGTTCCGTTGCTCTGATCTACAAGCTAGTAGAGCTCTCTATTTATCGAAGTTGCCATCCAGATACTCACAGATTTCAATAAAGCATCCCACAACCTTTGCTTCAGCTCTGGAAAGTGGACTGAACTCTTTGCCTGCCTTGTTTCCAGTCCTTTAATCATTTATTTGGCTTTTCTCTAATCTTGATCCAATTTTGCAACTTTTTTGCGGAAGTGCAGACACCAAAAGCAGGTCACAAGGCTCCAGCGGTGCCTGCACAAGTGCAGATACAACAACAACACAACCTCCCTCCTTGCCTACAATCACACCAGCTCCTTTGGTCGCAACAGCATCTCTATGGGCTTTCATATTCATCCGATTATCTGCTACAAATCCCTTAGGTCCTTTTTTTTTTTTTTTTTTTTTCCCCCAGTTTGCTTTTCTTTTCCAGCACTGGGAGGGTGAAAGGACTATGGCTCTGGGACATCCATAGACAGACACACATGTGCCCGGCAAAGACCACAGCCAAGGGGGATGCACATTGTATGCAGTCCTGTGGTAGCTTTATGTTGGGTGACAAGGACGAGGCTGCTGCTGTGCCACTTGTTATCGTTGCTGCCTGCATGCACAGGCTGTAAGAATATGTATGAGCCTGGTACAACCCATTCCACCTCCACAAATGCCTCCCCAAGGTACCAGGCAGCTGAAAAACAGGCTTGGTTATACCTGCAGCTGAAGCACCATGAAACAAGGGCTGGGACAAAAACATCGCAAGCAACCCTACGCTCAAATTTCTGTTTCCTCCTTCACTAGTTTTTGCTAAAATGGTTTCCTGTTACAAATTGTAGCAACTGTCAAAACCAGGCATGATGGCTCTGCACGCCGCAGGCAGAAGCAGCTTCCTCCCCGCCAGCAAGCCCTGCGCTGCTCTGCAGTCCCACAGACCTCCTCAGCTGCCCACTGGTCCCCACCACCATCCTCCAGTGTGGCAAGACTCATCTCTGAGCACTCAGAACAACACCCCTGGCACCCACACATGCTTCATTACATACTTCAGGCTTGAGAAGGCAAAACCTTTCCATTTTATTACTTTGAGGGCTGTTGCTGTTCATTTGGGTTATTTTCTCATTTTTCTGTAAGTCAAACTCTTGTGGCCATTTGTGCAAGGTGCGGGCAGTTTGCTGTCATCAAAAACCCTGTGATGCTCAAGTAACAAGCGACAAGGCAAGAGGAAATCAACTCAAATTGCACCAGAGGAGGTTTAGATCAGATATTAGGAAAAGATTTCTTCACAGAAATGGTTGTCAATCATGGGAACAGGCTGCCCCAGAAAGTGCTTGAGTCATCATCCCTGAAGGTATTTAAAAGGCACGGATACTTAAAAGACATGTAGATGTGGTGCTTAGTGACATGGTCTAGTGGTGGACCTGGCAGTGCTGGGTTAACAGTTGGACAAAGTTCTTTTCCAACTTAAACAATTCTATTATTCTATACCAGAAGATGAGGTCCTAAATACAGCGTCAGGGTCCTGCTGTGCCAGACAGCAGACAAACCTGCAAGATTAAGCCAGTCCCTGCCCCAAAGGTCTTGCATTCAAAGAGAGGAAAAGAGACAGCATGTAGAAACAGACAAACGGAAAACGAAGTGCCAAGCGACAGTGAGCGAGCGCGTGCAATCGGCTGTGGGCCCACCCTGTGCTTTGCCATGGCTGAGCAGGGTGCAAGAATCTGTGTGTAGATGGAAAAACTACACAGACTTTGTGGGTTTAACAGATGAGTCTTCACGGGAACTCCAAATTTAAGTTCTATGCTTTCTTAAGCCAAATAGCAAACCCAGTGGAGGCTACAAGGGAAAAGTGTGGTCTGACAGGACTTTCCCTGGGTCTCATACCCACAGCACGTGGCAGCAGACAGCAACCTCGCAGCTAGAGTGGGTGATGGAGTGGTTACTGCTCCAGGGCCAGCAGACCTGAGATAATCCTCACCTCAGATCATCCATGGAGAAGTAACCTTGAGTGGTCCTCCATCTGCCTCTGCCATGGCCCCTGAGGGTGGCTGTAGGGCTGGTGAGAGCCCTGCTCCTGGTTGGGATCCACTGCCCACCTAGCAGAGAGGTTGTGCACTGGTACAAGGGCTAGGAAGGCTCTGAAGGTATCAGTGATTGCTTGTCCCAGTCTGTGAGGCACTACATGGTGTCCTCCCACCACAAGGGCTGCCTGGGAGAGCTGAAAAGGAAAAGTGCCACTGCCACAGACCCATGCCACCCTCCCTCACCTCCCTGCAAAAAGGTTTCTAACACAAATGTGCTGAGGCTGCCCTGCCAAATCCAGCTTCATCCCCTCAGTCCGGCGATGAGGGGAGCAGCCATTAGGTAACATGGCAGCGACCAAGTGGCTCCAGCTCAGGGAAGATGAGGAT
Organism: Trogon surrucura; assembly: GCA_020746105.1. Taxonomy (NCBI): domain Eukaryota; kingdom Metazoa; phylum Chordata; class Aves; order Trogoniformes; family Trogonidae; genus Trogon; species Trogon surrucura. The sequence continues at coordinate 12,005,772 of CM036630.1, forward strand.
CCCTGGGGACACTCATCAAAAAGTTCTCATTAAGCCTTAACTGCCATCCACCACCTGGGTCTCACAGCAGGGGTGGCTGTGCAGGCAAGAGGAGTCGGCCCACGTTGGGGTTTGCTGACGGTGCTTCAGTGCATGTGGCCATGGGGCTGGTGGCAGTGCAGCAGCCTGCGCAGGAACGGGGCTTTTTTGCTGCCCTAACACATGCACAGCGGGGTGAGGCTTTCCCTCACACACAGGAAGCGTATCCTGCCTGCGTGGACTCAAACCCAGCCACGCTGGCTGCTGGGAGCTGTCTCGCAAAACAACTTTCTTCTCCATATGCCCTTGCTGGTCAGAGAAGGCAAAGTCTCTCCAGCCCTGTATGTATTTGCAAAACTGAGCATGAGGCTGGCAGAAGTCAACCCCACCCGACTGAAACCCTGGAGAGGGATGCAGCCACCGGACTGATGAGCTCTTTTGCTAATGAGCATCAGTGTTAATGAGCCCTGCCCACCCTTTCTGCCCCTGTGCTGCAGGAACTTCTCCCCAGCCCACACCTCAATTGCAACCTCTCTGGCCATTTTTTTACATCTTCTAAAGCCAAATGACCGCACAGAAGCACTGGGACTTCTGGACACCACACGGAGCCGGCAGCGCAGGGTCCATGCACAGGGCATGGCCCCACCAGCCCAAAATGGAAATGAAGAGTTCCTGACTCCATTTTGGCAGGAGCCTGGGGGGCAGTTTTAACAGATGGCGTAGAAAGGCTTTGAGAAGGAGCAAAGCTGGACATCCCAGATGTCTGAACTTGCAGGGCAGGTCCTACCTTCCCTGCCAAAATGCTTGCCCAGAAGTATCAGTGCAGTATCACCCTGTTCGCAGCAAGAGGAACAAAGGAGACTTTATTGTTAGAGTTGCTTGGGGGAACAAAGAAAGACTTTTAAAAGCATGGCCACAATGAGTATGTTGCATGCATGCACGCTCGGCTTCAAAGCTGCACAGCTGAGAGCTCTGGGGAAGTGGCACGGGCTGTTTCGTTTCTTCAGCTCGCCTGCTCCTACAGCAGATGTTCATGCTGGAGCTGCAGTAGGTACCAAGAGCAGGAAAGGAAGCAAGAAAAAAATGGGAATTGCCCAGGGGACTGGCAGTAAGACAAGCCCTGCAAGCCTAGGGTGAGACGAGGAGATGGCAATATAGAAAAGGAGGGCAAACTTCTTCTGGCCACCTCCTGAGGACCTGGGATTCTTCTCCAGCTGTGATGACCCATCTGTTTGATAACGCTTCTCCCTCCTATTCCAAAGCAGCATCTAACCAGTGGTCAGGAATCATCCCAGCCAAACAAGTACCCCAGCAGACTGATGTCTCAGGTACATAAAAGCAAATTGTTTCTGGTATCCACTGCCTCACAGCAAGAGGAGGATAAACGCTCCTGACCACTAATGTATTTTTAGTCAAGAAGAACTTTAGGGTGCAAAAGTTCAGTTCGACCCTTGCCTAAAATGCACAGGATTAAAGTGTCCTATGTTTTAGGCTGCATGTCATCAACCTCTTCTCTCATGCTGTAAGAATTACTGGCAATTGCAACCACCACCAGTCAGGAGGTTCTCTGCAAATAAACACAGCCAGGATGACGAGGCTGGCAGAGTTGGGCTCTGGCCCTACACAGACACAGATGTTAATAACCACAAAACTACCCTGCCCATTAAAGAACGGAGCCAAACTGTACCACTCCTGAAGCTGTTTTTCTGTATCTCCATTCTGCATTTTCTGTCATTCCATTAGGGCAGTGTTCCAGGCATTTACACCATCCTTATTTCTCAATAACACAATTATTTTGGAATTTATTTCTTTTAGAATAACTTTGTCATTTTTTTTTCTCGTGCCAAAAAAAAGAGGGTCAAGGAAGGAGGGAGGTATAAGAAGCTACATTTCCAATACAGTTGAGAAATTCAGAGCAAGTTTACAAGCAACCCCATTGCTGACAGTTAAAGTGCTTCTTGGGAAATTAAACCATACAAGACAGCATTGTTAATAGCTGTCCACTTACTGATCCTCCAAAACCAGTCTTCCTATTTTTCATACAAAGATGATAATTGTTAATAAAATTCTTATCATTAAATCAGCATAATCTGCTTCGCTCAACAGGCCCTGGTCAGAAAATGGAAGATTTTTCCATATTCCTTGGGCTTCATTAATAACAATTAACTGTACAGAGAAAATGAGAGAATTATCTTCTGCAGAGTATTACCCTAGAATTATACAGCTGTGACAGACACAAAAATACCGGGCTAGTCACCCATGGCAGTGACCAACCCCAGACAACTGCCATCATGCAAAATATGAGGGTGCTTTCTCTTCGGTATCTGTGCAGGGCAGGAGAGGCGCGGATGGTTTAGCGACTCAGCCTATTTCTTTGAGATCTTTGTGATCCAAACCCCCCCCCCGAGACAGGCACCCCCCGTGGAAAGCGGCAGATGGTGAAGAGGGACAAGCTCTGCTGCTGGCAGTGTCCTCTGACAGCACACACAGCCGGCACCCTTCCCCCTTCTCCAAAACCACCCCGAGCATGCAGGGAGGTTTCAGGACGTGCCTCTTTTTCTTCTCGTTCCTTCCCGGTCCTGCAGAAATTTCCTGCAGAACCCATCCCAGGTGGGATGCGGCGGCACGGCGCCTTTCCAGCGGCCTCGGGTGGAACGTTCAATACAAAGGGACGCTCCCCGGGGCGCACGGCGCTGCTCAGCGCTCTCACGCACGGGAAACGCGGCGGGTTCGGAAGGGAAGGGTTCTGCCGACTCCAAAGCACGAACCTGCGGGTGCAGCTCCAGCCCATCGCTCCCAACCCCGGCTCAGACCCCGTCGCCTCCTCCTCCTCCTCCTTCTCCTCCTTCCTCCTCCCCTTCCCCCCCGAGACACCATTTCTTCACGCCACGGGTGATCCGGGCGCTGGTCGGGAGCCCCCACCGGGGCCACCTTCAGCGCCCGGCCCGGCGCTCCCGCTCCTCCTCCTCCATCTCCCTTTCTCCCTGCGCCAAGCATCGCCGCCACCCCGGCTCGGGTTAGCGCTGCCGCCGCTGCCCGCCGTGGGGCCTGCAGCGCCCGCCGGGCCCTTCCCCCGGGGCTGGGGGCGCGGAGCCGGGGTGCGGGAGGCGGTGGCGGGGAAGAGGAGGATTTGCGCTATTTTTTCCCTCCCCGGCGCCTTGCAGCGTCTGAGCGCTGCAGGTAGCTCTAAGCATTGTGGGATACATCCCCGCACATCTCGGCCCGACCGGGCCTCCCGTCCTCCTTCTGCCCCGGGGGGGCAGCACCTGCCCCGTACTGCCCCCCCCCCCATCCTCCGCCACCCCCGCTCAGCCCGCCCGGGGCAACACCGCGCTCCGCGGCGGCGGGCGCGGCTGCGGGGGAGGGCTAGCTGGGTGGGGTGGGTGGGTGGGTGGGGAGGAGGGGGGTGAGGCCGCGCAGCCCCCGCGCCCACCCCCGCCCCGCTCACCTGGCGCTCCGCCGGGGCGCGATGCTCCGCGCCGCCCGCACAAAGAGCAGGAAATGGCTGCAGCAAGTGCACTTCCGCGGCTCTCCGCCGGCCCCTCCGCAACGGCGGCGGGGGGAGCCCCGGCCCCCGCCGCGGGAAGGGGCTGGAGCCGTACGGGCGGCTCCTCCCCCGGGCAGCGCGGGGGATGCGCGGCGGGGCCGGGGGCCGCATCCCTCCCTCCCCTCCTCCGCCGGGGGTGCCGGGGGTGCGGCGCCGGGGAGGGGGAAGGCCACCAGCCCCCTCGGTGTGCCGAGGGGAGAGGGCCGGGGGCAGCTGCCGCAGCCCCCCGGAGGTGCGGCTTGCGGGCGTTTGGGTCTCTGAGAAGGCAGGACCCGGCTGGGATTCTCCCATCTCGCCGCTGCTGAGCCCGCTGGGTCTCAGGGATTCAGCCTCTCATCCCCTCAGAGGACCTGTGCCGCCGTTAGGTTTCTCCTACCACTTTAACGGAAGCCCTTTTTACAGAATACATGTAAAGCCTCGGAAGACTGAGCGTGTTAGGGACCAAAAGCAGAAGGCAATGCCTTTGCTCAGAGTTCCAAGCCTCTTCTGAGTCAGCACTGTATCCAAAAGATTTCTTTTTTGGCATTTTTGGCATCTGGTATTTCTTCAGGGGTGTGTTTCCAGTCCTTCTGCTCATGATTCTTATTAAAGCTCCAACACAACTCTTCAGAACTACTGTGAAATCTGTACTGGACCTCTTACAGCTTTCAGACGAGCATCGCCTCATGGTGATTGATAGAAACCGTGTAGGGGGCCTTCATTCACTGTTCTGCAGCCCTCCCGGTTTCTGATGCTGCTGTTTGTGGAAAGACATTGGTGGATACCCAATGGCTGTTGAAAGTCTAGGTACAAATCTACATGTATTTCCTTGGTGGCCCTGGCATTGTCCCTTTCCTGAGCATCAGCCTATGCAAAAAATAAACGTCCATCTGGCCCTCTGTGGATCCACGTGACTACTCCTGATTCCTTAGAAGCTGCTGCTCTGGTGCTTGTGCTAGTACAGGTCTGAGCTTGCTGCCCATGGGTATATATTGGCTCCAGAAGGAGGTCTGGACACCAGGTTGGCACTGTGACTCCGCTACTGTAGGTGGAATGGGTACCATGGGCTGGAGGTGCCAGTGTCTGCAAACTACAAAATCAGCAAGACTGTATTGGAAATGGTCTTGTTTTAATAGACAGGATCATACCTAAAAAAAATCTGTTAATAACATCTCTGGGAGTAGACTCTTCTCCTTCCTCTGCATTTATTTTCTTCTGTCTCACCTTTAACTGAAACATTTTGGAGCCACCATTCCTCTTTTTACTATTTATTGCTTGTCAAAAAAAAAATCAGTAAGTGAGCATTGTTACTGCAGATCCGAAAGATTTAACAGCTAATATTGCTCTGAGGCCTTGGGTGAAACAAGGTCAGTTCAAGAAAACTGTGGCAGTAAAAACTGCTTTGGACTTTTTTTTTTTTCCTCCTTTTTTTTTCTTTGCACGGTTTAATCCACTTCCATTATCTGCCAGGCTCAGGGGAATGGGAATTCCATAGATGTTATGCTATTGTTTTAATTTTCAACTCTGTGTTGTCTTAGATCATTGAATAATAGAATGAGCTTCTCTGCATTTGTCCTGCAGATCTCTCCTCAGGCTGGAAAGAATGGCAGCCAGGGGCAGGCCCTGTGCAGCTGCAAATGCAGGAGTGTGCATGAGCTGGCTGTGTGTGAAGGGGGGAGATAACGTGGTGGTGAGATGAGCTAAACAGAAGAATACACAGAAATTTGACAAGGCCACTAAGTGGGATATAACAGAGCCATCCACCTAAATCCTGCTGTGCTGACGAGTGAAGTACTAGGAGAGGACAAAGCCAAACATCACATCACATAGAAACAGGTTCATTCAAAAATATTTTGGGAAATTCTAGACTTTTTCAGGCCTCTACTTTGTGGGGAACGTACCTAGTTATGCCATATGACACGCACAAACCTAAACTTGCCGTAGAAACTGCTATGGTGGGAGAAGACTGTGTTACTGTGCATTAAAATCATGCAGTTACCACAGTACGGTACTGGCTTTTTGAGATTTGTGAAGTCCCCTGTAAATAATCATGGGGTAACACCCTTTGGGAGCACTCAGATATTACTACACTTATTTTATGAACATTCAGAGAATTTAAAGCCACCACAATGGATGTTTAGAGTTAAAAATGCACACGTTCGCCTGGTAAATTACCCAATTTGTGGAGATTCTGAATACTACCTACCCCCATAAACTCAGCCCATCATCTAAGCCCAGAACATAGCAATAGTTCTGGGGAACAGAGATATTTCAGAAAGCCAGAAAAAGCCTGTTTGCTTCTTGGTGGGGAGGATTTGGAGAAAGAGCGAGCTGTATGATTATAAGTGCATGAGGATATTTTTTGCATTTTTGCCAACATACAGTGAAAGCCACAATTGGGACTCAGCAATTTTATTGTTTGTGAAAATACGTATTGTGTACATAGAAATATACCAAAAGAAAACTGAACATAAAACATCACCATATCATTTCCTGCAACATTCTCTAGCTAATAAATATTACACTTATTCAAATATAAATATAATCTCAGAAACATTACCTAGCAGAATGATACTGCTGCTGTTCAATAGCAACCTCCTCAAACTTGACAGACCCTTGGTTCCTCCAGTGATGGAGGGGGCAGCAAGCCAGAAGTGTAACTTTGTGAGCCTGCAGATTCCACTGCCACGGAGTATGTGTGCTCAGGGAACAATTGTTTCAGAGTGTCCTCTGGTTGTACGGATTGCGTAAGTGCAATGGAGCGGGGGAGAAAATAGGGCTATGGACACCTGACCTCAAATTTAGCTGTAGCTGTGCAGTTTAACATGGTTAGGGCTACTGAAAACTTCACTGACTAAATGCTTTAGCATCACCAGTGACAATAACTCAGACTAAAGGATGAGAGGGATAAAGAAAAACTTAGCTTAAATTCACTGTAGGCAAAAATTCAAAGTCTGTCTATAGATGCACATATTCCACATACTGGTTCGGGCTACCAAGTGGTTTTGGCAGCGATCTTAGTTTGAAGGCAGAACTCTGATCCTACATTTAGGATTGAAAACCTGCAGTCTAAATGTTAGGATTCTCCTTGCCTGGGAGAGTTGTTCTGCATGATATATGTAGGAGTAAATCAAAGAAAATAGTGTGGACTCAAAGCGAAGTGAGAAGATGTATAAGGCAGGAATGAATGCCTTGCCCATATCCATATCCCAGAAAAGATATTCTGGCTCCTAAAAGCTACCCTAGAACCATAGGTCTTAAAAATGCCGAAAAATTAAACCTCCTTCTATGAAGAAATTGTTCAACACAGGATATGTGAGATTATGGGATTACATTATTTCCTTGTTTCATTTTTATTGGCAAATGTGTTTGAACCTGACTTCTGTAATGATGGGAGAGACTGCTGATGGAAGTTTGCATCTCAGAGTTTTTGTAAACTGCTGTCACGTAAAGTTACTTATGTTCGCAGCTGCCCAAACAGAGAAGCATCAAAACTACACGCTGCATATATGCACGTATCATCTGTGAGTCCTCTTGACTTCTCTAGTTATTGCTAATGCTTAGCAGAAAGTCCTGATCTTATTTACAAGTTCCGCATGACACCAACACCCACACTTCAATTTTGAGGTTGGTTATGTCAAAACAGTGTCCCTGTCTTGTGAGGAAAATGTTGATTTTAACTGAAATACCAGGAGACGGATATTTTTGTACCTTATTCTGCTGTCACCACATCATGTAGAACTCCTTGTGGACTAAGTACGCAGGAAGTCCATTTGCCTTGGACTTTTCCTGTAGTCAGTCCCTTTGTTTGTAACTGTGATAGAAAAGTCTTTGCTTGTTATGATTCAGCTACTCTTTGAGGTATGAGAAAATTCTTCTCATTATCACTGGTGCATTGAGCATATACTCTGCATGTTTCTCCTCATGGCTACCCTTGTGAGCCCTGTGGCTCCTTCCAAACACACCAGTTCAGAAGTAAGTTCCTGTACCTTTCACAAATAATGAGACCCTAGGATCCCGTCTTGTCCTGGCCTGGAAACACGTAACACTGCTCAGTCCTCCGTACTCTGTTCACAGAAATTGTATTTGTCTTCTGATGTAGAAAGACTGAAGAAAAAACAGTGCAAACTTTCAGCTTTGGATGCCCCCCTCCAAGAATGTCTCTGTTTGCATCAGAGACCCATTTTCCCACCATACAATACAATCTGAGGGAATATCAAGACTCTTCAACACATTGCTTTTTCTCTTACTTCCTTACAAACTCACATGCATACACAGATACCTCTTCAGTTTACCAGGTACCAGAATCCTGTTCCTGTTATAACACAGTTTCAGAGAAAATCAGGCAAAGGGAGAACAAAACCACCTTGAAATACCACCATCAGAAAGGCAATCACTAAATCCAGCCTGTTCCCACGTGTCACAGGCTTATTCCTCTTCAGAGTTTTCAGGTCCAGCCCACTCTGAACTAGAGAGCCACGGAAATGTCTAAACGTTCCTCTAAAGTTTCTCAGTTAAAGACAGTTTTGGTTGTGTTTTTTTTTGTTTTTTTTTCCCCAGCGAAGAGCTTCATTTTGGAGTTCAGAGAACTGGGATCGCAATGTCAGATCTCTTAGTTTTGAGGCTTTATCTTCAGGAGAAATACACTTGCTGAATTGTGTGGTTCAGGACTCAGTGCGCAATTGCCGCTTCTGCTTGCAAGATGCAAACCACATTCTTGGCCAAACCAAAGCCTGTGTCTGTCTAGCCTCTGGAAGATCCAGGAATATCTTGTCTGTCTGGAAGTACCAGCCTCTGTCCTTTCCTTCTCTGCAGGCATATGACAAGTGTCTATGGTGAGAGGATTCCTTTTAATGCTTTGTATGGGGAAAATCCAGCCATCTGCCCTCTCAGGACTCTTATCTTCACTTAGCAGCCAGTGCCATGATTACAGATCAAATTCAGAGATTTCACTCAGCTGGTACAGCAGAAGAGAAAAGGATGGCCGGTCATCTTTCCTCTTAGCAGGGAGAGAAGAGGGAGGGAGAACATTAATGTCAGCTTGAGAGGAATGGCAAGGTGAGGAAGACAAACCTTGTGAAGAAACTGGGTATTAACAAAAATGCAATCTATTGTTATAGAGAAGATGCCAATGGAAGAATGAGCTTCCTTCTGTGCAATGTTTCTTTTCTGCTAGCAGTGAATTTTGCCTAGTAGACACTAAGTACCTTGTAATGGGTTGGCTGTCATCTTTACAATCACTATTAAAACTCAGCCTCACAGATTGCAGCTTTCTTAGGAAGCAAACTGTTGAATTAACTTGAGTTAGGTGCACTACATAGACTTCTCAGTGAAGTCAACACGTTCTATAGACAACAGTTTAAATAAAAGGCAAAGAGCATAGAGTTTGCTTGCTAGAGCAGATAAAAGCTACAGAGTGAGTCACCTCCAGGATTTTATCTTGTGTTGACATGTGAAGTGTATACCTCTCTGTCCTCCTAAAAACCGAGAAGAAAATTCTTGTCTTTAGGAACTAGGGCTCTCCCATTACAATACTAACCATCCTCCAGCAGTGGCTCATGACCTCATATATTGCTTTGGAGGCCAGTTTGGGTTTGTAGAGCCGAAATCCTGCATTGATTTCTTCCACCACTTCTGCATTGGTGCGATTCTCATAGGGGATTTTACCTTCACTGAAGACCTCCCACATCAGCACTCCTAAAGCAAACAAATGAGCAAAAACACAAAGAAGCAAATAAAATCCTTGGCAGATCCGCAGCCACCTTCCACCTGATCTCTGCAGCTCAGCATTGGTGTCTATTACTTGGAAAAGCATTTTCACTTGGATTCTCAGTACATATCTGAAAAATCTCCTCCTCTGCAAAACGTCCCAGGTGATGTGACTCCCTGGGATGGATTCACATGCAATGACGAAGGATTGCAGCACATTTTTCTTCTTCCTAAACAGTCAATTTTTTCCTGTGAGTACTGTTCAAAGCAGTACAGAAACTTGTGCTTTTCTAGTGTGGTGGAAGAGAGACAGGCAAAGACAAAAAGACTCTGGGATAGATTGTGATTGGCCACCAGATCAGAGAGGCTCTGCAAATGGAGTGAGTACAAGGCATCTGTGTTATTATGAGGTTTAATTTCTTTGGTCGCCTGATATGACTGACTTGGTAAACTGTGCTCACATCGCAGAGGAAAAGGGGGACAGACAGACGGATAGACTGATCTGAAACGAAGGAGTGTAACTGCACAGTCAACTTTGCTAAAAAAAAAAAATCTGCTTTCCAGCTTTGAATTCTTCCACTAGGAAGATGCATAGAGATTGCAGCTCCTCACCAATGATATTGGCTCTACTGAAGGATAAGCAAAGCATTTGTACTCGTTCAGTGTGCAGATTCCTGCACTGGGAATTTCTCACATCCATTTTAGTCTCCTGGGCACAGCAGGATTTCAGGCCTGGCAGAAGAGATGAATGGGCTGAAGAGTAGCAGAGCAGAAAGCTTCTCACAGTCATGAGACCATGACATGACAGAGGAATCCTCTTATGCAAACCCCACTGGATGGGGAGATAACAAGTCTGACAGATATACAACACTACTATTTGCACATTTCACCATGAAGGACTGACCAACACAAGCAAAGCTCACCATTATTTCATTCAGGACTGAAGCTGGAGTGAACCAATTTCACCAGGCTTGACATCACTCAGGAAATTAAACTGAGCACTCTTTTTGGAAGCATCTGGCTCTCAGTATCCAGGCCAGTTTCTGATTTGTGAAGCTCAACAACCTTCTTACCAAAGTAGCATTTCTCCCCATGTCACTGCCACTTCGCTGTGAGGTGTCAGAAATAGCTCCACTGGCAAATGTTGTCCCCTTGTGGTGAGTGCTGACAGCCTCCTCCACATGCCAGGGGACACGGAAAGAGGAATGGTGCTCTCCGAAGCATCTCCAGTTTGGGTTCATGAAGGCAGTTGTGTGTGAGCACCCAGCTCCCACTGCACTGCTCGTAACCCACCACCAGGAATGCACCACTCACGCAGAAGACAGTAAAGGGAGAGGGAAGCACAGAATTCACAAGCGTAGGCTAGCAAAGGTTATAATCCTGCATTATTTACTGCGAGGCCCGGAGCTGAGTGGCACCCCATTGACTGTGTGCTGTGCACAGCACACTGCACCGATTCATTCTGCAGCACCACGATTTGCATGCTGGCTGGAGACGGGCCAGATACATCAGTGTGCCAGATCAACAGGCCAGCGGATAGCCTGTGTTATCTTCAGTGCCGATGACTTTGGGGAAAAAAGGATACAACAGTTTTCTTATCTATGAGGGTCCAGAAGGGAGACCAAAGAACAGACACAAATCATAAAACAATGCGTTGGGGAGCAGGAAATGAGGTGAGAAAATGTGAGCAGTGAAATAATGTTTTCAGATCGGAATAAAGCAAATGGAGTCAGCAGAACAAACTGGGAAAGACAGTGCTCGGGACTGACGTGCAGAGAGATGGAGTGCGTAAACGTCTTTCTTTTCTTTATATAATCTTGTCAGTGAGTCTCCAGCCTCTTCTTGGCCACTTCTGCTATACCAGCATGAAATAGAGTTCATTATATCGCATTGTATAGCATTTCACAGGTCTAATACATTAAATTGGCAGTATTTGCAGTGTTCCAAAATATGTAGGTAGTTTACTGTTCTTTCCTTTCTTTCACTTAAATGATTTAGACTTGCTTTCCTAAGCCTTTACTCAGGCATAATGCCCTTGGAGCCCAGAGGATGTAGTGTTTGGGCGAGTTTACTCGAGGACTGAGCCCCTAGTTTTTCTGAGCTGGTGTTTGCTGAATTTTTTTCATTCTGACACGAGGTTCTTACCAAATGACCAAACGTCAGATTTGGTGCTATAGTTGCTGTAGGAGAAAACTTCTGGAGCAGACCACTTGACTGGAAACTTGGTGCCTGTGGAGCTGGTATACTGATCATCAAGGACAATCCTGGAAAAGGAAAAGAAGGGAGCTTGCTGAGTAATCCACCCATCCTGTGACAGCAGGGAGCGTGCGCTGCCTCAGCAGCATTACCTCGACATCCCGAAGTCAGACACCTTGACCACGTGGGATTCCCCCACCAGGCAGTTCCTGGCAGCCTGCAAGAAGGTACAAAGGCAGAAAGTCAGACCTGAAAGACTATTACGGCTGCTCAGTTGCTTTTATCCTTGCAGAGCAGATAGTGCTTAAAAAAGAGAATCAAAGTGACATTGTACCATACAAAGAGGCGAAAATTTGAGGTTCTCATGCTTTCTGTACATGTTACAGCTAGCATGTTCCTGTTGCCACAAAAGCCATTCAACCATCAGTCTGACTTGTTGTCCAGAAAGGGCAGAGAAAAACCCTAAAATATCTACAGCTGCTTGCAGTCCTTGTTCCACTACAGCAGCACTGACTGATGCAGCTTGTTTGAACACCATGTAATTAAAATTATTTTATCAGCAATGCATGTTTATGCATATGTTAAAACAGGTCTTTTTTGGCATCCTCACTGATTTTAGACACACAGAGTGGTCAGTTCCTGGGAACTATGGGAGCTGGGGCTCTCTGTGAGCAAAAGAGTTCACTCAGAAAAAGAAGCAAACTTTATGTCTTTGTTTCTTCTCTCCAAAATACAATTAAGGAAAATAGATTAATCAGAAGACACTGGATCCTCTGTCAACAGATAGGCAGGAGGACTGTGAAAGCTAAGGATAAGGAAGGGAGAAAGCACAGGGAAAAGCTGAGCTGGAGCAGAGAGAAAGTCTATGTGAGACCAACATACCAGGTCTCTGTGGATGACAGAGTTTTGTTCCAGATAAGCCATTCCTTCACACACATCTTGGCACATCCCCAGCAGGGTTTCCTTTGAAAAACTGCCCCGCTGGCTCCTGAGGTAGTCGGACAAGCAGCCATTCTCCATGAACTCAAATACCAGGCATATGGGAGTGTTCTCAAAGCACACACCATAAAGCTGGACTAGCTTGGGGTGAGAGAGCTTCCTGTGGGATAGGGAGGGATGGTGGAAAAGAGGCTGAAATAGTCGCAGTGCTTTCTATCCTTACAGCAAGTATGCTAAACACAGCCACCCACGTCACCTTGCAGTACGTCTCTATCTGCAAAGGCCAACTATCAAAGCAGGAACAAGAAAACATGTAGACCACTTCTAATGGCAAGTAGCAGTAAGTATCACCGCATTTTAATGATAACAGTTACCAGAAGATTTTTCTGCATGGGAAATAATCCAAAAGAACAAAAATAAAATCCATTTCTGTCCATTTTGAAGGGAGGGAAATGAAAAAAACCCCACAAATATAGTCAATAACCCCAAAAAGAAATATTTTCAGTTGTGCAAAGCAGAAAAAAATCACAGGTAAGGTTTTTAATTTCCCTCAAATTTTAAGAGATTTTTTTTTTTGACAAGGAACACATCGCTCTCCAAGATAGACCATCAATTAACCCTGCCTTCCAGAACAGCAGAGATTGGGAAGACCATTCTGGATATTGACAGACTTAGAAGCACAGTAATCACCTACACTTTGCATTGCATTCTTTTGTAAGGACCTGAGGACACTGGTCTCTCTCCATACTATTTAGACGTGTAGTAGATAATCCAAGTTTACATTTCCCACTCATATTCCACAATGTTATCACAACACTTTAGTTCAGTCAAGGCCTGATTTTCTTGGTGAATCTACCACTTACATCAAGACTTTAGCTTCCTCGATGAAATCCTCTTCAGACATTGCTCCTTCACGAATGGTCTTTATGGCTACTTTTGTCTTCTCCAGCAAGTAGCCAAGGTAGACCACCCCAAACTGGCCACTGCCAATTTCCTGTACACGGGTGAGCTCAGAGGGGTTAATGACCAATTTTCCTGTTGGTTGTAAGGGAGAAAGAGTAAGGATCTATCAGTAAAATGTCAAACAAAAAGCTTTTGTGGGTTAAACATTGAGACAGGACTTGAAGTGAGACTTTCTGGCTCTCCCTTAAATTGCCTGTCTGAACTTTTGACTAGTCTGTGCTGCAGGTCATGTTCAAGAGTAGGAACAATAGCATCCCTTTTCTTTCCCCATTTGTCTTGCCTATCCAGTTCTTCAGGGAGAATTGTTTCTACCCTGCATATGTGCACTACCGAGCACAACATAGTTTTGAGTTTCTTTGATGTCTCCAAGAGTTACAATAAAGCTGATACCATCTTTAGACAACAATATGCAAATAGAGGCATCTTTCAGGAGGGACTCAGCTTTCATCAAGTTATGCTGTGCTCCTATTCCCATCGCCTTTGTTCAGCATTCATTTCAGTGTTTGATGCTGACTTCTTTGAGACCCTGGGGTCCTCATCACCCTTGAGGGCATTGCATGATCAGTTCACTCAGTAATGACTAAGAGGATAATCTAGTGAATAGTGTGGTGTAAAAAACTGAAGAAAGTTATTTATTGTGGTGTAGTCACATGAACGTTCATCAGTATCCATGGGGATAGTCAGGATGACCCAGCTAACTATTGAGGAGTGAGATTCCCATAGAGTCATGACAGCACCATACCGTAGCTCAGCCCTGCAGTGATTGGGGCCTTTTTTTTCCAAGTAGAGACTGCATACCGCAAACGAGTGACAAGACCTGGATAACAGAGGAAAAGGTGGGTTCCAGTTATTGTCACAATCATGGTACGTGTGGCTGTCAGCACCCCAAAAGCCAGTCTGGATACTGGAAACAGGCTTATTGTACTGAGTTCTCAACTCCACTTGAGGGCAGCTGAACCTCTGTTCAGACGGAGATTTCCTGCCTGTTAGAAGGAAGCCAATTCTGAGCAGTTTACGCTTATTTCCCACTTTTACTCTGTCAGCGAATGTGAGCTGTGAGTATTAACTCTGGTGAAGTTCCAAGTTTTATCTTTTATTTGCAGGGCATTCTTGAAACCCAGGGTTTCCCTTGGCACTCCTGGACTGTAGGGTTGGGAGTCTCTGGTGACTCCTACACCTGGCTATGGAACCTGACCAAGCCCCGAACTTTGTGTCAAATCAAGGCCCGGGGATATGTCACCTCTTGGGCAAGAAGGCCCTGCAGCGTGGGCCCCAGGAATGAAAGGGCTCTCTATAGTATGACAACTGTGTTGGTCAGAGCCAGCCTTGGAAGGAGGACCAGAATGAAAATGTAACGCTGGAAGCTGGCCTGACATGGTCATTCTCCTGCCATCCCAGTGCCAGGATAAGTGGAAGAGAAAGTTGTGCCATTTAACATGTGATGGTAAAGACAGAGGCTTGGGAGCCTTCCTTCCTTCCAAACAGTCACCTGGCTCCATGGTAAAACAGCAACTTCCCTGGTCAGCATCAGCCTTCACTCACCTCCCGCATTGTGCTGGTGATAGTTGATGAGTTCAGGGATGCAGTCGAAGACATGCTTTTCTGCCAAGTAGTATCGCTTGGGAAAGTCTGTTGTCTCATTGATGTGATAATGCTTTATAACGGGATTGTTATCCGTGCTGAAGAAGAGGAGGTTTTCTTTGAGGAAAACTAAGTTGCAGCAAAAAGGAATTTGGGGCATAAATGGAAGAGCAAAGGGGGGAGCCTTCCCTACACAGAGCGACTGGGAGAGGAGCATGGAGTGATCTGCAATTGCTAACGAAAGTTGTGTACTTGTATATTCTCCCTCTCAGTCATAGATGGTCTCATCTCTAGAAAGACTGAGGTTTCCTGATAAGAGCAAGCCGAGTACTGAGTTTCTCAGCTGCTTCTCCGAAACAAATCTTTCTGCTCCATCACTGAAACCCTTTCACTAGTCTTGTATTAGCCACCTCTTACAAGTCCAGCAGGTATTCTGTGTTGATCCTACCGACACTTCAGTTTGGGGGACAATTTCTTCAAAATTACAACCGTGGTGATGTATAACCCTGGTGATGTGGGCATATATTTAGATCCAGGGAGCAGTGGAGCCTTTAATAAATTTTGTGAAAGGCAGCTAGCTCTTCTGCCTTTTTTGGAATTGTTTGCCTCTATAATTTTCATGAGCCTTCTGCTCTCTCTTTATAATGCCAAAACAACAGAGATTATGCTCTCATAGAAGCCATTTGATTGATGTAATTGATGTGAAAAGCTGCTGAGCTCAGCTCTACCTTAATGCTTTGGTGAAAACAGAGACTGTGTACATGCCAGGCTGCCTCGAATCTCTCACCATGAAGGCACCTTCCCTACCCTGTAACAGGAGCAAAGGAGAAAAAAAATGGTTAGAAACATAATGGAAAAAAAGAAGTGGCCTGGGGGCAAATTTCAGCCCTGTCTCTGCTTAGTCACAAGAATGTACTAAACATGTAGGGAAAAAAAGAACCATCAGCCAACTGGCAGACTTCAGTCTGTTCCGTGCACAGCTCTGATGGCTGCCCAGGTACACCCAGCTGGTCTCTCTTGGTGTGTATTTTTGTCTCTGTTTCCTGAGGAAATGAGACTTATGCACTCATGCTGAGTATGTGTGGGTGTGGATACACGGGTGTGGGACTCTCTGTCCCTCCAAGCCTCTCCTCTAGAAATTTTGAACTCATTGATTGCTTTCAACCCTGTCTAACAGAACGCTGGTGATATCGATTTCACAGAACTTCAATGAAATGGGTACCTGAGTGGAAAGGCAAACCCCTTCGAGTCCTCTCCATCGAGAGAGCAGCTGCAGAACAAGAGTGCAGTTTATTCAACACCAGAGACTCCATATAGAGTGCATGAATGATGATTTACCTATGTACCACAAATGGGAAATGCTTGACCCCAGTCACCCAGTGTCTAAATATAAATGTGCGGGAAAGCAGGCTTCCTCCACGCTGACACTTGCAGAACACTTTTCCTTTTTATTTTCTCCTCGTAATTGTTTTCTACTCATCAAAATGCTAAAATGCATCATAGGCCATGATTCTGCAGGGCAAGGCACTAATGGGTCAGATGTCAGAGAAGAAGATTTAGCATCACAGTTTGGATGTAATGTGCTGTGCCAACCTATATATTGGTGATTTTCTTCTGTTTGCAGATAAAGACACTTTCCATCTGGCATCCCAAGTGCCTAGTTATTTTGTTCCCTCCCTTGCTTTACATGGTAGATTTCCTCCATGTTATGTGGCCTCTATCTACCCACACCATAGGGCTAGTTGCCACAGAAAAGCTGCGCTGGTAGGACAAAAATGAAAAATGAGATCGCTAAACTATGTGTGGACACATCCCTTAGGATTTTATAGGAAATAAAAGAATTTTTAAAACCATGCAAAAATGCTTTTTTTTTTCCCATAAAAATACTTTAATTCTGGGAAATAACACTTTATTTGAGTGTCCTGTTAGTGTAAGAGCTGATTTAAAAACTCGGGTTGTCTTTATGGTGAAAATTTGAACAAGAATTTATTCTTCTTATTTTCACTACAGTCTTCACTGGAAAACCCTGCCTTAACTGAAAAATTAGAGATGCATGCTTACATGTGCACACACACACAAAACTAAAAAAAACCCACCCAAACCCACACTCTTCGCTTTCACCCTAAATATTTCAGCATGAGATTGGTTAGATTTTCAGAGAAATACTGGCATCCACAGGCCTCCTGCAGAAACAGAAAAGATGAGCTAAAATCATAGTTTTCACAGTTTTCAGTCATCGCAGTGTTCCGAAACACGGTTTGCCATCAGCCCCAGCTCATGGGTGTGTTTGGCTGAAGAAGGACGGCACAGCTCTGCCCGCGCTGAGCTGCCGTGGCAGTAAGAGGGGGTTGCTGGTGGTCCTTTATCTTGCATCACACACGAAGAGCAGCCAAGGACGGCAACACAGCAGGAACCGAGGGTTCAGCTCTCTCTTTGACAAAGCAGCCCTCGCGGGCTTCTCCGCATTCGTCATTAATTAATTATTACTGCCCATCCGCCCCTCACATAACGCTGGTTTACCTCATCCCTCAGGAGCGTTTCTGCTTTGCTTCTGCTGATGTTCTTATTGTACCATCTGAAAATATCAAAAGACTCAGAGTCAGCGTTTCTAGGCTGGTAAAGTTTCTGCTGAAAAGCTTCTGAATTGAGTGTCCCCAGCGCTAAGCGGTGACACATTATGTGGGGTAGGGACATTTGAGGCTTGTAGCTTCTGAAACAAATCCAGGGCGCTTAAAGGTACAAGAAAAACACAGGAACAACTTACTCATATATTTGCAGATTCTCGGGTGATTTTTCCACCAGGTAGCTACTTGGCACGTAGCCTTCATGCCTGTTAAAATGTGACACGGTGTGAGTGCACTACACAGACAGGATTTTCTCTGTATCTGTAGGAGTCAGACCTGAAAGATTTGCCTGCTCTTTGTATGATAGAAGTGCTGGTTGTTATGTATTTAGTAGGATTACTGGAGAAGAGAACAACTGATTGCACCTGTAAACTTGGAGAGTTACAAATATTTTCCCCCCACGTGTATGACAGTGAATATCAGTCTGAGCTACAGAGTGGTTTTGGTTTTTTTTTTAAATTAACTTTCAGATTCTTTTCTTCAGCTGTCTGTATACATGCAACATCAAAGGGAAGAAAGTTACCATAAATAACCTTCCATTACTTTTTTCCTGTATATCAGAGGGTGCTTCACAGAAGTTATAAAAGAGGCCAACGTATATGTTAATGCAAGAACAAAATTTGATATAGAAAGAATTTGTAAATTGGCCGTTGGAAAGAGACTTACCCATTCTTATCTTGAATCAGCCACCAGTGTTCTTCAGAGCTGTCAATCACATAATATTCCTCATTACATTGTAACGTCAGCTCCTGTGGATTCTGGGCTTCATAGTCATATATGGCCATGACTATGGCTTCCTTTGGGTCTAGCAATAATTTCTGCACAAATTAGGAAAAGGGCTAATCATAGTCATATTCATAAAAACCAATGGCATGCTCTCTAAAATAATATTTCCCTGGCACCACTGGTGTCCTCTGGCTTCAAAAGCCTCAAAGCTAGGAAAGCCCCCCAGGACATCTAGGGGGAGAATGGTGGCAACATGACAGTTTTCAGCACTTTCAAACAATGAATTTCATATACAAATTTTAGTTGCACGGAAAGTAGTTATCTACTCCTTCTTAGGGCAGGATTGCCTCTGTTTGATGTTTCACAGATGTTTCCTTAACTCCTCTTAAAGTCTCCAGTGACAAAATCTCCATGGCCTCCCTAGAGGGACTCCGAATGCCCTGCTGCCCTCCAGCCCTAACAACCACCCTGCTTCTCCCTTCTTGCCAATGACATTAAAGAAGACAATGACGTAAATAAGCCAATGACATTTTGCCCCATCCACAAGTGAATTTGGAAAATTACTTCTCTGTTCCTCAGCACAGAAACTTTTCCCAGTTCCCTTTTCTATAAAAAAAAATGTGTAGTTGAAGCTTCATTCACCATTGGAAAGCTATTTGTGAAACCAAGCTGTCGTTGCAGGACTGAATCTGAGTGGGACGCTGCTGATTTGTGGCTTATGAAAATATATAGAAAAGTAAGAGAAAAGCCCAGGGAATGTTATCACAGGTGATTTTCTAGGTCATTGCACTGCAGTGAGCCTTAATGAGGATATATTTATCACTGTTAGTTAAACACACAGGACACAAAGGACAGCTTAGCGTGCCTCACTGCACTCACCCGGTTATCTTCAGGAGTGGGAGGAAGAGGCTTCTTTGAGGCTGAAATGAAATAAGAAAGCTAATTTAAAGTAGATCTGGACAAACCAGGGGAGAAATCATTAAGGTAATGAGTTAATAAAGGTGATACAAAACTAGTGAATAGCAAGCGTTGATCTTTTAAAGTGAGACATGCCAACAGCCTGAGCGCATTTTTTCAGGAGACAAAGCAAAAATTATGCTTGGCCATTGAAGCCACAGAGGAAACATGGTTAGGACAAAATAGGATACACAGGACTGAATGCATGTATCTCAAGAAAGTTGTTATTATGGCTTATTGACTCGCCACAGCTGATCAAGTTCTTGGTTCTCCATCTCATTCTAAAGACAGCACCAAGCATCACACAGAAGAAATTGTTAATTCAAAACAAAGAATGCCATATACAGTAAAAGATGAGCGAGAATATCCCAAGAAGCTAGCAACATGTCTTTTAGGGGGAAAGTAAGATGATATTCTTTGATGTTTTGTACGGGATAGATTTGATCCTTTTGCTTGGAATAAGTATTTTCAAGGTCAAGATGGTCTTAACAAATCCCATACCATTTTTGGTGGGGTCGTACTCCACACAGCCAGCTGCCATCTTCTCTGTCTGAGCACAACATCTCCACTTGCCATCTATCCAAAAGTCTGGATGACACTTTGAAACTAGACTGTTGTTGTTTCTGGTTTCTGGAAAGTGCGCGGGGAAGAAAAAGGAGGGGGGTAATGAGTTTATTTGCATTCACATCAGCTCTGAAAGACATCTAGAGCTGAATGGAAATAATCTGCACTTTAAAGAAGCATCTTGTTCTTGTCAAACCAAGCTTTGGTGAATATTATCAGCCTCTTCCAGTAATATTTTCCTTTCCTTTCTCTCGAAAGGAGTTAATGCCACCACTGATGTGGAGGAATAGCCTTCCTGCTGGAGAACAGAATCCCACCAAAGGGACTCTCTTCAAAGAGATAAACACCAAAACCACAGAAGGAAGATCTCATAAAGAAAAAGAAAAGTGGGCAGGCCATATACTGATGTTTCCCATGAAAGTGTACAGCTCTACGGTATGTCTGTATGTAGGACATGGACACTTGCTGCTTTGGCTTGATGTTCAGAAGGAGCTTTACGAGCTGGCATTCCTCAGCACTAAACATTTTTGCACATGTAAATACCAGTTTTGAATGTCTGCATGAGTGATTAAAGGTCCTTCTTTTTGAAGCTCGGGCTCTCTATCTGTAATAATATTTTTTCTAAAAAGAACAAGAAGATTTCTGCTGGCCTGTTCCAAGAAACTATTCAAATTGTCTGAGGGAGGGCACAGCCTCATAATGTTGAACAAGAAGAGGTGATAAAGTAGAAGCTTGGAGCAGGTGCACTCCAGAAGAAGAGTAGCTGGTTACAAGTGCATGAACTTAATAAAATCTCCACCAGGCACAACTTTTTCAGAGTGAACAACACAGCAGCTTGTGGTATAAAGCAGGAAAATGCTATGGTGGAAGTCTGATGCAATTTTCATTTAACTAAGTAACACCTTCCTTATGTCAAGCTGTAAGCTTCGTTTCTGCGTGCCGTGGTTAGTTATTGTGCCTTCACTTCAGAATCATTGCAGTGAACCACAGCACAATTCAGGAGGAGAACAGGAAATGAGAGCTGCCCGCAAAAATGTTTCTTGATAATCATGGTTCTCTAAGAAGGTTGTCATCTAAACAAAAAAAAATAACCTATTAATCAGAGCTGAAAAATCTTCTATGCAGAAAAGATAAATTTCTAAAAAAAAAAAAATAGCCATAGAAAAATCCTTATCTGTTCCTAAGAAACCTGAAATTACAGTACCATATGAACAGTTTATCCTAGAAAGAGGCAAATAAAGAATTCCATGTCCAGATTTTCTACTGCTGCTGTAAATACACTCACCAAATTTACAAACGATTTGACTTTATATTCTAATTCCCATTACCACTTTGCATGCTTTGACAGAAGACACTGACTCCTCTTGCACACTTTCCCTGCATTATAGCTTGTAGGAAAACTGCTCTGGAGTAAGTAATTTCAACAATTAGGTGGGCACAGAGGTTTTATTACCTTCCTTCAGTGTAAAGACCCATCTCTGCCGGCTCTCACGACTGGGTGCAAACACGTAGAGTATGTAGCTATCGTGGACAATCTGGAGAGGGGAGCAAAGAAGGGAACCAGCCATTAGAAGCAACCCCAGGTATTCTGGGCACAATGGAATCACTGAGGGAAAGAGCCAGCAGCCCTCATACCAACAAGTTAAATGAAAAATTATGACGTGGGGAAGTGGAATAACAGGGCCTGTTGAGAAGCATCGCTTAGCCTCGCTGGCTTTTCGTTATTTAAAATGGAGCAGAAATCCTGATCAGGAATAATATTCTAGACAAGCAGTGGTTTAGATCAATTTTCGGCTGTTAAGAAATGGCCGTGAAATCAGTGGAGATGTAACGATTTTGATCTGCAGAGGATTCAGCTTGTTATTCGCTTACTGCATTTTACCCTTCTAAAGCATCTCTGGGGAACTGGCACCCGTTTCTTAGCGGTTTCTTATAAAATGCCTTTACTTAAGATCTAAGAGCCAAATTTAGCTTTTCTTGTGTCAGTATAAATCTCAAGCAACTCCCTGGGGATTATTTGGATTACTGTTATTCTTCAAAGTTTTTAATAGCTTTCAGTAGGATTATAAGAAACTGGAGCAGATGAACAGTGAGCAATCAAGATGCTATTTTCATCAACTTGGCCTTAACGATGAACAAAGGAAGAGAAATACAGAATATTTGTGAAGTTTGAGACCAGAGAGTAAAATCATCACAAGGACCAAAATGACTCAGAAACTGGATCAGATGACTACATTTGTGCATAAAATTTGATGTAACACATAATCTATGTTCCTCTTCCAATACTTATCTCAATAATTTAATCCTAAATGGGACCTGTCTCTTGTGCTTTGAAAAACTTTGACCACTGTTTTTAAACAAAGGTTTGTACAAGAGATCAGCTGTGTTTTAAAACTTCTCGAGTGGTGTAGATGAAGCAATACTGATTATTGTTTAAAGAACAGGAAACATTTGTTATCTCTTGGCTTGTAGCCCTTGTAAGCACAGCCAGCCATGGGACTCAGTTGCTTTATGTGCTATGGAGAGATAAATTATAACCTCTTTGCAAAAAATAGAAATACGAGAGGAATGATTCCCATTCATTTAAAGCCACTCCTGTTGATATTATTGTTATGTCTGTATAATGTTTTGACAATCTTAGACAGATTTTGAAAAATCCAGTAAGTAGATCTCCAAAAAGATGTAGCCATGAATAGGCACAACTGCACAAAATGAGCCATTTCATGCAAGGGGCTCACTTGCCAGACGAGCTACACAAAACCAAAAAGCCACTGGTGGTTCCATAGAAGATTTACAGCTGTATGCAGCCAAGATATGTTTTTAAAAACTCAGACAATATAATTTTACAAAATACCACAAAACTGACTGTGGAACAAAATTCAGATATGCTACAAGCAGCAGCAATTATCACGACCTCAGTCAGTCATGTTACCATCCAACCAGCACTGGCCACTACCTTCACAATTTTTTGCTGTACTTACAAGCACTGGAGATAAAGATTTGAAAATTCAGATTGAAAATGAAGAGATCTGAGCATTTGTTCCTTCTCTAGTCCATATTTACTCAAGAGCAACTGAGGTTCTCACGTCAAGCTTTCCCTCAGCCAGGCAGCTCCTACGCAGCCCCAGTTAAGAGCTTTCCTGTCGGGCTGCTCATTAAGAGCCTTTTGCAGTGTCCGACAGCATCTTCTGCTGCTCCCAAATGCCCAGAAACAAGCTGTAATACTCTGATCATCCATTTTCTTGAGTGCCAATTATGCATCAACACAGCAACATTTTGTGATATTCTAGGAGAAGTTTTATGATTCTAGCTGGAGACTACCCCAAGCTGGAGAGAGGGTTTCATGACCCAACCTAGTTTGGGAAATTGTTTCTTCTCCCTTCTCATATCTCTGCATGGTGATATTTCCCAGGGCTCAGACTACTACATGTAAAGGTATTCCATAATTAATAATTAACACTAGACAGTGTGTTCCTCATCCTAGAGCTGGCACTGTTTGCCTCTTGGTCGTTAAGATATCTCGTCACTAAAAGCTCTCTGTAAGAACAGTCTGGAGCCGCCTCATTCACCAGCTTTGGATGCAAAGGCCACTGAATGTGTTTAGTTTCAGCACCACATGGTTAAATCGGCCAAAACCCTGTCTGGATTCCCCGTGTGAAAGATGGGCTTTCTCCGAAGATGAGTTAGTGGGATAGCTGAATATTGTGTTAAAATTGGGACAGGATTATAAGATTTAATCATCATTTCCAATGTAAAACCAATGAGTGTAAGAGTTTAGGGATCTTGTAATAACACTGGGGCTCTGGTTCCCCAGTTCATTCCAAACCTTGATCTGCTTCTTCTTCCTTTCTTGTTATTCACCCTGGTGTTGGATTCATTAATGACTGCGCTATGAGGGAGAATTTGATTGAAATGCAAAACGAAGTGACATCTTTATCAGTACTGTCAACAGGCAGACTCACCTGGAAGGGATATTTATACTGACAGGGAATGATAATGTCACTCTTCACAATCTCCACACATTTAATCCTGGAAAGTTCCACAGAACCTTTCAAAGTCCTTTTTTTCTAAAAGACAAAGAAAAGCACTTGGTTAATGCTACTGATTGTGGATTAAGTGAATAATTAGACAAGACTGTCGTATCCACAGGGGATTTAATATTAATGGAGCAGAAGCAAATTAACTGATTATGTAAGACATTTGAAAGTATAAAGACTCTTTCTCATATGTGTCACCTCTATATGAATTACACATGGAAATACATGTATGTACATACTGATGTTACAGCTCAGCACATGGATTCGTAGAGAATCAGTCAAAACCTCTGGCTGAAATACAGGTTTTCATTTTTTCTTCTGAAAATTGAAATGTTTTAAATAAACAGTAATATTTTCATTAAATGTCCAGTTTACTAACACTCTTGATTTATACTGAAAAGCTATAAAGCAATAAAAATTTTATTAAAATAAATATTTGGGTCCTGTGTATTTCAAAGCTATACACTTTATCTAAAACGTAACATTTTTACTGCATCTATTTTCAAAGAAACAAAACACTTCTCTGTTTTTGTTCTGGCTGAGTTTTTTAGCTAAGAAAAAATAACAGGAAATTTTGAAATAAATAATATCCTCAGAAACCTGCCGACAAAACCATTTCTCTGGCAGCCTCTGCTGCGTTATTATTATTCATAATATACCAGATACCTAGATAACAATATGGGCAGTTAGGAAAGACTAAGAAAAGAACAGACATCCGAGTACCCGAGCTACCTCAGCATATCCTATTTCTGACTACCTCCTCGGCGACTCGCTCTCAGCTTTTGCAAGAGCGGGGCAAGGCAGAGGCCGGCCCGGGGCAGGAGGGAGCTGAGCTTAGGCTGCAGATGTGGGGCACGCTTCTGAAGGATCCACTACAAACGTGTTTGCTCTTCGGAGGCAAACTAGTTTAGTTTCCTGTTTTGATTCGTTTTCAGTAGGGATTGAACACGAGCTGTCTCCAAGCTCAGCTTTGCAAGAGCCTGACGGAAATCGGTGAGATTTAAGAACCCCAAAAAACACTGCAGAAACTTCTTTTTCTCAGACATGGGCAACTGTCAATGGGAAAGAACATGAACTTCAGTGACTGCATTGTTCCTATTACAAGTTATCACTCAGAGGCACAGCAAGACTTCAGGAACCTTCTTGCCCTCCCTTGGACCCCCAATCCAGCCCTTGGTGTCCTTCACCCTCAGCTCCATCTTGCCCCTTGCCTCTCACATCACCAGGACCTGGCAGCTCTGCCCCACTGGCAGCGGTTGTCCCCACCGCTGTGCCGAACCCTCACCACTGCTCTGTTGCTACCTTTCATTGTTAAATTTAGCCTAAAGCAGAGAAGCAGCTGACACCACTGGAGATGAGGTGAGGTTCGCCACAGTGTGCTGTCAAACAGCCTCAGCTCAGAGAGGCTTCAAGGCTCCTCAGACCTCCTTCTTGCACAGTGGCTATTTTGCCTTGGTATACACGGACCTGAAGAAAGAGGGGGGCGTTATTACAGTGGTCTCAAATGACTCTTTTTTTGGTGTATTTGGGTTTTGTACTTGTATTTTCTTGCATTTTACCCAGTGCCAGGACTGTCTCCTGTAGACAACATCTGCCTATGTAGCTCTATGGGGTGGAGTGGGATTTTTTCCCATCAATACACCCAAGGCCATAAAGCATCCCTAAGTGTAAATACCAATTAACTATTAAGAGTACTGCCAAGTGTTAGAAAGCCTTACTGCACCCTATTTTCACCATCTGTTTTCTTTCATTCTTGTCTATTCACCTCCTTCTTCTATAGCTGGCTTCCCCTGTCTCCTCTCCCCAACCTCCTCTATCATTTGTTCTGCCCGTGGAAATTCTACCCTTTTGATGAGACACAAAGACATTTATTTCCTATAAAAACCTTCAATTTTGATGACATTGAACCCTCCTTCATCTTATTCCTTTGAAGTCCCAGGGCTTAACCGCATACACTCCTCCTCTGCGGCTTTAGGAAGCAATCCTGTGCCAGTTCCATGCTCTGCTCTTTCCCTGCAGACTGTTTTTTGTTGGTATCTTTCTGGACTCTCTTGAAAGACAGGGTCCAGCCTTCTCAAGGAGCTTTGTGCAGTCATCCTGCAGCTCTCATCAACTACTGTGCTCCTTTTAAGCACGTAATTCAGCAACAGAAGCTCCTCATAATTGCATGTTACAGTGCAACACCAGGGTGCACCTCACAGCCAGGTCATTTCTCGGCAGAACCTCCGCAGATGCGATGTTGCTGATAGAAAGAAATTACTGCCATGGAGCAGCACAAACAACTGGAATTACCACTCACAAACCAGGCATTACCCAGAAACTGACTTGGAAACTAAAGTTACCCCTGCTTTTGTGATGCTTGACTGCACTTTAATCCAACAAAAGCAACTGGGCCATTTGGAAGGGAGTGGAGAGGAAAAGCCTCTTGAAAATGGCCTCCAAAAAAAACCTCAAAGACTTGTTCCTAAAAGGGAAAGACAAAACATGCTGACAGATCTCTATTTGTTGTTTCCAGTCTGCCCGGAGTATAATTAAGTAGATGTTTTAGCTGGTTTGTCAGGAAAAACATCAGTGGTCTTACTGTGCAATGTGTGTGGAAAGATAACCAAGGCGTGCTGCTGTCCCAGCTGTAGGAGTGTGCCGCAGATCAGACCATCCTGTTTTATTTCTTTTGGTTTGTTATTTGCAATATGGCAATTGCAGAAGGAGAGCCAGCAGCTCTGAGCAGAGCCAGGTGCACCACAAGCCCAATGCATGACCATCTTCATCTTTGGTATTTCACCTCCTCTTGCCACACACCTCCAGCAGCACTTTCATTGATTAGTCCTTCAGTTTGTGTCTGCTGCATGAGCTGGATGACCACAATGATCCTTATTTGCCTTAGATACTAGGACAATTGACTCTGGGACCACTGGCATAGCCCTGCCCTGCAGCACAAGAAGGCATCTCGGGGTGCTTGCTCGGGGAATGAGCCTCCTGGCATCTATCACACGCTAAGACTACACAACCACCAACACTGCTGCTCACCCACACCATGGCAGCTTGGCTACCCAAGAAAAAGAATCACCTTTCACCAGCTCACATTCTAGGGCAGGGGAAGGAGCAGGGATGTGGAGCCCATGGTGGGAGGTTCAGAGAGCCGTCAGCAGCCGCTGCAGGTCACAGAAGTCTGCGCTGTGAGCACACCTCATGACTGTGGCTCTGCACCCTCAGGCTTCACAAACGTCTAAGATCTTGTAAGATACGGGGCTGTGCAGTTTGAGCAATTTGCTACTTTCTGGCTAATGCTTTGCTGTTACTGTTTGCGAAGCCCATTCATCAGCTGCGCTGCACCGAGTGCTTAGGCTGAAGGTCCCTCAGGGGATGCTTAAAGGTTTTGTGAACCCCCCTGTATTTACCAAAGGGCCCTGTCAGAAAAGATGGCCACTAGCACTGGAAGAAAAGCAGGTGCCCTGGGGTAGTGCTTGAATGCAGGTAGAAATTCATATATGCCTTTTTAGTAGTTTTTTTGTCATGAAAATCAATTCCCCATCTAAAATTTGGAAATACTGTGCTCAACTTCCATCTGTGTTGCTGTCCTTTGGCTGTAATTCTATTTAGAAAAGCGGATTTACTGAACTTAAGTGCTGTGAATTCAACCTGGGACCTTCACGCTTCTTTCCCCTTCATGCATGTTATCTTGTCATGGAGATTATGGCATCTAAGTTGTACTGTCAACCATGCCTGTGCAACCCTGCTGCTTTGAAGACCAGAAACACCTCCTCTGTTGATACACAGGCAGCAACAGCACACCAGAAAAAAAAAAAAAAGAAAAGAAAGAAAAGCAGAAATCCTTTCCACTCAGCTGATTAGGGCAAAGAATGAACAGCAGTAAAAACAGATATAGCTCTTGTGTTCCCAGACCCCCCAGCTATGAAAAGCAAAGGGACACGGTCACAGCTGGGAAGCAGCGTGGGCTGTTCCTGGCTCAGCACACGTTCTTGGGTAGCACCTGAGAGCAATAAGCTCAGGCTGACAAAAAATGGGAAAACCCCAACAAATCCTACTATGAAAATACCTGTTTTCAGAATAGTTCAGGCTGATTTCAAAATGATTGAAAAAAATTATTTGAAGAGTCTCTCATAGAAATGTCTCTGAGTTAAAAAAGGCTAAAAAAAGTCTAAATTTGTTCGGTTGGATTCTTCAAAATATTCCCTATCAGCTTCCAGAAAAAAACATTTGAGGCTATTTTTGTAGTTTTACTCTAAGCTGCAGGTACAAACCACTCCTGGAGACTGGCCATTTGGCTCATGTTGCTCTGGTGTGATCATAGGTTACACTTTTGCACTCTCATGTGCCTAAATTAAGCTCTAGGAATAATGTAGAAACATATATTCGTTGCTCTGATTTCTCTTCGCGTAACTCCATAAAAAGTATTTACATGGTCATACAGCGATAAAGCTTTACTTGAGCTATTAAAATGTCATTTTATGGATGACGTGAGTATATGCCTTCAAGGGAAGAGGCACCATTATGGGTCGAACCACTGGTAGGAAATAAATCGGTCAACGAACAGACCACTGCAACGGACCCGCCTTTGCCGACAGATTAATATCAATGTGAAGCAGACCCATTGTGCAAGGTACAACACCTTCCAACAGCAGAGAGCCAACTGGCTTGGTGATCTTCATCTTTTTTAATTAGTGACATGTCGCTGCCTTTCACATATCATTTTCTTTAGGTCTTACTGGGTTTCCAAAGTAATTTCTTGATTTGCTGAGCTGACCAAATTCTGCTTATGCCTTCGGTCTTGCAGAGTCTCCAGTTTCTTTGCTATTTAGATTATGGGTCTCTCACAGTCATGTACTGGTGCTGAGATAGCAATTAAGAACACAGAAAACAGTAACTACGAGCTTGTCAAATATCACTGGAACAAGATGGACTTATTTTTAATGATAATTCTCCTGCTACGCTGTTTTTCCACTGATCGGAAGACTCGAGCATGAACTTGAACCTCCTTGAGCACTGTGTTGATAAAATTATTTCCTATCCCTTACCATATCCCTTATTTATAAATTGTGGTATGTGCTGGTTTTATCGTTAATAGTTAGGATATTAAGAACTGCAGATTGATGGAAACTTTGCCTGAACCCTAGGGTCATTCAGTATTTCAGGAACTGTCTCTCTTCTTAGGAACACTGGTAATTTGAAGTTTTATGGGAAATAAAACAATTTAAACAATTTAAAAATGCATTTTGAAGCCTAAATTGAACTATTTGAATTTTAAAATTAAGTTTTAAGGGATTTTGCATTTCCTGCCAGTACTAAGTGCTCCAAATGAAAACTGGAAAGAGGTGATAATTGATAATACCGGGATTTTCAGTAGAGCTCTGACTGTTGTGTTGTGCTTTAATATTTCCAGTATACCCCATTATATTTGCTATTTAAGTCCCCAAATGTAGTTGCTTGGTTCACATGTCTTTCATGACTATTTTGTCCTCCTTCCTGAATTAAAAAAAAAAAAAGTTTACTGATAATTTTTCACATACGAAGAACATGAAGGTGCATTAGTGCTGGGCATACTCTGGATGCAGAGTGCATTGAATTGTGTTGAATGACAAAATTAGTTGCAATCAGTGCCTACGCTGCCTCCGCTCATCGAAGCAGCAGAGATGGAGAAACACACCCAGGGGCCTGGGGAGGCAGCTGGAGGGCTGTGCCTGCAGACACTAACTTCTTCTCCCATGTTTCCAAGGACCTGCAAAGATCTCCTTGGTCGCACCCTCGTCTGGAGCACAGGACACAGGAATAGACCTTGGATCACATCATGTTCCTCCATGAGAAATTAAATATTTGATCTGCCTGCGAGACGATCACGGTGCTGCTTAACAGCGGTGCTGCCTGCTGTCCGCACACGCCGTTTGCTCACTGTGCAGTGTCACTCCCCAAAACTAATTTCAGCATCAAATCTTGTTTACTGAGGCCAATACTGTTTGTGGCCAAAGCCTGTTCCATGCAATCTCAGTTTGTTATCAATTTGCTCAGTTAAATGCTCACTTTAACTGGGGAATATTTGCTACAGCAGAATTACTGCTACTATCCTTAACAAGTCCTATAGGCCAGATTCAGTGTTTCATCTCCACCAAGATAATTTAAAAACAGAGAAATCTAATTTTTATTATTTTTTTTCAAAAAGGCCAGAGAAGTCAATAGGGCTACACTGCAGACCTGGACCTCAGACACCACACACTCAGCCTAGAGTCGGCCAGTTCACTGTTCACTCCTCCTGGCTTGCTAAGGCGTCTAATTTTCAGAATTACATGAGCTGAAAACAGAAGTCATGCAGGGGAAAACTGAAACCAGAGCCTTTCTGCAAGGTTTCCATAGTACAAAGTGTAGATTTTCGTAGGCTGTGTGTGTTTAACATTCAAGTGAAGAGATCTGGTGGAGGAGTGTATTTGGCCATGAAAGTGTATTTCTCTTGGCCCATCACAGGGCTTAACACATCTGCAATAGCCCAGTATTTTCACTGAACATCTATTTTAACATCCGACAACGTCATTTCCAATGTTTACACTGTCTGAAGTCCCTTCTGACATGACTGTCAAGGTGCACATCCCTACTATCGGCACAAGTGGTTGGACAAGAAAGTCAACGTCACCATCAAGAAACAGAAGTATAAAAGGAAGATTCTTGGCTTTCAAGTGAGCTTTCTAATATGATGGAAATAAGTGTTTTATGTTACATGAAAGCAGATGGAACAACTAATGAATGCTATATTAGTTTCTTCAAAACTCTTCTTGTCTCTAGCGAAGACTGGGAAGAGTGGATTGCAGTGAATGAAGGATTCATAGAATCATAGAATCATAGAATCATAGAATGTCAGGGATTGGAAGGGACCTCGAAAGATCATCAAGTCCAATCCCCCTGCCAGAGCAGGAACGCCTAGATTATGCCACACAGGAACGTGTCCAGGCAGGTCTTGAATGTCTCCAGAGAAGGAGACTCCACAGCCTCTCTGGGCAGCCTGTTCCAGTGTTCCGTCACTCAACGAAAGCTAAAACAAATCAACTAAATTACATCACGCTAAAACAAATCAACTAAATTACATCACTTTTTCGTTAAAAAAGTATAAGCTTTAAGGACAAAAGAATTAGTCAGAAAGGATGAAAGAGTATAAAGCAACAGGCAGTTATTGCAACAGTACCAGTTACAATGTTAATTGCAATATAAAACAAAGGCAGGTTTGTCCCATGTCTCCATCTTACTTCAGGTTGTATCGATTTTGTTACATAAAAATTCATTGAAACGGGTGTGGTGCAGGCAGATGCCAAGCCTGACTTCTTTGTCGGTGATATGTGTATTATTAATAAATTAGTTGGAGATATGCATCCGAAGGCAGATGGTATTGCAAATTCTGGCAAGCAAAAAACTCCCTTGTTAATAAATAAATAAATGACAAGTTATGAAGAACGATGGATCTACTCAGATATGCATTTATTTGGAATGTAGTCTTTAAAACTATAATTAAATTCACTTTAGATGACGCTTATAGCTTCATGACTGTTAAGGTACTGAGAATACACACGGCAATGAGAAATGGTATGAACGGTCACTGTCATTAACAAGAACACCAAAACAGAGATCTTCAGAAGAAAAGTCTTAGTCTATTTACATTAGAGTCTTGGGAAAAATAACAAGTGTTTCCAAGGCAGGATGGACAAGTCGGATTCTGTGTGGAATAATCAAGATAAAATGGACTGCTGGGCCGAGGGACAAAGCGCTGCTTTTGCTACCGGGCTGTTCCAAGTAACCCAACGTGAGATATTGCAAGGGAAGCAGCTGAAGCACTTTTTAGGATGCTGATAAAAGACTTTTCAACCAAGTTCATTCCTTTGTTCTCCTGGAACAAGAGACGGAAAGCAAATTTCAAGATGCACTAAAGTGCCATCTTTGTATCTGAATGTCAAAGGTCTGAATGAAAGAGCCCAGGACAAGGCTGACTCATGCTAGGTGACCTCTTGAGCACCTGGCCAGTGTAGGAAGAACAGTGGTAATGGAAATGAAAAGGGAATTCGATCCTTTTCTGTGTGTGCCTTTCATCGCTGCCTTTAAAAGCTGGACTAGTAATAACCTATGAGTGCATGAAGATAGAAAATTTGAAAACAGTCATGTGCCTGAACTTCTCAGGTGTTAGATGCAATTTTCCCAGCCCTGAAATACTTCTCAGAATGCCTGCATAGGACAAGATGTCTATTTCTGAAGAGGGAAAACTGTGGCGTAGGGACATGGAGCACTTCTCTGTAGCTGCTACGAAGAGACCCAAGCACTCTGCGCAGGTCTGAGCCACGCCAAGATGAACAGCTCTGATGCAGAGATCACATAATGGTAATGGTACCACGTTAGTGTGGTACCAGCCCAGAAGACAGACACTTTTAGACTACAGCCAGCTTGAAATACAAGGAGAGATGCTTGTTTCTGCCTGTCTCCATCCAGGAAGGAATGTGACATGCTGGAGACAATGCGAGAACCTCTACTTAGTATTTGAAATACTAAACTACCTCTCTTCACTCTTCTGAAGGATTTATCAAACACCATAAGCTGTTAGGTGAATGGAGTGTAGATAAGTGATTTTGCTAAATAAAGATATACAAAACTCTGTCCTAGGCACCTCTCAAGAGGCGTTCACTTGTCTGCTGCTTCTACAATACTGCAAGTGTATTGGCACCCGGAGAGTATCACATAGTGTCTGCATTATCAGTTATTCTGGTAAGGATCAAACTCACTGAAATAGTTAAAACAATTATTCCCATGTGCTCATTTACTCAGATGTAGAGTAGCTATAAAATCAGACCCTGGAAGTGAAGAATTTTTGCCTGTGGAATTGATTTGCATGTTATAATAAAGGCACTTCTGATGTATTTTAGTAGAGACGGGGGCTGAATGCATGTGCCTGTTACCAGAGCTTTGCTTTATGTTAAGACAGCCCCGCATTGTGCACTGCATAATGAATTCCGGAAAATACAGCTTCTTATTGTTGTCAGTTATTGGGGGCTCATTCTCCTGATGAGATATGTAAATATCTTTCATTAACATTAATGGCGATTGTGTGCTTGGCCCCTGAGGAGAACAGTGCTTTCTGTCTAGCTGTGGCCGTTACAACGAAAATCCTGTTACAGTTATTGCAAAAATTTGCCTGTATGCTGTGTGTTGTCTGGACAGCCTTTGGTATCATTTACAGGATCATCCCTGTATCCCTTTGACCTGTTTATTTCCTTGCTACTACAATAAACATTTAGACATCTTTTTACACCCACGGTATCAAAATGCAGAGAAAGGGACTGAGTGCTAAACCCTGTTAAATACAGGCAAAACACACAAGTTTGGGCTTATTGCATAAGTGTATGTTTTACTTTAAGCCACCCAGCTGAAATCAGTGGGACTTCTCAAATCATTAAGCAATTCGCTAATGGGTTTACGTGGCTTTGTGCACGGGTTGTTGTTACTGCCTGACTGGGGTCTGGAGAGGTAGATGCTGTGCAGTGTTGAACTCCGAGTACAGTAAACCACTGGACAGGTTGGTAAGTGGTTCTTAAAGAAACTCGTTGAAACCTCCTATAGCAAACATCCACTGAGATTTCCCCTGAAAAATATACAATTTAAAAGCCAAGATAGTTGCTGGCCCCATCTGACCGGTGCAGTCCTCGTGCCTGCGGATACTCCCCATCCCTGCAGCCAGCTGGCAGAGAGCAGCCGTGTGTCACCGCCACTTTGCCCTAAACCTCCAAAGCAGGCAGTGGTGACAGCCTGTGCTAACCCCTGCCAGCCCCATAGATTACCCAAGAGTCCCCGCGGAGCAGAGCTAAGCCTGTGCTAGAGAATGAGCACCACAGACCATCGATTTCAACGCCTGCGCACGCTTCCCAACCCTGGGTGGCCCATGCAGATGGGCACAGCCCACGTGTCAGCCAGGTACCGTAATTTTCCCTTCACTGGCTGTGACCTCAGTTCCTGGGGGTTCACTCTGTTCCCAGCACAGAAAAGATGGTGCTTGCACAGGCTGCCCTGAGCTTTCCTCTCCAGATCAGTGATGACCTGACCATGTCGAGGTCTTCACCAGGATGGTTTAATTTTGGGGAAGATTACTGCAGAGGCTGAGGATAAGCTCAGGAAGCGTTTCATAGAACAAACTCTTTTCTCCTCATTTTGTACAAAGTTCTTCAAGTCATGTAACAACTTGGTTTTGACAGTTTGTATCAGGCAAAAAAAAATCGGCGTTTCGTGGAAGATCAGCCTTGTAGTTACAGACATATCCCCTGTTCATCAAATGCATGTGAGGACCTAAAGTGAGATGTGTGTTTATACATATATAATGCATGCACGTTTATAATAGCTAATACATGACATAAAGTAGACAATATACCAACCTCTCATCTGGACTAATTGACCTTTGGAAGGCTATGGGATAAAATTTCCAAAGACATTCACACAGTATTTGAAGTCTATGCCCCACTGAAAGTCACCGAGTCAGATTTTCCAAGTGTCTAAATATGACAACAGACACCTACCGCAATTCCGCAAAAGTATCCAGGCAAAGTGCGTGTTGCATTCATCTCAAGTCCACCAGGACTCAGAAGACACCAAAGAAAACTAGCAGTAAAAGTTTCTCTAAACAGCAGAATCACATAGATGTTTTTAAAAAATTTACAGTAATAATGAAGAATAATTAAGTGGAATAGTTATAAAGGAAATTAAATCTTAAACTAATGGTATTTGAAAATTTGTTGGGATAGCAGTTGAAAAGACTCTCAACCCAAATATAGGTGCATATGCAGCAATAAATATTCTCCAATTTAAATATGGAGGTAAGAAAAACACACACTATAAAATAAAAGCAAGAAAAACATTTTGCTGGGCATATTTGAAAGAAATAGTTTGCAAACTGTTAACCCTTAAAGGCGGTTCCAACCTCAACTGTGTTATGACACAATACAGAGGCATGTCATACTTTGCTTTTATTTTGGGGTTCATTTTTAACTTAATTTTCTGCAACTGAGCAAGATCAGATGGTCTGAAGTTGTCAATGCCAGAGATCAAGGCAGCGTGATCCCCAGTGCTGGTCTGCATGCAGTAATGGTGCCTAAACATAATGGATTAACAGCATGTTCAGTGACTGTTGGAAAACCAGCAATATTATTTACAATCGTAATGAGGCTCAGCAAACATCCAGCCAAATAGAAGATGGAAATAATTCACACTTCACTAGCACACTTAGCATAATGGGGCGTGCAGATTGTCTTCTGTCATATTTAGCAAATCTGGAAAATGCAAGCTTGTGGAAACAATGCCTAGTCTGAGCACGGATCCCGTCATCACATCCTTTCTGAAGCTCACTCTGAAGATTAGACTGCCAGCCACAACCTCACACAGTTCCTTACACACAGCAGTTATAACAGCCCGAGCTAAACTCCTACAAAAAAACTAGAGCCTTTCCACAAGATAGAAACGTAGTCTTATTCCTCCACGGGCACCAAACACCCACTGATCTGAAGCTCTAAACAACCCATTTGACCACTTTGCAGCTTTCAGTGAATGGTACTGGGGCAAGGACCAGAAAAGTTAAGTTAAAATTCAGCAAAGAGCATCCTTCCCTCCATTATCATCCTTCCTTTCCTTTACCAAATTTCATCCTTCCCTCCGTTACTGTATTATGAGAGAGAAAATGGCTGACATACCCCGTGGCGATGCTCATAGTAAGCCAGCTTGGATTTGGTTAAGACAAAGAAGCGCACTTTGAAGTTGGAGGGTGAAGTCCTTCTCTTCTGCTGCGATTTTTTGATCAGCAGTTCTTCCAGGAGCACACAGTTATTCATGGCTGAGCCAAGAACAGGCCGCTCCCAGGACATGGGATGCCTGTCCTGCGCGTTGAGCGCCTGTCCAAGAAAGAGCCCTAAGAAGGAAGACAGTTAATTTACAAAAAAAAAAAAAAAAAAAGGTTGCTCAAAAGGCAGCGTAGGTGCTTTGGGCTTTATCTTCCCATCTACAGCAAAGCTTCCTTTCTGTCAAACCATAACCACATCCTCTCTGAAGTCATAAAATGAACAGCACATGTTGAAATAAACGCTAAGGTAAATGTTGTGGAAAAAAATAACACTTGAGGGACATTCAGTAGATGTAAGTCAATGATTAAGGATTAATTAGAGGGGCGTGGCATGATTAAGCATCTGTCTCCTACTCGCCCATCTAGTAAATACAGCTACAAACACACGCACTGAACATGCATGCATAGGAAGAGTGTCTCTTCTGCCCTCTTAGAAGTAGGTCACGCATCCACATTTCTTTTTCAAGGAATGCCGCCCTCCTATTTAGAGTATTTAACAGTTGTTAGTCTCCAAGATTTCATACAACTTATTCTGAGGAAATTTCCCACATAACATAGAAGTTCCTATTATGAAAGCAAAGACAATTATATCAGTGTAATTTGTCTAAGGAATGATTAATATTTGTAGTTGATAGATTTTTAAACCAAAACCAAACGCTTACAATAACTGATAACTAATTAATTATCATTGGTTACTACTTAATGATCACTGACTGCTTCAGGTGCAGTCTGCGGCTGGATGTCTGGGAGGCACAGGCACAACGTGCCCTCTGCAGATGCAATCAAGGCCAGTGTAACCAGCAGTGAAGCGAGCACGAACATCACACCAAGCACAATTCATTTCCTCAGGACTTCAGGGCACCATTTGGGGCAGGATAAATATAAAATGAAAAAAGAAAAAAAATAAATAACCTGTACCTAACGCACTCAGTACGACTACACTGTTACATTTTAAAACAAGTGCAATTTATTTTTCTCTGCTTTTCCATTTTTAATATTTCTTTTTTATCAGTCACATATAATTGTATTGCTGATGCTATTGAGGATTGGAGAGATGGAGTCTGATGGGGGAAACTGCAAGATAAGTATTTTCATTAATTAAGAATTTCCCAAAATTATTTCAGTCTAAATTATTTACCAGTGCTGACTTTTGACTTTAGTTCAATGTACCATTAGGGCATAAGGAGATAGCTCCCTATCGTTGATATATTTTTAGAGTTGTTTTCAAGCCTCCAAAAAGATACTTCATTATTTTTAATTCAGTTCATGAGGAAAAAAATAGCTGAACAAATATCATAATTGCAAACTCTGTTTAAATGAAGACTGGGGTTTTATAGGGAAGTTTGTAGACAGACTTGGGAACCATATTTCTCAACAGATTGTATTGGTTATCTCTCCCAAAAAAAAAGAGATGACATATCCCTTCCTTGCTGTTTTACGTTATATTGTTTAGGCAGCATGTTCCAGGGATCATCAAATGTTCCTTACCAGTTTTGTTCAATGCTAATTAAGAACCTGCATTTGCCATAAAAATACAATTTAAAGAGAGCATTTGACATATAGATCTGCACGAGAATTTGCTAAAAGAAATATCAGGGAACAGAAATAGGGACGAACAGAAGCTGTTACGCAGTTGATCCATCCATCCATCCATCCATCCATCCATCCATCCATCCATCCATCCATCCCTTCCTCCCTCCCTCCCTCCCTCCCTCCCTGTGTGGTGGTCTAGCCAAAGACAAGTTGCAGCATATATTGAAATATTTGTCATGTGCAAGTCTAGCAAAACTGTTTCGTTTCTTGGCAGAGTGACTGAGTTCCACAGAACACAGGAAAGATGACACAAGTCTGTGATCTCCTGAAAAATTGTGACTGCTGCCAAGGGGGATTTCGTATCTATTTGTAGACTAGGATCAATACTTGGGCCAAGTTTCCCAATTCTTCTACAAAGCAGTTTGTCTTGTGAAAATGCACATATGTAAAAAACGCAGAGCCTGCTGTGAATTCTTCTAAAATTGTGCTCTCTATAAACAGCAGATATTCAGGAACTTCCAGACCTTGTTCAGGTGCTTGCACCCCTAAAATATAGGACCGCTTCTGTGTGCATGTAATTTCCCTCATGCTTGAGAATTTGCTCGTTTAAATTATGCTCAGAGATCCTCTCTTGTGATCAATAAACCAAACCATGGGACAGTAGAGTGCCCTGACAAACTGGATGGACTTCCCTCTGCTAGCAACAGTGAATCCCCCCCCAAAAGCCCACTGGTCCTAATGGTGTTTTGCTTGATTTGTGTCAGTACAGATGAATTTACAACCACAGTTTGCAAAGTCATTGCATTTTTAGCTAGGAACACTTAGGACTATCTTATTCTTTCCAGCTTCTTCTGCCCTGGTCTGAGAGCCCCTGGGCAGAAGTTCTGTGGGGCTCCTGGCCCAGGGGCCAATCACAGTGGGGCAGAGGGACAGCTGTGCCAATGGGGAGGAGAGGGTGGGTCAGGTGACCCAAATGGACCAATCACAGTATTCCTGCCCATGGTGCTCACTATAAAAGGGCCCCTGAGACAATTCCTCAGGCTTTTAGTGCCTCTTGGGTTGGAAGGATTGCCCTTGGTTCTTCATCATCTCTTCCAGCACTGCTGGTGTTCCCACCTCCTGTTTTCACACCGTTTGTTGGGACAGATTGTCTTGCCTCTGTGTCCCCAGACGGGAGCAGCACAGCTCCCTGTCTGGGTTTTTTGGACTGTTGTCCGGACTTTGGGCTTGGGCACTTTTGTCTGCTGCTGAGTCCAGTCTGGGACTTTTCTGCTCAGGGTGTTGTCATCCGGAGGGTGTGGGTTCTGCATTAACGTATTCTCTTGTATCTTCGAATACATTTTTGTACTTGTATAATGTCTGTAGCTAGTTTAACATCCTCATTGTTACTGTTAGTATTATTTTTCTTTTTAATTCAATTGGTTCAAGTTTCTTTTCAATTTCAAAGTCTTTCTCCCTGGTTCCCCTGTTAATCTCCCCTGAGAGGGTGCTGGAGGGATCACGGAGAGCATCTGTTGAAGTTTAGTGGCCAGCGCAGCCTTAAAATTTGACATTTTCTTTGTGCTAACTGTAGTGTGTTAAGGCCTTTCTGAAGAGTCTTTGTAGCTTGGGCCGGAGTGCGTTGCAGACTGTTGGCAGAAATGTACATGTTCTCAGAAAATTCAATATAAATGCAAGAATGTGACATTGCAGCTGTGCAGAAGAGGCAAAGCATACAGGACAGCAAAGAGATGAGACACCATACACGTAGACCTCTGAGGGCAGCAATGCTGTGGGAGATGAGAGGATGTGGGGGGAGAAGAGATTCAGCAAGTGTGGTAAGTAGTTGGGGGAGAGCTAAGAAATTCTTTGAATGTAGTGACTGGCAGCTTGATTTTGACATGAGATAAGTTAGCAGAGGGGCATGAAGAGGGGAGCGATTTGATCAGATGTTCAGATAGGGGGCTTGGCAACGGCACTTAATTTGGTGTAAACATGGCACGGTGCTATGTGTTGTAGGAAGTCTGATGGGAAGATCCTGCGAGGGTCAAGGCAAGTGACAAACAAGCAAATAAGATTTGGCTCTGCACGTGAGAAAACTGGACAGGCGGAGCTGCTGTGGAAGCGAAGGTACGGATTTGATATAACACATGTAGAAAGACACAGTTCTAAGAAAATAGTAACAGATTTTGGCATGGAGTGAAAGAGAATCTGATAGTTATGTTAGTAACTAGCAGGGCTGAGCAGATGAGATCAGCCGTTTGGAGCTTTTCATGGTGATATCAAATTGGTGATAGGCCAGCCAAGATATTAGACAGGAAAAAAAGTTAGTACGACTGTAAGGAACACGGTCAGAGTTATGACTGTAAGTCAACACAGCCAGATTTGGGTGGCATTGATAGAAACACAGGAGCTGATTTCAGTGGGAGCTGCTAACTATTTCAGTTTTACTGTGTTGTTATTGACTGATAACAATCGAAATAGAAAGGAAGATAGGGACTGACATATTTTTGTATCCACTCTTGTCACAGATATAAGCCTTTCGTATTCCTTTTTCACTTTAATCCCAAACGCCATGTTTAGCAAACATGCAAATACTTGAGTGTAACAAGCCAAAACCAGAATATGGGTTCTCTAAGTCTAACGAGAGTATAGCCAGGTTGACATGTCTACACAAAAACATAATGTCTAAGAATTACATTTATGTTTAATTACATGTTTATGAGAGTAACCTTCTTATATGTATTTGAATTTTATTTCAAGACCATGATTTCTTGTCCGATTTAAAATAAAATTCTTTGCTGCTTTCAAGACATGGACTGTAGACATGAATCATATGTCTACCTGGGTGGCTAGCGGATTATAAACCTTGTAAGCAAAACCTCAGTCATTTTAAGGGCTTCAGGATCCCTCTACTGTAGAGCAGGAGATTATATATATGTATAGTTAACTAGAAATACACCACTTGTCCAGGATCAAGTATGCTGCAAAGCTGGAAGATGTGAGGACAAATCTGTAGAACTCTACGTACAGACTACCCAGCCTTTCTGAAAGGGCTCCTTGGATGAGCTGGAATATCCCACTAACAGGGGGATCTCATTCCTGGAACCTGACCTTGTGTGATGGTGCAGTGATACACTGAACATATGAGCATACTCCTTCTGTTCAAGGCTTTTGGCATCGCTATGTATTGCATAGTACAGACATTCTGTATCCTTAAGAGAAATGCATTAAATATAACTGTCCTAAGTATCTTAACCACTATAAGGCTGTTCCCTAAGACAGGGAGACAGTGTCTGATGAAATTTTTTTTAGTTATCCTACAACTTATCTGCTTAAGTGTTTTTGAAAATCCTGCTGCGGTTTATCCTTTGACACTTTATCTATATGCAGGAAATATTTTGAATGTTTCAGATTTAAGTTTGACCTTCGGTGTCCACTAAATACTCTTCCATGTTGGGCAAGTTGAGGTTACAGATGAAATTATTCTTATCAGCTGTAGTCTCAGTGGACTTTTTTCTTTACTTCTTTTCATCACCTTTGTTCTTCCCTTGCTGCATCCTGCCAACTCCTCTATTTGTACTCTCAAAAGTGTTATTTTAGGCATTGGATTTTTTCGTAGGGGATTTACCCAGATTATGCAGTTCATGCTTTTATTACTGCAGACTGTGGAAATCTCCCCACCCGCGCATCCTGTTCTGATACCAATACTTATGTCCTGAAGGTGGCAGAGAAATTTATGAAGTTAAATCCACGTAGTTTTTGGTTTTGTTAAAAAAAAAAACCAAACTGGAAGGCTGCAATTATATCTTCACTCTCATGAAA
The DNA here is from genome assembly GCA_020746105.1 of Trogon surrucura. NCBI lineage: Eukaryota > Metazoa > Chordata > Aves > Trogoniformes > Trogonidae > Trogon > Trogon surrucura. Next base: position 12,046,809 of record CM036630.1, read on the forward strand.
CTACCTGTATACTTCTACCATGTGTAATATTTGGACAGGTTTACTGCGTGGTCACTAGCTCTTTATTTTTCACCAGCTGTTCAAGATGATCATAACTCAACTTTCAAGCTTCCAGAATTCAGCCCATTTTGCTAGTTAGGTTTTTTAGAGTGTGAGAAACTCTATTTAGGTTACTCAGCTGTCTTCCTTCCTTGGCAGTTCGTTATCACCCCAATGAAACATCTCTCTAGTAGACCTAAAGAACAAGACAGAAAACTGCAGAAAAAAGGAATAATTAGCCCAGTCTTTACGAGCCAGATGCATCCAGCTTTCCTCTAGTTCTTACAACTGCACCTTTGAATCTACACACACTGCTCCCAGTGACCAAGGGAGTAGCTCTTGTAGAACCAGAGCAAGAATCTCCACTGAACTGTTCAGTAGCCCTGGGAAAGTAGATGCCTTGTTCTAAACATCTGCTGGGAGAATGTAGTGAATTATCTGTGATTTGAATGCCTGAAGCGAATCCCTCCCAGGCTTGCTGATGCTGGCAGTAACACAGGGAACATGTTTTATACCAGTGAACTTGCACAGGATTAGGACAGGCTCTTCCATCATGAAGGTATGAATAATCCTTTGCTCAGCTGTTCTCTCTCAGGCAAAAATGCAGAAAGGAAAACCTAGTTTCAATGTGTCATACCCAAACTGGGAATTTGTCCCAACTCCAGTGCCTGCCTATTGTGGCTCCTGTGTCTTACTATTTCCTTCTGAAGGCGCCGCTGGCAAAACCGCAGTGCTGCAAATTCCGCAGTTTTTTTCTGGCAATATGATGTGTTTGCAGCTACCCAGGTTGCTGATGACAGGAGAGGGATTACTTCATGCTATGCAGACGTGTTTTTTGAGATGTTCATTTACGAATTAGAACAGGCAGTCACAAAAGGTGTGTGACGAAGTAAAGACCCAGCATTAACATCTGGCTTAAAAATCAGGTAGGGGGATGCTTCCAGAAACAACATTAAGACTATGAGCATAGGAAAAAGTGTTGGCTGTTTCTATCGAAATATGCCTGGATTTTGAGCCATGTCAATTTATTAAGCAGTGGTGAGATATGTTTCATTGCTAAATAAACATGCAGGCTCTGTGCTGAGATTTGAATCTGTTTGGTGATAGGCTGTATAGGAAAAAACAGTTCAACTGTCATGTGCATTGAAGATTGGTGTGCCCCAATTTTAACATGACAGGAACATTAAACTTCTTACCTACATTAGTAGGTGTGCCAATAGGCTGCAGCTGATATTTTAGTCTGACAAGTCAGAAAGAAAATTCAGCACAGCACTGCACTGCAAATTCATTAATTTCCAGAGCCACAGCAGGAGACAGGGAGAGGAGAATTAACCACAGCAGATGGAGACATAAAGCTTGCTTAAGTCCCCTTCACCCCCAACAGGCTCTTTTTCTATTCCCCTCCTCCCTTGTATACCCTGCAACAAAGCCTATAACAATCACCAAAAAAGGAAATTCCTGAGCTCATTGCTTAACTGGGCTGTAAGATGTAATACTCAACCTAAACCTAACAGGAGGCTGGAACTGGATTTCATTTTGGGGTTATTTTTCAGACAACATGGGAAAAAAAAAAGCCGCAATCTTGTTTACTATTCAGAGTGCAGTAGCAAACAAAAATGGAAGAAATATGTTCTAGGACAGAAGAGAGCAGTGCTGTTGTAAGACCATGCATGAAAGTCGCATTTGTATTTACTGTGCTTGTACAATGCTTGAATTCAGATTCTGTTAAAATAACTTAGCATACTGCAGTGGCACACAGTGTGCATGCACACTGCTGCTGCATTTAACAGAACTGGAATGCTGGAATGCCTGATAATGAAACATGCCAATTTGCCTAAAATTAGTTATGAAGAAAACTGAAATAAGCTTAGCTAAAGCAATAAATCAAGATGTTATGTCTTTAGGTGGAGAATATCATGGTAATGATTCACCATCTGCTGGGGGGTGTCCCGGTTCACTCCCACGATTTGGAGATACTACAGGAATTGTGCTGCATTATCAGTGGTAGGTTTATACTGGATAACAACCTTATTTCAGAAAAGAGCTAAAATGTAGAGTGTTATGCATGACACTCACCATCATTCTTGATTTCTCATTTGGAACCACTGTGAAGAGAAGTGTTAGCAGCTCCCCATAGGCTGAAAGGGTTGTCCATGGGTTTCTGAGAATTGGCCATGTTACCAAGAATGAAACTGAAATCCTTTTTTCTTCTTTTATTGGTTGATGTTATCACCCCTCTGTCTTGACCACTACGTACAAACTGGGAAAATGACTCAAGATCACAGAGATCACATAAAAACCAAGTGCTTCTACTGTCTGATGTCACAGCACTTTACATCCTGGCTGCTCAGTTCACTGAGTGCAAGGCACTAGAGACTCAAGTTCAGCTCCTGCTAAAAGAATGTGAAATCAAAGTCTGGAAAGTCCAATAAAACCAAGGGTGTGTTAGTACCTCCTACTACGCAGGTTTTCTCGTGCATCTCTGGAGGTGATGCTTTTTATTCCTCACCTGTCTTGCATGGTATGATGTTACAAGATTATTTGAGACAAGACCAATAGCTTGCTGCCACAGAAATGAGAAGAATCATTCCCTTCACTTTCTCCCCAACATCCTCCCTTTCTTCTGTCTTTGTGCTCTCCTCTCTTAAAAGCTCGCCCTGATGCTCACAGGACAGATAGCACAGTGAGTTAACTCACCAGAGGAGCTGAAAACTTAATCCAAGAAAATTACAGTACGGTTATCCGCGGGGTTTGGAGTTGCATCAGTTTACTTTTCAATCCAGTGCCTGATGGTGACGGTACAAAGCAGTGGGAGGAAAAGACTGCCCAGCTAGAAGTGGAGGGCTGGAGGAGCAGTGAAGGAATTGAGGAGAGCAGGACCAGGAGGAAAGAGTAGGGGAGGACGGTGAAGGAATGAGACCTCCCTTTTCAAAGCAGAAAACGTTTTAGTTGCAGCGTGGAACTGCACCCCTGCCTCATTTGAAAACTATGCTCCATCCTGGAGCACTTTAGCTTCTTCAGAAGGATTATTTGTATGTGTTATCTGTACGCATGTGGATGGATAAATACTGAACTGTAACCACAGGGATGCCATCAGTCCGTGTGAATACACAGAAAAGGACAAACCTTTAACTCAGAGTAGTGAAGAGAAATGAGACTAAGAAACTATGTAATAATTAATCAGCATCGTAATGTAAAATGGGTAAATACTGTTGAGCACTGCCAGAGGGCAACGACATTGAACTTTGTAACGGGAGAGACTTCTTCAACAGGAGCAGTGAAGTTCCTTCCTACGTGACAGACACTTGCTGCATCACCTGGCAACGAGTGTCTCAAAGGGAGTTGTTTCCTCTCCAAAATATACTTTGCTTGCAGACGGAAATAGAGCCGCCTGTTTTGCAGCCAGTGAGAATCCAAAGTAATTATCATCCAAACGAAACTTGGTTGTTTGGGGTTTTTTTTTGGCGAAATGACCGATGCCGACAAGCGAGGCTGCCAGTGACGCTGCCCGCGCTCGCCACCAGCAGCCAAAGGCCGTTGCTGCCACCTGCTGGGCAGGAGCGGACGGGACACACGCAGCGCGCCGAGCGGCACAAGCCCTGCCCCGGCGGCTCCTCCGGGGAGAGCTTCCTGCGGGGGCGATGCCGAGCTCGGCTCCCCCAGGCGGAAAACTCGCATCCGCTATTTTTAGTTCAGCTCCCAAAACCAAACCGAAAGGCACCGAGCGCAGCGAGCGCCGGCAGCCGCCGGGCACGCGCGTGCCGGGGGCGGGGTCGGTCCCCCAGCCAGCCCCGCCGGGCTTGGCACCGCCTCCCGAGCGAGCATCCGCGGTGAGTGGAGCGAGCTCCTGACCGGCGGTCGGGAGGACCAATCAGAGAGCGCCGCCCCGGGGCGGGCGAGCCAAGGGGAGGGAAGGGAAGTGAGCGGCGGGCCGGAAGTGAGGCGCTGGCGGCGGCTCTGAGGAGGGTCCGGCGGGCAGGTGAGGGTGCGCGGTCAGGGCGCCAGGGCGGCTCTCGGTGGTGCGGCCCCGGCTCCTCTCTCCTCAGCCGGGGCCTGGCGAGCCCCGCGGCAGGGATTGGGCCTTCGCGGAGCTTGGCCCGGCCCGAAGCAGCGCGGCTGCTCCCTGCCCTGAGGGCGGCTCGGCCGCCGCAGGGCCGCGGCGTGTCCCCTCCGCGGTGCGAGCGGGCCGGGCCTCAGAGAGGGCGGGGCTCTCCCCTCTCTTCCCCGGGCCGCTGTGTTTGCGGGCTGGTCTCTCGTGGTTCGAGAGCTCCATGCTCTGGGTGCTTCCAGCGGGGTTAGTCCTGCTGAAAGTAGAACTTAGTGAAAAGCTGGCGCGGATTTATGTGGGAGTTTCTTGCATTCTGGGCGTTGAGATGGCTTTCCTCTGGCTCGCTTGTCACAGCCAGCTCTAACCTTGCCTTTGTTTCTCTCGTAAGGTTGTCACACGAATTGTTCAACATACGTTTTTTGGGACGTTTCCAAGGTGTTTTCATCTGGCAAAAATGGGTGAACCTCAGCAAGTGAGTGCCCTTCCTCCGCCTCCAATGCAATATATAAAAGAATATACTGATGAAAATATCCGTAAAGGCCTGGCTCCAAAGCCACCTCCACCTGTGAAGGACAGTTATATGATGTTTGGTAATCAGTTTCAATGTGATGATCTGATTATTCGACCCTTGGAGAGCCAGGGTATTGAGCGGTTACATCCTATGCAGTTTGATCACAAGAAGGAATTAAGAAAACTTAATATGTCTATCCTAGTCAACTTTTTGGACCTCTTGGATATCTTGATAAGGAGTCCAGGGAGTATAAAGCGAGAGGAGAAACTGGAAGACTTGAAACTGCTTTTTGTTCATGTCCATCATCTTATAAATGAGTATCGTCCTCATCAGGCTAGGGAGACGCTGAGAGTCATGATGGAGGTGCAGAAACGTCAGCGTTTGGAAACGGCAGAGCGATTTCAGAAGCACTTGGAGCGAGTCGTAGAGATGATTCAGAACTGCCTGGCTTCCTTGCCTGATGATCTGCCTCATTCGGAGGGAGGACTGCGAGTGAAAGTGGAACCAATGGATACTGATGATGGCAGCAACTGCATTGGACAGACTGAAAAGCAGAGGGAGCGTTCTGGTGGCAAGAGAGATCAGGTTCTGGACAAAGATGCAGCTATGTGTAGCATTATTGATGAAATGACATAAAGAAAGCACTTTTTTTTGTTGTTTTTGTTAGTTCACGGTAGTGAGAGGCAAAATAGATTCTGAAGGTATACATTGTGTTTTGTTTTGCTGTTGTGTAAGCAGAAAAAGCATTTATTGTATACCTGTTGGAGGTTGTGACTAGGCATATGAAAGTATTTATTATTTTGTGAGCTGTGTGTTGTTAGAAACAAAAAAGTACCCTTTTTGTTAAATGGATCAAGTGAGCTGGTAGCCACAGATTAAAGTTTGCTTTTTCTGTTTGTCCCTAATCACTTTCTGCTTCTTTTGAGTATGTTTTTTTCCCTTTAAACTGCTTTATAATGTGGAAACAAATAGGAGATCTGACAGAGGAATTGCAGTTGACAGTTACTTCATTTCAAATAAGTGCTACTTGTTTACAATTTCAAGAATGTGTAATTAAGAAATTAGTGTGAAGTCTGCAAAATCCATTCCTTTCTAGTTTTGTAATGATATTACTCCAGAGAACCTGAGAATTTCTTTATTGTGATGTGGTGTAATTTGCCTTAAAGAGACACACTGTCAGGAATCTCAACAAATAAATGAGTTAAAATTAATTGGATTCTGATTTTCTTGGATGTAAATCATAACTGGTCCTGAGCTTACAAAAATGCCTACTTTTTTTTTTTTTTTTTTTTTTTTAAAAAAACGCATAAATACTAACTTGTATTTCCTGCATAGGTAATGGACAGGCATGAAGTGAATCATTTGGCACTGCAGATGCTTTGTATTTGCCTTCTCAGGAAGGTTTGAAAGAACCTGGAAGTATTCCATCAAGTGGAAGTTATATCCACCATGTTTAAGGAACATTTGAGTTGGATCAAGCCCCCATAGCAGAGGAAAGAGTGATTTGATAGTGAAGAAGTGGCTTCTTTACCCTGCTCCTCCTGTCAGGGGAGTCCTACTGTCATTTTGACAAGTAACACTGTAGTATGTGTGTTTCCCAAAGTATGTACAGCAGCTAAGCCCCAGGTAAACTTTACGGGTGAGGAGACTTGCACACACTCTGTTTATAACTGATTTAACGAGCTGTGTCTGATAATTCTGTTGTTTTCAGAAACATTTGTTAAATGAGCAGGCAAAAGTACTTAGTTGTTGGGTGGTGGGGATTGAGCTCAGTACAGATAAAAATTAAGTGACTGACTCATTGCAAAACATCTCCTATTTTGAGTGCACACGACATCGTAACAAAGAAGAAGTAGAAATGTTTCTTTCAGAAATGTATAAATAAGTTCACAAGGTTAATGCTTTTGTCTTTTATTCCACCACTGCTTGCTTGCTTCTCCCCAGACAATATTCAAATTATATTGCTTGTAGGGAATTAAAACAGTTGCAGGTGAGCAGAATTAATTTGGTATCTACTTTGCAAATGTTTCAAGCGGAAGATAGGAAGAAGTATTTAGTGCCTCCTGTTTGTCACAGACGTTTTAACTTTGCCATTCAAAGAACCTGTCAGATGCTCAGTGGTATTGTGTTCGTTTTGGTCTACTTTTTATGCTCGTAGTAAAGTCATAGGCCTGGGTACCATAGGTTAAAAATACTGCACAAGCTGGATCCTAGCAGCAACTAACAATTGCAATGAACTTTTTTTTTGTGAAACCGTTGAGGTAAACAGGGATCGTGTAATTGAAAAAGTACTTGAGGCTGCTTTCACTTTCCAAAAAGTTTCATGAATAATTTGTTTGTTCTAAGTTGATTTTTTTTTTTTTTTGCCTCACCCCATGTTTAAGGCAAACCCTTACAAAGCTGTGGGAGGCTTCCTGGCCTTTTTTCAGCCAAAATGTTGACCTTTTCAGCTGTTGTCAGTCAAAGCAAGGACAGCTTTCCCTTTTTTTGTTACAACTTTACTTTTGGGGAAAACAGCAGACGCTAGCTGCAGTGGGGCAGGGGCTGGCATACACCTGTTAGCCTACACTTCTCCTAGGATGATGTTACTCACTGACTAGCAAATTTGACTATAAATGTTGTTTTCTCTAGTGTGCTAATTAGCCTGCTCCTGATGATGAGATCTTTCCTTAACTCGGCAAATTTTGATTTTATTTTTCACTGTGATAGCATTTGAAGTGTTCCAAAATTTTAATGTATACAACGTGTGTTGGATTACACATACTTTGTGAAACTTCAGTGAGATAATGTTAACATCAGGTGTTAAGTAGCATTTTGTAGGATGTTTCCTTATTTGTAAAATTTTTTTAAAGGAAGGAAAAGAAAAAAGCCCAGCGTTCCTATTACACTGTCTGAACAAGCACGGGGATAACAGAAGTACAGTTGCTTGAAAAGTTCCAAAAGTTTCTTGTTCCAGAGAAGCCAAGTGTGTCACCAGTGGATGAAAGGGGGAAGTTTGTGGTTCTGATCATCTAGGGGGAAAAGAAGAAAAGTTATTTAATGATACAGCTTTAAAATACTGCAAAGAAGAGTTGTTTGCAGGAATACTTTAAGCTTATTTCAGTATTTAATATTTTGGTTTGTCTTCATTTTCACAAAGTATGATATGACTGTATAGTCAAGAAAAAATGTGCAGCTACTTTAAGGGCTGCATGAAAACATTGGCATCTTTTCTAGCAGTGCTCATTCCTTGCAGAAACAAAAAACAGAAACTTGGAAAACAAGCATGTAGAAACTCGAAATTGTATCAAGAAGTTCCACGTTGTTTGAGATGAAATGTAAAACATGTGGGTTAAGTTGCCCTGTAGCTCACGTTGTCTTACTGTGTGAGCAAACTGGCTTTCCTGAGGATACAGACAGCACCTGAACTACCGTAAACTATTGTATGAACAAAACAACCCAGGTGAAGGGAGTAGAACGGGCTCAGACAGACCCGTGGGATAACACATTCCTTATTTTCTCACCTAATTTATTTATTTCAGAGCTCAAGCGTGGCCTGTGCAGCGGAGGAATCCACGTGGACCCACGTGCCCTGCACATTATCGCGGGTAACCGGCAGAAGGGACGTGTCCTGGTCTGGGACAGGTATCTGCCACACGCAGAACCGCCAAGATGTGATTGTTGGCCGCGCTGTGGTGAATGCGGTCACCCGCCTTTTGCCAGAGCAAGGTTGATTTGTCTTTGCTGTTTGTGCAGAGCAGTTTCTCCAGAAATCAAGACGAGCAAAGAGGAAGCATTTTCTTGAGTCCTGCTTCCAGCCACTGCATGCAAAAGCCCCCCTTTATCCCCCTTTCTCTCAGTTCTCTCTACAAGTATGTTGCTTACTGTTTATCTGTCTCTCAACTACTTTAATCCTCTGTTCTTCCTCCTTTTCACTTAAAGAAGCAGTTGCTTTGAGGATTCTGCTGTCATGTAAGGTAGTCAGTGCCAGACAGCTCTGTTGGCTCTAATTCTAGCCTAATGTAGGTTTTTTATTACGTTTTTGGAAGCATTTCTGCTTTCAGATATTGACAAAAGTAACTGGAGCTTAGAACTTAATTTTATATGTATAAAACAGTGTGAGGTAGAATAGTTGCTTCAGCAAAGGACATTTGTTGGCCCTAGATCAAACACACTTTCTCACAGCTGCAGTTCTAGTCCAAACAGCATCAAAAGACCAGATGTCCACAAGCAGAGTTAGGTAATCCAGAGATAAGAAGAATGGGCAGGGAACACCATTTCTCAAAAGCTGTATTTCAGCAACATTTTATCAAAGCGAGCCTTGAGCCTGGGATGACACGGTTCCCACACTATTTTTGAAGTGACCTCTATTCTGTGTGTGTTACTTTATTCTGCAAAAGCCCATGTGTACAGGATTTTGAAGAGTTGGATGGTGAAAGAGTGCAACTCTCCTTGGTTACAACGGTGTAACTGTAGGACAGCTTTCTGATGCTACCAAAATAAAGCCTACAAAGAGAACAGCATTTGCCTAAAGATGCTCTGAACTACTTCTAAGTATAACCAGAAATTTATGATTTAATACTTATATAATTCTTCCTAGAAATCTATTACTTTGCCAAGTCCTTTCCGTTTCCCCCAGTCTGTTACATGGGATGTGTAATGTCTTATCCAAATTCTATTTACTACAGCAAAAAAAAAGGCGTGGAAAGCAGTATGAGGCAACGGACTACTGACAGTTGTGTCAGCTCATTGGTGCTGACAATGGTGTCATCTGCTGTAATCAAGCAGGTCTGCGAAAAACGAGAAGTAGATTTCTGAAGCGGTGTGAAGTATTTTAGCCTTCTACTCAAACCACAGCAGCAGGAGTTCAGTTGTGTGCTCTGCCAGCAGCAGCACTTGGCTGTGCTGCTAGAGACAAGCAGACTAACCACAGGAAAGGCAATCCAGATTAGTCTAAAGGGCATTCTCAGTTGCGTGTGAAGATGATGTACTGAGAGATAAAAGCAGAAGCTTACGAAGAAGATAGGCTTTCTTGAATGTAGGTGCCCAAGGGGTGAATACGAACGTTCCTCGTTTTCAGCCACAATGTCGTCTTATTTCTGTGTCAACTGGATTCTTCTGATCCTCTTTGCAGGTAACTAAGTGGGCCTAAATGCATAGGAATTGGATGGAGGTAATATTCATCAATATTTCTGAGTGTTATAAAGAGAGATATTTTATGTTACAATGGAAAGAGTGGCCATGGGACGCAGAAACTGCAGTTTTGTCTTATGAATAGAATTTTGTCACAGTATCTCAATAGTTTTCTGGTGGCTTTATCTCATTTTTAAAACAGAATCATGTGACCGTATGATGGTTTTAAGGATGCTGCTTCTTGGGTTGTCTGCTAGTCTTCTTAGTGAATGATCTTTTGTGGTTTTTTAGATAATGATGACCTGAGACGAGCAGAAATCCCTAAATAGTTTTAGAACCAAGGATATTTCACTTCAACATGCTTTGTGAGAGTGAATGGTTAGGAAGACAGGGAAAAGGTCAACTGTGACTTCTGTTTTTTAGCCAATATGAAATTTTATTGGGACAATGTGAAATGGAGGGTATCTGGTATCTAGTATGAAAAGCTTCCACTTACATGCACTGGGCTCAACAGCTACATTTGTCTTTTTGTCCCCAGGTCCCACGATGTCGAGATCAATTGTGAAAGGAAATGTTGGTGAGAACATCACTGTGCCCTGTTTCTACCAAGTTAAGGGGCCAGGAGACATCACATCAATGTGCTGGGGTCGTGGCAGCTGCCCTACTTCCAAGTGTTATCGGACCATTATCTGGACAGATGGATGGAGGGTGACAGAGCAGTACAGCAGCAGGTATACGTTGAAAGGGAACCTGCTAAAGGGCGACGTGTCCCTCACGATCACGAACGCCAGGGAAGCTGACAGTGGGATGTACTGCTGCCGCGTGGAGATCTCGGGGTGGTTCAATGATCAGACAAGTAACCACGAGGTTGTGATAGAGAAAGGTGAGTGCAGAGGCGCTCGCTCGTGTCAGCGCTGCTGTGGGAAATCTGCGGATGAGTCTGGATTTCAAAGCTGGTGGTGAAAACTATTTCTGTAAGCATCCGTAGGACTGATCTGTAGGACTTTTGAGATCTACTGTTAGTGCTGTTTAAATTAATCTGTCTTTGGCATTGTTGTAATTCCAGTGTAATCACTGCAATTAAAACAAAAGACGTGGTGCTTTGTTTCATGGCACTACTGAGCTTTCTTAGAAGCACTATTTGAAGAATCCAAGAGAAAGGGCAGCACAGGGTAATTAATTCATCTGAAGCATTATGCTTGTACTCCTTTTCATAGAAAACGGCACTTCATTTTCCCTGCTTGATTCCGGAGCAAAGCCTAGGAACAGAAAATTACTATGGACCTTTTCTTTTAAACCAACTTTTCCTTTGATTTTTAGTTTCCCTCTTGTTTGTAAAAAGCTCAGTATATGGAACAAGTGGCTGACATGTACTTGTGTAACTGGTGCTAGCAATTTTTTACTATAGAAACCCTTTTTCTTTTTCACTACATAAATGCACACTAAGGTTAATTATAACGTATGTTGGTTTTGTTTTATTTTTTTAACATCAGCTAGGATCTCTACTGCAAGTCCTCACACTTACACCTCTGAACAGACCTCAGGTAACTTTTATCCAAGTATTAATCTCAATAGCATATATGAACTATATTGCAAATGGGAATCTTAGGAAGGAAACAAAATTATAGATGATAGAATTGTCTTGGCTAAAACTTACTAAACATTACCATAGAACCACAGATCACAACTTGGGTTTAAATTCTGCCTGACAGTATATAGAGAATCCAACAGAAGGAACATGTATATGTGGGAGGAAATTTGCTTCCAGGTGTTATGCTTTAGATGTTGAGGTTTTTTTGCTGCTGCAAGCATTTTTTTTCTTGTGGCTTTTTTTTTTGGTATATTGTTTTCTTTGTGGTATAAAATCTCACCTCATCTTCTGGAAATGCATCCCATGAACAGTAAACCAGAAATTTTTAGGAGTTGTGTGTGCCCACCATTTTAATCAACTTCTTTGTTGCTCTGTAACATAGAACTGTTTTATTGGGCTAACTCAAAAGTCCATCTAATTTGGGATCCTATCTCAGTAGCAGTCAGCAATAGATGATTAAGGAAGATCATAGAAATGGGGCAGTAATTTTGTGATTCAGCACCAAAGTATTCTTCTACCCTGGCCCAAAGTATTCTTCTGTGCTGGTATATACCTTATTCTCTGTTTTTTGAAAGAAAAATCAAGGATGCCATTTGTATTTCTCCCTCCATCTCAGCTATTTCCAGCTAAGCAACTCTAAAATGTTACAACAGTTGCATTTCCTTTTTGGAAGAAGAAGTGAAAACTTTCTCAGACTGTTTCTGTTCTAGTTGCAAGTAACATGGCTTTCCATCTTAGAACTCATGGGTTTTCTTAACCCTGTGACGTCTTCCTGAGCTGCCAGTGGAACAATTTTCTATATTCTTAGAATATAAGTTATTATGTACATGTTCACACAGAGTAAGAATGGAAAAGGCAGGAGGCCTTTGATGTAGAAATACTCCAGCATCTCTAGTGGAAGAGAACAGTGAAGCAGATGATCCTGTGCTGTACAAAATAAAGCTTCTGGGATAAGGGTAACAATTTAAATCATCAAAAGAACCAGCTGGGGTGGTCATACCATTTTCAGGAGGGTTGTGTATCATCTGACAACACGTGGAGAAACTGAGACTGATGATATGGAAGACATAAATTTGTATCTCTGAATTTTAAATATCACAAACAGATTTCCCCTGGGAAATGACCTCAAAATATGCCGCAGGTCCTTATGCAAACATCACACCTTGGTCAGTTTGTTTACTCTATAACTGTCTGGGACTTTTAAAGTATCACTTCCATTCTCTAACTCTGGATCACTTGCTCCTTCAAGGCCCTGAGCTAACCTTAATCAGTTTTCATCAGGTAACCTAAGTTTGCTTTAGGCATCTGCTGCCTCTTCTTGGCTCCAAACCCTACCTTGGTAACTCCTTCCTTCTAGGCCCTGTGTTGAGATAACAGCGGGCGATGAGTGTTTCCTGGAAGGAATTCAAAGCTCTCAGAAGGGCAACAGAGGCTCAAATACTCAGAGTTTTGTGCTGCTCTCTAAAGGTTCCAACCTCTTTATGGTATGCAGAGCCAAACCTACTTAAGTTCAGTGGTCCCAAGTCAGCAGTAGAAATTTCTCTCTGTCAAGGCAGAACGGTTCTCTGCAAGTGATGTGTTTGTCTTGCCTTTGCTCAGCTCGTGGGAGCACCAGCGAATCATCCTTTGCCATCACAACAACGTTGACTTCAGTTTCTGCTTCGGAAGCTCCGCAGACTGTAAGCATCTCTGTCGTGCTATAGCGTGCCTCTGTGGACGGACATGAGAGGTTATTGGCTCATCCCTACAGTTCACTTGTACTGCTTTGGTTTGATTGCAAAAGAGCATTACTTTTTCTCGTTTTCACATTTAGTATTTATGAAAGAGAGGGGAAAAAAAAATCTGCTTAGTAGGCACAAAGTGTTTCCTACTAATAGAGGAAGAGCTTTAGCAACACTTTTATTGCCTTGCAGGCCACTGGTCCCGGTTCAAGTGCCTCAGACTACTCAGATGTAACCACAAACGTGCAGGTATGGTGGGAGATGGGGAGGAGTTGAAACTGGACAACCTGACAGTCCAGGGATGCCCTGCACTCCCCATGCCATGGGCTTCAAACAGCTCTGCATCTGTCCTGCTGAGTCCTCCAGCACATACTGAAGAGTGACATCACCCAAGTTTTATCAGGAAGACAAGAGAGCCAAGCCAGCCTTCGGGAAGGCTGGTTGTGATGTACTACAAGGCGGAATGTGCTGTGGGCATTCATACTGCTTTGAGTGCAGAATGTAACTCAGGGACCGTACTGTGCTTCAGCATCTTTCCAGGCCTGAGTTCCTAGTGAGGGTTTAGGGATCTAAGAGCTGGCTTCAGAAAGAGGTTTTGCCTAAATGAAGACCAATGCAAAGAGAAGGCATATTTACTTATCAGTATAAAGCCTTGAATAACTGCTGAATAAGGTGACAAAAAGGTCGGAGGGTGTGACATCAGGGATATTGCAATCATAAAAAATACTTACCCAATAGTATTAAACCTGAAAAAATGGGATTTGTAACAACTCCAGGTCCTTTGCCAATCTCTAAAAATGATGTGTTTAACAGCACAGTTCACACAACTGTTGCTGTGATTCTGCTTGAAACTAGTCCCCTATCAAATTAGGCTTGTGCTTTCAAGTGTACTTTTACTGCAGGATTGCAAAATACACAGATCACCTTTGGGTACTCAGTGGGCTTCCTGCTGTCAGTGCCGATAACGCTCATCTGTTTTGTGTCTGACAGAACATGTCTGTATCACTTCCCCATCAGCAGTATTCAGAAAATGGCCTATACATCGGGATTGGTTTATGTGTGGTGCTTCTATCCATCCTTACTTTGGCTCTGTTCCTCACTAGACGTAAGTATTTCTCACAGGTGGTTTTTGAACAATAGGTCAGGTACATCTAATTACAGCTGCTGGCAGATGCTACACGTCGTCTGCTTCAGGGAAGTGAGCTCAGGGCTCTGGGTGGCCTCGCCCTGTGCCCTGCACTGTGGTTGCTTGCTCAGCTCTTCCCCCCGGCCTCTGGGACACAGCAAGGGACCACTGTGGTCCCATCATTTGATGTCTTGGACTCTGTAGCAACCAGGTGACCCAGGGTCTGCTGAGGAGGCGTGTGGTACAAGCCCAGCTTTCCTCCCCACTCATTTCTTTGTTCTCATTCCTCAGCTGGCATGTTGTCACAGTTCTTCCCAGTGATAATGGGAGGAGCACTGGTTTCATGTAACTGTGTCCAATATTTTTCTGTGTGCCAGATTTTCTGCATAGCAACTTTTGTTCAGACCAAGGCATATCAGTTAGGTCCCGTGGAAATAACGTGGACTTTCTATACTGAAAACATTTGATTAAAGTTCCCTTATTTAGTTTTTCTTACACTTGAATTTTCTTTTTGAACCTGCTACTTTACTTGCTTCTGACGGTTAAAGAAAATTATTTTTGTTTTTTTTTTCCTGTTTTCTTTATTTTCCTTCTGGATGGTCCTTAGAATACAGTGCAAAGAAGACTGGTGAGTTTGCAAAGTAAGTATTTTGTTTCTGCTTTAGCTAATAGGACAAACTAGGTGGCAGAAAGAAAAAGTCAGTATGCTGACCCCTCCATCATATACTTTGACTTTTTCAATCTCAAATTAACAGCAAACATTGCAAAAAGAAGTTAATAAATCCTGCTACATACTATTTGTAAGCAAAAGAGAGTATAACTGTCAGTTTGTTGCATTAGGGAGCATGCAAACCTCAAGTGTGGGTTGCTTCATAAATGGAAGAATGATTCATTATCAGTCATGTTTAGATTTGCACGTTTTACGTTTTTCCAGTGAGCTAGTTGTTTTAGTTATCTGCTCTTCTGTGTCTTTGTTGTCTTTTTTTTTTGTGTAACAGCATGTTTTTCACTCTTTTGTGCAGCTTTGTTGCATTTTGGAGGCCAGAAGGTGCAGGGAACCGTAGTGTCCTGGAAGATGAAACCCATGCAGAGGAAAACATTTATATAATACACTAAGGACTGTGCGCATGCTTGCCTTTGCCATCTCTGGGACATTAAATAGTTTGCAAAATGTTAGCTGCTCCCTCTACTCAGCAGCTAAATGTGACTGGACTACCGAAGCATTATTCGCATCATTCTAATAAAACCAATAAAAGCTACATTTTTAATTAAAACTTTATCAGCCTGTTCCAGAAACAGGAACCCTACTGGCTTGAATGAAATTTTCCAGAATCCACTTATCAAACCCTAAAGAAACTGGTACCATTACCAGTTTCAAATTCTCGCTTCCTTTTCAGAACAAAAGAGGAAGCACCATAATGGCTACTCCATTACAAAAGGAAAACCACAAAAATTTTTTAAAAGTTGTGGGTTTTTTCTGTGTATTGTATCTGCCAGCTACCAAAGAGTTTGTGCCATCAGAGGGCAGAAGCAATCTCGCAGTTGCTATGACAAAAATGACACATAGAAACACTTGGTAGTATTAGTATCTCAATACATATTTAGTTGTATTTTCATTGAAGTCAGCTATACCCAGTCCTGGTAACAGCTTAGTGATGCAATGTGCTAGTTCCTGCCCACCCACAGTTAAATCTGGAAGAGCTGTTGATGCTAACCTGTCATGGGATGACCTCGGAGCCTGCAGGATCAGAGCGGAATGTTCACAGCTTGTTTTTAGAGAATCATGACTAAGTGTGTTTTCCACTGCAAAATACGTCACCTTTTTCCTCTGTGACATTCTCCTTGGGTGTGCCTATGCCCTGAGAAGTCCTCAGGGTGGAAAGTTTCACTTCCAGGCCTTTAAAACAACTGAAAAAATAAGTATTTTGTAAAGTGAATTAAATTCTTACTTTGTTTAGCTTATAGAAAAGTCATGGACATTGCACAAAATATTGGCTGAAATTTTGCCCTTCATTTACACCCCACGAGATACTAAAAGCCTCTAATGTCTTATGCTGAATTTATTTGATGACTTTTAGCTCATAAATGGAGAGTATCTGTGGCCTAGTGCCTTTCCTCTGTTACTCCTCGTTTAGACCCGGCTCTCAGCTTTTATGCTCTCCAACATTAAACTTTGGTTTACTTAAATAAGTGGAGGCAGCCCTGTGAGGATGAATCAACACTTTATGCTTTGTTGAGCAATAGACTCAACACACCCAAATCAGCTCTAAGTGGAAGAATAATTTTCCAAACGTTTTTAAGAACATATTTTTAAACAGAAGCTGGGGACTTGCTGAAAGAGCAGAAAAGTAGGACAGGCAGGAGAAAGACCAACTCGTACCAAATATTTGTCTGCAGAAGTTTTGCCCTGAAGTCCGTCCCCAGCAGCAACATGGAATTCCTAAAGCAGAACATCGCTGCCACAGGGAAGTCTTGCAGATTTACTGCAAGCTTGCTGTCATTGAGCTCATCACTATCAAGGGAGTCAGGTGAAGAACAAAGCTGTGTTATCCAATGAGGCGTAAAGGAGCAATAATAAAATCAGTAGGTATTTATGTCAACAGCTGAGACACTTGGGGCTGCGATCTGGTTGTGCTTTAAGGGGAGCTGGGGTCAGTGGAGCAGTTACCTGTCCTTGCCCCAGCTGGTAGAGATGGGAGGACTTGGGCAGGCTGGGGAGGGGAGTGTTTTCGCCCAGCAGTCCTGGAGAGCCTGGCTAAGGTGGGAATGTGCAGGTGAGTGTGCTTGCAAAGACTCACGAAGGAGGGACAGGCTCCTCGTTCTGTTGAGGAAGGACGAAATGGAGAGGAAGTTGGGACAGGTAACCCTGGTGTGCTTTGTATTTTCTTTTGTGCCGATGCATTGTCTTGGGGCTGTTGGAGCAGACCTAAAAGGTTGAAGATGTGGAGGTGAACTCATGGTTGACTGAAGAGCACATGTTTTAGGTGGTTACTGTTCCTGAGGCAAGGAAAGGCAATAGAGGAAACCAGCTCTGCCGTTTTCTGTCATGTGATGCCCTGTGTAAGAAGGTACCGAAACTAGAAAAAACTGCTAGTGTTAGCCTGTACTTTTGTGTTTGACTGTCAGTAACAATTGCTAAACTATAAAGACTGACCCCACTGCAGACGGTGCTTTCCTTCTGCCTGGCTGAGCATGTCTCTGCTGTGGGCTCCAGCCCGTGACCGGGGCTGGGGGAAGTCTGGCCTGGTCTCTGAACTTCTGAACTAGATCTCAGAAAACATCTTCAGCAATTTCTGCTTTCTGCAACTTTTACCGAATCGATCTCTACTGGCATCAGAATTAGACAAGTGTGGGATTTCCAAAATTACCTAATTCTAACCACTTGTGCTCTTCAGGAGTTTGAGGATCATCCTTGAAGACTGCAAATCATGAAAACTGCTTGCCCATAAGGATTTTTTTCTTAATATTACAGACTAATTGTTATATCAGAGAGCTTTCATGCAAAATGAAGTTCTAGAATATCTGAACCAAAACCCTTTCTGCTGTGCAAGTATTTGGTAAATAGGCTTTGCAAACTTTGTGTGAAGCTTCGTCTTGGATTTGCAGTATAATACATGCAAAACATACAGGCAGAAGCTTCCTTTGCTATTTCATTACTTCCATGTGTGTCAGTGGATATTGGAACAGGCATTTCAAAATGAGTCTCGGAGATGGGCTTGGAGCCTGTTCAGTCATTAAGAGATTATCCAGCTGCACACAAACTGGCAGGGCATTGAACAGGATAAGGCTAACTCAAGAGCTGCAAACTGATTTTTTTTGAGATGGCTCTCTGCCTTTGCTTTTCTACCTGCAAGAAGCCACTAGGTAGCAGCACAGAAACAGAAAGCAAGCCACATTGTTCTGGTTCTTCCGAGCACGCTTGGATTTTGGGTGGCCTTTTCCAGTTCACTCTGCTGCATTTAGCCCAGTCTTGCTAGAGAAGCAAAGCTGACATGATGCTGTGTCCATCCTCTGCCTTCCCCACTTCACCTACAACGTACTGACCAATTTGTTTTGACAAGCTTCGTGAACACTGGTAGCTGCATAAAGATCTCAATTTGTGCCTCAGGAGGGATTCAGCTGCTCCCTGCACTGGCATCAGCTGGGCATGGGCTCACAGCCACTGCTTAATGGTGAGTGATGGGAGACAAAGGAGAAGCTGGGACCATTGCAGGGAAAAGGTCTCCAGGATGTTGGACACATCAGGTTTCGTTTGTTCTGTTCCTGGAACAGCTGGGGCTGTGTGTACTTGGCATTGTATGAACAGTACCTGGTAGAATATAGCAGATTAGATATTTTGCTGATTGATGGTTAATCTGCCTTGTAACATCGACAACAGGACACTGCTGTATTGTTGTGTTTGTCCCACTGGTGGCTGTTTATGGTGCACTGAAGCACATGAAGACAGAGAACAGCATTGTGGCAGCTCTTTGGTTAAAAACAAACATATAGTTCTCTGAGCTCCACACTGCTTGAATCTGCCACTAAGTTGGCTACAGCAGCATCCTCTGGCTACATGCTGGTGGAAGAAACCAGGCATCCTGGCCTTGCCGGAGCCTAGTCTTTTGCGGATCTACTTTGCCACTGTGGTGTAGCAGTGGTGTGATGGAGGAGGATGCTGATGACAGGTAGCCTCCTACTCCAAGGTCCTACTGAGACCAACAGTTCTACAAGCACAAGAGTCCTTCCCTGATGCTGTGTTGGGGAGGATATTGAACAGCTAACCTCTCTCCAGCCTTTCTGTGCCTCTCAAGATTTTGTAGATCTGTTCATGTTGCCCCTTAGGTTACCTCTTTTCCAGGCTGACTCATCCTGGACCACTCACCTAATCCTCCCGTGGAAACTTTTCTGTACTTTCCACCATTCTTTCTGCCCTTCTTGGAATGCTTTCTGGATCTAACATAGGCTTTCAGGGGATTAGAACTATGCAGTGGTATAATGCCTTCTTCTCCTTTGTTTTCTATTTCTTGACTAATAGCTAACATTTGATTTGCCTTTTCTAATGCTACCAAGCAAAGGGCTGATATTTTCATGGGCTTGAGCACTCATGGTAAGCCCAAAATCTCCTCTCTGAGGGGGTAATATCTGGTTAAAGCCCATCATTTTATCATTTGAGCTTGGAATTGCTTCTTCCATTTGCACCATGCTACATTTATTTGCATAAAATTTTGTCTTCGGTTCTTCATTCCTGACCTTAATGCCCTGAATTACTTTCGTTTTATTACTCGTTTTTCCAGAGAACATCCAGAGTATTTCTTTATCAATTGGTCAGAAAGAATGAAAAAAAGTCAGAAAGATGAAAATGTATTTCTTGAAGTTGGTGTTGCAGGTCTTTGGGAAGAAACTTTGTTTTGGCAAGACTACATTTTTGAGAGTTTTTCAAGACTGCTTTTGCAAATACAAAAATATGCAGCTGGTGAAAGAAAAAGGGGTGTCTTCAAGCAGAAGGCAGAATCTGGGTAAATGGAGGGATTAGGAAAACCTAAGCGAAGACAAAGTCAGAGGTGGAGACTAAGCCAAATATCTAGGATTGTAAGAGCAGAGAATGGTAATGAGCCTTAAGAGTTCGATGGAAAGGCAAAACAAATAGTGTATTGAAATCTCTGGTTGTAGTGCCATGCTGAGTGTCTTGGAAGAGGGAGAAGAATAGGATAGAATGGAATAGGATAGGATAGAATAGTTCAGTTGGGACCTACAACAATCATCTAGTTCAACTGTTTGCCCCCTGGGATGACCAAAAGTTAAGCACCTTGTTAAGGGCGTTGACCAAACACCTTTTAAACACTGACAGGCTGAGGACATTGACCGCTTCTCTGGGGCTCAGAACTGCACACAGTGCTCAGAGTGAGGCCACACTATTGCTAAACACAGCAGGAGAATCACTTCTTTTGACCGACCACTATCCGGAAGTGTAGGAAGGAAGCAGTTGCAGTACATAAAATCTGGAAAGGGAGAAATGAGACTTCAGTGAGGCTCACTCAGCCTCTCTGGAAAGTTTTCTCGCCTTCCACTTGCTGTCCCAGAGTCTCCAACCAGCTAAAATGTCCCATTTTGTGCTGTTTCACTGGATTCTGATACAGATCTTTATAGGTGAGTTGTCACCCGTTTTTTGTGTGCTTGCTCAGAAATCAGAGATTTTGTAAAATTAAAACCAGTGACACTTGTTTTGTGAAAAAAAAACAGGGAAAAAAGTTGTAATTGTATGCAGAACTCCAAAAGTTTTCTTAACTTACTGAGTAAATACTGATTGAGATTTTATCTTATTTTTTCTTTTAAAAAATGTATGTTGTTTCCTTTGTGTATAGGCTTGGTTAATTCCCCTGTCCCCTCAAATTATCTAATTTCTTTAATGCTGTAAACTGTTTACAGCTGGCTTTGCTGCTTCATCTGTCTCCCCACCACACTGCCGTGCTAACACAGCCAGGACTAGGGAATTGAATTATTGACAGGCTAATGAGTGTATACACATGATGAAGAAAGGATTTTCTGAAATTCTGAGGGCAGTCTGCTGCTATGATCTGAGTATGGGAATACACAGCTGGCTGTACTTTTCCTCCTGAATGTTCGGTTCATCCAGCTAAAATCTGAACCCTAAAAGTGATAGAACTCAAAGAAGAGTAACCTGGGAGACTGGGTCTTGCAAGCATGGTTGGTATTGGCTACATTTCTGCATGAGCATTTAAGCATCAGCAATGCAGTTTCTAAACTGTCTGAGGTGGCTCCAGAGTGTGGGTTCATCCCCTTCCAGAGGGGCATGGGCTCCTGATGGGAGTTGTGCTTTTAAATCACTTAGGCATGCCAGGCTAATCTCTGCCAGGACAAAATATTACATCTACCATCTACAACAATTGCAATGTTCTTAAATTGATATGAAAAGTAGTGGAAAATTTTGATCAGTGGTGAGATCCACTCAGTGGTGAGATGTGATCCACATCCTGTTGAGGAAAGGTAACACAACCTCCACGGTGTCTGCTGCACAAGGGGAAGTTCACCAGCACTTTGCTGTAGCCCAGAGAATTCCATAATATTTTTTGTCTTTTGCCAGTCTCAGCAGAAGAAACAGATGGGCTCTTTCATTGCCATATCTTCACCCTAAAAATAAATTTGAGGTAGTCCTCTCCATTTGGTCTTATTTTAAAAAAACTTTCTTACATGCAGAGCTACTGAAGGATGCTTTATCTTTGATTCAGCTCAGTGCTGAGAATGGATAGTCTTGAGACTCAGGGAACCAGCAGAGTGGGCAGTTAAATGCTTCTTTTCTATTTATCAGTCATTTTTTGTACAATTTCATCACTACAGAATTTTCAAGAAGAAATAAAAAAAAATTAAAACATGGTTGATAGGAGAAAGATGCCAAGTATCTGCTACAAAGAAGGAAAATTATTTCAGGAATATATCGAGAAGAACATTTCTTTTTCAACCAGCTATTTGGGCTGGAGAATGTACATCTTTGACCGTCCAATGATCAGTCAATGGGAGAGAAGATCACTACAACAGCAACTATTGGGGTTACTGCTTAATATCAACTGGTCCAAGAAAGATTATATATAAATATATTTTTATCAGTATGATCTGAACAATCATGATTGCCTCTTTCTATTTTGGAAGGTATATTAAACATCTGGAGTCCATTTCTCTCTCACTTGGATTGAAGGCTTGGAGTCAAAGTCACTGATTTCAGTCAAGGCAACTCAGCCTAGGAGGGTCACTGCCATGGACTAGGGTAGGATTCCTCTCACAGCAAGACTAGGATGTCACAGTATAATAGTCTCAGGAACCTCTTAATTTCAAAGATATGTTTGTTCAGCTGTATTTCCTATTTCTTTTGGAGAATGTGTCCATGGAAGAGCCTGTAACTAAGAAGGAAATTATTTAGTCCTCGAGGAGGTTCATGCTGTTGAATCAAGCATGTGCTACTGAAGTTTTCCACACCAACCTGTAGTGCAGGCAGATGTTAGCAACATTAGTTTCACATAAACTAAAAGAGGATTTGAAACTGCAGGACCTGTAACTTTCTAGCACCAATACTGGTGGGAAACTGCACTGGAAACACTCTGGTATCTTGTTTCTTCCTTGTTCTTCTTATTTAATATATTCAGGGCTCTGTTTCTCTCAAAGAGAAGAGCAGGCAGTTTTCCACTTGTCAGAGAATTGCTTCATGAAGCTGCTTTTGTGCTGTGCAGGACTAGGATGAGGTAAGAACAGAACATGAGCCCATTCCTCCCCAAGCAACAGTGACCTCAGCTCCAGTAACAGTTCAAGCTGGTCTTGGTTTTGCACACATCTTTGTAGGGATGACTTGAAAATATGTATTAGCCTGCTCAGTGGACTAACCTCCTGCTCCCTTAGGAACACTTTCAAGGTCAATTTGAAGAACTATTCTGGTCTGTCATTGCAGACAGAGGTTGTTTCCTCTGTTTTCTTGTAACAAGACAAATGAACATACTCTTTCCAAAGACTAAAACAAGCAGCCATTTTGCCTTATCCTGTATTCAGGAATTCATTTTTTTGTCACATCCTACTTTAATTTCACTGCAAAAGCTTCTGCCCTTCACAGCATATTGCATGTTGTTTTGTCTGTCTCTACTCTTTTAGCATTTGGAGCTGTGGAAACCTGAGTTGGCTTATCTTGCCAATGGGATAAGCAATAATGAAGCTGAAATGTCATCCCAATAACAAGTCATGAGACAGCCTGCCACAGACTAAAACCTCACCTGGGGAATAGTCCATTAAAGACAGAACAAAAGAGACATGGACACAGTTGGAAGCATCTGCTATCTGGGAGTCATGCCAAAAAGAAAAGGCATTCAAACAGCTGGCAAAACAGAAATGTTTGGCAAACCAGGGCCAAAGCTGGTGATAATAGCAGCAACTGCTGTAAGTCCTCTTTGGGGTAAGCAGGCTGGCCATGAGACATCAGGTCTGTGGGATGATCCTCCTGCTGCAGCACAGGACCACATCTGGATGCTCCCCAGGTCCTCCAGTTCCTGCTCCACCATATGCAAATGATAAGATGGGAGAAAAAGTTAACAAGATGAGAGGACCAACACAAACCAGATCCATTTAAACGAGAAAAGATTTGTTCCTGTGTGGGAACTCTTTTTGTATAGTGCCTTTCAGGAAGAAGAAATCTCTTTTATTGCAATCAGGGAAATGCATAGGCAGTTTAAAAGAGTGTAGCAAAGATTCAAACCAGATGCTAAGGTGAGTATTGGCTGGTCATTAAGAGTAAGAGCACAAGGAAAACATGCATATACTCTTTTTAACATCAGTATAACCATAGCAGTTAAAACTTCTATGCACACAGAGCTCTGCAAGGTAAGTGAGAAATTTGGCAGGGCTTGCTCAGAAACAGAAAAAGCAGTGCACTTTCTGAGAACAGGATCCCCTGCTCCGCCAGCTTATGTCATAATTTCACACATGAACAGGTATTTTGGACCCTGCTATTGAGAATGCCAGTGAAAGGCAACTATGACAGCATCTCCTGTCTGAAGGAGATGGTAGTGGACTGAGTAAACCAGATGTACTTCACACCAGGATTCTGAACAGCTTTCAAACAGCCTGGTCAGGGCCAGAGCAGGGACGGCTCCAGCAGAAGGCCAACATCTGAGAGCTCCTGGCTGTTGCCCATAGGTTATTTGCTGCTCCAGGAGAAGGCTTGGGGCATCAGTAACTGTGACCTGCATGCGGGTAGGGCTGCTTCTTTTCCTGCCTCATTGTGTTCTGCAGGTAGAGTCATGCATCGGAGACTGCCAACACTCATCTTTCCTTCTTTTTCCTTGACAGTGCACACCACGTCTCAAACTGTTGTTAGAGGAGTAATAGGGCAAACTGTTCAGTTGCCTTGCTTCTACCAGGTGAAACGACTTAAGGACATCTCCGACATGTGCTGGGGCAGAGGCCCATGCCCAAATTCAAAGTGCAGTAACAAAATCCTGCACACTACTGGGAGTAGGGTGACGTACAGAATATCCCAGCGATACAATCTCCAGGGTTATATTTCCTATGGAGATGTGTCTCTCACAATTGGGCAAGTGAAGGCTGAAGATGCGGGTACGTACTGCTGCCGCATAGAGATCCCGGGTTTGTTCAACGACATCAAAAAGACCATGAGGCTGGAGGTGGTCAGAGGTGAGTCTGGGGACCTTCATGATACCAGCAGAGGGAAACCTCCCACTGGATGGAAGTTTAAAATTGGTGTATATGTGTTCTTCTTTTGGTGTTTTGGTTTTTTTTGGTAAAGAGTGTTTTTCCCCAGTTATGTAATTTTCAAGGGATATCTGCAACCAGCTGCAAATTTGAATCATCCTCAACAAGCAGTTTTGATGAGTAACTTTCACCTTTTTTGCCTTTCAAATGAAATTATTAATTTCTCATTGTGTAGCTGTATTTGGTGTTTTGAAAGATTATGGAAGTGCCCTTGAAATTTTGCTTTTCATTTGGAGTTCACACTAACACCAGAAAGGCTTCTGGCTGGTTCATGTCATAAGGAGATCCATGTGTTTAGAAATTTTTTCTCAGAGTCCCAAAGGACTTTTTCCCCTTCCTATGATTTTGCTGAGCTGCAGGATAAAGTAAGGGTCTTACTAGAAGAGGCTGAAAACCACTGCAAAGCGCAGGAAAAAAAGATGGTGCTCACCCTTCACACTGCAGAATAGCGATGATTTTTCTGACTTGTGTGCGGTGTTCAGAGCGCAATTGGTGCTGCTGCACACAGCACTCTCGTACGCCTGTTATAAGTGATATGACAGGAGAGAGAGGGAAAACGATGCAATCCCTTGTCTGTCCCTGAGGTTGAGGGCAAGGGCATTCATAAAACAGGACTGGTTGAAAAGATTAGCAAGAAGCTTGTAGCTGAAAATAGAGTTAATTTATTTATTTTATTTTTTATGATGACATTGAAAAACAAAGTTGCAGAATTTGCAAGTTTCTGGGCTCTGCCGCACAAGGTTCTTGCCCTTCCTTTTCTGTAAAAGGGGCAAGAAGGAGATGTTTGAGACCTACCAAAAAAAGGAAAAAAAGCAAGTCTGTAAATCTGGGAATTGCTCTGTCTGGGGCATGTATTCTGCTACTTAATCTTTTTAAACAGTGACTTTCACACTTTCTTTCTCAGTGTTTTAGCAACTAGGTAATTTTCATTCATTTCTGGCTTGGCTTTCCTCAGGATTGTTTGTGAATACCCTGACCTAGCTTTTCTCTATGCTATGTTTTTTTTTCCATGCAGCCCCTCCTGTGACGACAACCACCACAAGAAGGCCTCCTGTTTCCCCCAAACATTTCAGAAAAACAACTTTTACTCCCCAAGCAACCTCTGATCATCAAACAACAGCAGAGACTGATGTCCTCCTGACAACCACTGCCCTCCCTGTGACAACTGCAACCACCGAGTCTCCAGAAGTAATTGCACTGGAGACCACTGCTGTGACAGCAAATGATGTTTTTCCAGAAACAATGGTGACAACCAGTGCTCTCCCAGATTCTTCAACTGATTTCCAAGCAATTGACATAAGGACTGGAGACTATGACTACATGTTCTACCCATCAGAGTCTGTCCCTCTTCCTGGAGATACAAAGGGTAACCAGCACCAATGCTTTTTTCTGTATAAGAGAGATGGTCTGTGTTAGCCCCGCTCTGGCACCACAGACAATCTCCAGATACTTTTATCTGTAGCTGGAAAGTTTTCTCCAAGATGCCTGTAGGTATGTCTCAGTGGATTCAAGGAAACGCAGGTCAAATGTTGTGGATGATGCCAGACCAGGCTGAATGGCCAAGGAAGCAGAGGGTCAAGCGTGCATTCAGAGGAGTTTTAATAGCCTGGAGAATGTGACAGATGTGACAGAAACCTCATGAAGCACAACAGAAATAAATGTGAAGCCCACACCTGGGCTGGAGTAAGAGAGATTCACTCAACTGTGCTCTGATTTTTTTCTTGATTTAGGAAAGACAGTTGAAATGGTCTGCTGAAAAGGTTAGTTTAGAGCATGCTCTGCTTGAGCAATAAAGTCAATGAGAATTCAAAACATGCTTAAAATTGAGTACTTACATTGTCATCCTATATGAAGGCTGTTATTATTATTAATATAGAGTTGATCAAAGTGACCTATTATCATCCTAACCATTCCTAGGTTGCTACTTTACCACATCAGTGACTTCCACAGATTGATGTCTCCACACAAGGCTGGTTTTGTACACTTTTTGTGTCTTCTATCACTTGAAGTTCTTTTGACCTAAACCTCTGAGTACAGCTTTTCTTATTCCCCAGCCATGACAGCACACCGCAGATAAGTTTGGCAATATTTAATTACATCCTTAGCTGACCAGTTAAAACTTCTAACCGCCAGCCATGCTAGTAAAGTACCTCAGTTAGTTGGGTAGGATGAGCTGCAGATTTGAAAACAGGTGCAGATTTTCATGTTTGAATTGCAGATGCAGAACTGTGCAAGCGATGTCGAATGCCATATCCTATGCCTTCCTAGTCAGTGATCTTTATAAGCATTACTTTTTACTTTTTTTCAGTGACTGCTGAATTCCCAAGTACACTTCTGACTGCAGAGGGAACTGAAAGTGCTCACACTTCTCTCACGGTGGAAGACCTGCCAGCTGCATGTGAGTAGGATAGCGTTGCAAGGTTAGAAGTTGCACATTCAGAGAAATGAAGAAGTTGTCATAAACAAAAGTAGTGACTACTCTTCAGAGTACCAAACATTACTGATAGGTATTCATTGCATCTGGAAGTAATAGGTGTGTGGGGCCCACACAGAAATTGAAATCAGGGTGTAACAAAAGCTAAGCAAAACATGTTTTTAAGCCTCCAAATTAAGTAGATTTTGAGTCACCCACTACCGTTAGGTATGTCATCTCTGAGTGAAGGTCCTTGTCATCATCCGAGCTGAATACTCAGATATCTGATTCCTCATCACTGAGTTCACTGAGCTTCCCATTTTAAATTCTCCCTGAGTGAACCTCACCGAATGTATTCATCCAGATGTGGCTGCAGGCTCAGGTCTCCAGTGTTCCACATGTGTCCTTGGTCAGGATAGAAAGCAGCAGGCAATTACCACAACTATCAGTCATTCCTTCAAGAGAAAAGGAATTGGTATACAAAATCGTACTGTATCCGAGAAATGAACAAACTTACATGAAGTTTGCACTTTATGTCTCTCAGGCAAGTATAAAAGTAGAATGGCTGAAGTTATTCAGGTGTGATAATCTGCCCTCCAGTTGCCCCCAAATGAGGACGTAAAAAAAGGAAAGCTAAAATTCAAGGATGACATGTAATATTTGACTGTTGAGTCCTTTTCATTTCAGCTAGTGACAAGAATCTCTTCTTTCTTAAAAACACAATCTTTAGATTTTTGCAGGTGTTCTTTTGCTAGACCTAGAGACTTAGAGCAGAAATAGAATTTGGTAAACTCTTCCTTAATGCCCCTGGAGAGGGCTCACGGAAGAGACTGAAGTGGTCCCTTGAGGATTTGTGAGGGTTTCTCTCCCCTGTCGTGCTTTTCATCTTTCTTACACAGTTCTGGATAATGCCTGTATTCTGCCATCGTAAAGAGGAAGTCTTGCAAAGGGTCTTACCTCTGGGATTCTGAGGGCAATTAAAGTTGTGACTGTGGGCTAGAAAGAGCCACCACAAAAGCAATTACAGGAGAAAGAAAACCGTGCTTATATGAGTCATGTACCCTCCCACCCGTGCAAAAGCTTGTGTCATGCCATTTCCGAGAGCCAAACTGTCATAATGTGTGAGAATGCTGCAGCAGAACTGAGCACTGTCTAGCAAGAGCCATAAGCCAAGTTGCTGACCCAGTCTCCATTTACTCTGTGAAATAATGCACTAAATGGACCAACTTCCATCTTACTGCTGTAAGGGAAGGCTGATTTGTTGCTGAACTCCGTAGTGATGTTAACACAGTAGCTGGGAGAGAAACCCATGGTTGAGAGAGCCCTACATCTCCAAGCACAATAGTTGCCAGACAGATTCTCTTAGCTGGCAAGGCTGGTTCCTGCTGACCAGGCTCTGGTTTAGTTTCTCTTCTGTCTTCGCCTGCTTTCCCCCAGCAGCAAGCCCACCAGCACCAACCATGGTTCAGACCTTTGGGAAGGGTTTCCATACTCCTTTCAGATATGGAAAGTTAGTTCCCATCAGCCAGGCTGCAGCATGCTGCCAGAAAGTTTAATTTTGGCTTTGTGGGGCATGCATGTCAGAGTGAGATACGCACTTCTTGTGTATTCGGGGATAGTTCTGCTGAACTGCAGTTCTCGTCCCTTCTGAGAGAGAGAAAGAAGGGAGTCGTATAACAGGTGTATCGCAAAATGCAATGTTCCTGTATTTCCAGGATTTTTAGAACTTGCTAGGGTTTTATTACCTATACTTGTTTAGCTGTAGTGCTTATTAACTATAATGTCTTTTCTACTCTAGTGTAAATTTCTAGCTACATATGCCTATGAGCTACCTGTGCCCTGTCCATGTCTTTGATAAAATGGAAGCACGTTATTTGGTGCATGGAGACAAATCAACTCAGTTCTCATAGCGTGTGGATCAGAACTGAGAAATTTGGGGAAGATTAGGTTATTCACGGAATAATATACTTGGAAAAGTTAAAAAAAGAATCAGCATTTTTTGTTCTAATGTGACCATCCTTTTTTTTGTTCTAATGTGACCATCCTTTTTTTTTCCCTAATGTGACCATCTGACCACCCCCATCACCATGTGACATTCTGGGTGTCTTATGCATGTAGTTTCCTTTGGCTGTGGTCATGGGCACTGTAAGTTTGTTACACATACATGCCTCGACAAATGGCTCATCTGGTCCCTGGTACATTTTGCTCAGATGGAGGCTCCACAGTAAGCGAGTAGGATCACAGGATAACAGAAAAGTGTTGCAAGAGTTCTTGAGCATTCATTTAGTTCATCCTACTTCCAAAGCTTGGAAAACTAGAACTGAATTATTCTTAGTATCCCTAGACAGAAAAAAAAAAATCTCAAACCAGAAAAACCCATGATCGTCACAGAGATTTCTTAAATACGTGGTAAGTTACGTGAATATGTTTCCTGTGGTTTTCAACATTAATGCAGCTTTCAGAAACTGTAATCACACATAAGTCTGACCACAACTGAACTGAGGCAGTTCCTCCACTTAGACTTGTACCTTGTTTACAATCTCTGCTCTCAACGACATCTTGTCATGCTTACAGAAGTGAAAACTCCTTCACAGCAGACAGGTTTCTACTGTCTTGCTTCATGGGCTCTCCCTGGGAAGGCTCCCCTTTGCTTGCTGAAGACTGACATTTCCCAGTGACTGCCTGATAGACCACTAGTGGTGCAAACAGATTGTCCCCTTTTGGTTGCAAGGTGCTTTATTTCTCCTACTCAGGGCCAGATTTTGCCCTCCTCATTCCCTGAGAGTTCATTACTCCCTGACTCAAGCAGTGACAGCCACAGTGGCTCTCACCCATTCAGGTGACTGTGCCAGTAATCATGTCAATCTCTTATTTTCAGGGATTTCGGCAAGTTCAAATGGCAAGGCTGAGAAACATGATGATATCCGAGATAAGGTAAAACTTCCTCTAAGTTTCAAGCATGTTTAACCAGTAGCAGGAGGACAGCAGGACATGCTAGCGATTTTTAATGTATTCCTACTTAAAGAGGCAGTGTTTGCAAACAGTAGCTGGAACTTTTGTGTAGAAACTCAGGAACTATCCATCCATCTGCTCGGTGGACAGAGCCAAAGCCCGTGACCATTCCACCTGGCTCGGACACCAGAAAATCCTCACCCCCTGACACCCTTGTAAGAGAGGCAGGAGTAGCATCCTCGGGGTGTGACCAGGCAAAAGGCAACTTAGTAGGGTTGTTACACTTCCCTGTCTCTGATTAAAAGAAGGATTAAGAGGAGAAGAGGGTGACTAAGCTCCAGCTTTAGACCTTATTAAGAAGTTCATGTAAGTGGGATGAATCTAAGCTCAAATAATTCAGAAGAAGATTTATTAAATACTTAGCAGCTAATTCATGTTGTTTATCAAGATCGACATGATGCATCTTCCCCGTGCTTCGTACAGGCCTGCTCAGAAAAGCATCGCAAACTTGAGCCAGTGCAGATATTTCAGAGACCTTAGCCATCAGGGCAACCCACTCCTGCACGAGGACGTCTGAAGTAAACATGCCACTCAAGCCTTTTCAGTTTTTCTCTTCTCCCTTCCAGTTTCCCAGCTATGCCATTCTCATCACCTGTCTCGCAGTGGTGCCCATTCTTTTCATACTGATGCTCTCGTTGTTTGTGAAACGTAAGTATCCCTAAGCACAGAATGGATTACTATTTCTAATGCTGGCCTGGTGCTGATGTCCTCTGAGATCTCTGGTTAACCTTCTGGTAAATCTGCCATGGCCCCTGTGACAGCACTTTCTTCATTTTATGGGGATTGATGTCCTTACTCCAGGACTGTGTCACCACAAGAAGACCAGGGACCACGAGTTGGTGGAGATGCAGCAGGAGGAAGCCTGTGCACAGAACCTCTTCACTCACTTGTTGCAGGTCTGTCTTAACTTCTTGGCTTTTGCTTCATAGGGGAGTGGTCCCATGGTTTCCTGGAATTATTCCTGACAGATATTGGTTTAATGTAAATCAGAATGAGAAACTTTCTTTCCTGCTTAGCCCACAGAAATTTTGCAACTTGCTATCTTTGCTTCTGAATTCAGTTGGTGGATTCATTAGAATTATAGACTTCTTTTTGCCATTGTGACATTAATATCATTTTGCTTCTAGGTAAACACACAAAGAAGCTAATAATAAAAATGTAATCCATTTTGTAATTTCCTATTAAAAGTTCCAGTGTAATTTTTCTTGGAGGCAGGACTGCATACCTCACCTAGGAGATAAGGACTTGGGGAACAAGGAGGGACTGTTTTCTGAATCCTATGGTGGTTACCCTACAGCTCTCATTCTAAGAGCTGAACAGCTCTTTCCTATCCATTAGAAGAATGTGAGCAAGATAGATACTTCTCTGGTATAAAAAGTAGGCATTGCACCACTGAAGTCAGTGGATTCAGTAGCTTCTGGTCTCCCTTTCAATGGGAATTTGTTACAAATAAGAAAGGATGTTCTGAAGCAGCAATGTGCTTTTTTTGCCCCATCCTTAGTGATTTATGTTTCTCGCTACAGCCTCAGACGAGTGGAAGACCTTGAAAAAGTTTTCAGTGGCACCAAAGAAGAAAACAGCATTTTTTTCCTGTGAAGAGCTCCAACATCACTTGTAGATGCCATGGAAAATAAAAAGGGCCTGTTTTGTGCAGTGTTGAGACATGCTTGTGAGCCCTCAAAGTAGCAACGGATGAAAACCAAAAGGCAAAGCTTCGGTGGTAAAAATTTAAAATCTCCGCGCAAATTTTGCCATGTCTCTTTTAAAATCCATTGCATGAAGAAGCTTCTTTTAGAAGGTGCTTTATGCATTAGTGATAGGTGTTTCTGGCATCTGCCTTCTTACTAATACCATGTTACAGAACTGAATTTGTTTTTCTCCATTTTTACTAATGCTCTTCCTTGGATACATCTTATACTGTGAGGAACAGAAGAGAGAAGGAATAACATGGAACGCTGCCTAACTTCTAATTGCCAGAAAATAGAAAAAAAATCATCAAATACATTTCTTATCGTTTTTATATAATCAAGAGAAAAAATAAGCCACAAGAATGCTGCGAGTATAAATAAAAAATGCAGATTACTTGAGGGGTAGCAATGCTGCCCGTGATTCAGCATGTTTAAATGACCCTTGGAGACTATGTTAATAAACTTTGTAATTTACTGCTAGCAATTGTATTTTTTATGCCACATCCTAGGGCATGTGAACAGGAGTTCGTTATTCCCTAGGTGCTGAAATGCCTGCTGAGCTTTCTCAGCTCTCCGAAGTACTGCAGCATTTCCAGAGATGCGAAAATGCCCAGAAGACCAATCTGCAAGGAAATTTTTTCTGTCCTGCCACCCCCCTCCCCGCCCCGATCCCCCGTACCACTCATTTGTAAATCCATGTTTTCCCCCATCAGTGTGCATGGGGGACCTCCAGCCGTTTGTCTGGAGTTGCCTTTTGGTCCTCACAAAAACAACCTGCAATCTCCAGGCAACGACAACCTGGAGTAAGAGCACGTTGTGGGAAGAGTGTATTTGCTCAGAAGAAAACACTGTGCAGAAGCTCTGGACTTCCCCTCGAGTCATGCCCGGGGCTGTGGCGAGACTTGTTGACTCTACAGCATCTGCTCACAGCGGGAGGCAGGAGAGGTTCCTTTTTGGGGTCCCGGGTTCAGTGCCCTGCTGTGCACCCTAGTCTGGCGGTGCTGTGGGAGGCAGAAGAGAGTCCCTGAGCAGAGGATGTGGCTCGCAGGGCTGGGTTTGCTCAGCTGAGACCTCTGTCTGTCCCACCCTGGTTCATGCAGCTCTCACCACCCCAACACACAGTGTGTGCTGAGCTGGGGGACCTGGCACCCAACACTGCTTCTAGGCATGAATCACACATAAATCTACAAGGAATAAAAGGGGGGTGGGGGGGGGGGGTGGGGAATCTCCAAACAGAACAGTTTTGATGTACTCCTTTAAGAAAAAAAAAATGCTCCCCCCCGCCCTGTTTTTTTTTTCTTCCAAGTAAACCTGCTAATTAAGCAGTATCTTCACTGCAACTTGCAATTGGCAGGGCTGGAACAATCCTTTTGCTCTTATTAATTAGCTCTGCACTAATGAGTTCTTTAGAGCAGGGCTGTCTCTTGATGAGGAAGGTTCTAGCATGTTTGCTGTGGTGCTGGCTGGGCTTGAAGGCTGTGCTTTGGGGAGCTGCACAAGGGCAGAAGAAATAGGAGCCAACAAAGTGAGTTTGATCTGATCAGCCATGTGGAAATGCAGCCCAGAAATGCTGTAGAGAAGCTGTAAGTGTAACTTATGTTGCTGAGGATTTTTCTATTCATCTTTTTGTACACCCCAATTACTGAGGTTTGAGTTGAGGGTGGCAACTGGAAGCAAGGAATCTGGGAGGGTTCTATTTAAATGAAAATACATTGAAGTAATTTCTGAGGTACTGACCCTGGCTGTCAGTATGTTCAGTGAAAGGTTAAAGAGAGTCTTTTAAAATGTAGCTGGAGGAAAAAGGAATGTTGTTTTCCAAAAGCAACAGAAGCCCCAGAATGCAGTTTCTGGGTCTAGTGAAGAAAAACTGCATGAAAGCAGCAGGTTTTTTTTAGAAAGAAAAGGCTGTCAGAAAGTATGTCATTGACATCTGGAAACGTTAGTCTTTATTGTTAAAGACCTTTACCTTGGAAGGCAAAGAAGAAGTGCACTTGAGCAGACACAAAGCACTGCAGCCAAGAAAACCCTCCATTAAGCAGCTTAAAACAATACAAAGGGTTTTAGCTGCAAAGCCCTACAGGACCCGGTGTTTCAGATGGGGAAAACTTTGACATGAGACACCCTGGCCCCTGCCCGTGCTGCGGGGCTCCTGTGGTTCTGTTGTGGGGTGCAGGTTTCCTGGAGAGTTGCTTTGCTACTGCTTGTTGCCGCCCGTAGAACTCGTGGAAGCAGGTCTCCCTGCAAAGTCTGCCCGTGTGCACCTTCACCCTGCCCTCCTCTACCACCCAGAGAGCTGCCATTGGCTTTAAAACTAACGTGTGTCTCCTAAAAACCTCCTGTCCCCCGCCCAGACCTTGCCTGCCACCACCTTTCACTCTGGCAGGCACTAAAACCTGTAACCATCCCCGTTTCACGCCTCTCCCCAGTGCTCTGGGCTGCTGAAGTTATCACAGTGTTTATGGGCTTGCACTGGGAGCCTGTGGCTAGACAGAAGTGGGATTTAATTTGTTCAGAGTCCATGTCAAGCCTAAATGGTATTATATCTGGGGAGTCTGGCTCTGCTGCATGGAGCAAACTGGTTAATTGAAGAAGGATTTAGCTTTTGGTCCAAGTAATAACTTTAACTGGACCCCAGTACTTTGTGGACAATTGTCTGTATCCAAATGACTGATTAAATTGGTTAAAGGAGGTCTGACGTGAAGAGATAATGACTGAACTACCCGATTAGTATGGAGGAGGTATGGAAAAGCAATTAAAAAAGGAGATGTGAATATTTTGGGGAAATGGGATTGGCTATTGAGAAAACAGGAGGAAATACTGGAAAAAAAAGCGGCAAGTGTTGAGTTAGGAATACAAATCCTTTAAGGAGAAACCAGTGGAATGAATTAAATATCATTTTGAGATTAATAAGAGACCTCTCTTAATAGACTTTATTGGAGCTGACTGCTGTGATGGTCCCTTTCCATCTCAGCAGCACATTTCATTATGTATCTGGGTTTGTTTCTTAGCCGTAATGTGCTTTTCTAGGCATTTTTTAAGGTTAATATAAATAAATCTCTGTGTTCCAAAGGTGGAATCTAATTGGAGCTTAAGAAAGAGCAAGCAGAAGGGAAGAATGTGGCTGAGTACATAGGAAATTAGAAATAAGAATAAATAGCATCATGGGACTTGGGGAAAGAACAGAGATAACTGCACAGTGTGAGATGAATGCATGAAAAAGTGGAAAATTTTCGCCTGGTAGGCAGAGGAAACGGGACGTCTTGCCGCAGCCGTGGCAGCAGATGGCAAAATTGAGCTGCAGAGACAGAGCAGAGAAATAGCAGGAGAAACTAGAAGCGGCTGTGAAGGTGTGTGTTGGAGGTTTGCTGCCATGAAGCAAAATAAATGCAGTCTCCTCCAGCTGTGACAGAAGTCCTGGCCAGGAGCTCAGCCCCATGGCTGGCTCTAAGGCACCCTCTTGGCAGGCTTGGCCTGGCCTCTGGCTTCTGTGTCCTCTAACAACACAATTCCCTACAAGTCTGGGTTACACCCTGGTTTTCTTCTGCTCGTGAGACCATGGTGGCCATACAGTTCTCGGGTTCCTCTTCCCACTGAGATCTCACCCCAGTTGGGAGCAGTGTGGCTTTGGTTTCTCTTGCTAACTTAAAACATGAAACTCAAGACTCGGAACCTCCTGCAATCACACCGTGGCAGCGGTCGTCTGGCAAAAGAAGTGTGAGCCTCTAACCACCCCGTAGCTCATCTCAGCATCCACTCCCTCCTGCTACCAAGCTCATGACAAAGGCTGGTGGGCTGAGCGAGGGACACTCCACATGATCACTTTGGGCTGATCAGAACTACGAGAAATACTGAGATTAGGGGCCTTCCCACAGAGAACCCTTTGGTAGGAAGGCTCATCTACTTACCCCCTGCCAAGGTCAGCTAAGAGGTCCCAGTGGTTTGAAGCTGAGATGGGAGGCCACAAGGACACTGGGAAAATGGATGAAAACGAGTGTGCAGAAAGTGTTGGAAGGATTAAGGAGGAAGGTGTTGGGAAATCATCTCTGGTGTAAGTTCATCGACATTCTTTAATCTTTCAAGCACCAAACCTTCTCCAAGGGGAAGGGAAATTGTTCACTTCCCAAAATGGCCTTTTTTTTTTTTCAAAGAAAAGAAGATGCATGTTCTACAGCTGTTTCAGAAATGCAGCTTTTTGTAAACAATACATGTAGAAAAAATGAAAGGGTTGCAGGTGTGATTTGTTTTCTTT
The DNA here is from genome assembly GCA_020746105.1 of Trogon surrucura. NCBI lineage: Eukaryota > Metazoa > Chordata > Aves > Trogoniformes > Trogonidae > Trogon > Trogon surrucura. Next base: position 12,082,567 of record CM036630.1, read on the forward strand.
TTTAATACCTAGGAAAAGAGGAGTAGGGCAGGTAATTCAAACCAGGGAATAAGTCCTGTTTATAGTTATGTTTTCTAAACCAAAAAATACTAAGGCCTGTCTCTCCTCACTCATGTACTGGTGTATGCTCTGTAATTCTACTGATGTTAGTGAACCTTGAATCCTTGAAGGTAACCCCTTTTCATGCTTAGATGTACATCTAATGAAGATTCATGGCTTCAAAGTTGCTCTCAAGCACCAGAGCTGGTGTCATGCTTAACTAAGCCATCCACTAGTTAATACACACCACACAATTATCTGCATATTTAATGCAGGGCAGAGAATTTCTATGGAGAAATCTATAGCTTTTAATCCAGTGATGAATCATTTATGGGATTTTGGATTATTCACTTTGCAGTGTATTAAGTTGTCTCTCTTTCACAAAGTGAGACCCCCCTGACATGGTCTGCGTCACAGACCAGGCTGTGCAGTGATGTATGTTGCTGGGATGAATTATTTATCGGACGTTTTAGATCACTAGCCCAGCAGTGGAATTTTAAATTTGTTCATATCCATTCCTAAGTACATAAAAAGGATTTTATGTACATGAAATTCATCTCTCCTTCTTCCTCCCTTTCCCTCCAGTGCACTAGTGAATTATCCATGAAGTTTGGGTTGGGTTAGTTTGAGATGCAAACTTTCCCCTAGGGGATGCAGTGGCAGTGTCCTGGTGTGGGCTGTTTGTCCAAGCCATTTTTGGACCAGATGTGCAGAAGGTGTTTGTGGGAGCCCTTCAGCTCTCAGTTGTGTCCCACTTTAAAAACTGGAGCTGAAATGAGTGTGATTTCTTAGCTTGCAATGTACTTGTTGCAGTCCTCTTAAGCCCAAGTGAGCTGTGCAGAGAATTTATCAATGGCTCTTAGTGTGGGAGTAGGGAAACTCCCAAAGACTAATGATCACTTTTTTTTTTTTTTTAATTTCACCCTGCAAGCCTCAGCCCGTTCCAGGGCAGAGCTTTCCCAGGGCTTTCCTGGGAGCTACTTCAAGGACAAGGGGAAATCAGTCTCCCAATGGAGTGGTGAGTCAATGCTGCTTTTGAATTCTGCTTGGTGTTTTATGCCCTTGGTCCATTATCTAATGGAGAATATGATGAGGTAATTATGGAAATACACAAATTGCAACCTCATGAATACCAAAGAAATTTGTGATGATCCATGCTAAAAGAATGCATAAAAATGCAAATCATTTGTAAATGGGGAGCAGTAAATCTTGTTAATATTAATAACTTGGAGCATTTAATTGCATCAGGTCTGGATGAATTCTACCCAAAGCCCTCTGAAGAGTGGTTTTTAAGAATCTCTCCTGTGAACTGTGTACCATGAGGTCAAAGGGAGCTCTAACTTGTATCCTCTTAGTATATGGTTACCTTTGGCTCCCTCCATAGTTGAGGGAGGGAGGATGGGACTGGCCCAGAAGCTGATCCAGAACATCCAAGGGAAGGTGGGAATGCTCTTCTGTAGAATCCAGAACTCCAGCTCCAGCTGGACTTTGCTGTCTGTGTGCAAGACTCTTGACCAATATCATAGGGACTCATGGTATAAGACTTTGTGTCTGCTGTGTGGCTTTGACAGTTAGATTAAATAGCACTGTCAAGGCAACTGCGCTGTGTGTATAAAACATTGCTGCCTTGTCAGACGTGCACGCTCTGTCCTGGCTGGAGCGGTGCTGGGGAGCACGGCTGGCTCTGAAGTTAATAACAGTGGATTGTCCCTGGAGTAGGATCAGGCCTCCATCTTCTCTAGGACAGGATGTCTGTGTCCTTCTAGCTTTTAAAGTTATTTTTTCCCAGCTGCATCATTAATGGGTAAGAGTATGTAGTGGGCTACAAAGCAAAGAGCTGTAGTAAAGTGCATCCTGTTGTCTCTGTAGAAAGCCGGTTTATCAGCTGTGGGTAAAGATGTCATCCATCGTCTACTGAGCTATAGCAGCCTTCTCAGCCTAGCAGCACTTCTGACAAGCTTGTTCCACACCTTGCTTGGGTTTGTGGGAGGTGCTCACAGCAGCACCCTGGAGAGGAAAGGGAAAAGTTCCAGCTATGTTCAGATTTTTGCCTTACTTTGTGCTGTTGTTGTGAAACCTCAGGCCAGATGTGGGAGGCTTTTGTTAGGAGTCTGCTGAGTTGAGATTTCCCCTTAGATATCCACTCACTGGAGCTTTCCCAAACCGTTAACAAACTCTTTATTTGTTTCTTTTCCTCAAAACTTCACCAGGCCTTGTTGGCAGGTGGGTATTTGGTAGGGTTCATATTTCTCAGCTTGCTCTTCCCTCTTTAGTTCATTCATTTCCTGTCTGTAGCCAAGCTATTCTACAAAAGAAATTAATTTTATAATACAAGGATACTGGATGGCACTTTCAGACACGATACCTGCAGCTTCATAAAGTCTGATGAAGGAGAGAGGAATATTCCAAGAGAAAACAAGAAAAGGTCATAATTTATTGCTTATAAACAGCTCTCTGGATCTTATTATCTTTGCTTTGTAAAAGCCTAGAGATCTAGATTGAGCTTTATAATTCACATCGAAATTCATTGTATCACATGTCTCTTGTAAAGCCACATTTTTGAATGATATGGCAAACCCTATTAAACAGGTACTCATTAAACTACACCACCTTATAAATTCTTCCTGAGTTTTGTTGACAGTACACATCAAGCACAAACCATTAAGTGCTTTTCATTTTCCTGGTAGTGTGCAATCATAATGCATTACATGACAAAATAATGTGTTTACATGACAGATTTAATGCTTGATCTGTTGCATGAAATGCTTCCGAGCACCAGGAGAGAGAAATGTAACATTATACTTCCAAGCGTCTATTAATTCTTAACTAATAATAAATTACATCGGAATGCTGATAGAAATGGATGAGAGAGGCACATACACATGGGAGGAATTCATGAGGATCAGTGACACGGCAATGAATACTAAATGCAGACATCATAACTAGAGCTAAAATGAAGCATTTCTATGTTGTCAAGAGAGCTCTTAGGGCCTGTGGACTTGCTGCTGCTCCAGGGGTGCGTGTTTCTCCTTTTGTGTCTTGACAGCCAATGCTGGCTCGTAGTGAAGGTCATGTTAGACCTACTTTCACTTCTCCCTCGTTTTTAAGTTTGTTGTTTGTTTGTTTTCATCAAAAATGATTTCTAGCTTTGAAGTTTTTTTTAATGAAGAATTGTCGTGCAAGGGGTCTCATTTCTCCACAGTGCTAATAAGCCACTGTCAACCCTCTCCCTCCAAGCAACCCTATTGTAATCCACGGCTTAGTTAACTTCCAGCCCTGGCAGGTAAGTGTCAGGGCCTTGATTTTGGAATTTCAAGAGTGATACTCAGCCACTTCACAAGTATAGATTATTAGGACAGCTGGGTCTATTAATCTTAAAAAAGAACCCAAATCTCTGTTTTCTATTGCAAGTGGGAGCTAAGAGGGAGTTGGTGTGTGGTAACACAATGCTGTAATAATGACATACAATCAAAGGGAGGGCAATAAACCTGCTAGTTCTCAATATTTACTGGAGGAGTTTGCTGGGGATCAGGAGCTGAAGCTTGTTTTAACTACACACAGCTTTCCCTTTTCAGTTTTTATGGCTTTCTCAATCACTTTGCTCATCTGCTTCTGGAGGCTTTTATTTGCTGATAAGGGCTGTTAACCAGTAGGAAAGTCAGACCAATGAAGTTACGTAAAATACAGCAGACGGTTTTTGGCAGGTTAGAGCCACGGTTCTGGAGGAGTAAAGGAGATGGGACAAATTGCAGTAAATCATATATATAAGTGCAATTTGTCCCCTCTCAGGAGGGGATGTATATAGGTGTAAGGATACTAACAGCACCAAGCCTGTCAGAATTCAAGGAGCATCTGGATGATGCTGTTAGTCATATGATTTAGTTTTAGGTAGTCCTGCGAGGAGCAGGACTCAATGATCCATATTTATCCCTTCCAACTTGTCATATTCTGTGATTCTATGTGTACACATACCTATACGTGTCCCTGTTCTTTGGCATCTGCTGGTGCTGATGGGATAATGCATTCCTCTTGATTATTCTGATCATTCTTTTACAGAGAAATTTCTGAAGCCTCCTTTGACAGGGAAATGACTAACAAATACTCATTTGCAATGGGAGGGGTGCTCAGACTGCTTTGCTTCAATGCAGTAGCATGAGCAGCATCTCTTGGTGAGAAACTCCAGGAAGTCTTGGAGGTACATCAAAGGCTGCTTTCAAAGGGACTTTCCAGTACCTTTCTTTATCTGGAAACAAACAATCATAGAAATGGGAAAAAAATACCTGATTTTAACTTTCCAATTTTCTTGTGAGCAGTCTTCAGAGTGGTGTCTCTGCAAGCCTGGGCGCAGGGAATATTGCTGTGGCTGCAGCATTTTCTTTTCTAGCAAAAGAGTTTCTAGGAGCAGAGCATCAGATGTGCACAGGCTTCCAGGTGTGTGTGCATGGGTGCTTTGAAAAATCCCAGGCTTTGCTGAGAGTTCAGATTTTCTTGTTTATAAGCCGTGTCTGGCAGTATGATCTTATTTCATGGCATTTTGCCCCAGAGACGGTATTTCTAACCTCTGGAGCTCTGCGTATGATGCTAGTGCAAAATTCAAGAAGAGAGTGCTATTAGTTTGAGTTCTTAAAGGTATATTCAGCCTGGAAAGCTGCAGTGTAGGACACAAGGTCTTAGCATCCATGGCAAACCTGTCTTTTTAGTTTCAGATTGGAATTTTATTCTATACAGGTGTGAGGTTTTTGCAGAAGCAGCAGTGATTCTGAGTGTGCTTTGTTTTGCCTCACCAGCCATTATTTATTTATTCTTATTTGCCCCTTTCTTGGAGAATTAAAAATTAATCTGGAATATCATATCTGGAATTCATGTACTATACATACATATACAGACACATATAAATATATCATTTTTAAAGTTAAAAAACAAACAAACAAACCAGCTCAAAATCCCAAAACCAACCCCCCATGACAAACTTTTTCCAATGTCCAGCTACTATCTTTCAGGTCCCTCTTACAAATTGCTAATGTAATTCATTCAACTTGAGTGCACTTTTAACAGTCTCTCCAATTTTACAATTTTTAAAGGTTTCTAATTTGCTTGACCTCATTTCATGTCCCCAGAGTTGTGTGTTCTCTTTAAACCCTGTGTTTCCTACCAACTGTCTGGAGGTCTCAATTACTGGAGTACAGCAACACCTAATTTTTAAAAAAAAATCCTGGAAGAGCAGCCATTCTTTTCAAATCACTTGGTCACAATTTGGAAAATAAGGAGCAAAAAATCTTACAAAAGCATTTCAGTTTCCCGTTGCTCTTTCAGAATCTTTTTGCCCTGAAACAAATGGGAAAAATATTCCAGTGCCTCCTTGTAAAGTCTCACCTCTCTCAGCTGGTGTAAGATAGAAAGGTACCTACCTCCTACTTCTAATCTTGAGAAACTTCCACCTACCCACGAAGAAATACAAAGCCAAACCCGAGGACTCTGGCAGTAGTCCCCTGTAAGGTGACAGCTCCTCCTTCTGCAGCAGAGCAGGTAGCCTGGGAGAAGTGCTGCTGACTGCAACAACCAATTCGCTTGATTTTCCTTTTCCTCTCCAGAAACAGTTTGTTCAAGGCTGTCTGCAGTCAGGGAGCCTGAGAGAATAGTTTTAAAAGGTCCAACAGAGGATTTACTCTTTGCATTAGTTGACAAACTGCAATCCTCAGTGTAGAGCAGCTACTTGAAAACCCAGGAAGGAAAGGCTGTGAAAAGGTGAGTATCATGTGGATCTTGGCTCAAGATAGTAAATCCCAACTTCCAAGCTAGCTTCTTTCCTCTTTGTTTGTTTGGTTGTTTGTTTTCCTTGCAAGAGGTGCAAGGTCAAGGGATAGAGATCTGAGGGTTTTTGGATGGTCATAAGGCTGTTTGGTAACGGCACATCTCCTGCCGCAGAGCACGTGCAAGGTTCTCGCTGCGAAAGCCTAATGGGTCATTGACTAAATGCTTGTTAGAGTAACCGATTTCCTTTATTTCTAGAAATGTTTGCGTATAAACTTCCCAAATTGCTATTGCGTCTGGTCTCCCTCCTCTGGCAGTTGAGCTTGGGTCCAGTGCTGTGTGACGTGGTCGGAGCAGAGCAGGCTGGTGCCCTGACCCCAGGCCTCCTGCTCCCTCGCAGGCAGTGCTTGCCAAATTCGCACTTCACAAATTAGCTGCGTAGCTTGGAAGATCACTTTCCAAACTGTCGTCTCTGAACTGTGCGTGATGTTGGCACTGAATGTGAACATCACTTCAGGGAAGGTTGGTGTGACTCCTCTTAGAAAAAGTATAGCCAGTAGGTCTGCCCATGTCTATGCTGGTGTGTGCAGTGGGTTCCCTTTTCTAACCTCTGCAGGAAGGATTTGAGATCTCCTTGGCTGATGTTGTATTTTCTGATGGAGACGCATTAAAAATTGATTACTTTTTTTTTAGCAGGCTCCACTGCTTTCCTGCTGGGGCTATTTATGTAGAACTAGATTTAAACATTTCCTATTTACTCATAAATTGTATTGACCTGGTAAAATCCATGCCACTTTCAGCCAAGTCTGTTCCATTTGGAAATAAGATATAAATCTCCTGACTTCAGAAAGCTTTTCTAAAAAACCCTCACCTGAGGCACAAATGGGGTCAAAGCCAGCTAGAAACTGAGATCCAAAGTTTTCTGTCCCTCCTCCTCACCCAAGCTGCCACCTGATACCAAGATGTTGTTTTCCCACATTAAATCCCCTCAACCATCAGAAAGTTTTACTTCTTGTCACTTCTACTTGTGGGTTAATAACATCCACAGTCATAACAGACTCAGCTGCTTTCCTCCTGCTGCACCATGTTTGAACCCATCCGAGATCCAGAACTATCTCTCAATACTTGGTAATATCCCTTGATACCAATTTTCCTAGAAAATGTAATTGCTGCTGTTTTAAGACACAGCCAGAGGAAGGAGAGGTGCTAAGGGCAAAATCCCTTCTTTATGAAGTAACCTGAGAGTTACAGCATGTGCTGATGCATTGGAAATCAGGAATTCATTTCCATCCTTCTCCTTAGGGAGTCTAAACCCACTTCTCCCAAGAAAGTGGCCAAAATGGTGGCTGCTCTGGAGTAGGGACATTTTTTCTCCATCATCTGGAGCTAAAAAAAAAATGAAATAAAAAAAAAGCCACACATGGGTCCCACTGGTGGCAGAGAAAGTACTGTCAGAAAGGAGCAGGATCCAGTGAAAGGGAGGCCTGGGCTCTGGACACTACTCCACCATTGCTTTACATTTTCTATTCAACAAACATTCAACCAAGTATATAAGCTTTTGGACCAGGAACAAAGGCCTTTTCCCTCCCTGTGAATGTCTTAGCAAGCAGCTTATACCCACATAGATCCTGTGTCCCTTTTGCCCGTTAAGACGATTGCAGGTGGATCATCCCTCTGGATGGTTCAGCTTTGGCAGGATCATTTCCAAGGCAGTTACTAATCCCTGTGCAATTCCCCTCTTTCAGGCCCTTCACTCCCGCATCTGGATCTACTCCAGTAGTCAAACACCTTTACTCAACCCCAGAAACTGCCAGGCCTAAATTTCAGATGCAGAAGGTACTTTCATCCAGCCCCAAGTGTATGCACACCAGAGTAAGTGAACTACTTGATGAACTGATTAAAGATTTATAGTTCTTAGAGCACATAGCTGTCTTTTTGGGGAAAATCCTGGATCAGAAATCCATCTCTGTCCTGACTAATCCACGTATTATTCTCTCTCATTACTTTGCATTGATTCATTTCCATTTCTTGTTGCAGCATTGAGTCAGCAGTGTGTGTCTGATATTGCAATACATTATTTAGCTGTCTCCTGACTTTCCTTGGTATTTGGTGGCATCTCTTAGCATCGTTGACTCCTCTCTGACTATTTAATGATGGCACTGTAATTTTTTTCTTGATAATACCAGCATCCTCTTGCTCCATTAGCTGGTCATATTCTGCCTGAATCCAAAGTTAACTCTTTTGCGCCTTCTCTTTTCTTTCCATTTTACCAACTAAAAAATATTATTAGGAATTATTATTGTCACTTCTGACTTTCCAAGTGATAGAAACCCCATTTATAGTATCATGCCATGGGAATCACATAGGAAAATGGAGAGCAGAGAGCTCTCCTCTGCTATCAGGTACCTCTAGGCTGCCATTCAGTCACTGGAGTGAAGAACCTGGGATAATTAGGGAGGTTTACAAGAGAATATGTACCCAGGTCGAGTGCCATGCAGACCCAATGTAGCAAAACCAGACTTCTGCCTATTTCCTTTCTTGATCTATGTATTTCTGACTAAACATTTTAAGTCAGGCATTTGCCTCCCTCTAAGGATGGGAGGGTGGGACCTGAATTCCTGGTTGGGGTTCCTAGGCATTATTGTCATACAAATAGAAATCCTTTTCTCTTTCCAAAGACCACCATATCACAGAATCACTGAATGTTAGGGGTTGGAAGAGACCTTGAAAGATTTCTAGTTCATACCCCACCAAAGCAGGATCACCTAGAGCAGGTCACAGAGGAACACGTCCACATCTCCAGAGAGAGAGACTCCACAACCTCTCTGGGCAGCCTATGCCAGTGCTCTGTCACCCTCACAGTGAAATAAGTTTTTCCTAATGTTTTTGTGGAACCTCCTATGCTCCAGCTTGCACCTGTACCATATCCCAGGTACTCGTCTCTAGGAATATGGGAGGAAACCAGCAAGTGGTTCTTGCTTTCTAGTGACGAGCAAGTCACTGCAGCAAACAGCAAGCCCAGTGCTGTGCTCCTGCTCAGGCTGTGTGTAGACACGGATTGGCACTCCTAGCACAGACATAGATGCTGATGAGCGACATATTCTCCAGCTGCCTGATTGCACAGCCCTTGTCTTTCTTAACGACGTGTCCCTCTGAAGAGGGACGGCTCCACATCTCTCTGGGCATGACCCACTTGCTGCTTCTCATCGGTTGTGATGGGCTTTTAATATTTTAAAATGTCAGGGAACATGTATCAGCCCCAGTGGTGATGAAACCTTTCTTCTATGTTCTCAGGCTTATAGAAGTGATGTTGCACGGGACTGCAGAGAACTTCTTTTAGGTTCAAATCCACTTGTAATGGCTGGGCTGTATCGTCTCCCGTGCTCGTAGCAGCACAGAACACCAACTTCTCTCAGCAGGCTGCTTTCTCGGTCTCAGCTGCATCGCTTCAGGGTGTCTCTCATCTGACTGGCCCTTCCTGAAATGCATAGCAGATTCAGCATAACAATCTCCTCTTGGGATTTCTCATAATTTTACTGTGCTGGACTGCCTGAGCAACAATGGCAATAACTCTAGCATCGCTCTCCATCAGAATTCTGCGAGTTCCTGAAGTCGCAGCTGTTCTTTGCACTTCCTCTGGAATCACAATAATAAGAAAAGACAGCTGGGTTGTGCTGTGTAACAACTTCCTTGCTTGGTCAGAACACCCTGTTTCGCAAGTTTCCAGCACATGGCAATACCATAACTCCAGGATTTCAGCAGCCCAACTATGCCAACAACTGCCCCATCCCACAGTTGGATAGAAAAGAGTCACCTGTTGGAGAGACAACACAGCAGGGTTTAGGAGAGGCTTAGCTGCTGGAAATAAGTGTAGCTCAGAAACACCTTTATGGGCTCCCTGCAACTGATAATGAACACAGAGGTCTTGCAGGTAATCCACTCAAGTATTTTTAGGAGGATTAAGAGCCCTCAATTTTTTAATTCCTTTTTTTATTTTCTATTTTACTAAATACATGGGCCTCAGCTGCCCCCAAACAGACTGTAAATGAGGTCTCATTGCCCAGAGTGACAATTTCTGCCACCGTCATCCAGACTTTGGCTCCCATTTCTCCAAGAAGAGCTGCACCTCCAGAGAGTGATGCAGGAGTTGGTGCATCAGGTGCTTACCTCCCAGCTAACGCTGCTGTTCTCTCCTGGGTTGTAGGTAGCACCTGGGGTATATATGCCTGTCCTTGCTGTGGTAAGATGAGCTTTGACTCAGATCTCTTGTGAGAAGAGTGGGATTTTGACTAAAGTGTCTTCTAGCAATGCCATCAGTCGTGCTTTGGAGATCCTGATCAGAGGTGTGGGAACTTCATCTGGATTAGTCTGAGACATCTCCCTGTTTCGTTTCTGGTTTGAATGCATCCACATCACAGCCAGAGTTTCTTACTGTGCTTTTCTCCACCCAGCACCAATATTTCTCATTTCTGACACTGACTGGTTTTGACTTTTTTGATAAACAATTTTGACCTTTAAAATGTCCCACAGATTCTTACTTTTCTGAATCTTAATTTGTTTCTTTGCTTCTCTTTTTCAACGGGTTCAATTTTTTAATCCGCTTTTTAAAATAGCCATTGGCACCAGAGTTGAACCAACATCCTGGGTTTGTCTCGCCAGTGGCACAACTGGGAGTAAAACCCACCACCTTCTTCTGCTTGTTCCTGTGTGGCTGAGTTGGATATGTCCCCAGTCTTTAATTCAAATACTTCTTCTGCTAGAAAAATCTATCAGGAACTAATGGAAGACATTCCCATGGTTAATTACTGTCTCTAATTTGCAAAAAAAAAAAATTAGAAAATGACTCCCCATACTTAGCTTGGATTGATCCAGCTTCAGCTTCCAGCCATTGGGTTTTATCCTGCCCCTATCTGCTAGATTAAAGAGCTCTTTCTAATAGAAAATCATGTGGATACTTTAGTGACCTCTTAACCTTCTCTTGGTGAAATCAAATAAATGGAAGCTCTTTGGTCTCTTACTGCAAGGCAAGCTTTCCTGACAAGGGTCAGGGCAGGCCAGCAGGGTCCAGGTCGGAGATCATAAAAAAAAGAAAATATTTATGTTCTTGGCCCACTTTCTGGAAACCCAAAATAGATGAACAGTGAGAAGGGCTTGAGCACTTAAATACATTTCCTCTCTCCCCTCTTCATGATTCAAATTAACAGAGAACTAATGGATAAAATTAATCAGGCGCTGTTTCATCCATCTCCTTCATGAAAAGGCAGGTGAGCATTAAACTACATTAAATACTACTTTCTTATGAGCAAATTGAGATTCCATACAAATACAGTTAATTAAAGATTGAGACCAGCCAATTATGTGAATATATACAAGAATGACTTGAATATGGATGCTACAGGAGTGGAGTAGGAAGGAAGGAAACCTGTCTATGTCCCTAAAAATCCATTTGAACAGCTTAGTGCTGCATTTCATATTTAACTTAATAAAGGCACTTACTGTTAACGAGATGATAAATGTGCTGGAAAACAGGACTAAGTGATTAAAATAGGAAATTCTTGAGGTGTAGCACTTGGCAAGGGTGAAAATGGGAATAAAGTGAGTTACTGGGAGCATCTGATAAGAAGGGTCATTCTGCGACCCATGCAAGTGGCAGGTAGGCACCCAAAGAAGTTTCCTGTAGTCCCTTTCTTGACCTCTTTGGCTTCCTGACCTTCCCTCTTTCTTCCCACTCTTCCTAACGTTGCTGACTGTGTTGCTAATGAGCCCTGATCATGCTGTTGCTCTGATGGCCTGAAATTGAATATAAATGGAAAGACACTCTCTGCCCAGTGACTTTTTTTCCAACCTTACGTGCATTTGCTTGTCTAAAACAACAGTACCAGAGGCTAGGTTAATAAGAAGCTGGTCACAGAAGCAGAGTCCTGTTGAATAAAGATAGCATAATTTAGCCCTTAAATCATAGGAGATTTGGGAGATTCTTAAATTATGCTGGTAAAGCTGGGTGAATTTCATGGCTTTAGTGACCTCCAAGCAAGGACAAAAAAGACTGCTTTCTGTCTAAAACCACTTTCTGCAAAAATAAGACACAGAAGAGTGAAGGCAGCATAGTTTCAGAAGCTACGTATGGGACTTATATTTGCAAATTTTTCATTTGTTATAAAACATTGATAGGATGAATTCAGTGTCTCCATTACCCTCTGGAACTGACCTTCTCCTGGGAATGGGCTACTGAAGCATTTAATGTTTAGATTGCTGTGAAAACTACCTGCAGCAAAAATCGCACCAAGAAAATGGGAACGTGTTATTAGGATTTTGTCACAGCATATCTCCATTGCCCTTTCAATTCAGGTTAAGGAACATTAGGCAACAGAACTCTCTTCAGATCTCACTTTGCAATTGCAGAGCTGGCAATTCAGTGCACGTTGCTGGGACAGTGAAGGTAGATTTGGTTCTGCTTTTCCTTTCCTTCTGTGCTGAAGGGATGAAGTCGTGCTTTTCTAGGTGTAAACCACTTTTAGTTATAGGAGATTAGGAAGAAACCTCCCTGGAACTGGGTTACCCAGTGTCTGGCTGTCATCATCCCTTGCTTGACAGCCATGAAGACAAGAAGGCTGTGTTGGCTCATATAATTGAGAAAACTTTAATGCAAGAACAGGCGCTAATGGAGTAGGGGAGAATGCTCATGAGGAGGGGAGAAAAATCCACTGAGCGATCAGAGGAGTGTCTTGCTCGTGTCATAAACACTGGACTGTACGTAACTGCCAGGAGTGGGCTGGAGAAAAAAAGATGATTGTTTTGATTTCAGATATATAGGGAAGCTAAAACCCAAAATGTGTGAAAGGAAAAACAGTGTATTTTGGTTTGCATTGTGCAGAACAGGATAGGAGGTAATAGGGGAATGCGAGCAATGATGACAAGAAAGAAGATGAAGGACAGAGCAGCTCCATGAAGATCTTTGGCTGTTACATGACTCTCTTTTGCACATATCCAACAGCCAGCACTGCAGGTGGACAACACTAGGCAGACACAAACTCTTATTCTGAGTAAGCCAAGTGTAACGGTTTCTTCAGTCTTTAAGTTTAATTCATGTGGGAACCTCACAAGAAATTTTCTGACCAAGAAATGCCTGCTTCATCCAATTCCTTTATCACTTTAATGTGATTGAAAATTCAGGAACCGGCTCCCTTGCATTCAGAATAATAACTACCAATATATTTTGCTTCATTTAAATCTCTTCAGGTAGGTATTATGAAATTCAGTAATCAGCTCCAGAGTGTAACTATTTAATTTGTGCAGAGGGTGGCATTTCAGTACCGTGGAAGGTAAAGGAGTCCAAGAAAAATACATGAATAACAAGAGGAAAGAGAGGGACAATCAGGGAGTTATTTTGCTGATATTTCTGGCTATGCTACTGATTTGTTTCATGCCTTTGGTAAAAACAAAGATTCTGGAAGCAGCACAGAATAACCCCAGAGAGATGAGTTTGCCATTTTCTGGCAGCAAAGTCTGTATAAGTGCATCTGTTCTAACTACTTTTCCACTGTCTTCTGCTGCTATAAGAAGATATAAATACACGCTTGGCCGTTCCTCGAAAGATCAGCATTGAATTCTCAGATTATTTCCACATCATAATGCCTCAGTTGAGAATGATAGCTTACATGGAGAAAGCAGTAGCATTAATTTTTCTGTCAGGAGCATTTGAAAGATTTACAGCAAAGTTGCCTCTTAGTTCTAGGGAAGTAACTAGGTTAGTACTAATTAAAGGCTATATTTTAGATTTTAAAAACCAGTCACTTACAGATTGCAGATATAAAACTTCCTGGTTTTTGCTCCTGACTAACGTTTTGTTTGTTGTTGCTGCAGTCAGCAAATGGAAAGCTCCTGTTTTCTGCAGTGTAGCTTGTTGGGAGCAAAATCATCAACATAAGGAGACTGGTGGGGAAGGCATTATGTATTCCTATTTAATCTTTTTAATACCCATGTATAAGGGACACGGAGGCTGCAGTGACCTCTCCCCAGGTGACGGAATGCCACTGCTCAAGGTCACTTATTTATGCCTCTAGTTGATTGCTCTGGAGCTCACCTGTGTTATTGAATAATTCACAGGCACGCTTGGGCCCAGGAACCCTCCTTAATGAGTTCGGGAAGCAGGCAGGGCTCAGCGCTGCAATCAGCCTCAGACCGCTGAACTGCAGAGCGCGGGGCAGCGTCTGCCAACCGTGTGCTCCAGCGTTACCTGGGCAATACTGGTCTTCAAGCAATTTATACTTCGTGAGGACAGGAGAGGGAACAGGCTCCAACAAGAGGCTGCCAGACCCATCCCAGTGTTTCTTCTTTGCCCCTTTAAGATAATTAAGCTTGTTTTCTCTGTCTGGGGCTGAATCCTGTCTGTTTTGTAGGTTTAACGGAGTCATTGCTGCTGGAGTAAAGAACTGCGTAATGGGAAGTTAGGGTGATCAGAGTGGACTTGGAGGAGCCAGTGCAGATGGTTCTGTTCTGTCTTTACAGGATTAGGAATATGTCTACTTGCTTCTCTGCTAAGAGCTTACCACTCACAATGCTGTTCATAAATACAAGAGCAAAACAATCTTGTACTTTCTCCTCTGCCAGAGCAAACCAATCTTGTACCTTCTTCTGTGCCAGATTTCTGGTTGTGTGGCAGAGGGAACTGTGTCTCCCATGGGCTCCCATGGCAGTATCTGTGTGCTATGACTCAAGAACATGAAATAGGAAAAGATCTATGAATGCACTCACTGTAGTAGCCACCAGCCTTCGTTCTCCCCCTGCTGAGGAGCTCATCTCTGGGAGGAGCCAGAATGGAAGAGGATCCTTATGCCTGCTGCAGCCTAGCTGGTGTTCATAAGCTTGCTTACAAGGTTTCACAGAAAAAATCAGCTTTACAGATATGCTCCACTAATCTGCAGTGACTTTGCTGTTGGTTTTTCATTCCATTGGCCTACTTGTATTTACTTTTTTGCAACACTGTAGGTATTTTTTTGCTGTCTTCCTTTCTGCATCTGTGTGAAGTAGGAAAGGCAATTTTCTGTTTGAGTTGCTTCTGGGGAAGGCATATTTAAAGCCATACACATGCTAGAAAGGCATATTAACGACTCAAAGGGTCATCTTAGGGACCCAGCTACATACCTTGAGTCCTCCAGTGTGTAAAAAAGGGCCATAATCTGGTCAGGTTCTTCTGACCCTTTCAGGAAAAAAAAAGAAAAAGAGCGCTTAATTTGCAGTAGTTTTTTGGTTGGATATTATGGAAAGCTTTCTAACTACGAGTTCATTGGAACAGTCTGAAGGAAGCTATTGACAGCAGGTTGTGCCATCACCTGTGTCAAGTGCTGGTGTATTAGATCCTGCAACAAAAGATGGACTTGATGTCCTCTTGGATTCCCTGCTTCTGAGCTGGTCTCCCAGATAAAGCTAAGCAAGCATTGCATTATTGACCACAGTGAGTTTGTAAAGACTTGTGTCTGTTTGGCTCTTCTGTGAACCTGAACTAGACTGGTGGTTAGCCAAATTTGTGTCTTCCCTTGTGTAGGGATCTTGTTTTTCAGTAAGGTGGTTTTGCTCCCCTTGTTAGTAGCATGGGCTAAAATGAGGTTGTCAAACCTAGGAAATGATATATTTTTTAATACTTATTCCTATTGCAAAATGAGCCTTAAAGAGAAAGGTTTATGTTTTTGGATTTTTTTTTAATTTTTTTTTTTTTTTTTTTTGCTGGGCAGTTGAAACATTTGATCTTTTCCATAATGCAGAATAAATATTGGAATGAAGAGCTGCACCACGCTGCTGCTGAAGCGGTTGAAGTGCTCCATCTTGACATTTTCAAAATAGAAGACAGATGTTTACCAAGATGTTTACGGAATGGCCTGTGGTTTTCTTTGATGAAAAATCATTAGTAAGCAAATGTCCAGAAGGTCTGGACTTTAATGGGATGGGATTTTCTGATAGAAGATGTTTTACAGAAATGTACTGTTGCTTTTTTTTGTCAGTTAATTGGCATACCCTTTCTGCACATACGGCCTTAACCTGCCTGCATGACTTGCTCAGAGACACTTCCTCCCAGACACCGTGCTGCTTTATGCCACATCCCCAGGAGCTTTTTGCTCTTACGGAGATGCTCTGTGAGAGCTGCCCAATCTTTCCCAAAGGTGCAACCGGATTTGTACCGGCCTGTACATAAAAGTGAGTTGTGTCTTTAGAGGTCAGTTGGCTGGAGTTTCAGCACTAGGGGAAGGCTGTCCCTGAGGACCAGCGCAGGAGGTTCGTGATCAGGTGCTGGAGCTGTAGTGAACCCCATGGATTATTGTTGAAATTTTGTGGATTCTCTCTGTTACCCTGTCTTGTTGCAAAGCCTGGGCTTAGAGATGGGCTAGCTGGGACATACTGGGCAACTTAGAAGCGCTCTGCACTGTTACGCTACAGGAAAAAAAAGGAAGAAAAAAGGCTATATTTTTGTGTACGTAAAACTTGGGCAGGCTGGTTTCTTTTCCCACTGTGGCTATGTTGTCGTTGTTCTTCTGTGCTACCTGTGACTACAGAGTATAATGATGATGGATTGAAAACATAACTAAGATGTTATGTGTAAGTAAGTCTATTTTCACTAAATTGGAAAGATTAACATTAGCAAATTACTATTACAGAGATTCAAGGCAGTAGCAGCTCCAAGCGCAATCACTGCTTAATCTGAAAATCCTGAGCAGAAATTACAGTCCTACAGGCTCGTATGGGAGGAGGAGTGTTGGGCCTTAATCTTTGCCATTCTCTGGTTGGACAACCGGAAGACCTTAATGCAAAAAAAGCCACCTGAAACCTGAGGGGGCAATGTGAAAAAAAAAGATGTGATCATGCTCATTTTCACTCCACTGTGAAATTATTCAGAAGTGATGGTCTCTGCAGTATCACTGAGAAACCATCCTTTCCCCACAGCTGCTGGAAGAAGGGATGACCCAGCTGCAGAGATTGCAGCCCCTGGGACTCTGCTCATTTGGCTATCTAGAGCTCACTTTGAATTTGCTGCAAGCATCGTAGTCTGCCTTCATTCAGTCCATGTTTTAAGAGCATCGCAATGCAGAGAGACCCATGTTTAAAAAGCACCGAGCTTGCTATCTTTGCAGAGGATGGTTTCCCTGAAAGTCAGATCTATATATGGACCAAATGAAAATTCCTGCTTGATACTTAACCTGCAGACCCAGATTCCTGAGGCTGGAGGAGACCTACATTTTAGTCTTTCTGCTGCAGGTGGCACTAAGGTTCCTTTTCTTTTAACCATCCCAAATCTGAAGTGATGAGTTATTTGCTATGGTCCAAGGGGCAGCAGAAAAGCCTGACCAAATTTAACTAAACCAGAAGAGCACAAAAAGGCTTTTGAACAAAACATGAGTGACTTGCTTGCCTTGCCCATCCTTTCTCAATTACTGAGACCAAATAACTTGCATGTAATGGCTTTGGGGGGAGAAGCATGGAGAGGAATCACAAAAGTCTTTTCGGCAAAAATAGCGAGCTTTGGGCAGAAAAAGCGGATGAATTCCACATTTTTTTGCACAAACATAGCGTGTGCTCAGCTTGCTTGGGACTTCACAACTGGCCATGCAGCTGACATCGAGCAGCAGCATTCTGGCACTCAGGGCTCCATGCCGGGGACCCTTTCAGATATAATGTTCGTCCTTCACACCCAGGCTTGGAGGAGCAGCTCTTTACAGCACTAGTCCCCCAGAATATGCGCTAGCAGGTTTGTCCTAACTTCCCTAATGAGAACTAGCCCTCAGCACCATGGTGATGCTTCCTCTACCGCAGCCTGATATGCTGGAGGTGTGATGCTGAAGTTCCCGAGGACCTATCACATGGGTGATGCCCGTAGGATGGTCAAGGTCAGATTTCCCTAGCAGAATATGGGCAGCCAGTTTTCTACCATTTCTTAAAATCCAGGTGAAGCTTTGTTTTAACTTGTGAACTGTGTTGGGGTAGTGGAAGGGAGGAAACCAGGAGGAGTTAGTGGAGCAAACGCAGTTAGCTGGTGGGGCTCAGGTAGGAGAAGCCAACCATGTCAGCAAGGGAATGTGGTGTTTGGTCTGGTTCCACCTGCCCAAAACTGTCCATCAAATCATCGCAGGCTCAAAAAAACAACAAAACTTGAAGAGGTAAACATATGGTGCTGAAGGAGCTAAGATACTTAGGGATTTTATCCAAGGGAAGGTTAAGAGGTGACCTAGTCACAGCCTGGAAGTAACAACAGCAGGCAGAGTAGTTTCTTAATTGAAGGGAAAGTAAAAGTAAATTTCAAAGTCTGTAAATAGAAGCTACATGAATCCAACTGCGAAATCAAACATGTGAAATGCCGTTCAGTGGCTACCTTGGGTGGCTAACAGGAGGGTACAAGAGAGGTGTTTTTCTTACCTGTGTGCGACACCATGTGCACTAATATGAAAAGCCCATAAAAATCTTCCTGCAGTTTAGCTTGATTCCATGCAGTACAGCAAGAGTAAACAGAAAGGAAAAGTATATGGATTGAGTTGATGGAAATTTACTTTTGACTGATTGAAACTGAGGTGACATAAAACAGATGGAATTTTTTTCTCACAACTGCTAGCTTAAGGAAATGAAATCTTTCAGGATGATCCAATTTTTTTATTAATTTTCATATAAAGAACACAAAATATTGTGGCTGCGAAAGAGCTGAATATGAAGCAGAAATAAAATATGTACATAAAACGGGTTAACTGACAGGTTTAATACATTTTCAATTAATACGTGACTATAGACACTCTTCCCACCCTGCATAAACCAAACACTTAGCCACAGGGTATAACGTGGGAAGCATGAAATCAAAGCGATGAGGTAGAGAAAGGGTGGTAGAGTGTTGGCAGGGGGCAGGCACTGCCTGTCGGCTTGGGGGGAACGAGGACCCTCCTCCTTCCACGTCCATCTCTACAGCAGGCATCAGACTTGCTCCGGACCTGACAAATCTTTGCAGAGAAATCGTCAAGGTTAAGGAGTTGATTGTAATGGCCAGAAGTGACGGACCAATTTGAAGACAAAGCTGGTGCAACCAGCCTGTAGCTGTTTCCCAACAGCTCCCAGATGACCCATAGAGGCTAGTCCAAGATTGTTCTGAATGGCACCAGGCTCAAGTCAGATCCTGTGTGACTTCAGGCACTCTGGTGCCATAAAGCCACCCTTACCACCCAGCCATGCCTGCACTTCACCCAGCATTTTTGGCTTGCTTAAAAAAAAACCCAACAAAAAACAAACCAAAAAGAACAGAAATAAGGAAAAAAAAAAAAAAAAGAAGGAAAGAACAACAATACAAGCACAGAGGAGCAGAATAAGAGGAGGAGATTAAAATTTTCTGCACCCACAGCAGTAACCTGTCTGACTCCCAGGATGCCTGGCTATGCCCAGTGCTGCCTCTTTAATTATTGGCATAATCAGGTCATGCAGCTAATGGGCACCCTGGTGTGGGAGCTCATGCTCACGCTGAGGCTCTCCTCTGCCAAGGCTTTTTTGGAATTTGTTTAGCTGCACGACGCAGTGAAACCTCATTAGGAATAAGACCATCTCTCCATAAAGGATAAGTTCTGATGAGTGGGTCTTTTCTCTTCTGCTTGAACTACAGTAAGGGCTTCTGGAATTAATTTAATATAAGCAGCAACAAAAGCATCTCAGACAACTCTGCACTTTCCTTCCCCAAATGGCTGTTTAGAAGGATTCCTCAGTCTTACTCTGTTTTTCAGCACAAAATTTGTGAATATTTAGCAGATACGCCCAGGGCCTGCTGCAGCTGCTCTTCACTCCCCCAGGGCGAGTGTCCCCATGGAGCAGAGTTGTTGCTGTGTCCGGGGCACTGACACACTTTGCTCTCCCTGCTTCCCTGCTGGAGTGGTTGGGTGGCTGGAACGTACTGGGACAATAAGGTTGTGCCTGAAGAAGAAGATCTCCAAGGAAAGCAGACTAGAGGTTTCCCCAGCTTTTGAGGCATGTCCCAGTCTAGACGCTCTCTCTAAACCCTCCCGTGGTTTTCCAGCAATGCCTCAGTCTAGATCTTTTCTAGGCATTTCCCACAGCTTTCCAGGAATCCCTCCGTTCAATCCCTACATCTTGCTTTTCAGGAGTTAGAAGGTTTGGGGCAATTTCCCTGTTTTCTCAGGAATTCCTCAATCTAGCATCTTCCTAGAACTCCCATAATGCTTTCTAGTGATTCCTTGGGATAGATCTGTCTAGAAAATTTCCTGGTTCTTTCTAGGCATCTTCCTGCTACTTTTTATGATTTTTTTCAGCTGCTTTTCAGATCATTTTTGTTTGTTACTTTGCAGGAAATTTTGTCACAGCTTTTCAAGTAAGATTTCTGTGGCTTTTTGTGACTTCTCCCCATACTTTCTAGGAGTTTTCCATCTCTTTTCTAGGAATTTTCCTGTTGCTTTTTTAGCAATCTTCATACTGCTTTCTAGGAACTCAGTTGGTGCTTTACAACTTGGTTGTTTTTCAGAAAAGTAAATTACCTAATTTAATTAAAAATTAATCTGTTGTTTTCTAGGAATTTTACTGGTGCCTTCTTGACATTTTCCCACAACTTTCTAAGAATTTACACAGTGCTTTCCAGGCATTTACAGTTAGATTTCTAGGAATTCATATCAAACCCTATAAGAATATCCCTACTACTTTCTAGGAATTTTCTGCTATATTAAAGGACCTCATCAGCTGCTCTCCAGAAATTTAGGTGATGCTTTGAGGGAGCTGCCCTGTCCTTTCTGTGAATTTTACCACTCTTTCTGAGGCATTTTCCTACTACTTTCAAGGATTTCCTCCACTGCTTTCTAGGCATTTTCCGTCTACTTTCTAGAAATATGCTCTGATGCCTCAATTCATTTTTGAGGGGAAATCTCTGTAAGCCACTTTCCGCTCTGCTAGCACGTCCTGGCTGTGCTAACGGTGTCCAGATTAACGGCATGTACCATCTGTGACTGGGTAAAACAGACCAACGAGAGAGGAAAATGGTGTGGAGAGAGAAATACCTCAACTTCACCTGTGATTATAATTTGATTCTGCTATTGCGTTTTTTGCCTGTAATATGTCAAAGCTGAGATTTAAGGAGAAACTTCTAAGTTTCTGAAAAGGTGGATTTTTTTTTTTTTTTTTCCAGTAGAGTAACACTTAAAGGAGTTTTGCAATTAGAATTGCTAATGTTCAAGTGTGGTAACAGGCAAGCACGATGCAGGCTTTCTGTTTGGCACAGCACTGATGAATTGTTAGGAAAAGGAACTGATTCACTTTACTAAATTAGAACTGGTGCCACAGGCACTATGAATGTTAACATCCATGTAATTATGCAAAATATTTGTACTTTTATCTGCATTAAGTATGGTACAAATGTACAAGACAGAGGCTGTCAGAAAAACACCCACAACTTACCCAGAAGAAAAGTTTCTTATCTCCTTGGTTCCCAGGAGGGGGAAAAAAAAAAAAAAAAAGTATAGTGACAGGTTCCATCTAAGTCTGCTTTCTGCAGTGTATCCTTAGACATAAGGGGTCTGGAGTCTTCTGCTTATTAATGGCAAGAGCTGACCTTCTGAGGTGCAGCCTAGGGAAAACAGGAGCTCAGCATTTCTTCCTGTAAAATAAGACATGAAGGTAACCATAAAGTCTGCACAAAGAAATGAAAAAATAAAGTATGACCCAGGTAAACGATATGTGGAGAAGTCAGGCCCAGCTAACAGAGTCCCTTTCTTCATACCACTTGCTACAGTAGAATTTTGGGTTTGGTGAAGGTTTTTTTAGCCATTTCCAGATACTTACCACCCTTTTCTGCAGTGCCAGAGGACAATTTACTTGTCTAAAGTTGCTCGCAAGATCTCAATGTAAGGTAAGGAACACATAATGTTAGAGTGGCCCTTGATTAACCTTTTCTCCTTGCCAGCTTGAACTTTTTGTCATGGTGGTACGACTTGACCCGGGTTCTCTCAGGCTGAACTAATGGAAAGGACAAGCATGTTTAGAAGTGACAGTGTACCTGTCCCACTTGTATTCACATACCTGGGGTGATGACACTGAAATCTTTGCAGGTCTGTAATGCCTTTGAATTCATACTTCTCCCTATTTTGGCAAAAAGCTGAATCTTAATAGTTTAAACACTAAGTCATCCCACATGTTCAGAGCTGCCAAAGGAATTGTAGAAATAACCCCAAATACATGATTTAAGTTTCAGCTGTTTAAAGTTTTAATCTGAATTTAATTACATTTGGGTAGTGGAGGTGGTGGTGGGGGTGTTACTACAGAACACTAAAGCTTCAGCACTTGCCAATTTGAAGGTGACTTGTCAAAGGAGAAACTTTCTATAGAAGGATTTCAAGGTCAGTCGCACTCATTTTGAACCAAAAAGAAGGCTGTTGAAAAGGATTCTGATCAGCAAAACCCTTGATCCTTCACTTTGGTTTTATAGATTCTTTTTAGAAGACTGTCGCTTTTTCCTGTTCATTATCTAAGAAACTTCACGTCTATGCTTGAAGCGGTATTTGACCTTTGCATGTTAAAAGTTGTTCAGGTAGCAACTCCTTTAATAGAATAAGCACCTTCCTTCAGTGAGTTGAACTTATTTGTGAGGTTTTTTTTGGTACAGCCAAGATTGGTAAGTGACGATGATTGCTTGATGCACAGCTTTAGCACCTTTAAGTCTTGTTTTCATAGTCGCGTTGTTTGACGATGCCTCAAGTAACACTCCCCAGGTCAGATCCGCTCCTCACTTGGGAGCATGTGGGTGTTGCCTGAGCAAAGGAAAGACAGCACTGTGTGTCCATCAGCAGGTACAAGGCAGGTCAGGGACAAAGTCTGGCTGCAGCTGGGGGAGGCATTGCTCTTCAGTCCTGTTACCTGCTCGTTGTTTCATTGTCTAGAAAGCAAGAGTGAGGTGGAATGAGGTGGTTTCCAGCTGCTGCTTTCAAGCTTAACAAGTGCAGCTGCTGGTGGGATAGGAGGGTCTACAGTGAGAAGCTTAAAGTGCTGACTACAACCCACCCTTAAGCAAGATATCTGATTTTTAAGGTAGAAGGCCCATACACCAAGACTTAGATTGGGAACAGTATCCAGAGTTGTTTGTAATTCTTTCTTAGCTGTGACTGGACAAAGTATTTTGTCAGTAATGAAATCTATTCTAAATCCCAGAGAACTGCTGAGAAAGAAGCAGTTTGTACGTGATCACAAACCAGCAGTTTCTTCAGACTTGCTGTATATTTACAGCTCTCCTTCTCAGGAGGTTTCCTCTTTCAATTAGCAGTCGGGACGCGTAAGAAAAATGCTTTCTCTGTCTCCTGCATAGATTTGGGTCAGCACAGGAGAACCAAGAAATTCAGCTGAGCAGTGGCTAATGCACGTAGGAGGCATTTGATTTGTACTGGTTATCATAAATATCTTGAGCTCCAGCGTGTGGGAGACTGCCAAACTTCTGTGTCAACATCATGGTGACAGCAATAAGAAGGAAAGGAGGAGAGACTACCACAGAGAGCAAGCTCTGGAAACAGTCCTTCACAGCGTGACTTTCTGCATTGGTAGACAAAGAGGGAGCAACTAATTGGAGCATTATTTTCCTAACAGAAGCTCACATTTTGCTCTCAGTTACATGTCAGCAGCTACACTAAAGTAATTGGAATAACACCTCCAGCAGAAGGAGTTCAGATACCATGGCAATGAGTGCAAATGGAGAGACTGGTTGGATAAAGCAGGACGCAGAGATGACAGATCGGTTCAGTTAAATGCATTTTACAAGTCAGAAAGATTTTCACCCGTGGCTTTCTTTTGAACCAAACACTAAACCAGACAGCTTTAGAAGTCGCCTTCCTAGAGAGGTGTTCCTCTGCAGAAATTTTACATTTGCTGTACTAATTCTGTTTTCTTTGAAGACAACAGAAATTTTTGTAGTTTTAAATGGCTATCTTTGTTATGAAATCTATTTATTACTGGAAATTTAGGCAATATAGATTTTGACCATATCTACGATATGATTAGAAAGAATTTTCTATGTGATAATTTTAAAGAGGTGCAGGTCCTGAGCTTTCAGAGTAGGTTAATGACACCTGGATACTAGTTCTGAAACGTGGCTAGAAAATCTGTAGGTAAACCTGAGCAGCATGTCTATAAATGTTTTAATGCTATGAATATTTGCTCAAGATCTGCTCCCCAGGAACAAACTCCGGAGAACAGAAACTGATATTTAAAATTCCCTTTTATATTTTACACAGCTAACACTCAAATAAGATTAACAAATCTTTTCCCTTTCTTTTTCTTCCTTTTTCTTCTTTTTTCTTCTTTTTTTCCCCCCCTTTTTTTTCTTCTTTTTTTCTTCTTTTTCCCCTTTTTTCTTCTTTTTTTCTTCTTTTTTCTTTTTTCGTTTTTCTTCTTTTTATTTCTTTTTTCTTCTTTTTTCTTCTTTTTTCTTCTTTTTTTCTTCTTTTTTCTTCTTTTTTTCTTCTTTTTTTCTTCTTTTTTTCTTCTTTTTTTCTTCTTTTTTTCTTCTTTTTTTCTTCTTTTTTTCTTCTTTTTTCTTCTTTTTTCTTCCTTTTTTCTGCTTTTTTTCTTCTTTCTACTTTCTCCTTTCTTCTCTATTTTTTTTTTCCTTTTAGAAAACATCCAGAAACAGCTAGTAGGAAGTTTAAATTATTAAATTTGTGATAAGTCTATGACTGGCCAAAGTAGATATGAATTTTATTCTCTGAACATGATCTCAGTTAAATTACTATATCTTCAAAGGAACTTGGCTGACATGCCCAGAGAAGAAATCCAACTGGTTTGTATGCAGTGAAGGCAGTCAGGGTGTGCTTACCAAAATCAAGCTAATCCACTCACAGCAGGGCTTAGACAATATTCCCAATCAGTCTGTGGGAATCTCTCTAGGCAGTTTAAAGGGAGCTAATTTACACCTCAGACTTCAAGATTTCTTCACTGGTGTCCTCTAAAAAAGTTGGCTCAGCCATCTAGGATGCTTGTGAGAGCAGTTGCTTACAACTGCTTCCAAGTGCTGATTGATCTCCCTCCCTTCTTATTCTCAGAACTGGTATCCTCCACCTAGTATTTACTCAGCAAGATGTGCACTGGCTGACACTTCTGCAGCTTTTACTAACAGATTACTTTATAGAGCAGAGCCTACAAAACTGACGCTTGTGAGAGTAGTTGCTTACAACTGCTCCTAAGTGCTGACTGATCTGCTCAGCCTTTAAAGTACCACTTGCACTGAAACACAACAGTGTGTTGAATCGTGATGATCTTCAGCTTTTGTTTAGGAAGCTCCAAAGGAAGTAATGAAATGCTTTAGTTTCATATAACTGGATAGTGTATTAAATCCTCATTCAGTGCAGAAATACTGATGTTCAGCCAGAATATGGAAACATTGACCTATACATAAAAGCAGTATACCTAAGATTTTGGAAATCAAAGTTCAGTTCTATAAGAGGGATTATCCTTTTCTTTTTAGCAGTGTATGGAAGGTGAAGTCGCTGCTTGATGGGCTGTAGCTGACAATGAAAATTATATGGTCTGACAACCTTCCTGCTTCAAGCAGAAGATCAACTTCCATGACAACGGGAATCATTCCATTCATATTTGTTTGGATAAACATAAGTTTATTTTATACGTTTCAGCCAGACTCCAATATAAAAGCCTGGACACCAGACATGGTGGGAAGCAGTTTGTTCTTAAGTGTCTCAGAGCTCATTCAATTCAAGACTTTGGCAAAAGGTAACTGCTACAGGTATCTTCTAGTGATGTTGTGTGGGCTCTCTGTTTCACTTCTTCTTGTCCTCAGCTTCTGCTTTTCCCAGATTTTGTCTAAGACTTTTAGGCAAACAGCTTCTGCCTTACGTAATGCTCAGGTACGTTGCAAATAGGAGGGTTCTGTGCTAACTGCTCCAAGAGGGCTGTAAGCGTGCATTTCTCCTAATATGACAGATACTGGAGTAGAACTAGGAAAGGGTATTCAGGTTGCCTGAAGCTTGTTTGTACTAATTATTTCACTATGTGTTAGTGAAGAATCTCCCAAGAAATGTATTAATCCCAGAACAGCGCTGCAGATAGAAATACGAAATGGCTTATATGGTATTGTTGTAAGCATAGTTTCCTGGACACTAGCCTCATGCATTAGTCTCAAAGTTCACCTCCTCAAATAGTTTGCTCTGTCCAATTTTATTATAAGACTGAAAATTCACAAATCTGGCCCGAGTTCCACTTTACTGAATATTAATATTCCCCCCTGCAAGGAAGCTTCTCCAAGTCTGTACCAGCCAGTGGTCCTCTGATGGACAGAGAGCAAGGTATTGGCATAGAGAGTAAGTTTCAGGGCTCTGAATGGAGAAGTTCAGCTCTTTTGCCATACTTAGGGATATGCCAAATGTTAATTCTGCCTTGGAGGTAACTCAGATCTCTCTGAATTCTTGGTCTAGAGCTAGGTGAACCCACTCCAATGAGCCTCAGGGTTAATATCTGTGCAACCAGATGCTATCTCTTTATGCTGCTCTTTGCATTGGTTTTATGTCTAGCCAGGGGATGAAAGAATGTTGTTTCCACATTAAATTCATGTTACTTGCTTACCTTTATCATTTTGGAAAGCAGTTTTTTGCATCTAAGAGGTGTCTGACCTGATGTCTGCAGAAGCTACTGCAGAAATGTCAAATCAACATTTCCAAACTTCTACCAGTTAGAGAGAAAATAATCAGAAGGCAGCATTTGTCAGTCTTTTACTAGCTGAACATCTGGGAAATACAAAGTGGTCCTAGAAAAGTTGGTGCACTGAGGCATTTTAAGAGCTATTTGCTAAGCAAACATCGGTAATTAACAGAGAACTTGAGAACATTGCCTATCAGATTTTCCATGTGCCTGGCATCTCATTACCTAGCATGCAAGTCACAACTGTGTTTGTTACTCGGTATCAGGCTGAGGACCAGCTTAGAGTTGCACTAGGAAGAAACCAGAGACAGTAGAGTAACATTTGAAAAAGGCAGAACAAAGCAGTCTTGAATGCAGCAGCTTCTGCAGCCATGATTTCGGACTCATCTCCCCAGATTACCTTTCTTCTGGGGCAAGCTTCGAGTTTCTTGGAGACGGGCTAAACTCAAACTTGTGTTCAATTGCCCCCAAGGACCATAGTCAAAACAGCTGTTTTTTCCCTACTACTCTTCAGTTGTGCTGTTGTTTTCCTTCCTTTGGAATAAGCCAAGTCTGAATGCTGGAGGCCTCCAGCTGTCCAGTTTCTTGAGAAGTCATTGTTTTTTTCTGGGATAGTTGATGGTTCCTTGCTTCTTCATTTTCCCCCCACACATGGGCACAGGGAATACTACATCTGGCCAGAAAAGGAAGAGGAATGAGAGACACAGATGGAGGCCCATTTGGTTTGATGTTACTCCAACATTTCATTAGTCCTCTACATGTTTTGTCTGCTGTGTTCAACTTTTGACTCCTGGTATTAACATGGAAGGGAAGGAACTGTCTTTCCAGGGAGCCATTGCGTACAATTTATCTTTCTGTGCATGAAAGAAGATGGACTAGCCAGGCAAAATACCAATTCTCATTACAATGGAGATATTTGCTTGTCTTCTAACCCGGTTGTCCCATTTTGACACTGTCTTCACATCTGCTATGCAGCAGCAGATGTCCAGGACATAGAAGCTTGGCTTCAGTGATTGATAATTAGCAGTAGCCAGAGCACTTCCAAAGACTCAAAGCATGTTTTATTTACAAAGATAAAGACCTGGGGGGCTGGGCCTCCCAACACTGCCTGTGGCTTTTTCTGTTACAGGATTCAACCATCTACCTAGGGTTCATGAAACATGAGTTAAGACAATGAATACCACAAGGTGAGAGATAAGTTGTGTAAGAAATGAGTGTTTTGGCAGCAGTCTTGCTCCAGTCAGACTCCCAGGCTAGAGCCGGACTGAGGGCTGGATTTCTTTGCACAAGTGAGAACTATTCCTGGTCCCCAGGAGTCTTGGTCCCTTCTAGGGGGACAGCAGATGCCCTTGACTTCCCACACTCTGCCAAACAGGGTGCTGAAGAGACTGCAAGCCCATTGGTCTAGGCTGTCTGTAGTTGGCTTTAGAGAGCATTTGCACAACAGATGTTCCAGTTTGCTTTAGCCTCTCTCTCTGCCCCTAATCAGCCTCCTCATCTTGAGGGAAGTCATTGTGGAGAGGTGTCAGGATGTCAGAGGCTTTCTGTGCCAGCTCCCCCACCCAGCCAAACCAGAACCAGCTTCCCCTCTCAGGCACACTGGGCCATAATCCATCCCACTTTTCAAAATGACCGTAATCCTAGTACTGTTTATTCAGGCATGGCCATGCTACAATTAGAGCCAAGGGCTTTAAACATCCAAATGATGCCATTGGCAGAGCTTATGCTCCAAGGAGCGAACTGCCAGCACCTCCTCTATGATTTGTGCAGCCTTTCCCCAACCAATAACTGAAGTGACTTGGTGTGCTCTTGAACCTAAGCAGAAGAAAGGGCTTTTCCAGTCTCATCTCTGACCTTTGTATGCTCCCCCCACTCCTTCAGCACACCTTGTCTCTGGGCTTTTAAAATATTGATGTGCCTGAATGCACCTTCTTTTTCTTCTGAAGCTTTTAAACTCTCGCTTCAGGGAGAATAGTCTCCCGTGTGAATGTTGAGTGAAGTCCTGAACACCAGTTCCAGAGCTAGAAGGGAAAAAGCTTTAATTCCTCTGGGAATTCCTCTCCTACCTTTCTCACCTCTGGGATACATGGGCCCCACCAGCTTCCATCTCACCATGGTCTTACCTTGTTCCATGATAAAAATTGCGTGTGCAATGTCCTTGTCCTGAAAAACTGCAAAGAACCTGGTCTTTCCTTCGCATGTTGTGCTCATCAGTTTCATCTCACCCAAGTATTTGATTGGATGGACACCAAGCACGTATGGAAGAAGCTTTGGGTCTGGAGGTCAAGGGAGAAAGGAAGAAAAAGCTGAAAACTAGGAAAATAATCTCATGACTGCTGTCCTCAGGTGCTCTGCCTGGTCTGCTCTCTTTGGGAGAGGAACATTGACCACCCTCTCAACAGCCAAAGTCTGAGCAGAGTGACTGCAAAGGTGTCTTAAATGTTTCACCTGGTGCCTAAAGTCAGATGGTGTCAACTTCTTTAAACTGCCTTCAGTCTTTCTGGTGGAAGACAAAACAAAGGGCAGCTTTTCACTTGCTTTGGGGAAATACCATGGCTTCATCTCATCATTCAGAGCCTGCACAGGTGTGATCAGACTTACCAGGGGATATGCTGCTGCTCTTCTTCCCACAGAGAAATGCTGGCTGGCTGGACACAAGGTTCCCACTGTGGCACTGCCGAAAAAACAGCCCATGCCCCACCTGGCTGGCAGGACTGTGCACAACCATGCTGGGCTTGAGGACGAGAGCACAGCCAGGGTTAAGGAGACGTGAGATGCATATATTTTATAAAAACGACCATTGTAAAAGTCACTGTGGGAAGGGAGCTAAACAACGTTGAGTGGTACCATGCTTTAAGGGGAGCAGCAATCTTAGCCCCCCCCACTGGAACCAAGCAGGTTTCTGGTGATGCTCCAGAAATTAATGAAAAAAACAACCAGCTAGCTCCAAAAGCATTCATAAACTATTCAGATGGCAGCAGCCCAGACCTATGTTGGGAAGTGACTGCTGCTGTGTTTCCACAAGTAGATGTGACCCAGCACAGCTTACACCTGGCAATGCCTCAGGAGCTGCAGCAAGGCCAGGACAGCCCACTCCAGGCCAACCTGTCTGCTCTGCCTTTGTTTTCTCCCAAGCCCTGCCTGCCTATGTTCTTCTGCTAGCTCCCGCATCACCCCTGTCCCTGGCCCAGGAGCTACTGAATGCAATTCTCAGCTCTGCCAAGAATCCAGCCAGATTTGTTTATGCTCATGGTCCATGTTTGCATTAGAGAAACAAGGCACGCAGCAGCTGGTTAGCCTGAGACCTTGCCACACAGCTGCGTGCCCAGCATCAGGACTGGGGCTCGGCTGCAGCCGCACAGTCAAACCAGGAATCTCAGCTGGGGATGAGCAGAAAAGACCCACAAAAGCATTATTTAATGTCATGCTAAAGGCCACTGCTGGTGCAGAGCCCTCAGTGCAAAGCCCCTTCCAGCCATGGCATGGACAGCCCCTTTTACAGCCTGGCTATAAAGAATTAATCTAAAAGCAGGATGTGGCCTTTATATCCACTGATTTCATGGTTTCTGTCATTAGCCTTCAAGCAGCAGCCCGCTGTACTTTTGTGTTTTAGCTTAGCATAAAACCAGAGCGGTGGGGGAAAGGTGTGTGGCAGCAGGTCACTCCTGCTGCCAGAGCAGCTACAGCCACCGCAGGGGTGGGTTGTCCAAGAATGGGCTCGTGTTTGTCACCTGGCACTGGAAGAGCGATGGCACGTCCAAGTGGGGTCACAGGGTGGGTTGGGATATAAGTACACCAGGGTGGTGGTTGCTAGGAATTGGATTTCTTTTGTCTTAAACTTTCTTAGGGTGCAACTCAGTGTGTCTGCTGCTCTGTGTCTTCTTGCCACAGAACAGCACACTCGTGTCCCCTGCCGTCACCCCAGGCAGGGCTGCGCTGCCAGTTTATGTTTCCTTTGACTGCTAAAATGTTCATTGCAAATTAATTCATAAATAATTCATTGGATGTTGCATTCTGTGCTTAAAGGTTCATTGTGTAGGTGGTAGGTTGTGGGTTTTCTTGGAAGTGACAGTGCTTTTCTCTTTTTTTTTTCTTTATTAATCGTATGTATGTGCAGAGCTCCCATAGCACTCACAGCCTGATGGTTCCACTATAGATGTTTTAATGTCTTTACAGCAGTTGATAGTTATTTTCAAATTTAGTTATTATGGCTCAAGCTGATTGTGTTGCAGAAACTCTCCTTTGAGACTGGGATTTATTGAAATACCCAAATGCTTTTGGGAGTTGTTACAACTGACACAAAAATAACACATTATTCAGAAATGTATCTTCCCCCATTCCCATGCATGTGCTCTCTTTAAACACACCCTCTCTCCCCCTGCATCATTCAGTTATTATTCCTGAAAAAAAGCCCCAGGTTTTCATCACCCTAGTTTGCAAAGGCAGGTTATATTTGTTGGGTGCCCACTAAGATAAACATGGCCCTCTCTGGGACCAGTATCAGCTCTAACACTCTCAGTTTGTTCCCATAAGAGCATTGAAACCCATATAAATATGTCATGTGGGACACAGTGGGGTGAAAACCGTATCTCATCCCTCCTGACAGACTTCTTGCCATGGCAGGGTGGGAATGTCTTGCTATGGGACACCCTATGTTCTTGCATGGCTCCATCTTGCCATGCTGGGAAGAGCCCTGGGAATGGCCTGGGAAGAGCAGGGCATTTCCCCATCACCCTGCCCCTGTCTTTTGGGAATGCAGCAGATTGCGGCTGCTGGGACACGGCACAGCCAAGCCCAGCTGCAGCAGCTTCCATCAAAACCTCATCCCAAGGGCAGGAGATGTGGCATGTTGGTTGAGCAAAGGAGGGAGGTTCAGGTTGCGAGCAGCGGCCATACAGAGATACAGCACCAGCTTTTGGCACGTGCGTGTACTGTTTCTTTTTTTTGATGGTTGTTTTTTGTTAGATGTCCCCAGTCTGGAAAAGCTGATGGAAGACCCATATTCAACAAGTAAAATCCCTTTGCAGTCATGTTCAGCATCCTTTGGCTGCCTTGGAGCTCTCAGCTGCTAAACTCAAGTTGTAGGTAGAGCATAGGCTGGGTAAGGCAGATGTAGGTTGTGTTTGAAAAGGTGCTGGAATACTGAGCAGCACTGAGGTCTTACTGTCCTCTGGGTTCTTGTGGGTGTCCTGCTCTGAGAGCCACAGGACAGAAGTTCTGTGGGGCTCCTGGCCCAGGGGCCAATCACAGTGGGGCAGAGGGACAGCTGTGCCAATGGGGAGGAGAGGATGGGTCAGGTGACCCAAATGGACCAATCACAGCGTTCTTGCCCTTGGTGCTCAGTATAAAAGGGCCCCTGAGAACAGCCCCAGGTCTCTCAGTGGAGCTGTGCTGGGGGGTTGCTGTTGGCTGCTCCTCCTCTCTCCCTGTGCTGCTGCTGTTCCTGCCTCCTGTTTTCAAGCTGCAGAGGAGCACCGTTCCTCAGGACAGGCTGTCTTGCCTTGCCTCTTCAGGTAGGAGCAGCACAGCTGCTTTTCTGATGGTTTTTTTTTGCACTGTCATCAGGACTCAGGGTTCAAGTGCTCCTCTCTGCTGTTGAGTCCAGTCTGGGACTTTTTCTGCTTGGGACCTTGCTGTCATCTGGAAGGTGTGCATCCTGTGTTAACATACTGTATCTTTGAGCACATTTGCACACTTGTGCAATATCTGTTTATAGTTTAACATCTTCTTTGCTATTGTTGGTATTATTTCTGTTTCATTAAACTGGTTCAAGTTTTCTTCAACCTCAAAGTCTCTCTCCCTTGTTCCCCTGTTATCGTCCCCTGGAAGAGTGGTGGGAAATCACAGAGAGCATGTGTCCAAGTTTAGTGATTGGCCCAGCTTTAAGCTTCAGTGCTGGGTTATTCTGTCATTTAAAATATTTCTGTTTCCTTGTCTGAGTCAGGTGGTGGCATGGGGACAGGGCTGTGGAGGAAGGAGAGGTGGGACCAGGAGCCCCAGGAGGGCTCCAGCGCTGGCTGCTGCCAGCTCTGCCCTGAAGCTGTGTGCTGCAGCGGGGAGAGCAGAAAACCAAGCCACCTGAGGTGATTTCAGAGATTTAAAGGGTGTTTTGTGCTTTTTCCCTCCCTACATGCACCCACTGAATGGAGCAAAGCAGATGGCCACATGCATTCTTCAGCGAGGAGGCAGCCGAGCTTGTTTTCTGCCTGCATTGCTGTGCTGTTTATGAGACTGAAAGCAAAGCCTAGAAGCAGGGTAAGAAAAAAAAAAGAGGTCCCTGTAGGTGTGAAAGGGAAAATACCACAGCTGATGTTACACAAGCCTAGCTTTATAATGGCCTGAAGCAGAGCGGTTATGTGAAGGGCTATTCACAAACTCCAATTTTAAAAAGTGCAGATCATATCAGTAATGTGTATTACAATAGCCTGATAGCGTGAATCAAATATTTAAAGACTACCTATACTCTGCTTTTTATTCTGAAATGACTGCAGAAAAGAGCCAAGTTCTAGCTGCTGGCCAGACTTCTTGCTTTTTTTTCTCTTAAATGAGGCCATATAATTTTCCTCTGGGATACATTTGGCACTGCAGCTATTTAGGTCTGAACCTTCATCACTAAATTCAGGAGGATTTTTCTGTTCAGTTTAAGGAGAGAAGAATCAAGGTCACCGCACTGGAGAAAAACTGTTAAAAACAGATACCTCTCATGACTGATTTCTGGACACTGTTCATGAAAATAAAAATAGTCACCCTGATTTAACAACTGAACTTCAGCAGCAGCAACTTGTCGGGACTAGACTTAGATGAAAAACACAAAAACCTGGCTGCACATAAAATTTTAAAATGTTGAAGTTGTTATCATTTTACAGAGGATGAAATGGACTTATTTAATTTCAATGATTCTTTTCTGCTTTTGTAGTTTTTTCTGTTTGCTATTTAGGAAAAAAAAAATGTAATAATGCATTGCCTATAGGGGTAGAAAGGAGCAAAAATTGGGAAGTACTCCTTAAAAAGTTAAAGGCAAGATACTCAAATAAATTACATTTTGATAATTTTCCTGTAATTTAATTTGAAACGGCAAATCCTGGTTTTAACTACAGCTTCCCAGGCTTTAAAAAATGGATAATGTACAGGGTACCACACTTAGCATTTCTAGCATGGGGGCACTGCAAGTGTGCTGCTGTTAAGGCTGAGTTTTGTAATTAAATCACTGCTTAAATCACAATGCATTTACAGGGAGCTGATGAGGAGTTTGCTGGTCCTGGGGCAGGATGTGGCCACTGCCTGCTGTGGCCGTGCTGGGTGCTGCCCATGCAGTTGTGTTGAGCTGCATCTCCTGTGGGTGCTGGGAAGCTCCTGCCAACATGCTTTGTAATGGGGGATAATTCATGAATTATTTAATTGTCAGTTTGCTAGAAATGCCAAACTCAAGGCCAAGAGCTGCAGCTGAAAGATGTCCTTTTTTATGTATTTTTTTTTTTCAAAAAAAAGACTGTGCATGCCCACCAAACAGTACTGAGTGAACTTATTTGGAACCTGGTAAACAGTAGCCCCTGCAAACTGGTAAACAAGTGTCCCCACAGCCTGGATTCTGGCAGCATCTCGGCTGCGAGGACTGGGCTTGAACTCTCTGTGCACTTGGAAGGCACGCACATCTTTTCAGCCGGATTGAATTCTTGCTATTCGTTCAGATAATGAGCCTCAATCAATGCTCTCATTTACTGACAAAATCCAGGACGAACAAATTCATATTTAAAACCCAGCTCCTGCAAAATGCCCTCAGAAGTGATTGCCTGGCATGTGCAGAGTCACTCACGAGCATCTGATTAGTTAGCCAATTAAAATAAAACTGATGGATTGTTAAAGCAGCCAGAGGTTTTAAAGAGGCTTTCTCTGAGTTAGTCCAGGCTGCTCTCTGTTTGATTGCTTTTTTTTTTTTTAATTATTTTTTTGCAGGCAGACTTGGGGTCGTGCTCCCTGCACCCTGTGCAGGTGGGGGTTTGTTCCCAGATGCACGCACCCGGCTCTGGTCCCGCTTGGAAAAACCTTGAGTTCCTGCTGGTTTGGAGCACAAGCAGCACCAGGTTCTGTCTACCAGCAAGCAAACCTCTTTGAGAGGTTCATGATGCTCAGGCAGAACCTCAATGCCTGAAACATTTCTTGGCTCCGAGTCTCTAATACTAGGACAAGCACAAGAAGTTCAACAAAACTGTAAGCGAGACTTCCCTTTCCCCAAAGGGAAGGTTGTTTTGTTTTGCTGACAACAGGTTTTCTTCTGGCAGCCATCCAGAGAGATTCTCATTCTATCCTCTGCAGCATTTTGGGCATAAATATATCCAGGAACGTGCTGTGGAATGGATCTCTAGTGCGATCCAGTCTGGCATATGCTACAGACATGTTCTGTCTGTATCCTACAGACATATGGAAGTTTGAGGTCTAATGCGTATTTGCCATGCTCAAACAAACAGAAGCTCAACATCTCTTTCCTTCTTAACAATCATTGTTTTATTAATATATTTTACAAGATTGCAGTTGAAATCATTTAAATACAAATTTTTTTTTATACAGAAAGTGTAATAAAGTTAAAATAGTTCCTTGTGTAATTCATAGCATTATTGCAATGCTTACAAAATTTTGCATAGAGTGTGCAAGGATTGATGTTATTTGATACAAAAAAGCTTTATATTTTCCCACACAACCACACACATACATAAATTAAAAAGAAAAAAGCCAAACAAATCTGAATTTCTTAATGAGAACTGTGATAAGACTTGAAATTCATTTTGTCCTGTTTACATGATCAAGGTCATTGGTGGTTATCAAAGTAGAGGTCAGACAAGGTATTTTACCATCACAGATGAAAACTGCTGTAGCATATGGGTCATGCCTTTTATGCTACTGCTGTAGATGAATGGGGTTTTGCTCTGACTTGCACTGGATGATATCTTGCTGTTGGGTCTACCTACATGGAGCATTTGGTGAGTTAATATTGACAACTTTATTGGCATTCGTGCACAAGGAAACTAATGCAAATAAGGACTGGGCTAAAAAAACAAACAAACCCCAAAAGGATCTGAGTCAGATCCGGCAGGTCAATCCCAAACTCCTGCACAGTGCAGATCCAGACTGAGATCTGGGTCGCAGCTCAGGAAAAGCTCTGACTTGGGGAGGAATCCGGGTGGGAATGCTGTCAGCTGAGCCCTTCTTCAGTAAACCTAGTGTATGATGATTGCTCACATCTGCTCTTTATGAGGTTTCTGGCACACTTGACTCTGCTGACAAAGGGCAGGTTTTGTTCATCTTAACTTCTGCGCTCTCTCTGACAACCCTCAGAAGGGGACGAGAAAGGGAACTTCTCCAGCAGCTCCTGCCCTGTGAGAGCCACTCTGCAAACAGCGCAGCCCTGCCCGACCACCAGTGGGACTGGCAGACCTGCCCAGCTGGACCAGCAGACCCCCAGGGTGTGCCTGAGGAGAGACCTCCTGCTTCACATGTTAATCATCAAATCACCAGCTGAACTCCAGCATGGTTTGTGATGGTGGCAAGGAATGAAGCTGGATGGGAAGATTTGCCCAAGATTTTCATTTGCGCACACGGGATAAGAAAACCCTGGGGGCATGAGGTGTCCCAGGCCGTGCCTAGGAGCACCGGGGCTGTAGCTAAGACAGGGCAGCCAAATTCTTCCTTTTTGATTTCACAAAAGGTTTTAAAACCTTTAGAGGCAAATCCTCAGGCTACTAGCGAGTTAAAAGGAGCCAAATCCCGATTTACACCAGGTACAGAGTCAAATCCTAGTGCTGTGAATGGCCTTGTGCTCCAGCCCAGCCTCTCAAGGCAAGTATTATGCCTTGCTGCTGCTTCTAGTGCAGAGGATCTGGCAATGGGATGGAGATAAATGAGACAGGGCAAAGCCACCACCAGCCTCCCTCACCCCACAGGATTCCCGTGCAGAGGCAGTGTATATACTGGGTACCATCCCCTCGGATGCTGTAC
This sequence comes from Trogon surrucura, assembly GCA_020746105.1. NCBI lineage: Eukaryota > Metazoa > Chordata > Aves > Trogoniformes > Trogonidae > Trogon > Trogon surrucura. Next base: position 12,118,996 of record CM036630.1, read on the forward strand.
AAGTATAAACAGGACAAAGCAGAGGTGGCTTTAAGAGCTACTGGGCTGTGCCTTCTGAAGTTACTGGCAATGCTTTCAAAGTGGTCAAAGATTGTTAGAACAGCAACCAACAACTACCAGCATTATTTATACCACTCAGACTGCAAATATGTGTCATCTGTAAAATCACAGAATCACAGACTGCGTTTCATTGCCCATTACATCAATAATAGCACTGAGTGCACAAGCCCAGAGGAGGACTCGGATGAAGACAAAATTATCAGGCTCCGATCTAGTGAAGGAGCTAACTCTGTGCTTGAAAGCAGCTACACTAGAGAAATCTAGCTGTACTGTTGGGGGGGGTGGTGGTGGTGTTTGCAGCTAAGTGTGTGTGTAAGAAGCTCTAACAGCAACATTTTTTCAGCTACAATCCAGCCTTTGATAAAAATAGAGCCTCCCACAAATAATTACTCTTTTTCTCTCCAGTGTGAGCCTGCTTCAAGATGTTTCAAGGACTCTGTTACGAGGAAATTTTGAAGAGACCAAAGAAACAGCATTGCTTTAGAAAGTGATAATGCATTTAGCAGTAGCAGGCTTTGGAACACTTTATCTCCTATCAATTATGGCAGTTTAAGCCTTCTGAATGGGGCAAAAATGTGGGAGTACAATGCAATTTAAAATTCCTGTTACATGCAAAGATGCACATGACCTATGCTTTGCAATGAGCCTACTTCTATAATGGAATGGTGAGACTTTCCGTTTGTGTAGGACCTGATGAAAGGCTTCTTGGAGAAGTCCTTTTTAATCTTAGAAGTAAAGACTGTTTAACTAAGGCTGCATGTTTTTATCTGAAGTATTTGGTAGCAGGGCACAATGTAAATGCAACACTTTGCACAAATTTCTCTTTCTGCTATCTTGCTGGCAGAAAGATTCAACCAACTTAATGCGAGAGAAACAAACAATTATGTATCACTTCACAGTGGACATATCCATCCTGTGTTTATTACTAGTTCAAAACTAACAACTCAGTCCATGGAGATGAGTTACCTAAAAGGACCTCTGGCCTGCTCTGAACAGGCAGCCTGTTGCTACTGTCTGGTGGCAGAAAATCCCAGCTACCGCGTGGCTTCAAGCCCTGGTGTGGCGAGACATTTCCTGGGAGCAGCACCAGTGCTAACCTTCCCGCAGGAATTATGCTTGTAGCAAATTAGTTTTAAAGGGACTTGCATCTATAGTTTAAAGAAGTGACTTGGATGGAACATCTCAACAGTACACTACATTTTCTTCTTCAGTTTGGATAAAAAAATCCTGCAGCTTTAAATACCCATCTTTTCCCATATAAAGAAAGTGTGTTGCTTTTCACAAGGGCACAATACAATTCCAGCGGCAGGACAAGAGAGTCTGAAATGATAAAGCCTCAGGGCTGTATGTGCATAACCATGGGCTTCTCAACCACAGCAGACTTAAAAGCTTTCTAAATACAAGCTATTCATTGTAATTTCCATCCAAGCCCCAAGCCACTGTGGTTATTGTGGATGGAAACAACACCCAAGCAATCTTGAACAGCCCAGGCTGTTCAGTGACAGCAACTCCATTCTGTGCCATGAAAGATCAAGCATAATTGCTACCATATTTAGTAAAATGGATGTTATTAATTTAAAGTATAATACCGTAAACAGAGAAGTTTGCTGCATTACTGTGATTAGGGTGATGTCTCTCACCATTTCCTCCCTTGCCCTCCTACCTGCCTTGTTTAATTCTCTCCACTCTTGCTTGAATGATCTCATCAGTGCCACGTCAGTGTTTAACCCTGCTTCACTCACAGCTGTAACTCAGCTACATCAGCTGTGAATACACAGCAACTGGTGTGCAGAGTTTACCTAAAAAAAAATCCCTAACTTCACCTTGACGCCACTGCTCCATGCAGGTTTTGGTTTTTTTTTGGGGATATGCGAGACCGAGAAGTGACGTGATAGGGATTTGGGGGCTGCTGGCTGCCTGTGCACAGCCCCCTGTGTGGCAGCGTACCAGCTACCCAGATATTACACAGCAATTCCAGAAGTGAGGAAACAGGTTAGAATTGGGAAAATGGAAATGTTGCCAGGATTGCCTTCCTCAACAGCAACGGCAATAAAAAGGCTGGTATTTTCACATTCCAAAAAGCACCAATCCAGTGCCTGGCAAAGCTTTGCAGAAACATGCCCAGTGCTTGCTGGGGTGAATTCTGGATGATGACATTTCAAAATTTAAAATGTCAGCCATAAAAATAAAAACACCCAAAAAACCAGAGCACAGCCTCTAACTATTTTAGTTTTTACACGCTTTTAAAATGAAATCATTATGGCACAGTTACTCTTCCTCACTGAGCAGCTACTGGAGTTCCTGATCTGCTAATGCTTGAATGCAGTAAATGAAGAGCCAGTAGCATTCACTTGGTTTATTTATATTTTCAGGCCAGGATGATGTCTTCTAGCATTCTGTTATTTCTTAACATTTCAAACTTCAGGTAACCTTGCCCTCTGCACATATTTAAAGATTTCTTCACATTATTTCCTTGTCTCCCCATTAATGAAGTTAGAGTCTTCCTGTCACTTTATGATAAACCTGTATTTTTCCTGCCCAGTTCAAAAAAAGCACCATTAAAGTTAATGCATTTCAGGTGTGAGGGCAAGCACAGAAGGGATGATTTTTTTTAAGTCTTTGGTCTTTGTCTCACTCTCTTTTGCAGTGCAACAAAACTTAAAAGTCAAGAAATACAAAGAAAATTGGCTTTTGTTGTAAACAGATATATATGAGCATGTAAATATATAGAGGTGTGTGCGTTTGCGCATCTTATGACAACAAAAGCTAATTTTAAGAACATCTCTATTTGCAAACTAGGTGTGATGTGAACTAACATGACATCTTCACAAGTTCCACAGAAATCTCTCTTTAACCTTGGAACAATGTCTCAGGAGGTTGGTTTTTTTTTTCATTTAGACGTTATTTTGCTATGCTGCATGTTGCAAACTGTATTTTTAGGCTTACTCCTTAAACTTGTTTGAAAAAAAAAACCTCCTAAAATACAGCTGTTTAACAGCACATGTCTGAGATAACCAAAATCAAATCACTCTTACACATACTTATTCTTCTGAAAATGTATACATAGGCCTTAGACATATTTTAGCAGTTACTGGCTTCCCTTTTTGATGACTTCCTTTAGTGATAACATTTCTTTGTACTCTTAAGCTACTCATTTCACTGACTACTGGGCAATATACTTCAAGATGTTTTAAAAAAGCAACCAAAAATACCCACCCACTAAGAAACCAGGAGAATGGATACAGTTGTATAGTCAGTAATCCAACCTCTGCAAAGTCTTTTAGCTTTAGAAAAACCATCCTAACTCACCTATGACTGCAGAAAGCCCATATGCTGCCTGTGGACAAGGTACTGCTGTACAGGTGAGCACTGACAGTCATTTTTCAAACTGCTTGCTAAATCATTGCATTTAAAGCAAATTTAACAAGACCTCGAAGCCCTATAAAGTTAGGTTAGAATACATAAACACATTTATGCACACTGCAGTATTCATGGGTGCCTAAGGAACGTTGCCATTAGTATCAGAGCCTCCCGATCAGCATTTCAACGGGGTTTTGGTGCTCACCGCTTCAATGCAGACGTGCCCCAAACCGTCACCTATCCAGCTCCAATCCCAGCTCAGGCTGTGAAGCTGTCGGCATCTCTTCCACTGAGCCCAGTACAGACAAATTCCCCACCCACCTCAGCCTTGCCTTAGCATTGGGAGGTAAAGCTAAACTCCAGTTTGAGATAAACGCCCAACTGAACTAAACTGCAAGCCCGATTCACAAAGAAACGCACAGACCCGTGTTTGTTTTTGGTGTTTTATCAGTAACAGTTAAGAGCGTATGAATGAAATTCCAGCCAGGGAGGCTCCAATTTAAATGGCAAACCAACCCGTACAGGTACAGCAACTGTGAGGGATTCCTGGGCGAGGCAGGAGGAAAAGGGACTCTCCTGCATTTGCCTTGTCCGACAGGCGAGTCAGTCACGCCACAACTGCCCCCAACAACAAACTGCCAAGTGTGAGATAGATGGATGTCTTTGCATGCTGCTTTTTAAACAAAATGCTTGGTTTTCCCCCCCAGGATCCCAGACACGCAGTCCTGTTTGCTCGGGTTTGCCACTCCCTGAACCACAGGGGACGAATCCCGTGGCCAATGCAAGCGCAGGCAAGCAGCATCTAAGGTGCTGTCCTAAATCTCAAGTGGGGCTCAGATGATTTACAGGTCTCTATATGGATTCAGTTTTTCTAGCAACAATTCCTCGTCTTTCAACACAACATAAAATTTTATGCTCTGTAAGATGGAAACATGATTGTAAAATATATTGAAGCAACTAGAATTCCTTTGCGTAGACATAGTTAAGGTACCCTTTGCTCACCTCAGAGAAGTGCCCGCAGTGATGGCAGAGATACATGAGGTCATCCCCTAGCAGCTCCCCCATAGAATTTCATACTAAAATAAGTGATTGAATGTCCTTAAGCAGCTTCATGGCCTTTGTGATACCTTCATCCAAGAGCCCAGGTGAGAAGACCAGCTGCTCAGAATTAATTTCTTGAGATGGAAATCCTCAGCAGAGCAGGCAGAGGGTGCACTGGAAGGAGGACTGAGTCAGCGGCCTCTCAGGAGCAGGGAGTGGAAATCAGGTCGCAGCATCCCTGGGGGTCAGTCCCTGCGTCCAGCCCTGCCTTCCTCACCAGCATTAACACTCGCAGGGACAGGAAAGTTAAAGCAACTCATTTTCTATACAGGGTACTTCTCCTGCAGCACGAGTCTTCGCAACTGCTCACACGGGATTTCTTTATGAATTGGGCCATGCTTGCTATAAGGTTTGTGATCGCTATTAAACGAAACAGGGAAAAAATAATTCTACAGTAAATGTAGGACTATGAATGGGACTTCAGCTGTAGTCCCAGAGGTAACGTACACAGTGTTTTGCTATATTTAACATGGTAAAAAAAAGTCTGTATCACTCTAGGTGCCCCTACAGTCTTTATGCATTTCATTAATATCTGTCTTAAGTTGCACAACCAGTTCCCAAGACGCCCTCCTGTCCCTCCCCCCCCCAAATAAACTAGTTTTAATAACAAGATAAATATGATGTGCTTCTCCTTGCTGAGTGCATTGACTTAAGGCATAGGCACAATTCCCCTCTTTGAACAGAGATGGTATAGTCCTGTGTCCCAATACAATTTTTATCCTGGGTGACCCTTTGCATTCAAATGTTGATTCAAGACATAATAATTACAGGAATCATTCATGAACAAATAGTTTGAATTTGTTAATTAATAGGAAGGTATTACTGAAATAAAAGCAGATTGTTCAATCCTCTTTCAGGAATAAATTTTATGGGACTGCTGCTTTCTTAGGCAGCGACGCATCTAATCTAAACTCCATAGACATCTTGCCTTTGAGTCCAGTCAGTTTTGGATTAAGATAGAATTGTTCATTTAAGAAAAATAACATGAAATCAAACCCTGGTACTCTCCAGACTACAAGAAAATACGTGGAAATCTGTAAAAAACGAATGGACTAAATTATTTCTAAAGATTTCTGTCAGATACATTTTATCTCTAAGATCACTTGAAGAATACCAGCTTTGCTTAGATACCTCTAGGGATGGGCACAGACCTGTCATACTTGCACATGAGGTAATATTTCTGAAAGCAACTCAGTGGCTTAGAAACCTTGCTGTCCTCTTGAGATTTACTGTGACTTGGATACTTTTACAGTAATTAGTATATTTGTTTTTCAAGGATTTTCACATGAATGTGGATGCAATTATGGGTCAGAACTCAATGATCTGGGCTCTTCTTGTTATTTTTCAAAACTTAAATAGTGGAAGTAATGTTACCAGATTAGATTTCGTGTTTTATCCTGCCCGTAAGTTACTCCTACACTTTAAAAAAAGGAAAAACGCAACCATGAAAAGATTTAACCACAGAGTTTTGGGGGCTCAAAGTCTAGAGGAACTAGCATCCAAAGCCCTTGCTTTCCAGTAATCTGGCTTTGTCATAATCTTTGTAAGTCCTCTGTTTCATTGACAGCATCTCTGATATTTGCAGTCTCCACCAAATCTAAGTGACCTTGGACTGTATACCTTGAAAAGAAAGATGACAAATTCTGGCATATCATCTGCTTTACACACCTGATTTGTATCAGTTTCTCTGTTTCAATGGATAGAATAGGTAATTTTCTCTGTTTCTATAAGTATTGATATACCGTATCTAAAACTTAAATCTTCACACCTTCACACCAAATTCTTTCAAAATTAAAGCTGCTGATGGAAAGTGTATAGTGTGATCCAGGACACCTGTTATCTGAGGAGGTTCAGGATTTTCCCATTTCATCCAACTTTCACAAGTTTTTTCCTTCCAAGAACTAAATGCAATGGCAGTTTGGTTAGTACAGAGATGACTTTACGTAAGAGTTAGAGCTGACGTGTAGCATCTGAATAGCACAAAGCATCCTCAGCCTTGTACAGGTGAGTCTCAAACCTCTTCAGAAAAACACATGATTATTCCAGCAAGAAGATGTGGACTTCTCTGCTGGCCAAGTGTAATCCATCTCTTTCAATAGGGAGCCATGCTTCATGTGAAAATTAAAGGCTGTAATTTAACCTCAGATATCTTGGATCACACTAGGTGGTCAGTACAGCACATCCAGCTATTTTCTGGTTGGTTGGGTAGTTGGTTTTGTGTTCTTTTGTTGGTGGTGTTTGGTTTCTTTCATGCCACCGATTTAATGGTGCAAATATAATCAGAGATGCTTTTCTTCCCGTTGTACATTGGTGGGTCTACATCGGTTCCAGGGTCTTGCCCAGACAGCAATCCCATTGCTCTGAGAACGTGATCAAAAACGAGGGGTGATTAATAGAGTATATTAATACAGAAGGGTCCCGGGGAGCATCAAATCCAATTCAGCAGATTGTACCAGTAAATTTCGGTGTGGGAAAGAGAAATGCTACACAAATGTAACAGGGTCACCCTGGGATTCCTTGTACTGAAACATCATTTTACACAGAGGATATATATATATATTTTATATATATATTTTTATATATATATTCACACACACGCGCGCACACACAAAAAAAGTCTTTGATAGGCTTTCTGTGTTCTAGTAAAAATAGTTGGCAGCTGCAATCTGTGAGACCAAGAACTGGCTTTTGTGCTGCCTGCGATGCCCCACTGCCAATTGTCTCTCAAAGGCAGACGCTCGTATTTATCTGGCAGGTCGAGCTAGTGCCTGCCTGAGACAGAAATAACCTCCCGTTGGGACACACACAGAGCTCGTAGATTTTTTGCCTGGACCCTGCAGAAGAGGAAGATCCTTGAGGCAAGTTAGGTAGTTTGATTTTTGCAGAGTTCAACGTTATCTGAAGTCAGAGAGGGGAAAAGAGAGAAAGAGAAAAAGAATTAGTGGAGGGCTTTAATTTTTTGATCTTGCGTTTATAGAAGCTTCCTTCGGACAACTCACCTGCTACAAAATCTGGGTATAGGCAAGTGTATTACTGTGGGAAAGGCTGATGCAAATCCAGGTAAACTTATTGTCTACCTTGACCATGAGCCACTTAATATCTCCAGTTTGTTTCTCTAACATACCCGCTGTGTTTGCTCGGGTCGTAGCTCCCTGGAGCATCTCCGTGTTTGGGTTAACCCATACCCACTGCTAAGTGGGGAACGTGTATGGTTCACATCCACACAACGACTCTGCTCCTCCACCAGGACTTCTGGCACTGTGATCCCATTGCCAGTGACACTGTAGGCTCACAGCACTGCCCTTCATGTGTATTTTATATACCCGTGTAACACTTTTGTGTATATTAAAAATAAATGCCGTAATGGACCCAAATTTCTCACTATAAAACAGAACATGAAAACAAACATGTGGCAGCTCTTAGACACATGGCAGCTACAGGGGAGTGCTCTAACGTCCCTGAGAAGAGCACAGTAAGATCACCCGCATGCCAGAATATTACAGGGTGACTGACAGTATTTGCTCTTATCTTGCAATTTCAGTAAGAGTGTCCAGTTTTATTATCCAGCCATCTAATCTTCTGACAGTGACAGGTTATCTGCATTTTAAAAGCAACTCAGTGTTAAAAACATTAAGGCAACTTCTTGCAGGGGCGAAACACCTTGGATTAAATTGTAATAGATTAGGAAGGTGGGGTTTTCTGTATTTTTGAGAGGGTTTTTGTTAACAGTCATGGTCTAGGTTTGAAATGTCTTAAAATGCAAATATTAGAAATATGAGGAATGGTGATAAAAACCCCATCCTATTTATTACACCTGACACTAAGATAAGAAAACATTATATTATATTTGAGCCCTGTTGCTGGGAGGTTTACATTCTTAGGGAAGCAATTCCTGCCAAGGCTCTCGGTGGGAGCCCCACCAGGAGCTCCTCAACCACATCCTTCAGTGTCTTCCATCATTGTGGCAGGGAGAGAGGATGAGAACCATGTATCCCTGTATTTTTGAGACACCAGAAGAGCTTAACATCTGTTTTATTTTTGTTCTGTGTTATCAGTTTTACCTCTTTTCTCTTCCCTTTTGGAAGTTTCTTCAGTACAACAACCTGCGTCTCTTAATGTTCACTTTCTTTCCAAAATGAAAAAATTAGCTGCGAAATCAGCTTTTCAGATCGATAAGAGTGAATTAAGCTCTTCTTATGGAAAAATGTATGACAAAAGACTTAATTATGTTGGCCAAGTAAATCTTGTTTTAAAGTGACAAGGAAACAAAGAATATAGGAGCACTGTGTGTTTTACAGCCGCATAAATCTGTTTGAACAACAGATGCTATTATCCAAGCACTTTAAACATAATGAATCAGCCTTTGCAACAGAATGAGGCTTGTTTACATATGATAGGTTCAATCACCCCTAGTGGAAACTAAGCTAGGAAGGCCTGTTTCACCAGTGTCTTCACGCCAGCGGTTCACACTCAGGGGCTCAGTGACTCAGAAGGCTCCAAATCTGCAAGAGATCTGTGGCTTAGTTCATTTTTTGCTGCAGGGCTTGATGTCCTTCGCTTACCTCTCCATCTTTGGATTCCAGCCTGAGCTCTGTCCTGCATGTGGCTTTCAAGCTGCCGGCCTCGGCGTTGATCTCGATGCCTTTTGGAGCCTCCATCACCAGCGCGCGTGTAGGCGACTCCAGCCTGTAAAGGCAAGAGGGGTTACAGAGCCTGGCGGGTCGAATATTCGTGCTTAATCACTGGCTGTTGTCTCACACAGCCTGTCGACTGCCCAGTGCATGGCACCTTAGGACCACCTGACATTCAGATCCACGCCTGGTTTAGTCAGTGGAAAGAATTCATGCGCGATGTGGTAAAACACATCACAGATCCAATCTGCTAACGTTTTGCATCAACTTTGCTACGTTGTAAATGCTGGGACAAGATGCAAAGTGCAAAAGCTTCCTCCGTGCTCATATGCAAGATGTGAGGTTTGGAAGGGTGTAAGGGCATAAGGAAATCAATGAAAAAAAGATAAATAAAAAGGCTGAAGGCCCCTGGTCTTCACTCCTATGCTCACATCCCAGTGCTCTCAGCCAGCCCCTCCCTCCGCAGTGCTTCGACCCCTCCCACCTGTTGTGGTGTGATACACCACAACACAGGGATCTGACAGCCCTGTTATAGCACTGACACAGCCAAATGTTTTAGTTCAGGCAATTGTGGTTAATGCCATAAGTTTCAGAAGTGCAAGGTTCAGTCTTCCTCGCTGATCATCCATTCATAGGTCTTGTATTATGCTTGTCTCTTCTTTATAATACAGTCTCTTACTACTTTCTGTATTGAAAACCACAATAAAACCCGATTCTCCCTATTTGGGAATATCTTCTTAGTTGATTTTATCACCATTTGTTTACTGTACCACCACAAAATCTGGGCTAAGGTCTCCCTGGGTGAAGCAGGCAGGCGGACTGCAGCAGAAGCTCCTCTGCTTGGACTGCTTTGGGCAGGCAGCACTGACCCAGGGGAGGCACAGGGCAGCAGCACGACCCAGCTTACTTGGGCAGCTTTCAGGATTTGCTTGCATTACATTACCGCAGTGGCACCCCAGCTGTTTCTCTGCTCTTCATATACAATCATTTGTGCAAGTAAGTGTATTCTTAAATGGACTCCTGCTGTTACTGAGACAATGTTATGGGAGATCGAGGGAATTCAGCTGTATTTATTGCAGCCATCAGTTCAATAAAGCAAAGGCACATTCCCTCTGTGTGGCACTTTTCACGTTATGACTGTCCCCTCTTGCCGGTGTCTTGTTGCTGCTTTCTGAACACCTTCCCTCAAGATCCCAAATTCGTCCATAATTTCCTGGCTGACTCAACTAAATCTAAATTTCAGGGAAGAACCAGAGGCATACGCAGCCCAAGAAATGAGCATGGTCTCATGGTAAGCAGCCTGTGCACAACCTTGATGAGCTGCTTTTTGTTTGCTCTCTGCAGGGAAGCTATATCTTATATAAACCCTCCACTGGTGTCACCCTTTGGCTAGTTTCTGCATGAGGAACCTAAGGTTAAGGCTGCTGCTACTCACTTTTTTTTTTTCCCTGATTGAATTGCAGATTGCATGGAGGAGAAAAAGCTTGCAAAGAATGATTGACATTAAATAGTGCTACCTGGGGTATGATTCCACCTGACCTTCCAATTGCAATAACTGCCTTTCCAATATCTGTTAGAATTTCTTTATGGTAAAAATAGCCACAGCACACAGCCTTAGGGCTCTGGCACATGCACTCCACTGGTTTCATTACAGTGGCTTAACACGCTGTCTGTCCCACATTTTCTCTGGAGACTTCTGCCCAGGGATACAGGATGCTATATCACTCTTGGTGGTGCAGCTCACAAGCTGGTGTCTACTCTGAAAAACCAAGGATGATCTGTTTGCACTAAGCCCCCAGGATCCGAGCTGCAGTGGCTGGGATGCAGGCACGTACTCCCTCCTGTCATCTCTCTCTGCTCCAGAGACAGGAACCTCCGGAGGAGCAGGAGGGCTGAGGCTGGTAATGTCTTAAGTCACAGTAGCTAAAGTCACTAGAGGATGTGTCCAAACCCCAAGACAGCTGAGCTAATCTGAGGATAAAATAATTCCTAAGAACCGTGGCTAGGTAACTTTTCAGGTCTCCGGCATCTTAGTGAGTCTTCAATTTCTTTTGATGTCTTGGCTGTCTCAATCTATTTGTTCATCTGTTAATCCTGTAGCTCCTCTGCCCATTGAGAAATAAATCTTCTAAGTGCTCAGACAGTGTTCAGACACCACAGTGCAAAAGCCCTCACTTGCAGTAGCAGCTCTCAAGTCCTGCCCTGTTCTAGAGCAGTCTCCCAGTCCTACACCAGTGCTTTACTGGAGAGAGCGCACACAGGTAGCTGTAACATCAAACTCAGTTAAATTCATGCTTTGAGCAAGTTACCAAGTACCTGGGTGTCTATTAGATAACATTGTCCTGAAGTTTTATTCCCTTTTCGTATCTTTTTGTATCTGAGTGATTCAATCATTTTCCCTCCTCCACCCAATGAAAACCTAGAGGCAACATAACAGCATCTTACAAACACTGATGAAACCCCACACAATTAGCCACGTCCTAATCCCTGTAGAGCTTCTTGCCTCAGGGAGACAAAAAGGACCCTCCTGAGCACCTCCCTGTAGCCCATGGTGTAATGCAGGACAAGCACACAGCGCTGGGCTTTGCCGCTGCTCCGTCACCCACACCGCTCCCGGCGGCACCGCGTGTTTTCTGAAGTTAGCTAAGCTGACCCCGACTCTGTCATCCCAAATCACTAGCTCAGATGGCTGCAATCTTGCTGACGTACTGAATTAACCAAAACCAAAAATGAGTGCAACTACTAAAAAAACAGCAAAGTGCAGCTCTTCCAATGACGAGAAACTTGGGCTCACAGCCCACACGGTTTTGTACTTGTGCCGTGGGACTGGAGACTGACTCTCCTCCCTCACAGAACCGTACACGTTCAGTATCGGTGTAACTCTGTCTGTTTGCATGGGACTTTTGTTCCACTTTATACTACTGTAAAAGAGGACAAAAAGGTTTTAATAACATTTTCTTTGGCATTTGAGGGCACATGATTGCAAAGGATTTAATTTGTTTATTTAATGATATCCTGAATGAATCCCTGAGATACCTGTCTTTAAATCAGGAGTACAAACTTCTATGCAAAGCCAGAGAAAGCAGCTGAGTTTATGCTCCAGGGGGTTTGAGTAATGTTTACCGAATACTTTCATTTGAAGCAAGTGTTTAAGAGCCACTCTGCTTTTAAACCTAATTCTGTCTTCTAGAGCAGAACCAATTTGAAGTCTAATAATGAAAGAAAATGATTTAGCGATGAACAGATAATTTGTTCAAAATCAACATTTGTTTTCCAGTATGATACTCTGGAGCTTTCAGTAGGATTCACATCTCGTGGTTAGGTGTAAGCCTGCACTTACAGCAGTAGGCTGGAAAGGTGGCTGCATGAATATAGATTGTTTCATTATTTATTCCTGCTCGTGAATTTTCCATCCCAGCAACTGGCACGTAAGCCCTTTTTATTGACCATGGGTGCTACTTATTTTTGCTCCAGTATTTCCAGGACTGGATTCTGACCTCTGTCACAGAGCTGGGCAAGGAGCATAAATTCAGCACTATCCACAGAGTTAGAGCTTGCTGAATTCAGGACCAAGATAAGCTACTGCCATAAAATTGCTCCTGTCCCACCTACAGTCTCCTAACAGGAGCATGAAGAGACAGTCTCTCCTGTCTGGGTGATTACTCACAACATGAGAAACTCTCCTACAGATCTCAGGGTGTCACATTAGTCCAAAATTTTAAAAGAAAAGACACGAGTAACAGGATTTTCACAACTATTAAAGTACCCAGGTTCCACTTATTACAACGGGTGTTAGGTACTTTTGAAAATCCCATTGAGCACCTAAATGCCATAACAAATCTGACCCTTAATCTCAGTTCTTAGTTCTGCAACAGAGGTAATAGCACTTCCCAACTCCACAGGGAGGACGAAAAGATAAATATATTAAGGAGTTGTAAAGCAGTTACATGCTCTAATAACTGAGGCCAGACAAGTACTACAGCCAAAGATAGACGGCTGGTAGATGGACAACTGATCTTTCCAAAGCTGCAATATTAGGCTCTTAGCTTCATCAAAAATACTGTTAGTCTTCTTCCTCCCACTGAGCACACTTGGCCTGCATATCAATGTGTGAGATGATGTATGCAGGAGGAGCCTTCCTCCAGCTCACCATGCTTAATGGGCAGTGCTAAAAGTACCTCTTAAGCCATTTTACTGAAACCTATCACCCAAGCATCTCACATTTTAAAGAGAGGTGATGGCATGCGTGCATCCTGCACTGAACCCTTCTCCTGCCATCGCTGGAAATTCTGTGCTCCTGGGAATCAACAAGCAAAATTTTCAGTGTCATTCCTGCTTTGCTTTGAAAACTTCAGCAATGATTTAAAGGAGGTCAGTGTATGAGTTTGTACTGTGGTTTCTATAAAAGTTACTTTTTATTGTCACTCAGATTTCTAGTTTTCATTTCCTTTATCATAAACAGTCACATTAATCACTCCAGTACTATGGATTATATTTCCTTTTTGTCTCTCTACCCACCCCCTCCAGAGTAATGCATTCTTGCTATTATGAACAGCCTTTTGAATCTGGGGAGGCGACAGAGTATTACAGATATGAAGGCAGTACTACCAGCAGCTAGGGGTTGCTCACGTGCTTCCAATAAAGTGGAAATTAGTTCAGGGGGAAAAAATATTTACCTGGATCCAGCATTGATGCAAACAGGACTGGCAATTCATGGCTGGTACCAACGGCTGCTGCACAGTAGAGGCATGATCCTCAGTATGTGAAAGGAGTTAACATGAGCTGGGGACCTACTGCAGCCACTTTTAAGTTTGGTTGGGTTTTATTTTTTACAAGGAATGGCCTCAAGATTCAGAATTTCTTGTTCCCAACAGAGGATTTTTCTGTGTGGGCCACAAACTTTGCTTGTAGTATGGAAATGAAAAAAGAAGTTTACTCTCAGGAGGTGAGGAGCATATGATGCAGCAGTGTGGTAACATGAGCTAATTTAATTTTGCTTAGAAACCTCTGGACTGAGCACAGAGCATGTATTACTGCAGCTGTAGCCCATTATTTCTAATGACTCTAATTATTTCTTATGGTATCCATCTGACCAGCTATAAGATCTCACATTGAGCATAAAATTAGCCAACGTTACCACTGTGCCTGCTTACATCTCATACAATTGGTAAATTATGCTAGCAAGTAAATGTAGAGCTCCATCAATTTGCCGGTAATGAACCAGTATCTCAGGTTGAAATTTGTTTCCAATTTTAACTCCCTTGTTTCAATAAAATCAATGGGATCACCCATTCACAGTGACTTATACTTCTGCCTCCATTATTTGTGTGTTATCTTATGTATATCTATTCACAAAAGAAAACACAGTACTTTTCTCCCTATTAACTGGAAGCTAATTAGTTTTTACTGAACTGCAAAGAAACCACACTTAGTTTCTATTTCTAGAATGCTTTTAAACTTTTTAGTATCTTATTTGTCTTTGCTTGTATTGGAACAGATAAAGTTTGGAAAGAGGAACAACAGACTGGGTCTGGAGTCACCTGGCGAAAACCTCAACTGATCCTTAAGTTCAAGCAAAGACCAAAAGGCTCTGCCCTGAGTTCTACCATTCGTCATTAGATTTCCTTCTTACTGCAAGGTACCACCATTTCATGAGAACAAAATAAATCAAAATATAGCAACAACAGTGAGCCTAATACAAAACAGGAAAGAGAAAAAACCCCAAACCTTGGTGCATCAGAGTGAGAGGTTAAAATCAAAAGGCGAAAATGCACAATGTCTTTTTCCAAGATACCACAATTTTGCAAAATATGACACACGTGGCACAGTACAAAAGCAGCAAGCTCTCTGAGAGCTTACAGAAGAGTTCATCACTAATAAGAAAATAGGTATCCCTGTTATTTATTGCCTAGCGCTGACATAAATCATGTTTTCAATTACATTTTAATGAAGCACACCAATTACTGTTTGAATAGGGACATCTGATTACAGTCTCAATCAACAGAAATAAATCTTGCTTATGGAAGGCTTCCAAGGTATTTTCTTTAGGAACATTAATTACAGAAGTAAACAAGGTTATATTATTATCATGTCATCCAATTGTAAATCCCGCCTATCGCTGTAAATACTGTTTAGTTTGAGAGCGGGCATCACCATACAGTTTCCAGTATTGATGCTGCTGTCACTAATAAGCGACAATTCCAGGGCAGCAATATTCTGAAACAGATTTTTATGGCTGATGGTCCAAAACCTCATGTAATTCCTAATATGGTCTAGTGGACAATGAATGAATATTCTTTCAGCTGTCATTCACAAACATGGTTAATTCCTAAGGAAAATTCATTTAAGTCTGTCAGAGACCTGACAGGAGCAGAGGCCTAATGATCATAGAATCATAGAATGGCCTGGGCTGGAAGGGACCTTAGAGATCATCTTAATCCAACCTCCCTGTTGTGGGCAGGGATGCCACCTCAATGCTTTATGGAAAATTACAATTTCCTAATTGAGCCATAGATAAGTCTGGTTCAAATGGCAAGGGGTACCACAACTTTGCTTCTCTGTGTTTGGGCTACACAGATGCCAACGAGATTTTGTACAAAGCTGAGTCAAGGGAAAAAGAAATTGAGAAAATACTATGAATGACTCTTGTGCTTAGCTTTGCTTATAAGCTTAAACATTTACTTGGATGGGGAACCCAGTGAACATGTTGCGTGAATAGTTCTGCTGGGACTCTGCAGCTGGTGCAGTTCCTGACGGATTTATGAACGAGTTAGTGTGTGTGGGGGGAACCTGTGTGCTTGCTCCATCCTCCCATCCTGGGGCACTGCATCCATCAAATCCTGACCATTTCTCCCTTCTTCAGCTCTGCTAATTCAGTCTCAAGCTAATGCCTTAAATCTCATTTTACAACCTTCCTTTTTTCTTTTTTTTTTTCAACTAGAGCTCTTACAGCTGCAATACAAAACCAAGTGCTTAATCACAAGAAGTGTAATAAATCTGCTGCTGGTTTTGCTAACTTCAGCCAAATGAACCAGTTTATGTATTTTTTCACCTAGTTTGAGCTACAGGTACTGTTTAGTGAACTTTTCCTAAACAGAGCCTGCACTAAAACAATACTCTCCTGATCATGTAATGAAAATATCTTTCCAGAGACTACAACTCCAAGAGAAAGGCTAACTGAGAAATTATTGGAACCATAATGAAGCAGGTCAAAGCCAGCATTAGGAAGATGTTCAACTAATATTCAAAGAAGACTGGAGTGGGTCTGGCCAAATGAGAAACTGGAGGAGTTTGTAGGAATAGTACTGGCTTGCAGCACTAAGCAGGTGAGAACCAGCTCTCATTTCTTTTGAAAAAAAAGGAAATTTCTTAGCAGGAGGAAATGTTCAAGCATGCAGCTCCTTCCGGTACACTGCAAATCCCCTGTTGTAGTCTTCCAGTACACTTTGCACTAGCTGAGGCTTATTCAGAGCACTAAGAAGCAGTAAAACTACAGAAACATGAACAAGTCAGAATATAATTGTAAATTCTTTGTGATTGCCTACCATGCTACAGTATGGGAATTGCTGAAGGACATGTACTTATGCAAACCTGTACTAAATGTTTTAGGGTTTGGGTTGGGTTTTTTTTTAACAGTTTCAGTAATTTCTGGAATGGTTTACAAGAAACCAAATATAGTATTTAGAAGATGAAACCAGAGATCATACAGAAGGTATCAAATCAGTCTAGGGAGAAAAATGCACAATGTAATACTATTGAGATGTAGTTTCATTATGAACTGGAGAAGTGGTGAAGGGCAGAGACTGTCAAAGAAAGAGTATGAGATTAATGTTTAACGAAGTGGAGGTATGGCTTAGAAAATTAAAATCGTCTGGATAATTAAAAATTTCCATTGCTTATAAATCAAGGAAGGAAATTATCATAGAAATCAGGAGAAAGTCAAGAACGATGTGTGGTAAATACAGATGTGGTTTAAGATGATGTGTTTAAGTGGCCCAGGAAGGGATTCGGGGATGCAAAATGAATGACTCCTATTTTAAGTTTAGAGATGACTGCAACTTCACTCTCCTCACCTGGTGGGTTGTGAGCAGATCAGTCTAACTCCGATTCCCTATTGTGCCTGACAGAGAGCTGTCTGCAGGATTACCTCTGTCATGCTGTGCCCAATCTATCAGCCTTAACTGACAAGCTGGAACATCCAGAGTCATCAGTGAGCCACGTGGTGGGAAACCTCCACATAAGGGAGCCTGGCCACGGGCAGAAGATGCTGAGTGGCCGGGGGCTGCATCCTGAGCAGGCACAGTGTCACCATGCACCGTGCTGAGGTGTCATCAC
Source organism: Trogon surrucura (assembly GCA_020746105.1). NCBI lineage: Eukaryota > Metazoa > Chordata > Aves > Trogoniformes > Trogonidae > Trogon > Trogon surrucura. The sequence continues at coordinate 12,136,482 of CM036630.1, forward strand.
ACCAGAGCACAGGTGTGATTAACAAAACCAGAGCAATTGTGAGATTATTCAGCCCATGGAGTATAGCCCTGAATGTTAATACAATCTGTGCCAGGAACCAGCCATATGAAACACTATGAAATAAAGGAGCAGAGAGTGAGCTCCGTCTGGAGGAAAATCAAAGGACAGATGTCCCCTCTCCCGGCATGACTTCAGGAAGAAATCTTCTGAGTGAGAGGAGAGCTGGAATAAGTTGCCCAGAGAAGTTGTGGATGCCCTGTCCCTCGAAGTGCTCAAGAACAAGGCTTTGAACAGCCGGCTCTAGTGGAAGGTGTTCCTGCCCATGGCAGGAGTTTGGAACTGGATGATCTTTAAGGTCTCTTCCAACCCAAACCATTCTATGATCCTATGATAAGAAGTGAGACAGTAAATGACATTACGCCAGAGCAGGCTGAGCTCTAACTAAGCCACAGTGCTGCTACCAGTGCCACTAGCTGTAACTTGAGAGCCTGTAATTATTTTTATTACAAAAAACTCAGCACCAAATGTCTTTTGTCACAAGTTACATAGTCTGGGTTGAAACTGGTCAAGTAACGGTCTGGAAATTCCTTTGTGGCTGCGTGTGCTAACCAGAGGGCCTGGAGCATGGCCAGGTCTCCGTTTCCACAGCTTCTCTGCACTCCCAGTGTGGCAAAGTAACAGACTGAGTACTTAGATATGCCCGATCTCCTACCTAAACCTTTGCTTTGCCTGTCTGATGTACCATTTTACATAACGTATTGCAATAAAATAAAACAAATTGAAACAAAATAGAATCATCTGCCTGTTGGGTGCATTAATGAGCATGCTCGTTTTGCACAGGGAGGAAAATAATTACTTTTTATGTTACCATAATTGCCTAAACCACAAGTGCATTTTTCAGAAACAAAGGTTGGGCTGGTGTAAGTTTCTAATTACAGGTTGAAAGCTTCTAATTAAAAGGCATAAATCGGAAGAAACTCTTTCAGCTAGAATCACAGAAGAGGCTGCTAACATTGGGTATTATCTTGACGTACTGTCACCAAGCCAGGGAGGAGAAAAAGAAATACAATCAAAGTGTTGTAGCTCTTCAACGGGGCCACTGACACCACTTACTACCTCATGTCTAACAAAGTGTTGCCATCAGGAACGTGGAAGAGATGAGCACATCACAAAGCAGGTCTGTGGGGCTACCAAATTTCACAGCAACTCTGAACCATTGGAGCAGGGAGAGGGACAGATATTCTGTAGCCTGGAGGGAGCAGGTGAGGTTTAAATGGGTTTTTTCCTGAAGTTTATACTGGCTTCTGGATAGTGGCAGGAGGACAAAAGCCACCTGATTTGACCTAAAATTATAAAACCCAGTAGAAAGATGGTACTCAAGTTAGCTACGACTTGCTAGATTAACCCATAAAATATCTGTTAATAGACATTACACAGCGCTCTGGTTTGGGGTGACTTTCATGTTCAGTCAGTAGTTGTCCCAATGGGGTCAATTTGGGCCAACTCTCCAAATTTGGGCCAACTCTCCACTACTATCCTGGTTTGCTCTTCTGCTCTACTTTGGAAGAAGGCTGCACGATGCAAATTTTGTATTTTACTCTTCTGTTTTTCAGGGTGTTAAATAATCCTGCTGAGCAGACCAGCATGTCATCACTGACAGAGAAATCACTTTCTTGTGATAACCCAATGTACTCAAATGAGAGGATTTCTGGCAGGGATGCAGTGCTATGCAAATCCTGCAGTCATTATCACTGGTACTTTGCATGAAGTCTTCTACATCAGAACTACTTTACGAAGAGAAGGAACGCTGATCTAGATTTCCATTTTTAAATTCTTTTTGAAGTCTCTCTGTCATGGGATTTCTACCTTCCGTTTGGTCAGACATAAAGCAAAAGGGTCAGGTAGATCAAAATCTCACGTGGATAGTGTGCAGGCTCAGCCTACAGTGCTTTCTGCAGCCACGGTCTACTTTTTCTCTTCTCCAATGATTTATTCTATTCTATTCCTTCTGAAAAGATTGGACTAATAGTAAATCACTTACAATGAGAAATATAGAGATAACAAAACTAAAAAGGACTTGAAATGGTAGAATAAAAAACCTGCTGGGAAAAAAAGGTGTGTCTGTATGCACCATCCACTTGGTGGTGATATCCTTTGGAAAGATGTACACACTTGCCTAAGTGGATTTGAAGGGCTTATTTAGCATGACAAATTGGCTACAACCTGATGGCTAGTTCTGAAAACTCATTTATAGACCTTCAGACACTCATACTCCTGTGGCATATCCATTCATTGTACAGTCAATTTATAATGATTCCACCAAATTGAATCTTTATTAACAAACTTATTGACTCTGGCTTTGACTTTTTGTCCCTTCTTTTAATTAACTGCAGTAATGAGACAAGCAACATCCAATATAACAACTGACCAAACATTTTGTGTAAAACCCATAGTTTATTTCAAGCGGCTTCACCAAAAATGAAGGCTGAATTGCTATTTGCTAAATGTCAATTTTCACACTCTGTTGAGCCTTTTCTGAAGCTTGTCAACCACAAATCTGTAGTCATTTCCCCTCCTCTGATCAGAGCTATATAGAGCATATAACAGGTTTCCAGTTACTTTTCATTTTTATGCAGAAGATGTACCATTTGCTGTCTCCAGTACACTTCACAAAATGGTAAATATGCATAAATTGTAAATCTAAAGGGATGCATATGCCAAAGCTGTGGCCTCTTTCATAGTCACAATGTACACCAGCAATACAGTTGTACGTCTGCACGTGTCAGGCCACAGAAACGATCCAAACTCTTCAAATCCAGCCTATTATTATGCAACAACACTGCACCATCCTCTTTTCAAACGTGCTGGGCTCCTGCTCTAAGTCAGGGAGGTTTTCCACCCTCCAGACTTGCTCCCTGATTAGAGGCAAAATTCCTCTTTCCAGCTGCAATTCCCTGCCCTGGCAGACACAAAACAGCTTCAGTTAATCACAAATGCACACATGCTGTCTTGTACAAGTAACTGTGACCATGCGCAGAGATGTAAGAGCTCCAGTGAGAAGAAATACCTTTCACAGGGTTAAAACCACTGGCAGTGACTAAATTCAACCTAACTTTTCTCACACTTATTACTACTTGCTAAAGCTGGAATAGCAAAAGGGATGACAAAAGATGCTGTTTAGGTCAGGATATTACGACTGAACAGGGTGATAAGCAGTGTCTACCCTGATTTCTGGCATAAACCAGGCTGGAAGGCGGTTGCTTATTCATGCATCAAACCCAGTTGCACTGAAACCTGCCTTCTACAAAACAGCCAGTTTTTAATATGGATCCACTGATTCCTCTACATCCCTCCCTTATGGCACTGCTTTGTAACCTGTTTTGACAATTTTGAAAATTTTCCTGGGTGCAACTTACAGCGTGCAACAGAGAACACAGGTAAGTGAAAAATGAACACATCTTCTCTGGAGGAACACCAAAACAAAGCCAAGGAGTGGGCAAGACTGCTGAGGACAGGGACTGAGAGAGGGGCCCAGTGCTCCTCCGTGTGACCAGTTGTCATTTTAGCACCAAGGAGTTTGGCAGGGCAATAGGAGGGATGTATGAGAGGGATGGGGAGTATTTAAAGAAGTTAGTCTCAAAGCTCTTTGATACTGTAGAACTGAAACTCTTAAAGCTATTTGAGATTTCCAACTAATGTATTGCTTTCAAATATGGAAAGGAAAATAGGCTGGGAAATAGTGCAGAAAAGAAAATAAAGGAATTGTGTGGGTGGGTGGAAGGAGGAATGGAGCAGAGAAAGAGATCGGGAAACAAAAAAAAAAACAAAAAAAAGGAACCAATTTGCTGAAAAAGAAAGTAGAGAGAGATCTCCAAAGGGACTACTTTAATTTGGGCAACAGAATGTTTTGCAAATTCTTAGCGTCAATTTATCTTCAACTAAAAATGAAACTGTTTTCTGTTTACCTTTTGCATATAATCACTCCTGAGTAAAACATGCATTTTACGGTAAGGTTTGGCAGTCTTTCAAGAGCGATACGTTAGATGATGTTTTTCTTAACTGCGAGAGAGGCTGAGCCTGGTGGTGGCAATTCATTCTGTCACCGTAGTGGCATGAACCCACCCCTGCTTAGGGCAGCTACATCCCTGTCCTGCTCCACCGGGAACTGGTGGGAACTGGGGGCTACAAAGCACTGCTGCTCACAGGTGCTTGTCTAAAGAAGCTGCGAACCCTTCTCCTGGCTCTGCTTACACTGTTTGATATGTGCCACTGTGTTATCGCTGGCATCCATGCCGTAGGTTGTTGCCCTTTTTTGTTTTAAGGAATAGAAATTTATTCTCCAGCTACCCGGTTCAGCCACAGCAAAATGAGAAAACGTTCACCATTTCTTGACTTCCAAGGGTTTCCTTCCATCTTTCCTTAGGCGAGTCTGCATTTTGACTGTAATAACCTCCCTTATATGACTTTTTAGCAGATAACAAAGAGACAATTACAGCTGCTAATGGAAGAGGTCAAATGGAGGTGAAATGAAATGGATTAAAAAAAATGGACTGATGTCAGGAAAGCCTCCAGACCACTCAAGTGGCATAACCACTTCCTAGAACAGGTTTTTAGCTGGGAATTTAATTTCATTTTACTCTATTTTATTTTGATTTTAAAATGAGAGGCAGGCAGGTAGGAGGACTGCCTTTGTGGTTGAAGCACTGGAATTCAATTTCCAGCTCTGTGATGAACTGCCTTCGTGACCATGTGCGAGCACATTCAGTGCTCCCTGGGTTTATTGCAGTACGGAATGGTGGGGATGGCTCAGCAGAGCCCAGGAGGAGACATTCTTGCCAACAAAATGATACAGGCAACTCTTCACAGCTGATTTCTCCTAGTACTCAACCCAACTCATATGAAAACTTTCTTGTAGCAGACTGCCACCTCTGCTGCAAATCATGTCCCTGAGTCATTACTTCCACAAGGAACTTAACCAGATGGTCTTGTGAGGTGGGAATGCCTCCAGGTATGCAGAGGTAAACCCACTGACTTCCCAAGTACTGCCTTTAAAAGGAGTCTATAATAGAGTTACTATGGGAACATAACAAAGGAAAGGAAATTGGACCTTAAAATCAACCTTAATTCTTCCTTTGCATGGCCAAACAAAATAATAATTAGAATGGAAAACATTGCAAGAGAAAAGAATAATTGTGGTTATTTTATGATCCCTTAAACCATCAACAATCAAAGCTGCAAGGTATAATTTTTTCCCCTGGAATTCTTTGCTTTTGCATGCATTCTTGGTATCTCTCAGCAGTCACGTTAACACTATATATTGATTGTCTGCCTGGTAGGTAGCAGGAGGGCAAATAAAACAGGCAAGAAGTTAAATTCTGTTTAGGTTCCTCCAGTGCACATAGAAACTGGGTGGCCACTGCTTCTAATGCCTTCCTGGTGAACATCACTACCATGGTCTCCAGCTGTGTCAGTAACCAAAGCCAGACCAAGCTAGGCAGAGTGGGGCTTAGGATATGCTTCTTCCCTTCTCTTTAAAATGCTCATGCGTTTCTGTTCTTTGAAGCAAAAGGTATTGAGAAATGTCTTGATTTCTACCATTTGAAACTGCCCCTCTGCCACGTTTCCAAATGTCACCTGCTCCCTATAGTCTGAGAAGTGCTACGTGCAAAGGCTGGCTCGTCACACCCCTAGCACGGGGAACACCTTGGGGAACGCTTTCGGGAATGCCGCTGGGGCACGGCTGGGCTTGGCAGGGGGCAGTTCTGGCAGCCAAACCTGGGGCAGGCATTGCCCAGTGATGCCGACGGCACTGCTAGGACACTTCCACAGACAACAGTGTACAGAGTATCTTCATCTTCTCTAAAGGATGTCTTTCATAAAGCAGTCACATCCTGACAGTCATGCTGCTTTAGCTTTACTGCTCTAGTTAGAGGTATAATGTGGGGAGAGCTTAAAGAGATATAACTGGACAGCCCTGTTTTAATTGCTCCCACTAGACCTGTGCTCTGTGACCTTGGACATCTACAGAGTCATAAATACAAGCTTTGATTGCTGTTCCCTTAGTGACTGGCAGGAAGAACACACTGGAGGGTGGACTAGGACTGCTTCAAGCAGGCAAGCAGCAACTACAAATGATTAAGTTCAGAAGCTCTAGGGACACTAATGTCACTGCAGGCCAACCAACCTGGAAGATAAACACTGCTGGGCACTGTGAAAATGATTCTTCTATTTGCTTTCCACTCAGAGAGTGAACTAGGCTACACTGTGGGCACTAGGCTTGGTAAATGAGACTGTGAGCTCTTCTGAGGCAAATTTACCAGCCCTTTCTGCTGCTGGAGATGTCAAAGCTACTAGTGGGGTCTGTCATGTTTGTGCTGTGCACACTCGCTGTTGAGGAACATGAACAGCAGGCCTTGAGCTCAGTCAGACCCGCAGAGCAGGCACGGCTGGCGCACAAACAACAATGTGGGGGGCTACATCATCCCATGCAAAGTCACCAGGCACCGGGGCTGTCCCTCTTCTAGTGCCAAAGCCAGCACAGTTATTTCTAAAGTGCTCTGCACCAAGGGCTGTCACGGGGCTTGGTGTGGAAATGAGAGACCTTGGGAATCCCATCCCAACGGGGTAAAGACCTGGTGGATGCAGCTGGGGAGGAGAATGCTGCCTGTCCTGTGACTGCAGGACTGCAGCTCTGTGCTGTGAATACAGAAACAGGATTCAAATAGCTCTAAACTCTCCTACTTCAGTATAAGAAACGGTGGGGTTTCAGGAAAAAAGTAGACACATGCTTCTGGTCTGGGTGTGCATAAAAGCAGCTCAGGAATATTTATATTAGCAGAGTGCACAGCAGGGAAAGCTGAGCTGTGCTAAAGGCAAAGCTGCCAGAGTATTTCTGAGTGAGTTGCTCAATAGCACGGCGTGGTGTGCTCGCTGCTGCCCATCCACACCCGCTTGCTTAGCTCCCCAGCTATCAGGGCCTTACACATCACAGAACAGTGGAATTTGTACATCGTCAAATCTAGCATCACCCATAAAGCACTCAAAGTTATAAGCTTCAAAAACACAACACCGTTTCCATAAGTATATTAAGGTTTGGAATGGAAAACAGCTGTTCGACCATCCAGGATAAATCAGTAATTATTGAGATGGAAAGGACACTGAATCTACCTGTCTTTACACACTGTATACTATCCAAAGTCTCTAATTCACATATATTAAACTCTTCAGACTTTGGTATTGTGGTAACTTCAATATCAAAAGAAAACAGGTAAGCCAATAAAAGAACAAGTACAAGGCATCTCTTCTCTCTTACTACATACGGCACTTTTACATACAGACATAGGTCTGTCAAAACATGTATGTTATATGTGATCTGTTTATATATATTATGATATATATAATATATGTCTGTCTGACTTATTTTGAAGTCAAGATTACATGGTCTTTTATGAGAAGAAATTTAGTGGCATGCCACAGGGAGACATCATACTATTCTCATCCGGCAGTTAATTGTCCCAGTCTCTTCTCTAGCTTTTCCCTGAGAGTAGATCCCGTAATTTCTCAAGTAGTTGAGTCAAATTTGCAAAGTCTGCACATTCTTACAGTGACCACAAGCACTTAAACATTAGCTGCTCTTTTTCTAAGTTTGGTTCCTCTTTGTTGTTTTTTTTTCCTCTTTTTAACCAACCACAAAACACCAGAATTGTTTAAAATTCTTTTTTTTTTTAAATGACCAGCTCATGACCCCTTGATATTTATACAGTATGGTCCATCATACTCTGAAAAATCAAGCATCATAAAAAAATTAATCTCTCAGGTCCTCAAGTGTCTTAAGTTACTTTTGGAAATATTGAGTAATAACAATTATTGCCTGCTCTGCTTCATTGTTAATCTCTCTTTCAAAAAGTGCACTTCTTGAACTGTAGAAAATGACACTTTTTAGAAGAATTTTGCATTTTTCTGACAGCAGCAAACCATATGGAGAGTGGCTGACGGGTCCTGATGGATAACACATATACTAGCAGCTTCCTAGAATACTTATCTCTGAAAAGAATGAAGCTCTGCAGAAGTGGCCTGGACAACTTCATAAATCAATGCCACACTGTTAATTCCTGACAGCTACTAAAAAATTAGGGGATGATCAATTTTAAGGATTGGTCCTACTGAAGTCTTGCAATTGTTCTTTCAAGAGAGCAATAATCTCCATTCAGGGAGCAAGAGAACAATTACGTATAAGTATTCAGTGATTCTGCTGAAATTTCTCTTGAAGGCTGATCTTGCTATTCGTGACTCTACGTAGAAGTGCAGCCAAAAATGCTGCCTTTGTTTATTTCAAGTTTTTTTCCCCCTGGAATTTCAAACCAAAAAAAAAAGCATTTCATTTGTTGTAGAATCATTCAGTTCCACTGGCAGATTAGCCAGTGCTGTAACCTACTATAGCCTGCACCAGGAAAGGTAAACACTAAGGAAATTGTATGTGCTTTGCTTCACTTAGAACTGGCATCCAGCTGCAGGAAGGCTTCCCCAAAGAGATGATTATGAAACCAACACTCCTTTTGGTATTGCACAGACATTTTGACACACTGTGTGAGTTAGAGAAGCGCTTCTAACACGTATCTGAGCACCTTTGCTTGCAGAACTCCTGCACCGACACCGATTCCCCTTTCAAGTCACATCAGTTCACAAGGTATGATACAATATCATTGAAAATGTGCATGTGTTTATTAGATGATACAGCATAAAACATGCAGGCACCTTGAAATATATTTCAGACTGCGATGGCAGGCAGAGTGACTGAATATATGTCAGAGGTTTATGATGAACTCTGAATTGTCTTCATTTAAGAGGCAGCATTCTTCTTTATAGGCATCCTTTATTGCTTGATTTATTCTTTCTATCTCTAACTAACCTCTAGACTCAGATTTAGACTCCTGAAGTGATGCTGCCTGAATGCCATGCACTTCAGAGCTCTGCAAAATGTTCTGACAAAGTCATTGCCTGGTCTTCTCTCACTGTTCAGAACAATGCCAATGGATGGAGAGATTAAATTATATCCCACTGCTCAACTGAGAACCCATAAAATCAATGTATGGGTGTTTTAGGAAATTTGTCACATGCCAAACACAAAAGAGGAGGAAAGAACTAGGAGAGATTTAGTGTTCCATCTTCCATTCTCTTTAGCAGTGTCGCCCTTGATGTTTTCAGTAGGACCTTTTTTTCTGCAAAGAATTAGGCATGAACTGATGGTGGGAATGAGGAAATGAGTCTAGGTGAATGATAAATTACTCTTTTCTTGATATAATCCATCTGATCCCATATCACAGAATCACAGAATGTTAGGGGTTGGAAAGGACCTCAAAAGATCATCTAGTCCAGCCCCCCTGCCGGAGCAGGATCCCCTACAGTAGGTCACACAAGAATGTGTCCAGGCGAGTTTTGAACGTCTCCAGAGAAGGAGACTCCACAACCTCCCTGGGCAGCCTGTGCCAGGGCTCTGTCACCCTTACTGTGAAGAAGTTTTTTGTAATATTTTTGTGGAACCTCCTATGTTCCAGCTTGCACCCATTGCCCCTTGTCCTGTCAATGGACGTCGCTGAGAAGAGCCTGGCTCCATCCTCCTGACACTCCCCCTTGACATATTTATAAACATTTATGAGATCACCCCTCAACCTCCTCTTCTCCAAGCTAAAGGGACCCAGCTCCTTCAGCCTTTCCTCATAAGGGAGCTGTTCCACTCCCTTCATCATCTTTGTGACTCTGTGCTGGACTCTCTACAGCAGTTCCCTGTCTCTCTTGACCTGAGGGGCCCTGTGGCCTCACCAGGGCAGAGTAGAGGGGGAGGAGGAATCGTGCAGGGCATAGATGATCCAAATTCCACACTAAGGCAGCTACCAGGTCTCAGGGCTGAATTCAGGACACGGGTTCTTTCCAGATGTGCAGTTCATGCAGAAACACGTACAGCGTGTTTACAAAAAGCCCTCATTAATTTGAAGCGAATTATATAGAATTGATCAAGGGACAGAACATGCTGTGTAAGGCCATCATTACCTCAGGACTACATGGGAACTTTTTTTGAATAAAGGCAAAAAGCACTGCCTACGGGATTTACCCTATTAATACTAACACCAATTTGACACCTGTAATCCCTTGTTACCAAAGTTTCTGTATTTCAAAAAGTATCAGTGAATGAAGCCAGTGCCTGCAGTATGACATACACCAAAAGGTTTGGATTTGGCAAAGGGCAGAAACACATTGCCCAAACCTCCTGGCACTGTATGGTTGGGACTGGCATTTCCCACTGTGCTCCCAGCACGGTTCCTTCTGCCCCAGAAGAACAAGAACTGATTATCTGGTACTGAGAGGTTTGGAGGCTTTAGATAGAAATGAACAGCAATTACAAAGGACTTAATTTTTGTACCCTAAAAGGCTCTGGCAGAAATGTCATTTATAATTAGTTAGAAGGGTATAAAACAGATAAAAGCCTCTTAAAGTCAAGTAGTTTTTAACCCAAGGAACTCTGGGTTTCAGCTGCTGGCTGAAAGCTCTGGACCTTTCACAAGTTTCTCTCTGCTCTCCAGGTGACCCTTCCGGAAGCACCCGAGTTCCCAAAATGAAATTCTTCAGGTTTATAAAAATGCTTCCATCCTTAGAGTTCGTAAGCTGATTCTTGTAAGATATCCTGTTTTTCTAAAGAGAATTTCATTGCAATATGAATTTATGACAAACCATTTCACATGCACACATTTTCAATCATACCTTGTGGGTCATAAGAGAGAATTTAATTTCAGAAACCTTAAGAAGCAATAATAATCTTTAACCTCTGGCACTGCACAAGAAGATACTACATATTTTCTATCAAAATGAACAACTCTAATAACTTTCCATTAATATCCATTTATATTTATTACTCCTTCGTTAAAGTTAAGACACCAAATCCCTAATAAAAAAAATTAAACTGACATTTTACTTTACTTCTTTCCCTGTTTTTTAAAATGTTAATACTTTAGGAAGTGGACAGGACATGACATATTTTTATCACTGCCACACAGTTCAGCACTAGCAGCATAAACCCTTTGTGTATTTCTTTTTGCCCTTATTATATCAAATATAAGAAGATTTTCACTGAGTTCACTGGCAGAGAACATCTCCTTACAGCAGCACATCCCCTCATTATCCAGCTCTCTCAGCTGTTCTCAAAACCACCAGGAGGCCATTTCCCCTCTGCTTTACAACCTCCTTTATGATCCTTGATGGCCTAAGTTTTGGGGTTTTTTGGTTTACTTGCTTGCTTGATTCCCCATGTCACTTTGTAACGTGTCCTCAGCCAGCCTTCTCACAACTGTCCTTAATGACATGAAACCAGGCAAAGAGGGAGAAAATGTGTTTTTCTTTTTGTGTTGTGAAAAGCAAGAGATAGCTCATGAACCGAGGTCAACTCAGCATGAGATACGAGGTCAACTCAGCATGAGATACAGAGAATTGCAGCTGAGTTTCAGCTGGTGAAGCAACTGCCGGGAGGGTCCCAAGAGCCTGACTCCCATTTGTGTTACCCTAACCTGAGGGGAAGCTTCTCTCCTTCTGCAGCTTTGGCCCACCCACAGGAGATTTGCTCCATCTCTCCGGAGAACCGAGCTGTACTTCTCAACACGTTACTTCAACTCCCAGCAAAGCCATGTCTATGTACTCAGGTATGTACTTATAGCAACCACCTCTGCTGATAAATGAAATGGTGGCTGCCACCATTTCAAACCAGCAATGCTCCACCTTTAATATGGTGCTTTCACATGCTTGACCTCGAAAAAACGAGTCACTCCAATGCCAGCTCAGCTGGGAGCCAGAGCAGAGAACTGCTGGCTTCGGAAGCGTCAGCACATTCTGAAAGTGAGGCAGCGAAGTTCACGGGCTCTCAACTTCACAAAGATGGAAAAGAAAAAGAGGAACTGCATGCCAGCTTCTGCCTGTGCTGCCAGAACATGCAGCTTCTGCTTTTCCATTTCCTCCCTTCATGAGACATGAACATGCACATGATGAAAGATGGGTCATCCAGCATCTCCAGCTGAGCGCTGCTGGGCCCAGGGAGCGCAGGGCAGCACAGAGCTAATGGACACACACTAATAATTCGGTATTATCATTCTAGATAAAGTAGAGACCAGGGGAGCAACTATGTGTTCTGCAGGGGTCCCCCTGCAGATGGAGACAGGTCTGACAACCAAGTCACATTTAGAAAGGGCATCTCATTTTCCATGTGCTGCCTCTGCATGGAGAGGCAGAGCCAAGTCCAAACGCTATCTGAGAGCAGGGAGTGACGTTCCTTTACTATGAACTCAGCAATGCTATTTGGTTGGAAATTATTGCTATTCTAAACAGCCAGAAGTGCCACAACAACCCACGGGATAAATCCATGCTGCAAAAAATACGTGAGATGTAGAGCAGCAGCAGCCGCTGCACATTAAGAAGATAAAATCAATTCAAGTCATGAGGAAACGACACAGCTACTCCTGTTTGGCCTAGAGAAAACAACTCTATTCCACATGAAACATAAGTTTAGAATAAAGATTCTGTAGACAGTGAATATTTATGATTTTTCTTAATAAGTGCACAAAATACGGCTTTCCAGGGAAAGGATCCCATTACAGTTATGGACATATTTTTCTCCCCCTTTTAATAGGACTATGCAATAGCTATTGATTCCTGACTACTGTCTAAAGTACAATTAGTGTATTTCTAAAAGTGTCCTTTCTAATACTGCCTTGATAGAGCCAAACCCTCTGGCATCAGCAGACGGCAATAAGAAACAAAACCTTGAGGGACTCCTCACCTGGGCAGGAAAGCATCTAAACTGTCCTTCCCTGTTTTGTACCAGGTTAATGAGGAGCCCATGTTAAATGCTTGGTTTTAAGGAAGCTGGTTGGTAACTGCTGCTCTTCAGCAGGTGAAACCCCAGCTGTGGTCCCCGTGCTGGGCTCTGCCCGGCCGCAGGCGTGGGGAACTCTGTTTGCCAGCGGGCTCCCAGGCTTGCGTGTGAATTCTCAGCGGGGAGACAGTCCTTCCTTAAAAGCAGGTACCGAGCTCTGAGTAAGGCAAAGATTTTTATTTTGCTTGCTTTGCTCTTCACTCTGGGTTTCAGAAATGTTAGCTACACAGCTGGAGAGAAGTAGAAAGGGATAGAGAGATATATGAATGAAAACCATATATTTTTCTACCCAAAAGCAAACATGGTGCTCAGTGGATTACATTCCTCTCGTTTCTTTAAGATAAGAACAGTGTTCAAAAGAAAAATCTCCTCTTCTGAGCTATTCAGTCATTTTGAACATGGTTACAACCTAAATATCACAGTATTTGCAAAGGATTGGGATCACAGTGATAGGTGGGTAAGGTACTCTCTATTTGCTTCTGTATTTCATGCTCAATATCCTTGGTACAAATAGCTCTATCTCAAGTACAAATGTTATGATAAAATAATAGTTTTCGAGCCTCACAGAGGATTACAAATGCCTCATCCCAGACCAGCACGCCAGCTGATTCACGGTACAGCATCTCCCAATCACCCCACGTAAGGGCAGCACTAGCCAGACTGCTGCAAGGCAATGCTGATTTTGTCTGCCCTTCTCTCTGAGTAGTTTTCTTATGATTGCTTTTAGGACACTTACAGTTGCAGTTAGGCCATAACCTGCAGATCCTGCTACGTCTGACACCCCAAAAATGGCCCTTAGAGCCTGCAGACCAGGTATTCCTCCCAGAGCACAGGCAGGTATGTCACTCTGGAACACACCGTAATCATTATCAAAATGTACAGGAAAGGCAACATTTTCTATAAACATCTGCTAAAGGGTATTTTCATTATTTTTTGTGAGACCTTCCAAAAAATACCACCTCAGGGAGCAGACTAACCTACTAGACAGATACATCATGTTAGATGTGTCACCACATCCTTTTAATCAGTGCATAGTCAATATTCTCTATTACATGAATAACTAATTAGTTTCGCAACTTATTTCCACAGATGTCATTACAAAATCTATTTGAGGAATGTCATCTGCACTTGAGAGAAGGACAAGCACTGTAATTAACTATTATGCTATTTCACCAGTGTGAGTCTGCCATGGAGTGTGAAATGGCTATAACTCACATTTTTAAGACCTCGCATTTATTAGCATCTATCTTCTCCTCAAGGTTAGCAGTGTGCTACACAGAGAGCTAAAAAAAAGCTCACATTTTTGTTATTAAACTGGATATATGTACATGTCTGACTGTACAAACTGGTCACGCCGACAGGGTTTCTCTCAAGTGCCAGAGGACTCTGGCTCATGCACAGCACTCGAAGGTTAGATGAATGCTCTGATTATGGAGCAAGCAACATTCTGCTGTTGAAACCTAATGATAATCTGGGGCACACCGCACCTAGGCAGGATACAGATCTTGTATACAGGAAAGATATTCAATCTGAGATATCAGTCAGAATTGATGATTAATAGCTCCCAGGAAAAGGCTTTGTTTGTATTGGGAAACCCCTACAGAATAAATGCAGAGAGAATAATGAACCAGGCTGCTGCATTTTAGTCAGGGCTCAGGAAGAGTTACACTGCTCAATGTCTGGAGCCATTACTCCATCTGCAATTATGTTGGTTAATTATATGCAGAAGAGGAGGATTCTTGTGTATCCTCCTACCAACCACCACTGCTATCCCACACGCTATGCCATTCGGCAGCAATTTCCTTTAGGAATCTGCCCTTTACTTCCCTGTTCCCACTCCTGTTTTCACTTGAAGGGCCACGCAGCTGTGGCAGAACACACACGCTCTTGCGCCCACACGTTCCTGCAGCAGGGACACGAGTGGGGACACCCACTGCAGGCTGCTCAACACCAATTTCGACCGCTTTGTCTGGTTTTCCCTAGCTTGAGCCTACCTCATTTTTTACTTTAGTGACATACTTGGGTTCCAAACACCTTCCTGCCAAGCCTGCTTTCACCGTCCATTAGCCCGCTTTGAAGAGGATCTGCCCGTCTATGGACAGATGCTATTAGCACCCGGTGAACAAGGCAGGGCCATGATCCATCTAGCTGGAATAAATCAGCAAAGCTCTGTCAATGCCTCCACCATCTCCTAGGCATGTTCCTCATGAGCATCCAAATCTAGGCTCCACCTGCTAAAAACAGGGAAGGAAAGGACAGCAAGTGTAGCATCCCCACTTTCCAGGGCTGGGTGTGAAAGAGATGAAGGCCATTAAGAGAAGATTTGCTGGGGTGAGGAAAGGGAACAGCAACACCCCCTCTCCCCCTTTTTGCAATAGAAATACTTTAACAGACGGAAAGCCCCAGCAATCCACTGCCTCCTTAACTCCAAGCCTTAAATCCAATGGTATATATAGATCTTGATACACTGCCCACAAGAAGCCTAAGGAAAGACTGCCTTTGATTTGAGAGGGCTGTGTCTTGTTTTCTATAATGGATGAACTGGCAGCAGCTTTGAAGGGATGTCAACAGGAGGAGAGGCTAAAGCAAAGTGGCTGTGGCTGTAAAATCAGTGTGAATTCTGCTCTGAGAAAGTTTCATCCAACAGTAAGCGTTTCAAGAAGCCTTAGCTGTCATGGGAAAACTGTTACATCAGATGTGGTCTCCTAGATTAGAAAATGGAGAATGTTGAGGACCTTTGCCATTCAAAAGAAATTCATCAAAGTCCACTTAAATTAGCTGGAAGTTTAGAAGTCAGCAACCTGTCCTCTCATTTCAGTTGTACGCTAACAGGTACTTTAGAGGAGGTGACTTTAGAGGAGATAGTCAAATAAATCCAACCCATCTGTGTAATAAGAAAATAGTTTTACTTGCTACAGTGCGAAAAGAGTCTGTTGTCTTCTGAGCTGGTAGGACTGCCAAAATTGCTGGGACTGCACTGGTATAACAGAGAAAAGAATTTCATCCTTTCGGCTAAATCAAAGTAACACCAGCTAGATACAAGGTTATGCTGGGCATTTTTCCCTTGGTGACACCTCACAGGAACCCACAAGTGCTTGCTGTAAACGGAACAGTGTTTCACTATCACACACTTGTCTTTATAAATGACTTCCATTTCTCATCAATTACTTCCTCTTTCATACCATTAATTTTTTTTTGCATTTCCTCTAATTTCTGTTCTCTTAATCTTTATTAATGTGAGGGGTTTAAGACAGGAACATTATTTGTGCTCATAGTTATTGCAAATGTCTCTGCTGCTTTGTGAAACACAGCTGAGAGAAATATTAATTTGATAAGAATTATTGTTTTGCAAACCAAGTATTGTTACATTAGCTGAGCACTTTGTTTAAATTGCTTTTGTTACAATAGGTCTCACTTGGACTATTTGGATAGTTCAGTACTGCACACGTTAAGGTAGAATTGCACTAATAAAATCAAGCTGCAAGTACATTTCATCTGCCATTTGGTACTTCCAGTGCTTCATAATTAACTTTGGTCAAAAATTACCTCTTCAAGCCCACAGGATTAATTCTCCCTTAACTATATTTGTGCATTACAGGAAAAACAGTCAACCCTTGGTTTCCTGGCCTTGGATGAGTGGTTTGCTGCATTTTTAACCTACAATAATTGCAGATGAACTCCAGGTGTGTGCTTGTCCCTCATGGAATGAATTTCATGCTGTCTGATTTCTTTTTTGTTTAACTCTGGGAACAGAAATGCCCTAAGCCAGGTTGCCATGGCCTGGGTGTCCCTGCCTAGCTTGACCTGGACACAGGAGAGGTTCTTACTCCAGGTCTGAGCCCAGGGACCAGGATGGATGCTTGTAGCACTTTGCAGTTTAAAAACATCCTCCTGGTATTTTTTCTTGTATGGGATCACCCACTTCTTATATCGGATCCCCTCCCCTCAAATTATTTCCTTTCTTCCTTACTTACTGGCTAGTCTAGCCTTTATCCCTAACCTCAAAGGAGTGCTAAACTTGTGTTTCTTAGACAACTTCTGTTAGCCTCCTTGGAATATATTTGCCTTTTGGAAGAAGATAAATAGAGGAAGGCGGGTGATTCCTGCCAGTATCAAGGAGAGGCTCTCCAGACAGGCTCTTGACAAGTTATTTGGGTGCTACTAAAATAATCCAGTGAGAAAAGGTCATCCTGAATTCAGCTTTTATATACAGGCAATCACATTACCATATGTCAAAGACACCAACCTGCATTAAGAAGTCAATGCAGATGAGTACAAATATTTCAATGTCCAAACAAACCTCCCAAGCTCTCCTCCTAAACTATTTCGGGATGACACCGAATAACAATGTTAAACATTCTGAGATATGACAACAATTTAATTTTGTTTGCTTTCCTTTTCACTGTTTTTGACCAGCTTAGAACAACTACCAAAACTTTCAAGAGTCTAAAATTACTTTAAATAAAAACATGAAAATGTTCACAGAAGTACATCGAACAGTTTTTCAACCATCTCTAGTTCTTAGGTCATTATTAAAGAATATTCTAGACCCCAAATAGGGAATATGAATAACACCCTGCACTAAACAAGACATTCACGAGCTCTGGCATTCCTACTACAACTGATACTGAATAAGACTGGTTTAAGACACGAGTCTGGAGCATGGGAGAGCACCTTGGGAGAAGCCTCAGCAGCAAAGTCTGGACCTGGCTCAAATAGGCACCAAACCAATTCTTGCAGCTTTGTGATGGGCTTAGCAAGCCAGGAAGAAGCTACACACGTTATGCCACCTGAATTTTCTCCATCTAAACCATTGCAGACAAAAAGTGTTTTAAAAAGGGCTACACTCAGAAGAGAGGACCACATATTGTCTGTTCTTCAGGACAGCGACCACCTTGTTGAGCAGCCGGTTACTAATGAATGAATTAGGCTCTATGAACTGAAGACGACCCATCAGCTTAACAGGGACAAAAAGTTTGATGAGAACGTGTGTGCTGTCGCTTGGACCGTGTCAGTCTTCGTGACACTTGGGCATGACTGAAGGCCTTTGGGAGACGTCAGGAAAAGAAGGGGAGAAACAGAGATGACTGGCACAACAGCGTCCTGCCGATCTTGCAGGGGAAACCAGTCTGTCTTTTAAGGAGAGGTGGAAAGGAAAGAAGACATACAGATGGTCTGACTCCCAGTGGTGACAGGAGCAGTTGGTCTCCTCTCTTTCTGACAGTGACAGTTGCTGTCACCTTATTTTGAAGTCTCCTAACGAAAAAAACGGGAGTCAGTATGGTACTGAAAAGAGCAAAAGGATAAATCACGCAACTAATCGCAGCCATTTGGTCTCGGAAGAGTGATGGAGGTTGGTGGCGCCTGGCGACAGCCTGCAATAGCTGAATGTGCACTTTCCCACCCCGAGAATTTCAGCCCATGGAGGAAAGAAAGTTTGCACTATTTATTGCAGAAAAAGCTCTTTTAGAGTCAAGCCAGCTACTGAGTGCATGTTTACAATGCTGCTTTCCTAGCAACGTATGACAGCTCGGGACCCACACACTGCCATCTCATTCAGTCTCACTTCACCGCAGTATCTTTTTAAATAGTCCAAAAGGACAACTTATGCGTACACCCGGCTATCAAAATAGGAAGGTACCAAAAAATTTCCCCCCACAGTAAGATTATTTTCCCTATTAACTCTGTACTGCACCCAAAAGGCAACATTTTACCTAAGAAGCAGCCAATGCTCCAATATGGATAGAGAGGGATGGTTCTTGGTTTGGGGAGGGAAATTTTGCTTTCTCTACACAGCACTAACGTTGATTCTTTTTTTTTTTTTTTTAATTTCCTCAGGGTGCTGGATAAAAAACACTTATTTTTGCCAAGATAAAATTTTCAGAAGTACACAAAACCCCTGTGGGATTATTTTTTTTCCCCACGGTACACCCTATTCAATGATTTTCTTTAAAAAAAAAAACACATCAAAAATCACCAGATTTTTTTGCACCCAGTACACTAATTTCAAAGGAAGTCCATTATCTAACAGTTCTCTACATAAAGCAAGCAAAATAACAATGTGAATTTAAAGCAGATCAAATATACTGAATCAACCCCTCATATGGATACTGCCATTAATTCATTTCAATTTCACTTAGCTTAATTCTCTTTGGAACAGATGCATACTCAAGCAGATTAAGGCCATTTTAATTCACATCTGTCCCCTCTAACAAGACACCCTACACTTATTTGGATTAAATTCCCCTCCTATGTTTAGAAAAGTCCTACGTAACCACAAACTTAGACCTACATCTTGCATCGATTTAGCACTGCTGAAAATGGGATCTTGATTTGCAAGTTACTTAGAAGCCATGGAAAAACGGAGGGTACTTGTGCTCTGCACCACCCCACCGTGACCTCCTGGGGCTCCTTTCACCACAAGCAGACCCCGGAGCTGCCCCGGCAGCTGCATGTCAGGCTGAGAAAAGACCCCTGTTTCCTCCTTTTTTAAAGGAAGTACACCAAGACTGGGAAAACCGCAAGGCAGGGTTAAAGTCACTGCACGGAGAAAAAGAACAAACTATCATAACAAACCCAATCACAGCACCGCTGCACTTCTTGTCTGACATATGATCCCCAGAGTGCAAAACGGGAACAATTAAGGATGTATCCTGAGAGAATCCAAAAGATACAGACCCAAGGGAAGGCAGCCAGGATATTCTTCATCTTCCACAGCGATCTAGCTGGGCCATAACTATCCCCAGTATCAGAGCAGAGAGAGTTAACGAGAGGTTCTCTCCCACCTCAGTGCATCTGCAGTCAATCTGCAGCGCTTGTGCACAACTTCAGCTACCTGAAGGTTGCTTCAACCCCAGCAGTTTCCAGGAGAGGAGAATCTGCAACCCAAGACCTAAGGACAAGATGTCCTGGAGACTTTTTTTCACTTTGTCCCTCTCTATTTTTCAAAGGAAGGCTAATTAAAGCATGGATGGCAAATCCCTATAGCCGTCTTGGTCAGAAGACACCAAGAAATTTTATTAGGCTATATGATTAGTCAGACTAGTTATCCAAACTAACCTGCAGCGCCACGTTTTTTTTTGTTTGTTTGTTTTAAAGAAATACAATGCCCAGCATTAGCTTGAGGGCAAAGCTGGTTCTCAGGAGCTGTGCTGTTTATTCCCTCCTGATATATTGCTGTCAAGCAAGCACCATCTCTGCGAGAGTCAGCACCTACATGCATGCACAGCTATAGACCCTGTGTAGCTCAGGGAGAGCTTGCATTTCTGCAAGACAGATAATGCTGGGGAGCATTACCCTTTTGCCTGCTGTTACTCCCTGTGATTCAGCACAGACTCCAGGACCTCCCTGCACAACCAGGAAAGGATTTCTCTATTTTTTTTTTCAAATGCTGAGCACAGGGTATGCAGAGCATGTTACAGAGGACAAACGATGCTCTTGTGATTGCCTCTAGCTTGGTCGTATTATATGTGAACATGGAGGATCCCTTCTCTTCCATGGCATCCTCTTGGTGATGCCTTTCAAAGTGAATCCCCAAGCTCTTATGCAAAAGCAGAAATGATGCCCAGCAGTACGCACCACTGAGTTACCGTTAAGCCATATTCCAAAGTTTACCTTAGTTCCTTGAAGGGGTCTGCCCTGACATTGGGAGTTTCTATAGATTTAGGGAACACTGTGCCTTCTGCTCCTGAAATCACAAAACAAAACAGAAGACAAATTGTAAACATTATAAGCTGTTATCAGGGGAGCGATTGTCAAATCATACCTAGGTGCAATTTAACCCATCACCTGACCCCATTTCTCTCTTGCACTCATCCCTTCTGCCCCAGGAAAAGCCAGACCTTGATCATCCGAAATTCGTTGCCTTACTTATAACTGCAATTTGCCTGTGAACTGCACTTCTGACTCTGGAAGTCACCACTATAGAATAAAAAGATGCTCTGAGGTGATGCAAAACATCCTTCTATAGTCTTGTGAGAAACACCTGTGGCTTCAGTAAGACTACACTTTCTGTGCACTGAAATAAAATAACCGAGCTGTCCCACTGTGTTGAAGAAGAAATATCAGAATGAAAATAAGCACTCTAACATTTATAGCAAAAAACCTCCTTTTTAACCCAGAGAAAACCAAAGTAATCCCAAAGATGATAAAAGCAGTTTAAAGTTTGAAGCTTGGGAATTGAAATTGATCCTATACCACAGTACAGATATTTAGCTCTTAACTTTACTATAAGCCTTCATCGTTACAAGTTACCAAAGCAGCTGTAACTTGCCAGCCATGAAGGTTATTATTACCAGATCTGTCTTCTCTCAACAGTTTCCAAACGATTTAAGTCTCTGCTTATCCACACAATTGCCCTGGCTATTAGCTTTGCAATGAAACCTAGCAAAAGACGCAGCCTGCACATATCTGCATAATAAAACAATGTTTTTTCGAGGGGAGGAAGATGAGGAAGTGAGGTTGGAGAGGTGCGCACAGATATTCTTGCACCCTTTCCACCAGTATTGCTTAGATTGTGGCTTTATGCTGGTAATTTTAATTCATTTTTACACACTTTAAGACAGCTACTTCAGTTATGCAAAGCCCAAAATAGCAATCTGCATAGAACCAGAAAAGCCCACAGAGTAACAAGAGACTTTAGCATATTTCTAATGACTTGGGGTTTCCCAGGCTTTCATTATTTAATTTAAATGCAGGAAGCAACTTTGGAAAGAAAGCCAGTGAAGACTCCAATGCAGTCATTTCAGGAAGGCTGAAAATAAAAGATCCTGCTATTCCTTCATCTCCTTGCTTTCCTTTCCCTACACCCAGTTTTTAAACCCTCTTTTCCTGTCTTCTTTATTCCCAGTTACATGGAAGAGTCCCTTAGGCACTGGGAACAGGAATGAGATTTCCAAACCCTTCTGTTTCTCTCCTTTGATACGAATTAGAAGTGATTGTGACCTGCC
Organism: Trogon surrucura; assembly: GCA_020746105.1. Taxonomy (NCBI): domain Eukaryota; kingdom Metazoa; phylum Chordata; class Aves; order Trogoniformes; family Trogonidae; genus Trogon; species Trogon surrucura. The sequence continues at coordinate 12,158,343 of CM036630.1, forward strand.
TTGATAAGGCTTCCTGCCTTGACAATATCATTCCTTATTATTCTGTTTTAAGAACAAGAGATCTCCCAAAGGGCCACCTGTCCCTGTCACTGAGTAGGACATCAGCCACGAGGGGATGCTGAGGGACCAGGACTGAGACATCCCTCCCTTGACTCTGGCTGTCAGCAGCTGAGGGATGCCTTGGGCTGGCTGTGTCATCCAGCTGCTAGAGAGACACTGATAAGCTTTCCTCACCTCACCTAATTACCATTTTAAGCGTCCCCATTTCCGTAGCAGGGCGCTCACAGATGAATGAAACACACTGGAGAAGTTCTTCCTTTGTTTTCAACCTGCTGCCTGATGATTTCACTGGATGCTTGTTCTGTCTTGGACTGTGAAATATAGTAAATAGCCATCCTCTTCTTTCTGTGTTACTGGGAATTTTACAGACCTCAAATGTGCCTGCTCCCACCAGCTCTCTCTCTTCTACGCTGAAGAGTCTTGGTCCCTGCCCGGGGGATTGGCAGCTCCTACCGTTCCTCCTTATGGAAACAATTGCCTTGCACAGCTTCAGCTACACTGAAGGTTTGTATCAAAGTCTGGCTCTTGGCCACTATGTAAGTCCCTAGGCAGGCTGTGATAGCGTCAGTGTTGGATGGCTTTGAAAGTGAAAGCCTTAGGCTGGAGGAAGTGACTTCATTTAGAGGTTTTACTAAAGGCTTTGGCAAAAAAAAAACAACAAAAAAAGATGCAAAGTTTGAGGGAAATATGCTGTTGACACTGAATTGGGCTATTCTGGCTCTGCAGAAGAGAACTGGGTTGTCACGGAGAAACACGTGTTTGACCAGAGAGAGTGGAAGAAGAGAGATGTGAAATTCAAAATGTAAAGTCCAAGGTCATGTGCTTAGAAAAGAGCACGAATTTCTTCTCCGTGTTGGATGCTTCCAGGATGGAAGATCCAATTCCCTGGATAAAGGCTGAGTGCTACTCATGACTCATGGCAGCAGGATAGGGCCAAAGGGATGGCAAACATGACATTAAACTGAAAGGCAAGAGGCAAGTCTAACAGGAACATGAAAAAAAAAAAAAAATCACATTATTTTAAGAATCGCCAGTGAATTCTTGAACTATTATGTAGCCTCCAGCTCATCCTCAGTGCAGAAAGTGTACAGAGAGGAAATACTGTCATGACCACAGAAAAAGAAAAAGTGAATCGTACAAAAGAAGACTGGTAGGACTTGGCTTTTTAGCTTAGCGGCATGATGGCTAAGGAAGGATACAAATGCTGTGTATAAATACATTGGAAGGATAAATAACATGAAGGAAAGAGAACTACCAGCTCTAGGCCAATGTTGGCAATGAGAGCAAGTGACAATGAACTGGTCCCAAATATATTTGGGAAGGAAAGTGTCTTCTAGCCAAAAGAGGAGCAGCTTTTCAGTTAGACGGGACAGACAATCTAGCAGATTTGACAAATTCATGACTATAAGACTTGGAGTCTCAAAACCGGGGGACAAGATTTGCAGGACCAGACAGTGCCTTCTAGTCTTGCCCTCCCCTGGTGCTCTTTTCACTGTCCTTTACCTGAGGAGTGATGGGGTTTGACACATTGTATTAATACACAACTTCAACAGTTCAAGAATTAGTTGCCACAATCTCCCTTCCCAATGAAAGCTAGTGTCTCCCTCTTCTCCTGTTACTGAGTATATGGCAAATGTAAATTAATTTTATTATTGTACAACACAGCTTCTGCTTCCTGAATTAACTGTTGCTAAAACATCTTCTATCTACCGTGAAAAAATGCACAACAGAAAATCTCTATTTCATTGCAAAGTACTGAAAATATCTTTTTTTTCGTCTTATGAGACTCTCTGCTGCTGCTGCTAAGGGTAACTTACCTGCTAATAGCCAAAGACAGTTAGGAGAAAACAATCATATAATTTGTATTTAAACATACTATACTGTACATCCCTAGGCAATAATTTTTTCTTTCTCTCAGTACTATATCAGAGCAACTTCTATTAAAAACCATACCTACTGATTCCCTCTTCTGACACTGTGTAATTTACCACCGATAAATGTTCATAAACAGTTTGACTGAAAAATCCATAAAGCCATTTCAGCTTTATTTTAAGTTCCATTTAATGTCCCTCAAAAATGATTTCATCAATGTGTTTCCATTAGCTGGTTCTCTGCCCAATAACTTAATTCCACACAATCAGTCAGGAACTTATAAAGCATATGACAGGATCTACCTGCAGGGTTTTGAATCACCATAAAGATTCACTCAAAGAGTGCTGTGTTTTTTCTGTTTTGGTTTTTTTTTTTTTTTTTTTTTAGATTCCAGTGCATAAGGTGCGGGACAACACATGTCAAGGACTTCTACATGTGCTCCATGCAAGAAAAAAAATTCCAGAGTCCTATAGCAAGGGAACATTTATGGTTCAATTTCAGGGTTTGGGGATTTTTTTTTTGTTCCTTTCTATTCTTTCATTTGAGATGCAGAAGAAAGACTACATGAGAACAGGTCTGCTAAATAAGAGTTTGCATTTTCTCTAGCACTAGTGGTTTCTAAGAAGAAACTGCCACACCTGAGAGAGCAGCCTGGACTAGTGCAAGTGAGCTGCTGGAGTAACATCCAGCTTCTGGACTTCTCTCTTCCCATTCTGCATCCACCACTGACCCTCCAGTTGCATCTTCTGAACAGCTTCAGCCTTTGCACAGGAAGATGCTGTTCATTCTTGCTGCAGGAAACGTGCCCAGCACAGCAACCTGCCCTCACTGTTTCCATCATGGAAGCAACAAAAAGAATCCAAGACCGCACAAAACAAGGCAATTTTTTATCCCTGTTCTGCACTGAAACAAAGCAGAAGTGTCCTGTTCTGTATGTGCATGTTGATCTGCTGGTCTTCTTCTGAAGCATTAGCCCTCTTCATCCAAATGTGGGGTTAGTTGATCAATCTCGTGAGCTTTGTGAGGGAAGACTGGGAGATTGCTAACATCCCACCAAGGCAAAGGCTCTGGTGTGAGCTCAACACTGGCTGGATGCCAGCAGCTCCATAGGAGAGAGAGAAGACACAAATGCCCCAAGAAGGGCGCAAACCTCAGTAGGAAACATGCATCTTCTTAACCAGAAATAAATCCTGCCAGAGGAAGGCCGGCATCAGCAGGTCAGCTTTCCAAGCTGCCTCTTACTTTCCCCATGTACTGCAAAAACGTACCTGAGCTGCATGACACTGCCCTGGCACCTTCCCTGGTGCAAAGGCAAGGACCAGCCCTGCTCCTTTTGGCCAGAACTGGGCTCCAGCCATTGTGGTGAGGTACTGGTGACATATTGTTCCCTCTGCACAGAACTTGCTCTAAGCTTCCACCACTGTGAGCTGGATGGGAGAGAAGAAGAGCTCAAATGCAATGCAATGAGAGGTATTTTTAGACTAATGATTGATGCTCCTGCTGTCAAGGGTAGGTGGCAATCAGCTGAACAGCACTTGGAGGTGAACAGAACACCAAGGAGAGAAATCAGGTTTCCACTCAGGTGCAGATGCACCTGGTTAGCTATTCTTCATATTCCTTTTTCTTCTTCTCTCTAGACAAGACATTTCTTTCCCACTCTGTGTATTCTTTCAGTAGTAATTCCAGACCCACAGCACAACTTTAGCATTGTATACTACCAGTTTATAATGAAATTGGGGTTTCAGAGCCCTGTGATGAACTTGGCAATTAAGTTGCCTTAAGTCTGTCTTCTCTTTAGCCCTCTGTTTTAACGTAGTACTGTACAAATGAAGGGAGAAGAAGAAGGATTCACTATGATTTTTTTCTACTTAAAGTCAAGAGGTAATGTATAGTGTCCTGGTGTTCTCCATAAACTACTTCTATTGCCACTATTATTGATGAAGACACACTCAGCAATTTGTTTATGAAAACATGCTTCTAAGGAGGTTCTTTCCACTGCAGGTCTCATCAGGGTAATATGTGACAGTTTCAGAAAGGTGTCTGTGTAAACAGATGCCCGGGAAGTAAATCCAATACAACACAAGAAGGAACGATTTCTCCCCGCTTCTTTTAATTCCTAGCTTTAAAAGCCTTATTCATCCTTAATTTATGTTTTTAAATGGATGAACATAGTAATTGCTGTTGCTCTCCTTGAATCCCATCAAATCTGAAATCAATAACAGCTCCATTTCAGGGCCCAACAATAACAGCCGGAGTAGGTTAAGCCAGCACACTGAACAAAAGCCATAAAGCTTCATTCCAGTTTCTTTCTAGGATACTATAAGAATAGTTCATTGCAAAGGTCTGCCTCTCTGCCTGCCTTCACTGTAAAAGTGTTATGGAGTTGTTCTTTTAAGGGCAATTTGTGTAATGAAATGATGTGCAGCATCAACAAAGGTTTTTACACTAAAAAATGTAATATAAATTATTTAGAATTTTACAGGTTTCGGTCTTGGCACCAGATGCACATGCGCAGTGAGTCAACCCTGAGGCACTGGGATGTGGAACTCCTTGTACCTCCAGCACCACCAGCTCTGCTGGGTGGAGGAGAAGCAGTTCTCTGACTCATAGTCCCAGGAAAGAAATGGAGCCTGGTTTTAAGCTAGAAAACTTGCAAACAGTAAGATGAGCTGCAAGCTCCAAGACAAGCATGTGGGTCACCAGTGATGTGTGTCTGTAGGCACACGTCGATCTTGAAGTGTAGCTTCAGTGGTTGAACGTCTTAGAAATATAAAGGGACTAACAGAAAGAACAGAAGGGCTTGTATCCAAACTGAGAACAGACATATGAAGAAAGGCTGCTACAACTTATGCTACCTCTAGATATTTCCTTCTTGACTAGTTTTGGGGTCCTTCAACACTTTTTCTGTAGCTCAACAATAGCAATAACATCACTGAATTCCTCTGAAGCCCTTCTTAACATTCTTGTGCAAAGTTGCAAAGAAGCTCAGGGGAGCAGCTGAAGTAAGAATACACAGTGGAAATTTATCAAGGAGAATATTAGGTGAGCTTCAAACAGTTCAGGTTGTGAAGGTTGGGGAAGACACTTAGGAAATAAAATATAAATCTGCCACACTTTTAAACTTGATTTCAGTGTTTGGTAAGTGTACAGTATGTTTCTTTCATAATCCTTGTGACATTTAATCAATATTAATCTGATGGTAGATGATTCTTCTTTTCCCTTAAACAGGATTAAGGTAACGCAATCTGAACACACATTTCAACCTGAATTTGAAACCTATACACTTTACATAAATGCTATCCTTTTTGCCTGGAATGTACTTTGAAGTAAAAGTAAACACAAGGAAAACTTCTCAGTATATCTCCCTCCTGACATAAATTGTTCTCTCCAACAAAAGACAAGTTTACAGTCTCGGTGAGTGGATTCTGAAAAAAAGGAGGGCAATGTTAGTTGGATTTGCCATTAAAAGGAATGGACAACAATGCCTACACCTATTGCCCTCAAGGCAGCAAAGCAATCAGAAGTATTCATTCAAGGATTGTATGTTTGTTCAAGATGCGGTAATTTTAATTTCTTCCCTTATACAATGGGAAAAAAAAACTTTCTTTGAAAGAAAACATCCAGAAATCCGACCCCAGCCTCTGGGGAAACCCCCACCCACCCAATTCAGCTGAAGAATCTTTTTCCATATAGTTTTTAATTCTTTGTCACTGCTTAATACAGAGTAGTACAGCTTTTCACACCTGACTTTTACATTAATAGGGCAATAGCACAATTCCCAACCGAGAGCAAAAAAAATTTACTGTGGTTTTAATCATTGATAGGAAACATATTGCTAAAGCCAGTGCTAAAACCTGGTGTGTTCATTTGTCAGCATATTTCCCTACATTCCTCATTTTATTCTCTGCCCCTTCTCTGCAGGACCAATGACTACAGCTTGGCAATTGCTCTGGGACTGCATTACTGCTTAATTGCCTATAGAGAGTGTGTAGTGAATATTCGTAGCTGCTTCCTAAAGAAGTTCATACATCTCCAGCAAAAGGTCAAACGCCTGTCCAAGCTTTGAGAGCAGCAGGGTTGTGGCAAACTCTTTTCTCTTGCTGCGAGCACAGATGGGAGCTCTGGAGCAACTGCTGCCTCCAGATGCCTTTGAAGCAGCCTGAGGAAGCAGGAGCTCATTTGCAAACTGGATGAACTGGGAAGGGCGTCTGAGCCCAGGCTGATGGTACAGTGTTTGCTTCCAGAAGCAGAGTGAGATACCCCACCAACGTCCCACGGCCGCGATTCGGCCGCACTGGGCTGTCTTTTGAGTTAGGGGCAACTTCTCCACTGCCTTTGTAAAGGAAGAGGATCAGAGTAGGAAAATCACAGAATCACAGAATGTCAGGGATTGGAAGGGACCTCGAAAGATCATCAAGTCCAATCCCCCTGCCAGAGCAGGAACGCCTAGATAATGCTACATAGGAACGTGTCCAGGCAGGTCTTGAATGTCTCCGGAGAAGGAGACTCCACAACCTCCCTGGGCAGCTTGTTCCAGTGTTCCGTCACCCTCACTGAGAAGAAGTTTCTTCTCGAGTTTAAGTGGAACCTCTTATGTTCCAGTTTCAGTCCATTACCCCTTGTCCTACCATTGGTTGTCACTGAGAAGAGCCTGGCTCCATCCCTCCTTTGCACATCCCAAGTCAATGTTGACCTCTGTGGCCTAAGGTGCTGCTGTGTTTTATTTCCCCTTAAGCTTGCACATCACACTCGCAGAAGACTATCACACATGTCACCTTGCTTGTGGGCTCAGGCCAGTATTTATTATGTTTCAATTTGCTAAGAAATTACTCTTGTAGCACCATTTCTCCTTTCAAAAAGCTACTTACAGACCTGTAGTAAGGACATGTTTTTTTTTCAGGAAGACGCGCAAAACCCGCAACACAAGGATTCAAGCCTGGCATTTATCCTCAGGCGTAAAGTGGCAGCAGACTCAACGGGGAGGCCAGAAAGCGCCGCTTCCTCTGCACCAGGCCTGATTGCAACACTTGGCGACAAAGGTTGTTTCCGCTGCCACAAACAAAACAGCAAAATGCCATTTTGAAATCATAATGGCTGCTGTAAAGGGCAACCATGCATGTCCTGACCCATAAATAATCGCTTCTGAAGAAGGGTGGAGGCAGCAAAAATGGGTGGTAATTCCTGGAAGCTGTGAAACTTGTAGCTTACAACACCCTCTGAAATGACTGGTAGCAAAGAGCTTTGTGGATTATTTTAATGAAATATAACTACTCTTGCACTCATTAAAGTTACTCTGCTGTAAATATCACAGTGAACACAAGCTAGAAAGGACATGCCAAGAAGTATTACCAATTGTAATACTGAGGAAATGTGAGCAGAGTCCTTTACCCAGGCTGGCACCGCAGGCCTCCTCCCGGATCAAGCCAACACAAGGCTCCCTGAAAATCTTTGTATATGTAAAGCTTTAGAGACAGATGGGCCAGCTTACACAGACATATTCAACACACTCATATTAAATTAGAGGGAAGGTCCTGTGAGGAGAGGCTGAGGGAGCTGAGGGTGTTCAGCCTGAGGAAGCGGAGACTCAGGGGGGACCTTCTCACTCTGTACAACTCCCTGCAGGGAGGGCGCAGTCAGCTGGGGTCGGGCTCTTCTCCGGGGCACCCGGTGACAGGACGAGAGGGCACGAGAGGGCACGGCCTGAAACTGCCTCAGGGGAGGTTTAGGTTGGATCACCGGAAACTTCCGCATGGGTGCTCAGGCACTGGGATGCACTGCCCAGGAAAGGGGGGAGTCACTGTCCCTGGAGGGATTTAAGGAGAGGCTGGATGTGGCACTTAGTGCCCTGGTCTGGCTGATGTGGTGGTGTTGGGTCACAGGCTGGACTTGATGATCTCAGAGGTCTTTTCCAGCATCAACGATTCTGTTATTCTGTAAATCACGCTCTCCTATCATCCCAAGTGAAGGACGCTGCAAATGCTTTTTCAACCCTTTCATGTGTAATGAAACACAGCACTCTCTATTCTGCAAATACAGAGGAGATTATTCCTTCTGCCCATCCCAACACAAGATCGTAACCCTCCTATTTCAAAGAGCTTTTAACTAAACAATCATGCAGTGGTCTCACTGACTATAAGTCTGAGCTATGTTGCTTCTGTCATTGGTGCTCCCCCACTAAAACCTCTTAAGTCTTTAACATACAGCTCATAAATGAAATGCTGGAAATGTGCCTTGGAATTAATCATTCCAAACTTAGTAATAAATTTGCAATAACATTTCAACAGCTGACTCCTCTTTTCAGGTGTGTTCCCAGGCATGTGGAGAGAAACTAGAATAAAAAAAAACCGCTCCCAAACTCAGCATTCCTAAAAGTCTAACCTGTGGCCAGCATTTGCATGCTCCACATGGTTCATCCCCCAAAGGGAATACGCTACAGCGGAAAAAAAAAGGTAGAAATAGAGCTACTGGCTAATTATTTGAAGGGAAGGCATGCAAGGGGTTGGGGAGATCAAAGCTATGTTTTCGCAGAGGTGGTGCCGGGGAGGACTGCGATGCCTGGTGGGTGGGTCACACATCTGCCGCAGAGCAGCTTCTGCAGTCTTTCCCAGTGGGAGATGAAAGGCATCCTACTCCAATCTAAATACAGTGATTTCAGTTAGGGTTTGCTTCCAGGAAAGGCTTTAGCCAAATTTTTATCATCAGGCTATACTAGAAAAAAAGCTTATGCTATGGCAGTATAAATGTCCAAGTGAGAGGCACAATTTCCAGGGACCCAGAGTGGGAGCAATCTCTGTACTCTTCCATTGCAGAAAAGGGACCTTGTGGTTTTATGATTAATCCTTATTGCAAAGCAAACGGTAATCTTAGGAGTGGTTAAAAAGCGTGGTTGATTTGTAACTGGACAGCATCCAGCCCATGCAATCCTACCTCCCACGCAAACCTTCCTCCACCACCCAAACGCAGGGACTGTGAAAGCCTATAAGCCGCGGGAACGCGCCTTCTGCTTTTTTATCTCAGATCACTGCAACGCATGTGGATTCCCATCAATATTTAGTCCTCAGAAAAAAATAATGGTTAAATCCATCATAAATATTAAACACCAGACTATACTGGCAAGTTTCCCTGAAAACAAACTTCAAAAAATAATCTCCAAAAAAGACGTCAAGGCCCTTGGGAGAACTGACACTGGCGTGTCATCAGATGTTGTCTTATAAGGCTAAATTAAGCATCTGACCAGAGTTTAATTTCTGTAAAAACTCATGCTAATTTAAATTGCTTCAGATTTAATTAAAAATGCTTTTCTGTAGAGATAATAATGTAACTCTGTTAATTAGTATCAAGTGGCATCTAGAGGGCATATTTAAAAACTAATCTGGAGAATAAATAGAGCTAATTAACAGTCAGAATAATGCTTTATGATTGTCTTTTGTTTATAAATGCTATAACGTTCAATATGCTATTAAATGAAATTGGTAATTAATATATATCAAAGTTATTTTTTTATGCTCTTTTAACCAAAGAGTACTTCTTATGCACCATTTTTCAGACAGTCTGAACACGTTCCATTTCTGGAGGGAGGGAGGAGGGGGGAGGGGGGAAGGGGAACCGCTGTATGACGTGCCACATACGAATTCAATTAGGACCAGCTCATTCATCTCCCATAACACAGACCGTGTGTGTTTATGAGCCATCGGGGGCCATCAGGCCAGGCGTTAGCTTGCATCTACGTGCTGATTGCCAAAGCACACTGCCGACCGACCGGGGGCATGGCCAGCGCAGGGAAGGTTTGTACTTCAAGCCCAGCAGCAGCACCACGGTACTGTTCAGCAGGCAGAGAAGCGGTGGATTTGGCCTCCAAAATCTAAGCCTTGCAAAACCAGAGTCGCGGCTCTGAGGAATGAGAACGACTCCAAAGTTTGTTGCAGTGTCTTTTCTAAGATCACAAGGTGCTCAAATACTGCAGGAGTGAAGCTTGTAAAAGAAAGGGGCGCTAACAGCGAGGATGCGCTGCCATCCAACCCAACCACGAGAGTGAGGAGATGGCTGGGGAGCTGCAGGCACTGGAACAAAAAGGGCAGAGCAGATTTGGCGTTAGGCTCAGTTTCTACATGACTTTTTGCGGGCAAACATGAGCTCCTTCTGAGTCATCTGGACCACTGCAGCTGCTGAGCTCTGGGCTGGCTCTGAGCAAGGCAGAAGGAACTCGTGCTGGAGTCTGGAAAATGTTGTGTAGATGTTATCAGAGCTGACCATGGCCAAAAGGCTCAGAGGGCTGCCCTTGTCCTCAAACAGAAGCTCCCTCCAAGCTCTCCTATGACAACAGGTTTGTCTAGATTTACCAAATCAAATAAAATCATTGAACTACTGTAAACCACATCATGCGTGAAAAGCAAAAGGGAAAAACTCTGTCTTTCTGTGTCCTTTAATGGTAATAAAACAGAAATAACTCCCCCAAATACCAATTAAAATAAAAAGTGCTTTCATTTGGTAATCTGCACTACCCATGCTGTAGGATTTTTTGAAGTCCCATCAAACGCAGTACATGTCCTACTTGTATTTGCTTTTCATCCATAATTCTGTGTATTCCTCCCTTTTTTTTTAATGCCTTGCTAATGCTGAAAAATTGTTTAGCTACCCAGACCAGAGTCCCTTTCAAAACAGGAAAGCACCTCTTTTCTCATGACACGCTTCAGCGTTAGTTGTGGAACAAACTTTCAGGATAAACTTTGAAGAATGTACAAAGAAAAAAAGAAATTATCATTAGCGAGATTACAAACTATCCACAAGCCCAGTAACCGACGCTCTAATCTCTGTGAGGTGACTTTCATGCCAGATTGCAGACGTACACTTCCTTCTATAACAAGTGTGTGTTCAGCAACCAGAACAAGTTGGGATTATTTACATAGCGTAGAAAGGTGTCAGCAGACACATACCAACAGCACCTGAGATCCCAAACACCACAAAAAATGATCAAAGAAATTTTTCTGTGTACTACACGTTGGACTAGCCTCAAGTGCACACAAAAACACTGGAAGAAATATGAGCATATGGTGTAACGCTTCCCAGCATGGCTAACAGCCATGGCAAACACTTTTGGAGATAAAATTAGATTGGGGAAGCAAAGCTGGAGAAAAACAAAGCCAATTATGAACTCTGAAAGCACTTCAGCTCAAGGTCACTGAAATACTTGCCACGTAACATCACCAGTGATATCATTCTACCTTTTCTGACAGATCTGCATAGGCCAAATAAATGCAGAGAAACACTCAGTTGCAGATAAAAATTAAAGTGCACTGCAGTGCTTAGCAGTATTTTTGATGCTGTTTATTCTGGAAACTAAAACAAGGCAGAAACTCAAAGGAACTATGAAAAATAATTGCTGCTGTCTCCAAGGCACGAATTAAATAAAAAGCAATATTTTTTAAAGTATGTAATCTGAAACGGAGTACTTGCAACTCGTAAGGAGAAGTTTCTATATTTTTTGTTGAGAACCAATGATACATATCTCTCTCATTTTAAGGTCTCCAAGACAACACTTAAAAATTGTTGCTTACTGACTTCATCTACCCTGCACAAAGACTGTACAATTAATTAGTTCTGAAGGGTGCAGTGCGAAGGTAGATTTATGGTAGAACATGGATTGTGACAAATGTTCCCCAGCTCTGTAACACTGCACGAATTTTGAATGGTCCTTTTCAAAGGTTCAAGCTAAAAAAGATACTGTTGATTTACTGAAGTTCAACATTTATCCTACAAAACTCAACTAACTTTGTATAGCTGGTGACTGAAGTAGCCCAGTATGTCATAAGAGTGACCTGCAAAGAGCTACACCTTGGCCTGACCTCAAACTGGAACCATCTAGGATGGCATGACATCAGGTAACAAAAAATGTGAAGGGTTGAGTACAAGGTCCTATTCATGATGGTTAGACTCTGAGGCACTCATGATAACGCCGTATGTAATATGTAGAAATAATAATTAAAAATACAATATATCATCCAAGCTCCTTCATTTATCTTCGTGTTTTTAGGAGCTTACTAGAGAAGTAAGGAACAATTTGGAGTGAACAGATGCACCCAGCTCAAGCAAACAGAAAACCGGTATCAGTGCACTCACAGAGACCTGTGGCACTGTTACGTGACTAACTGCTGACAGCAGTGAGCTACCCAGTCTGGTCCTGTATGAAAACATTCATGACCAAATCTCAGACTAACCAAAGCGCACAGATCGAACTGGAGAGCAAGAGAATTCAAGTTCCCAAGAGGTAATTTCATATAACTATCAAATACATTTTAAAATTTTACAATTACTGTAACTCTTTCTTTTCTCTAATTAGTAAATAAATAAATAAATACCCAACTGAACAATAAACAACCCCAACTCTCCAAACCCAAAGGGTATCCCCAGTTTTTCTTAGGCCTCGCTGATGCAAAGCCTCACGGGCAGGACAGCTGGGGAGGCAGGTCCTGCACAGGCAGAAGGAGAGCTCAAGCTACCCTGTCTCTCGAAAAGCAGATGGGGAAGTGGTGGCATTGGTACGATTGGTCTCTCCTCCCATGCACAGGACACTTAACAGTACCTACAACGTAGCTGAAGGTGGCTCAGAGATGCACAACATGCTCTTGGATGTGGTTGAGGAAAGATAGCTACTATAAAGGCATCAAACTCTCCAGGGGATTAACATGGGGTCCTAATTCATGCTGACTTTTTTCACTGCAGGTCTCCTCCTTGGTGTTAGAACAGAGGAGGAGCTGGTGAAAGTGGGGCAATGAAAAACATGAAGCCTGAGATTCCCCCACGCACAGCGAGAGCAGCCATGGAAGCATCCTTAGAGCAATCGCTCATTGTCCTTCATCCCAGACCCAAGAGATAAAGTTGTTCAGTCTCCAAAGCTGGTTTTAAAGCCAGACACTGAGCCAGACCAACCACTTCCAGAGGAGGTTTTCTCTGGAGGGGAAATAACACATTGTGCACATTAAGAAACCCCTCAGATTGAAACTCCTGGCCATTATCTGCTTTGGGAAGATTCAAAGCAATAAAGACAGCAAAAGGAAGGTATTAACTTTAAAAGAAGCTTTCCACAAGCATGAAGGAAAGTCAGGCAAAACTACACTTAAATTTGAAGAGGCACATATTATACCAGTGATTTAGTGAATAATCTTTTACCTAAAACTCTCAATCTCTCTGCTCCAACCACCACTTCATTGTCATCTGCAGAAAACAGCAATTTTCCAGAGAGGGTTTTCACCTCAAATTTTTGGCTGTGTGCTTCCACTGCTTGGGGACCTAGAGAGAAGAAGAGATTTAGCACAACCTTTTAGTGAAAAGCCTAAGAAAAACACATAGTAGCTTCATACATTTAACAAACCCATCTGCTGAGATCACCCTAATAGCTCTGCAGATACAACCTGCATCTGACACATCAAACAGCTTTTCAGAGGGTGACCTCCCATTAGAAAAAAAAGAAAAAAGACCCACATGTGAAATAGCATTGACAATACCCAGCCATGCTCTGAGAGTATTGATGCAGCTGTAAGAGTCATCAAGAGCTCCTGACTCCATTTGGCTCGGACCGACGCTGCAGTGTAAAAGAGTCTTGGTTTTCTGCCTGTTAAATATACCTGGATTAAAATAATACCAGTGTCATGCACAGTCCAATAAAAAGAAGGGGAAAAAAAAAAGACAACCACCACGACAGGAGCAAATGTTTTCTTTTGGACCATTTTAAGCATGTGCACGCCAAGACAATGGCAGTCTCGCTCATGTCTCAGAAAGTTTTTAGGTGAGTAAAACTTTCCTTCATGGCTCTCATTCCAATTCTGCTGCTTCTCCTGCAGGCTGCTGTGCATGGTGGTGCTGGAAAGCCTCTGGCAATGCCTTTTGTTGTGGAGCCTGGTAAACATTAACTGCCTGAATAGCAATGCTGTGCAGGTCTGTGGCTCAAAGGGTACGAAGAGCAGAGCCCTTGGTTACCAATGCAGGCTAAACTTGGAACAAATCACCATTTAACAGCCCCGCGCAACTCAGTCACTGGAATATGCCGCTGCACGTGGCAGGTGACTGGATTTTGCATTATTTCTGGCCATCTTCATGACCAGTCTCATTTCTCAGAAGACAAGAAAAATAAGACCTGAGAGACACTATTTTCTCATATGCAGTTTCTAACTTTATACCCATGTTTGCCTGTGCAGGCCAATTTTTTTTTGTCATAGGGCACGTGAAGAATTGTGCAAGGCTTGCAGTACAGAAAAGTGAGGCTATGCCAAGATCCCTGGAAACACTTATAAATCTTGCAGTCATTCTGAGAAAATCCAGGAGGCAGGGAAGTTGGATTAGATGATCTCTAAGGTCCCTTCCAACCTAAGACATTCTATGATTCCCTGATTTGTACCTTTCTAAGTAACTGCCTCCCTACCCTGCACTGCAGCATGTACTACATAGGACCACATCTTCGCTCTGCTCTGAAACCAAAGCTGCTGCCAAATGCAGAAATCAGATCAATTAACCCAGACATCACGTCAGGAGACATCACTGACTGCATCCTCCCAAGCTCTCATAACACGGAGGTGTTTAAGTGAACCAAATATGAAAATACGGAGAACCAACAAACTAAACATGTTCATTCTGAATGTGAGAATCAGGGAGCTTGGGGTTGAATTTATTTCCTTCCTCCAGGCAATTTTCATGCATGCTGCTTAAATCGTTGCTTACTGAAGCTGCATATTTAATTATTTAATACTGTGACTAGAGGCCAAGAAGTTATATAAGCAAACCAAACAACCTGATCTCATGTAGAAACAACATGTTTATGGATTACTGGCTCTGCCACACAGCAATACTTCTCCTGGTCCCATGATAAATCTCAACAAATAAATATCTATCCTGTATCATATATATTATATACTACCATATGCATTAGGCTCTTTGAACCCAAATTACCCTGTATTCATTCAAAGGCTGCTGTGCACTGGGGATTTATGAAACACCCATTTCTCCATCAAACACACTCAGGCTTGGGAACATGAGAATGTTCTTCATCAGCAGAAGGGCAAAAAGAGCTCTAAATTGCAAAGCGTCCCAACCCAGCCACAGTTAATCTGCAGAGTACCCAAGATGTCGGGTAAGTTAAAAGCGTTTCAGGAAAGCCTGTGCCTGTTACAACAGAAATGTCAGCCTGCATATGTTCTTCTTGACCTTGAAGATGTACAACTAACCTTTCTGTCTCTGGATTGGCTTTTAAATGAAAACGATGGTCTGCTTCGTTACCAGAAAGCACCAGCCAGCTGCCTCTCCAGCACAGCTTTCATGTCTCTAGCTTTGTCTCTACAAAGTGGAGCGAAGTTTTCATTTGTACTTCACAAGACACCTGGGCTCCCCTCCCGTGTGCTGTCTAAAGCCAACGCAGCATCCCACAACAGACCCGCTTCCATCTCTCCTTCATTCTCCCGCACAGCCTTTCCCCCTCCTTACCTGTTACAAGGCGAGTAAGGACTTTAGTCTTCTCATTGAGGATGTTCACTGTCACATTTCTGGCAGACTGGAAGTACAATGGGTTGCCCTGGAATGAGATCATGAGAACAAGCATGTGAGATGGGGACAGCTGCCCAGCACCAGCCTCCTTGAGACCCCTGGACATTTGCCTAACGCCTGCTGGCAATGGCCTCAAGCTTGGAAGTATGGTTGAGGTGCAGACCCTGCATTCATTGTTACTGTCCAGGAGAAAACCATAGTCCACACCTCTGTTTGGCCCAGAAAATGTCCCAGAGACTAGCCTTGTTTTAAGGATGGGTAGCTTTATTGCCCGTATAAGCCAACCAACCCATCATTTTAAAATGTGCAGGTGATATGGGGTCTGACGCAAGCTTCCCGAAGGTCACAGTGTTTTGGGAAGGTGGCTGACTGCAGCAGTCAAATCTGCAGTATATCTCACAGAGCTTCAGATGACTCCACTGGGTGACTGTGGCTGCCTATGACAGGGCCACAGGAGTTGAGCCATGCCCAAGGGCTGCAAAAGAGAAAACCTTATTAACATGTAGAAAGTGCCTTTGATCTCAGAGCACTTATGAACCATTTGGCTCATATCACTACCACGTTCCAGACTGGGATGCCAGCCTGGGACCAGACCCATCCCACTGGGTCCAGAGATACACAATTTGACCATACAGATTTCTACCCATTTTTCATTTTTGTGCTTGAAATATACCTTTGAGGGAAGAGACAGAGCAGCTGTTAAAGCACAGGAGCCACACAGCTACCTGGCAGCATTCATCTCAGGTATTTCTCCTGCAGAGCAAAGCCAAAGAAAACCCACAGAGAAAACCATCTGGCTCCTTCTGTGTGCAAACACATTCAAGACACCCGGGAACTCGTGTTTTCTACAGGCAGCCCCAGTCCACACAGCTGGTTTCTCACGGGCTATTAGCCACCCACGGCACTCGCACAGGGTGACCCCAACTTCAATCAGCCAAAAATCTACTGCGCGAGGTGGAAATTCACTGCCAGTATCTCTTCATAATGTCTAAAGTGGGCAGCTGACTAAATTCATCAAATAACTAAGCTATAGGATCAGTAGAGGGGATAAAATAGCAAGAAAATCAGAGAGGAGTTGAAAACTTGATGTCCACGTGCTTCCTCCAACAAAGTATTTTTCCAGTGTTTCAAAATCTTTCTATCAGGAATGAATAATCAGGATGGGGATAGAGGATTGTGTACATCGGGCATGTTTTCTCCTTGCTTCCTGAATTTATAAAGAACATAATTAATATTTGCATAGATGCCATTTTGCTGGATCATGGCAGAAGTACAAGGTTGTCTGCATATAAAACATAACAGGAGCACAGGAATGCACTCCTGGGAGTCCTGTGAGGAACCGGAGCTTTAAAACCCCTTCTACTGATGGGTAAACAATTTCCAGCAGTGTTTGCAGAATACAAACCGCAAAAAAACAAACGAAAAACCCAGCTCCAAATGTGACCAAACATTCGCAATAATGACATTTGTTGCCTTAACTATTTGTGCTGTGAGCACCCACAGGATCAGCCCTTCAGCAAAAACCGGGCAAACAGGACTTATTTGATCAATTATAACTAGACCATTAAGACTACAGTCAGACTATTTAAAACTAAATAAAAATAATAAAAGAATTCAACCTAATAATTTCCAGACCTTGAACAAGTTTCAGAACCTCCTGGTGAGGACAAATCATCCTTATATACCTCTGTGATGTGTTTGACATCTTAAGCAACACAGTGTAGGAAACTGAAATATGATTAATAAGTTAGAAGTAAAGAGCAATGGTAATGACTGGTAATGATTTTGCTTTTTTATATTAATTTTCATTTGTGAGTTTCTAGAACCTAAAAATTAATGTTGATCACTATGTTATGGTTAACAGCATAGAAAAAAAACCAGTGACTCTGCTTGAATATCCACTTGCTCTGGTATTAATTCTTCATAACCCTGATCAGGGACCTAATCTGAACATCCCCAGAGACAGCAGTTTCCTGCTGCATTTTCATCTCACACTTAAAGATGAAGGTTATTTTAAAGGCAGGTATCTACAATCTGCATGATCTACAGTCATAGGCGAGACTATAATCACTATAAACACACTGTATGAAGCACAGAAAGGTCACATTTTTGACTTGCACTGTTCGACTTCCGTTCATGGTGCTATGCAAGTCGCTAATGTTCTGAAAAGGAACCAAAATCAAGTAGGAAAAACTATTAAATCCCCACGGTTCTGAAACTCTGTTACTGATCTGCATAACAGGAGACTGCACTACCCAAGTACTACAAGATGAGCCAAGTGGTTAATATAAAAAGAGTCACAGAAGTTGCTCCAAAGAAGTCTTACAAGACAAGCTAAGAGCTGGTATCCACCTACAAAGACTTAAAATACATAATCAGACCTTGAAGCGCTTACCCCAGCACAGTCATCTCATTCACTGATTCAGAGCTCAGATTCATGCAGCCTTCAAAAAACTAAATTTCCCTAATGGAAGAGTTATGTTTTTATTGGTCTGCAGGGAAGGAACATTTCAAGCACTTAATGCAATGCCTGCTCTCATTTCCATAATTCTTCTTCCATTAAGAAATGAAAAAGAGCTGAAAAAACTACTCCCTTTTGCTGAAATTTCTGCAGATCTTCTGTCCATCATTTTCTGCTTACAAAGGTAACAACACTGACATCTTTTACACACTGAATATTTAAAAAACGTTTCCTCTGTTGCAAGCTTGGTCATGGTGCCAACTTCCTTCAATCACACAGAAAAAAAATTAAAGCACTAAAAAAGTCTTAAACCAGGTAGAAACTATAAGTGAAAAGACAAAATCTTTCACTTAACTTCCATGTTAGCGTGACACAAAATTAAATATTCTGATGCACATGAGCAAGTGAAAATCTAGATCAATACGGCACCATCATTACAATAATTTTGTAGTAAAGTAATAGTCTCATAAACTGTCATAACACTTGATAGACCTAGAGTTAGATATCAGCATGCAATAAATAAGCATGTCTGACTAATTGTAACACTGTAAGTATGAGACACACTATACTTCTAAAGTATAATATGCAACAATCCAGTTCTGAATCACTCCAGATAAATAATATTAAAGAAATAAATACACTCTTGGAATTGATGTAAAGAAATGGAATTGAATAGAAAACTGCGTTAAGTATTCTTTTGGGTTCAGAATCATAGAATCATAGAATCATAGAATGTTAGGGATTGGAAGGGACCTCGAAAGATCATCAAGTCCAATCCCCCTGCCAGAGCAGGAACACCTAGATAATGCTACACAGGAATGTGTCCAGGCAGGTCTTGAATGTCTCCAGAGAAGGAGACTCCACAACCTCTCTGGGCAGCCTGTTCCAGGGCTCCGTCACCCTCACTGAGAAGAAGTTTCTTCTCGAGTTTAAGCAGAACCTCTTATGTTCCAGTTTCAGCCCATTACCCCTTGTCCTATCAGTGGTTGTCACCGAGAAGAGCCTGGCTCCATCCTCGTGACACTCACCCTTGATATATTTGTAAACATTAATGAGGTCACCCCTCAGTCTCCTCTTCTCCAAACTAAAGAGCCCCAGCTCCTTCAGTCTTTTCTCATAAGGGAGATGCTCCACTCCCTTAATCATCCTAGTTGCCCTGTGCTGGACTCTCTCCAGCACTTCCCTGTCTTTCTTGAACTGAGGGGCCCAGAACTGGACACAGTATTCCAGATGGGGTCTCACCAGGGCAGAGTAGAGGGGAAGGAGAACCTCTCTCGACCTACTAACCACCCCCCTTCTAATACACCCCAGGATGCCATTGGCCTTCCTGGCCACAAGGGCACAGTGCTGGCTCATGGTCATCCTGCTGTCCACCAAGACTCCCAGGTCCCTTTCCCCTACACTACTCTCTAATAAGTCATTCCCCAACTTATACTGGAACCTGGGGTTGTTCCTACCCAGATGCAAGACCCTACATTTACCCTTGTTATATTTCATTAAATTTTTCCCCGCCCAACGCTCCAGCCTGTCCAGGGCTCGCTGGATGGCAGCACAGCCTGCTGGTGTGTCAGCCACTCCTCCCAGCTTGGTGTCATCAGCAAATTTGCTGATAGTACTCTCTAGTCCCTCATCCAAGTCATCGATGAATATATTGAATAATACTGGTCCCAGTACCGACCCTTGAGGCACTCCACTGGATACAGGTCTCCAACCAGACTCTGCCCCATTGACCAAAACTCTTTGTCTTCTTCCCCTCAGCCAGTTCACAGTCCACCTCACTACCCGAGAGTCTAGACCACACTTCTGCAGTTTAGCAGCAAGGATGCTGTGGGAGACTGTGTCAAATGCTTTACTGAAGTCAAGGTAGACCACATCCACCGCTCGGCCATCATCTATCCACCTTGTTATATCCTCATAAAAGGCTATGAGGTTAGTCAAGCACGACTTCCCTTTGGTGAAGCCATGTTGACTGTCTCTAATGACCCTCTTATCCCTGATATGCCTTGAGATGGCACCAAGGATAAGTCGTTCCATCACTTTCCCAGGGATGGAGGTGAGGCTGACCGGTCTATAGTTACCCGGGTCCTCCTTCTTGCCCTTTTTGAAGACTGGAGTGACATTTGCTTCCCTCCAGTCCTCAGGCACCTCTCCCGTCTCCCAAGACTTGGCAAAGATGATGGAGAGTGGTCTAGCAATGACATCAGCCAGCTCCCTCAGCACCCGTGGATGCATCCCGCCTGGACCCATGGATTTATGGATGTCCAGATTGCTTAATTGGTCCCTAATCCAGTCCTCATCGACTAAAGCATACTCCTCCACTGCCCTGATTTCCTGCGGGGCCTCAGGGGAATGGGGCTCCTCAGGACAGCCTCCGGCAGAGTAGACAGAGGCAAAGAAGGCATTCAGTAACTCTGCCTTCTCTGTATCATGTGTCACCAAGGCACCCACCTCATTCATCAGTGGGTCTACATTGCCTCTGGTGTTAGTTTTATCTGCCACGTATTTGAAAAAGCTCTTCCTGTTGTCCTTGACCCCTCTCGCCAGGTTCAATTCTAGGGAGGCCTTTGCTTTCCTAGTTGCCTCCCTACACCCTCGGACAACAGCCTTATATTCTTCCCAAGTGGCCAGCCCTGCCTTCCAAGATCTGTAAATTCTCCTCTTGCCCTTGAGCTTACCCAGCAGATCCCTGTTTAGCCACGCAGGTCTCCTGGCTCCCTTCCTTGACCTCCTACGTGTCGGGATGCTCTGATCTTGAGCACGGTAGAAGCAGTCCCTGAACGCTAACCAACTGTCTTGGGCCCCTTTACCTTCAAACAGCCTTGCCCATGGGATTTTCTCTAGTAATTGCTTGAAAAATCCAAAGTTTGCCTTGGCAAAGTCCAGGGTTGCAATTCTGCTTGCTATTTTGTTTCTGAAAAGAAGGGGATATAAACATTTTCTCTTTGTCTACCTGTTTCTCTCCACAAGGTTCAACTCAATTCTTCATAAAAGTAAATTGGAGATAAAATGCACCTGATACTGCCAATCACACAATAACTTGACATATTTCACTACCTGCATTCTATTGGTTGTACTGAGAAATCTCTTCCTCTGTCATTTGTTCTTCTTCCTCCAGTCACAAACATGACAACAAAGTTTCCTCACACCTCCCTTTGCAGGAGGAGATGCTGTTCCCTACCGTCTTGGTGCCAGTGGACTTGCTCTTTGTGCCCAGACTTGGCTGTTACGACTTCACCCTCCTTTAACACAACCCTCCCTTAACTGTGCTGTGTTAGCAGCGTCCCAGCTCATGTCCATCAGAGTTATCCTGCAGCACTGCACTGGACTAAGGGCTTTGATTTAATTTCCTACGCAACTCTGCAGATCAAACCAGTGACCACCCCTTTTCCGACACTATTTTATGTTATTGTTTCTTTCCAGTGGCTCCTTTGATTGTTTTGCTGGAGACACTGAGGTAGAGACATAGATGGGAGTAGGACGCATTTTTTTCCCTTCTGCACGTCCTCCTGTTTGCTTCTGCTTTATTCCAAGCATTTTTCTTGCAGGATACGGATCATAGAATCCTAGAACAGTTTTTGGTTGGAAGAGACCTTCAAGATCATAGATTCCAGCCTTTGTCCCAGCCCTATCAACACCACTAACCCATGTCCCTCAGCACAGCACCTACTTGTCTCTTAAACACCTCTAGGGATGGTGACTCAACCACCTCCCTGGGCAGCCTGTTCCAGTGCCTGACAACCCTTTCCATAAAGAAATTCCTCCTAATATCCAAGCTGAACCTCCCCTGGTGGAAGATTACACTCTGCTCTGGGCTGTGGCTCTATTTCTGGGGCTCTTTTAAGGACTCTCAGGGCTGGTTTGTCTACTTCCAGCCCCCCATGAAGCTACTATTCAGCTCTGCAGGAAATTCTACGTAGTAAATTCTGCCTCCTACTTCAGCTCCTCATTAGTAGACCCAATGGCTTAAGAATAATGCAAATGTTTGTAGACATAAAGAACTTGCCGCAGCTACTCAACATATGAAAACATCGGACACAAGCTGCAAAACAAAGAATGTGAAAAGTGCGACAGTATGTCAAAACAGTGTAGCTTGTTTCCTCACTAAGCTGTGAGGTACCCAGTAAAAACATAGAAGACTTCACAAAAGGTATTGACTGATTGCTTGCTAGCATAAGCACATGGCAAAAGAAGCCCTAACAGCTCACTAGTTGCCTGCGTTTCCCTCATTTTGGAAAACATGCTAAAAACTCCTAGAACAGAGACTAAAACAGAAAAAGCACTTTGACAGAGAACCTTGATTTGCAGCTGAAGCAATCCCAAGAAGTGCTATGTTTATGGAATTTCTATACTTTAACAGATGTCCTTAGACTGTTATGGGGAATTATCAAAACTAACTGGAAATACTTCTAAATTTAAAAAGGCAATTTAAAAATAATGCATCACAGTCAGTGTGTTTGTAATTTGGATGGTCAAAAGGAGTAGCTTTGATTTGATTCTGTGGAATCAAAGACTTCACACAGTAGGTGCAAGTGAAGCTTGTTGAAATAATGGAAACGATGAACTTCTAGTAGGCTTGAAAAAGTAATGGGAAAAATTAAAATATTAAAACACAACCCAGGTTGTCAAGGCGCAGTGTATCACAGCAATCCTCACTAGAACATTGTGCAGACATTTAACGCCTCCTGAAAAGCAAAGAGATGAAACACTGAACAGCATCTACCTCTGGCTGTGGAGAAGACAAACTTGTGAATTCCATCATAAGATCCCACTTGGAAGAGCAGCCTGACCATCACCTACATCAACAGAAAATCTAGACTTCAGGCCAAACTTACCAGCCAACCATTCCCGTTTCTATAAACCCAGTAACTCTTCCTCCTGTTTCTGATCTAGCTCCCCACAGCAAGAACAGGATTTTGCCCAGAAGCCCTCTGGCACAAAAGTTTAAAGCCATATAGCTAAATCCTGAGGTGCTAGATTGAAAACATTCCTTAATATGATTTGAACATACTTTTTATGTGCTATATTTGTGTTGAGTTGATCGGTTTTAGGAAGAAAGCTGTAAGACCAATGCAGAGATAAAATGCAACTGGCATCCTCTTCTTCCAGAAGACAAACTCTTTTCACAAGTGTAGTGTGCCCAGGTCA
The DNA here is from genome assembly GCA_020746105.1 of Trogon surrucura. Lineage (NCBI taxonomy): Eukaryota > Metazoa > Chordata > Aves > Trogoniformes > Trogonidae > Trogon > Trogon surrucura. The sequence continues at coordinate 12,181,411 of CM036630.1, forward strand.
CATAACCTGGTTCACTAAGGGACCTGCACCTGGCACTCAGGGCCATAAACGTACCATCAAGTGCTGTGTTCCAACTTCTGACATTTTATTAAGCATTCAAATCCTTAAAACAAAAGAACGCAAGTTCCTTCTTCTATGCAAACAAGGTACAGTCACCTCTGCAGAAAGATACATTTTACACTAACATGTAAACTCAGAAAACACTATGGTCTCACCCCGTATGATGTATTTTAACAGTAAACATAGTGCGCATGTTGAAGTTCTATGTCTAATATCACAAACATCCCCTCTTTTATGGCTTTTCTTTAAATTCATTTTAATAACATAGAAACAAAAGATAAATTGCCTACTGCTCTATTAAAGCAATTGCATCTTTGACTCCTCTTTTTAAAGTGCAAAGAAGGCAGGTCTGGGATATGAGATCTAAACAATTGGTTTTGGAGGTCCACCCAAGGGGTTTTGTAACTTTCAAAGTGACTTTTTTTCCTGGCAATCTAGAGGCTTCTCTTTAAGAAGAATACCTGTAAAAATCTCATGAATACAGTGCTTCGAGAGAATAGTTGCTTCTTCAAGATGCCTAATCAGCTGTTTTGCAGCTGAGAATCTTCTGAAAATTTGGTTACACATTAAAAACACCACTGAAAAACTCTCAAAGACATTACATCTGCCTCGACTTCTTTGCTATTCTTTTTCCTTTTTCACTTCATTGAATTATAATATGAGGAAAACCACAGATGACATGATGAAACTGTTAGACATACGCACAAAAATAAAATGCAACCATGCATGTCGGAGTTCTATTCAGTATCCACAGGGGCGGGAAATCTGGATTTGTAACATCTGATGGCTGCTGCACATTCACAAAACTTTCTGTACTGGTAGCACTGAACTGAGCATTACTGGCTTCAAAAAAAAATCCAGTTCGTTAAGTGTGCTCAGCGTGAGGAGTCCTCTGGCAAGACACCCTCAGACAACAACTGAAATGAAGAGAATAGTACAACTTGTAAAATGACCAAATAATTCTGAAAATGCTTCAAGAAGCACTTCACTGCACTCAGAGTTCACCCAAAGGTGTTACACCAGAGTTGTTCAAATGCACCCTGGTGATTAACTCTGCCTCACTGGGGAATGGCTCTCCCTTGTAAAAACTAAGCAGGACTTGACAAACTGTGATGCTCTTAAACAGGAGAACAGCAGTCCTAGGTTCTCAGCACACTGATCACCACTTCCAGTAAAAGTCAACTAAGTACTCGCTAACCGTTTCAATTTACTTGACTTCTTCTGCAGAAATACCACATCCCAGCTGCGGCTCAGCAGCAGCTCGCACCGATCTGGCCCTTGTCTACAGGAGGTGTTGTAGCAGCGGTATTATGGATCTGTGCTAAGCCGTAGCCTATTTTTTGCCTTGGGCTATCTTAGTTATGGTGAATCTCCAGTGGTGACAGATCTCCTGTTGAAGTGAACGCACTGTAGATAGGCACAGGGCCAGAAGCGAGAGGGAGAAAAGAAAAGAGAGCTCTGTTGAGGTTTAAGATACTCTAAATCATCCAACTACATAGCTACTCCACTGCTTGTAACTTACTCCAGACAAGTGTGCAGACCTTTGTTCATCTGTTCTCATTTTTATGGCCTTTCTGGTATGCCTACTGCCTGCCTTAAACATCTTTTAAAACTGCTGGTAAATCATACCTCACTATCTATAAAAGGCATTTGAGGACAATATTAGAGTTATACAGAACTGGTAATTTCTGAGTTACATTCTCTGTTAGCATTACTTGGATCATAGTACAACCAGAAACAATTAGGATCTCAGTTAGGCAAATATACGTTAAAGAGCACATACAGTTAATACCAAGTAATATTTTCCAGAAGTCTGATTCAGCAGAGACTCTTGAGTTCTGCAATGCTCACAGCACCTTTTAGGTATTCTGTTACTGCACTGCATAACACCAAGTTAAATATCCAGATATTTTTTCTCCAGGAAGGCTAATAACATGGTTATCTCTGAACGTTGCTTTGAAATTATAACTTTCCTTTTCTGCATGTCATGGATCACATATTTCTTGTATTAGATTACAGAGGGCCATGCCAATTTACGTATGCATGTACAGCACGAAACACAAGGAAGATCCTAGCAGAGGCCTCTGGTGCTACTGAAATTCAGTTGCTGCTAATAAGAAGAAGGGAAAACATTTCCATCTGTCTGGATTGCAAAAAAGAATTCATGAGTCTCTGATTCATCTGCATCCGTATGCTGATATATAGACAATACTTATGGACACATAGACATATGCGAGGTAGCCAGCAACAGAAATCAAATCCATCACCGATCACAGCATGCGATTTGCCTAATTATGAGTAACACCTCACATTTTTTATCTACGCAAAAAGCACTTTGTGAACGAGCAGATGGCACTGCTATGGGATGGCACCATCCTCAACAGTTGCAGATGCAGAGCATTTACACAGCACGCTCACAAAAATGACACAACACAAGCTGCTTCCTGGGAAAAAGATTCAAATTGAACAAGTGTCACCAAACAAAATACACGTATTTATTGATGTTCCGAACTTATCTGATCCAGCCTCTCTCTTCAAATCAAATACATAGGCGCAGGCCAGGGACTGATGCTATCTAGACATCATTAAAGTCTCTTAGATAGAACTGCCACGTGAGCTGCCTAGCACAGACAAGTGGAGATGCAGACCAACTTGAGTCTAGTTCCAACCTGCAAACAATTTAAATCCACACAAGCAGAATCAATAGGAAGAAGCCCTGCAGAGAAAGCAATTACACTGCAAAAGCAACTATATTACAGCACGGTTACGGCTGGGAGGCAGGACGCAGAAGGCCATCCTCACTTCTGTGATTACCCACTGGAGTTCTCTCCAACGCATCTGGCCTGTGAAATGACAAGGTTCAGCCCGGACATGTTCCTGCAATCAAAACCTTTCTGTTTCTCGGCTTCTACTGCAATTATAAGGCTTCTCTTTATGAGACCTGTCTTTCAGGAATGCTGTGCTCCATAGGCAAACACAGGTCTGTGCATTACGAAACAGGTCTGAAGGGCTCTGTGTGCTCTATCCTTGACAATAGCTTCATGGGAATAATCATCTCATTCCTGGATCTGCAATTATTTATTCATTTGAGACTGTGCACTTGCCACTGTGCAAGACACAAAGGAAGATCATCTGACCATTCCTGGCCATAGAAAATTCAGGTTTTCTATTCAATTTCTTGCTTTTATTTGTGGTTTGTTTGCATCTTTTTTTCCTGTGCTGCTGTAAGCACACACACTGGTGTGTCAGGTTTGAAGTAGCTATAAAATGATTGATGAAAACCATATTTTGGCCTTGTTGTGGGAATATTTATTGTACAAATATACTCAGTTAACTCTGTAGTGGCATATCTGGGAGAACAGGAAAATCAGAAGAGAAAGGATGGGCCCATGACTATATCTCTGATACCAAAGCAATTTGATCTTTAATTATGATATAGGGTTATGGGGTCACAGAAACATGTGCAGAAACTTTTTTTTTTTAATTGCTTTTACCTAACCAGTTTGTTTCTTCCACTGGAATGATCAACACTCAGCTTTAAGAAGGATGCTCTGTTGGTCTACATAACTAGACAGAGGCTCCCCCACAGGAACAAAAACATGGGCCACACTCTGATCTGTTACTGCTGTAACACTCCGTGTGTGAGTTAATGTCAGACAGAAACCTCCTTGGAGAGAAAGAACTGCAAACCTCCACCTGTCCTGAACAGGCTGAATGTCTAACACCCAAGGCAGTAACACACTTGAAAAGCTAAAATTAGAGATGCAGCTAAGCATGCAACATGAAATTGTATTGATCTGGAAGAAAGATGCTAAACCGTGCTGGACATTGCTTCACTGGACACGTGTACCTACAGAGGGAGCATGACAGCAAAGGTCTGATCGTTGGGACCACTGCATGAGCAGGAGTAGAGTGCTCGGTGTTGGGATTTGACTGTATCTTGCAGCTGCCATTCAACAGACACTCTTGAGTATCTGCTCCAGGGTGAAAAGATGAGAGGAATGCAGGGTATTGCCATGGTACAGGGCCGATGAGCAAAAATACATCCCTAACCAACACTTCTGGGGAGCTGGGGAGTGGTATTTCAAGAGATGGCAGGCTCGCAGAAAGAGCAGCAGATGCTTTTTCCATGCCTGGCAGAAGACGAAATTTTGTTTGGGGAAATGGTGAGTAATGGCGAAAGCAGCCAAAGAGATTAGGATGTGTGAAGGTAAAATGGAGCACAAGGAGATATATAAAAGCTAAGAACCCTGAATTACTCTTTGGGCAATCAGCAGGGTGGCTCAGCCTGTCTGGTTGTCTCCACTTCTAAATAGAAGGCAGTTGCCTCCCAATGTTTTTATTCCTGAAGTTCTTTCAAAACTGATCAGTGAAGACACCTGACCAGTGGCTTCTATCAGGAAAGGGCGCACGAAGGGTCCTGCTTGGGTGTTTCCATTTCTTCAACTTCAGCTAAGCTATGCTTCCCAGAATGCTGCAGAGAGAAACAAAACACCTGCTGCTCTCTCAACTGCGTACCGACATCAAGGCTCACCATTTAGACCTAACAGCCAGGATCTTAAGGAAACATATAAAGCAAAAGTCAGTTTGCAGTAGAAGCTGGGGATTTCACGAGGCAGCAGGATACAGGTAAGATATTTTGCCTTGAAGCAACAGTAAACATGTAATAAAAGGTGCTTCACAAGCCAGTGCCATCAAGAACATAGATGCCTTTGCCCTGTGTGGCATTTATTACACTTAAAGAGCGAAGGATGTTCTGAAAAAAATGGAGGACTCAGGCTCTGAACATTCAACCACAGGAAGCATCACAGGAAAAACCCGGTTCATTCCATCAATCCACTGTCTTCCAGCCATAGCTCTTTGGAAACTGTCACTACATCAGCTCAGAGCGATCACTTACTCTTGACCTCTTACAGCAATTAGCGTGCGTTTGGATTATGGATTACTTGGCCATTCACTCTGTGCTTTCACCTGTGTGTACAACACAACAGTGAATCTGCTAAAAGGGAAGTATCAAGTGCTCCAAGGTGATGAACAGCTATGCCCACCTTGTACTTCTAACCTGCAAAATATACATTGTAAAATCACGATTTAAAGAAAAATAATGAGTTGTTCACACTCTTGCAGATCAACCTAATCATAAGAAAGACAAGAGCTTTTGGCTAAAGAACTAGAAGTCTTGCTAGAGAGACATGTTTGCTCTGTCAGACAAATGACCTCTCTTCTCCTTTCAATCAACCTGACTGTCTGCAATTTTATTTATTTCTCTGCTTTTAAATATTGATGTCTTACAAAGCTTCTCACTGGAAAAAAACCACATCTTGCTCTTCAGCTCTGCTGCCTTGGGCTGCAGTCCTGTCAGATCACATCCAAGAGAAAGGCTCAGCCTGCAACAGCACTCGGAAAATACGACTTTCCAGGCGCTATGAAGAGTGATACAGATGACTCAGTGAACACCAAGCTTCTCTCCAAATCAGTAGCCACCCATTCACGGTGCCACTGGCAATCCTTTGCAGCTGCTGCTGGTTTCTTAGCAGAGAAGCAGAACTCAGGTATTAACCACTGCTATTCATCAAATGCCCCATGACAAATCCATCCTTCATTTAAATCGAGGGAGAAACAATGAATGCCCTATTGTTTTGATCGAGGAGAAAAAGAACTAGAAGCAGAGTATCAAGCTGTAACAGGAAAGAAACAGGAAAAATCCTAGATCATAAAAGCAATTTTCACTGCCCAGTTTTAAACTACAGAATAAGAATCCAGAAAAGTACCCTGACAGAGGTACTGTGCAAATCTATGCACACCTTTACTCACTGACAGTGACTTACAAATGAAATTTTAGCAATGCTGCATTTGAAATCAACTTCAAATAAAACGTTCCCCTGTAGACCATAAAGAAGGACTTTCCAAAGGAAAACATATCTGTATCCTTGGAAGGCCGACCTCTGTGGGGAGCTGGGTGACAGCAGCACTGTACAGTTGATGCCATCTGGGGAACCTCAGCGGTGAGAAGGCAAAAGCCACAGATGCTTTAACTTCACTTATGCTCAGGGAAAATTTAAGGTTTGAAAGTGAGGAAACTCCTGCTATTTTATGTAAGAATGGCAAAAAGGGATTGTACTTGGATGCAGGAACAGGAAGAAATACTGTGAGCTGACACACCTTGATGTTTCTCTCTCTTCCCTTCCAGAAAGACATGAGGAGCAGGCTCCCTGCTAGTACTTCACACAACCTGCCCCAGAAAATGTTAAGGCCAGACTGGAAGCAAACTTAAAAAGTTCACTGGACTCAGAATTACAGCAAATCAAGAGAAAATCAATGGACATGTAACATTTTATACTGAAAACCTGCAGTAAACAATGAAAAAAGGAAGCAAAAAAAAAATTTGGCACCATGGAAGCTGCTTTCTTCAACCCCTAAGAAGGACAACTTCTTACTCTATCAACTTCTATTTGGGAATATCTGCCAGCTCTACCACCACTCTCCTTCACACCTGGGGCATACGAGCTACTAAAATGAGTGTGCACATGGACACAGGACCTCTCACACTAATCCTCAGCTGCTAAAGGAGAGAATGAGCAAGACCCTTTGCTCACCCTCACCTCTCTCTCTCCTGCCCCACTCTCTGTCTACCTGTTGACAACATAAAACCTTTTAGAGGGAAGGGCAGTGCCCATCCCCACGTTTGCACAGACACCAGCAGGATGGATCCCGGCCAGCGGCTTTGCTCTGCCATGCACATGCATTATATGCAGAAATTACACGGCAGAATCCAGCAATGAACACAACAGAAGCCCAACTCTACGCATGTGAATAGCCTTACTCGTGTCAATGAAATTACTTATGTCTGCAAATCATGCACATAATTAAATATCTAGTCAGACTGAAGCCTAAATCAGTGATTCACTAACGAGTCAGAATGCCTACCTCTGTGACTAGATTTATAGCCATTTTTATCACACGGGTACAGGAGTGTCCTGCACTCCAACACTGAGCCACTAATGGTGGTGTGGGACTGTCCCTTCCTCAAAGACATGGGCGTACGTGGGAGCAGACAGCCAGGCACAGCCTCGGACAAACAGAGATCAAAGACAGAGATGTTCCAGGCAGGGAGATGTTCCCAGTCAAAGAAATCTTACTTTTCCTTTCAAAAGCAGCAAGACAGTTTTCCCAAGACACTCAATCGATCTGCCCTAAAAGAACAGGGTTCTTGTTTTCCCTGCACTCTTCTGTCTCCAAATCCAACATCCGTCATTTAGGAAGAGAACAATCAGAGAAACTCTTATTACTGGCATAGCAACCAGTAAATAAAACCTGGAAGGTCTGTCTTTCCTTTCCTTTAGCAAATTAAAGAGCACACTAACTGAACTGTCTGTAAAACCAGTTGTGGGTGCCTGTACTTCCTCACGACAGCACAGCTTGTCCTGTGAAGTAATGTTTGCCTTATAAAATCCGTAACTTTGCTGCTCAAATAGTTTTGATCAGCAGAAAAGCTACAGAAGTGTTTGCTGTCCTGCGGTAATAAGACCCTGAGCTCTGCTCTTGAGGTTTCTTGGAAGTATCAGAAAAAACATTCTTTTTCTTTATAATTGGATCTTGCTATTTGTCTTTTAGTGTCTCCTTTGTCTATTTGTCTCTATCTTCTCTCTATCCATACTGCATAAAGTTTTGTTCCTTTTTCATTTTTAGTATTAAGGAGTTGTTTTTATATTTCAGCTTTTCCACAGCAGCCAGAATCCTGATTGTCAGCAGCAATGTCTAGACATAGTAAATCCTTAAACTCAAGGCCTTTGCCCTCAAGAGAGAGAAATGCAGCAGTCCATGATCGTGCATGTTCTTCCCTGAGCAGTTTCAGGTGCTTTGTAAGACTTACGTCTTTCTAAGGCTACAGCTTGTTAAGATGAAATTTGGATCAAGTTTTGGACAGAGAATTCAAGGCCACTCTGTGAAGGTGTTCAGGTCAGCCACAGTCAACCACCAGCAGAGCTTCTCTTTGAACAGTAACAGCACTCCAGCAATACGAGCCAGCAACAGAAATCCCATCATGGGTAGGTGTGACTGATTGTCCTGCACTCATGAAACCTCTGCTAAATCCTCTCAGCTTTAAAAAAAAACAACCCAAACTTATTTATTTAATATGAGATTAAACATAGAAATGATGATGTAGTGCTCCTGAAGGTTTAGAAGCCTGTAGAAATGAGATGCCATAATAAATGGCTAACTAGGAAAAACCAGTTTCACAGTAACTTCCCAGCTACATCAGAGGTCGCATGCAAATTCAAAATGCCAAACCAAAGCTGAAATAACAGACACTAGAAGAGTGCTTCATGTCCAAGGAAGGCAAGAAATTATCTGCCAAATTAATTCAGCTCAGCCATTTTTTTCATTCAACTTTAAAATCAGTAATTTCACATATTTTCTTTTTCCTTGTGAAGGAATTGAAAATCATTTATCTTCCAGTGCCTGCGCTCCCGATTCAAGGCTTGTGACTCAGCTGAGTGGGTCTGCAGAATTTCTGTGGAAATCCAGCCCCGCCATCCTCTCCTTCGCAGCTGAAACGCAAGCATTTCTGGGATCATGGCAAAAATGCAACGCAACAGCTTAGAGATCACAGAGCACCCTTAACCCAGCAGCTCACTTAGAGCTGTGATGCACATCACCTGTTTTTATGACCTTAGAGTCCATCTGCAAATGTTTAAAATGAAGAGATGGGAATCCTAGCAGAACAGCAAAACAAACACTGATCTGAACAATTCCCCTCTCCTTACACAACCAGTTCAAGCAGAGAAATCTCACCTGTCAAAGGGAAAAAGCCAAACACACTGGGAGATCATCTGGGAAATTCCCATCTCCTTCATGTTTAGCTTTGGAGCTGGTAACTACCCCGCATCAGCTCCCTCCCTAGAAGGTGAAAACCACTGACTATAAGTGCTTATTCAGCTTATGGGTTCAGATACTTCTGCAATGACCATATCGGGCTTTTTGGACACAAAATCTCTGCTGATGTTAGGATAAGAAAGGACAAACACACTGTTCCCGCAGTTAGTTCAGAGGTGTACCCATGACGGAAATATAAACAAAAGCTGAGGTAGGTAGCCCACTTGGCACAGCTGATTGACTTTAATAGGTGTTGATTACACTGCTCATATTGCATGAAATTAAAAAGCTTACAAATGTTCTGAGCCATTACCCTTCCATTTAAGAGAGCTTATGACAAGTTAGCAACATTTAATGAAATCCTTTTCAAAATGCCATAGGCAGCCTCCACAAGATTTTGCTTTGAAATGCAACTTGTGGAGTTATTTCAAAAAGTTTGTTTACTTCAGATCTTCCTCTCTTGTTCTTCCTTAGGGTACTCCAATTTTGCAGTTGGTGGGATACTTCAGTTCCCTGTTATGCTTTCTATGTGGCACGTAACACTGGCTTGTTAGACAAACAACAGGGAACAGACTAAGCAAGATTTAATTCTTGTGTTATTGGAAGCAGCACTTCAGCCAGCCCACAAAATTTCCTTCCAAATTCAAAGCCGAGAGACTACTGGGCAATTTGACTATGAAGGTAAAGGGAAATGTTTTCACAGTTGCCGTAAAATTTACTTAAACTTCCACCTTTTGAGCACACTGGAAATATCACAGAGCTGCTAACTGCCCCCAAAGCGCTGGGGCAACCAAGGTTCAGTCTGAAGTAGGCTCTCTGGATTTTATTGCTTAAGAATGAAATTTATTAAGAGGAGAGCCTATCAATTTTATAAATCCCACTGTACACTCACAGCTTACTGCCAAAAAGCAGACTCAAATCTGCTGCGGATGGCCATAGCAGCAATATCCGTGCATCAGGTGAGGGTGATTCTGCCAAAATGACACTTTTCGCAACTTGCTCGGCTGCTTCTGTTCATTTTCACTGTTTGTCCTGCTGACTGCCAGCTCTCCTCTCTGTTGATAGCTGTCGGGCAAGCAAGACTCAAACTGACCAAACTGAGAGAGACATTTAGAGCAAAAGCACACTGGCACAGAATCTAACAGTAAGGTATCTGGAGCTGTGCCACAACGAATGCTTAACAAACCCTATAGGTGAAAATGAAACCGCTGGGCAAGGCTGCAAGAAGCTTTCTTTTGTTGGCTGCGCCATCACTAGCAACCTTCTTCTTCTGTTTTTAGTTATTAGGGATTTACAATTATATTTTAACATTTGGTGCCACAAAGCAAACACGGCAGCAGTAAGCTATGAAGGTGAGTCAGAGGAAGTATCATGCTTCAGAAGTCACCCTCGGATAGTGTTTTTTCTCCCCAAAGCTACAGGCGCAGCTGAACTGCCCCAGAGGCAAATGCGAGGAGACCAACGTCTCCATGAGGTGCCAGGAGCCTTTACAGGCTCATTTGTATCATATTGTGCAAAAAAAAGAATTCTCTCTTTGAAGATCCAGTCACTAAGGGAATAGTTAAACGCTGGGAGGAGTAATGGCCAAAGCAGTGGTGGGGGTGCGCAGGGACTGCTATGTGATGGCAGCACGCTGAGACAGACTTCATTTCCACCCTGTGATGGTTTCAGTGAGCATGCTGAAATCCTTAAGCACTTTGCTAGACCAAATCATCAGGAACTAATTCAATATCCTTTTATTGCTCTGCAAACTCTGACAAAGGAAGAAAAGGAATTATTCTGTCTCCGTCCTCAAAAAATAGCAGCCCTCTTTCACGCTATCTATCTGAGCCTTTACTGAAAGCCAGATTCCTACTACACAGTTTGAACATCACATAAAGTTGCAATTATCTTGCCATCTGCATTGCCTTTCCTCGTGGGTGAATGTTGCCTTTTAATCCAAATTAGTATGTTATATTGTTTATAAATATGTATTTATGGCTATGAGGCAGGTATGCCCCATTGTGGGCACATGTCATCGTTTAATCCAAATACATGGCTTGTTGTTTTTCAGTGCGTATTTTCAGCTTCGAGGCAGGCAGACCTGCAGAGCAAATAATACAATAGAATACGTCCATTATAGAACTGCTTCTGCGCTTTAAAATTACCCCACTCTTCCTCCAGATCTGAACATCGTGAGACAAGAACATTGGCAAAATAATTATTTATCGCTCTTAAAAGCTTCCTTTAAAATTTCTATCATTCAAATACTGGCTGGGGAAAATGTAAAGTACAGACAAGCATTATTTTATGCACTTGCTAGTCTGACTCTTGTGCTGATGAGAACTTACTAAACATCAGTTAAGGGAATAGTTGTTATCAGCCCTGATTCACAACTGTGAATTTTTCAGGCCAAACAGATGCCCTTGCAGAATCACAGCCAAGTGCTAACGACAAGCCCAGTCCTCCTTCCACCGTGGTCACTAGGTATTTCGTCTGGCTTCAAACGAAGCCAAGTTTGCTCCAACGCTCTGAGCGAGCATTCTGCTCTCAGTGAGACACTCATGGCCACAGTGAGCAGGACAGGGACCTCTAACGTCACCCAAAGAAAGGAAAATAAAAAATTCCTGCTGTACTTCGCCTCAGGCTTTTTTCTTTGATGTACAGGATTGGTTTTTAATTTTTTTTTCAGTAGATTAAAAATCATGGAAAGCAGACATTCAAAACGGAATCGACAAGACACTTAAATTCTCCTCAAAACCTATTCAGTGAATTTTGGTATCATTTATGCCTGTGCAACAACAGAATAGCTCAGAGCTCCCCAAGGTGGCAGAGATTACAGACCTGTTTAGATCTGTGCTCCCAGAACCACCCATCAGTACGAGAATTTTGAAGAGAGCTGAACAGGCTGGACCCCAGTTGAGAGCTTAATACAGCAAAAAAATCTGTCAGGTAAATCCATACTCTTGTCTTCTAAAGAATTCAGGGTAAGAAAATTTAAGGTGTAAACACTTGCACACTGAGGTTTATTTTTTCTATCTATGTACTTGAAATGAACACTAAAAGGGCAAAACCATCCTAATCCTATCATGGCTATGCCTTTCTCTGCTTCCTAAAGATGAGATTATCACCTCATTGGTTGTCACACAGCACCTGAGAGAAGTAATTCACTTGATTATCCTGTGTAATCACAGCACAGGATTTTATTTCCGTGCTTACTGGAATGGAAAATGACCACAGCCTGTTCTCTGTTTTGCCCTTTTTAAGTTACTTACAGACCTGGATGCGAGAAGCTTCAAAACACCCCAACTCCAGTAAGAAAGCTAAACCTGTGCTCCCTGTAAGGTTCAAGCAACCTGTTTGTTAGCAGCCCTTCTCACCAAAGGCAGGAAAATGTGAAGTTTTAAATTTCTATTCAAGTTAAGGCAATCAAGACTGAAGACCACAGAAGTGTTGCTACTGCTTTCCAGCACATAAAATTAACAATTTGTGCTGCTGCGTGCAACTTTCAGTCAAAGTTTGTCTGGTTTATAAGCAAGCAGATGGTTCACACTATAGTCCACAATAAATTACAACAGTTAGAAAGACAGCTACATTTTGAGAGTGACAGTGCAGCTGAGCTACAGATGGGTTTATAGATGACCCTTCCAATTTTTAATAATCTCCATAATTTATGTGCAAGTAAATAAATGCAAGGATTCCTAATGCACCTTCTTGACTAAGTACAAATCACTTTTATTTACACAGGCAATACTTCATGGTCCAGTTAACTTCTTAATTAAAGGCAGCAAGATGCTCTTGTTCCATGCAAGCGGCATGGAAAATACTGTTTAGTGTGCAATATGTTCAGCTGGGAGTTTAAGATGCTCTGAACACTCCTGGAAAAGGGAATGCATCTATCTCATTTCTTTAAAACAAGACTACAAGGGTGCAACCACTGCTACCACCAGTTACTATTCATTAATCTCCAGATACACTTTAGGCTCATGCAGTAACAAGGTTGTTTATTTGCAAGCTTTGATGCTTAGAAATAGGCTCCTAATCCAAAAGGCACTACACACACAGTATTACTGAGCCAGGAGGAGGATGGGGAGACAACAGGAACAGAGATCCTTGTTATATGAAGACAGAGGGATTGGGGGGGGATCGTTCTTGAATGGGTGAGGGAAAAGGGAAGCAAGCCTTTGGGGTTTCATTTCTGAAACAGGAGACAGCAGTGACACGGAAAGAAACAGGCTGGAAGCAGGTTTAAGAAGCCAGTCCATGCCAGTGATTTTAATGGCTCCTTCTCCAGCATGGGACCAAACCACCCTGGTCCAATCCTTCTGCTAACATTTATGAAATGACTCCCAGAAAGATGCCTTTGTCGGGTTGTCATCAGTTGTATGCCATGATATAACAGATACAACAGGTTGTAATTTCAGCTGCAATGAGTCACCTTCCAAAAGGAACACAGCTAAATGCAACTACTCTGACCAGAAGGGAGTGGTACCTACCACAGCTCTTTAAGGCACAAACTACAGAAACTCGGAGGCTACCACACAGCCAGTCTCTTAGGATGACATTTGATGGTTTTTCCTCCTCTCTAAACCTTGGTCTCCTTCTCCTAGCAAATTAATTTGAAAAAGAAATCCAGTTTTAGGTGGAAATCCAAAACTATCTTTAAAACAGAAGGCACAGCTCCCAGGAAACCAAGTCTGCGTGTCATTTTAATGACCACCCTCCCAGGAAGAAGAAGAGGCACCAGTCACAAATTCAGGCTTCCAAGAACTATCATAAGTCGTGTTTTGGAGGTATTTTGGCAGGTATTGGCCAGCTCTGCCCACAGCAGGGCAGCGTGGGGAGCAGCGCTGCAGAGAAACACAAGTGGGAAGACCCATTCCATGAGTGGAAAGACCCATTCCACTGCAGCTGCTCACACAAAAAGTGGTTCTTCCCCTGTCATTTCCACGCAATACCAACGCCCCTTCATCTACTACACAGAACAGTGGTCTTCTATAAATAACCAGTGTCTGAAAGTCTTTTGAGTTTTTGTATAAAACCATTATCTATCACTGTACACAACTCTTGGGTTGTTTAATTAAACATATGAAAAATATTATATGTCAGCTTATTTCTGGGATGCTCTTTACCGTTATTTGTCATCTTGTTTCTGTTACACTTTGCATATTTAAAGCCTCATTATGCACTTCTGAAGACCCAGAGAAGATTACTATGGAATTAGTATGGATGTTCATCTGTACTACTGAGTGCTGGGTTTGACACTGTATTTTAGCAATATTCATCAAGTTCAGGAACTGCTCATACACTTCTCTTCGAGAGAATACTGGGCCATACTACTGTTCTTTAAAAAAACATAGCATTGATTATTTAATAAAATTCTTAAATATTCTGTAACTATCATCCTTTGACTGACTGCAACCCTTTCACTTGCGTACAAGAGGCCAAATTCACATGCGTGGGGGGTTGGACCAGATGATCTTCTGAGGTCCCTTCCAACCCCTAGCATTCTATGAAAACAGAAGTTGGTTGAAATCAATAGGATTGCCCCTGTTGCCTCCAGCCCAAAGCAATTCCAGTGCTAGTGTGAGCAAGGTGAAAGCCAGCACAGGCTATTCCAGTTTAACTCCACTGAGAAGTCAGAGAAATTATACACAGGGCTTATGTAACCATATAGTTAATATACTTTCCAGGACTCATCTACTGAAGCCAGCAGGGATGCTCCAGCTCACCAGGCTGTGGATCAGACCTTCTGGCTGCAGCTAGCTCCTTCTCTGGCTAACGGCAAAAATAAACCTGGAGGAGGAATAAATCAAGGAACACACACATGGGCCTTCCCTTATACTTCTTGTTCCTCGAATTCATTACACTGTGTGGAAACTAGCTTTACAGCCTCAAGAAGGAGACACCTTTTGCCCCTCCTGCCATATTAAAATGTAGATCAATGTGATAATACAAAAACAGTGAACTCTCCAGTAGCAAGAAGTGGCTCTCAGTTCTCTTAGTAATCAAATATTATTTCCAGTAATCGACCTACAGAAAAAGAAACGTAAGTAGCAATTTGTCAGTCTATTTATCAAACTGACTGCTACACCTTTCCCACAGACTTTGCACTATAAAGTGTATGACATGTGAGGTTCTACAGTTCTGTTTTAACTCAGGGATGAAGACATTTATGGATATGAATGTTTTCTCATTAACTTTCTTCCTAAATAATTATTCTTGTTCATGTCAATTCCTAGCCATCTTCAGAGGTTACAACCTTCAATAACTAAATTGGGTATTTTACTGGCTGTTGTGCTGATTATGCTACAAGTTCCAATTTCTACAACAGCACCGAAATACTAAGATAATGGGATGTTAACTTTATTTAATTAGCTATGTGCCATGTTATCAAAACAGAAGATTGGTATCTGATTCAATGTAACACTTTAGATCAGGAAAAAGAGATGAAATCTTCTGAGAAGGATCCTGGAAACTCCCTATAGTTGTTTCAGTTATTTAAAGCTGCTCAGGACAACCAGGATTGCAGTAGAAAGAGCAAAAGCCACTGATGGTCAGTGAAGTGCTGCCAGGAAAATGCTGTTTCAATCACTCTTGGTTTTTTTTTTTCTCATTTTCAGTTGTTAACATCCTTGCCACTTTTGTCACGCCATCTCCCCTAGTAGCATTGAATTTTAACTGCACATAATTTTAAAACACAACGTGAAATAGGACTGAGCACATAATATGGGTTTGTTGTGACAGTCAACAACAGATCAGGCCCTTGCGCGAAGGCATCACCACTCTGCTCTCTGGGGAGTAACAAGTTAAACACGAGATGGACTTCACAACTGCCTGCCATCCTCTACCTCAGAAATACCAGGTCTATCAGTTGGGGGTTGTTTACGATTTATCTCAAAAGGACACAAAAAGACAACACAAAACCTCAGAGGTCCGGAAGCATTTTAACTGTGGTTTACACAAACTAAACCCACAGATATCAACTTTGCAACTGTCCAGAGGATACAGTACCTGGATGAACTCCTCAAAGGACTCTCGCTGCCTCACTCCCCAAATTACATTGGTATAGAGCGGCCAGAGTAATTTGTCCAATAACCACATCAGCCTCCCACTTCATGGGTAGGGCTACAGAAACAAACTTATTTATTTTCTGACAACTTACTGGTCTTGACCGGATTTCTTTGGCGTAGAGAGGTTTCAGGAATTCTGAATCTCCTTCAAGCTTTAGACCCTTTTCCGTGATTCTCAGGTTCCCCATTCCATCCTAAAACACAGATAAAAAGAAACAACCCCATTAGTTACAACTGTTAAATCCACCAGGCTGCCAATAGCCAATTCATTTTTTTCTAGAGGATAACATGTAAAGCACTGGGAGGCACTACAGAACGCAATTACTCGTGTTATCCTTTTAGCTCTGTTTCTGTGGAAAAAATATTCTATTCAGAACAATCTGCAATGCCCTCCAGTAAACCATTTACACAGATGAAAGACGTTTTAAGTTAGTCATCTCTACTCAAAGAGATGCAGCGATGCTCTGTTAACAGAAAACCATTCACTGCAATATTCACCGACGGCCAGTATATTAATGTACCTTCTCATTCATAGCAAATCCATATAAAGACTATGTGATTAATTCTACTCAACTCCATGTAGAGAATATGTGATTAATTCCACTGAACTGATAAAATAAGGTTTGGCTATGTAGGAGTACTGCATACTGCTCTCCTGTCTCGGGCTAACTCCTGACTTTTCTCTCCCATGATGATGAGTTCAGCATCGGAGCCCTCACTCTGCTCCCTGCACAGCCCAAGCACATCCCAGCAATCTGAACCTCTGTATCTAAACGTCGGGGCCTCCTGAGTCATTCCTGTGCCCTTCAAACAAACAATGCAAAGTCCATTGGCTGTAGTGACTCCATAGCATCTCACCATGAAATTTAGGGACTCACCGAGAGGGACTGGGCTGCCTCCTTCTCAAGTGCTTCTAGGCACGTCCTTAAACACTGAATCATAGAACGGCCTAGGCTGGAAGGGACCTTAGACATTATTTAATCCAACCTCCCTGGTCATGGGCAGGGACACCGAAGTCTAAATCCTAAGAGCCACCTCAGCACCTAACTCACAACTATTTCAGGGATTTTAGAGAAGAAAAAACATGCAGAAAGACCAGGAAAATCCAGCAAAACCATGAGTATTTTGATATGTCTTGCATATTTTCTAATCCAGCTGCAAAACTAAACCACATCTGCTCACTTCCTTCTATTGCGTGTATACCTCCAGCACTGCAAGAGGAATCACTGTCACTAAAGGTGACCGGCGAACCCAAACAGATTTGCATGAACTACTGCCAACAGGCATGAATTCAGAGGGATAAAAATCAAAGAGCACGGCTTAGCAGAGACACCAGTCACTTGCCAGAGGTACTCCCGTTCCAAGAAGTATCATTCACAGGGTGTACCCTGCCAAGGAAAGATCGGAACGATGCCAGCACATGGTGTCTTATGAACAAAGGCAGGCTCAGCAGTGCTGGGCAATAAAATGACCACTGTCATCTCATTTTGAAATGAAAGATGTGAGCAAACTTTAGAGACACATGCCAAAAATGATACTGATTGTTGAAGGGAGGGGAATGAGAGATGGGTCATAAACTAGTGCTTGCGACATTCCTTGTCCTGGGTGTAATATTGGCTTATGAATTCTGGGTTGGTCGTGGCACAGGAGGGGTTCATTATTTCAAGCAGAAGGATGAAGGAAAATGAATGAAATGATTATGCATCAAAGAGGCCAGCTTAAATTTTGATAGTGCTCTGCTCTGTGATTTGAGCAAGCAGAAATTATTACAACTATCTGTAGACCCTCACATGTTCTGTGCTGCTAAAAATCCACTACATTTTCTTTCACAAAATAGACATTTCAGTAAGGTTATAAGCTATGAGGGCTTTCACACTGAAGGGTCTTCTCTGGTTTCATTAAGAAAAGTTTTGGGTCATGCAAGCTGGTAATACAGCTCACATATAGCTCCAAGAATGATGAGCTCTGTGAGCACTTCCAGTGCTCGTTGCTGGGCTGAAGTGGGGCAATACTTTATGTGAAACATGGACCAATGGATAAAGGGTCTTTATGGCTCACAACTACATTCTATCCTGAGTAGCGATACAGATCCAGCACGGCACTCTGCTCCTCTCTTGAGTGCTTCTTTCTCTTCTTCACCCCCAAGTGTCTCCCACAGGTTTTTTATCTATGAGAAACACATATATGGACATTTAGCTCACAGCCAGCAGGTCCTATACATCCCAAAAGAGACAATATACTACAACAAAACATCAAGAATGCATTTGATTTATATCATATAAGCACCCATATTCCATTAGGACATGAATGGGCTGGAGAAAAACAGGAACCTTCCCATGTTATTCTTCTCAGCCTCCGACCCCCACTCACCTTTCTCTCCTCCTGTGGCTGCCAAAACTAATAAATCTGCACCCACCAGACATTATTTCTTAACTCCTGTAACTGGGACACCAGCAGGGACTTCCAGCTGTTTGCTGGCCACCACTAGCATCAGTGGGTGTTTCCCCCACGCTTTTTCCTGCACTTGCATCTCTTCTCAGTTTTCAGGGGGAAAAACTGTTGGCTAGGTTTGTCTCTCCGCGGCAGGTAAGGATTTAGTTTTCTACTAGGAATAAACTGCAGTTATGTTCGGCAATGTCCTGTGAGAGAGAATTATCTTTGGAGACTGCTCATGTCAGATGGCTGAAACACCTGATTATCGTTGCTTGTATTATTGATCGCTGCGCTCTGCATCGCTTCCAGATATGTGCAAGTTATTACACAGCTCAATACATCCAAAGTTAGGGGGAAAGAAAGCAAATGCAAGTGAGACTTTTTTTTTCTTCCCTTACTGGGAAGATTTCTGTGCTGACATTAAACGTTTCCAGATTCCACAGATTTAAGGAAGGTCTGTACAAATACACACTATTACCAGTACTTTGCAGCCTCACATACCTACTGCTCTATTAGGATCTGCCCTTCCTCCTTCTCCTCATTTTCTTCTGTTAATTTGTTATCTCAATAAAGATCCCAGCGTCCAGCTGTGGATCATTCCTATGGAATCCAGGAGAGCTTAAAAACCAGCAGCACCAGTCCAAAGTTAAAGCTGGTTACACAGCACAGTCCAGAGCGACACACACTCCAAAGTAAGGAGACATTGTGTGACAGCTTCTTCCTCTGACTGTGCTTTGAGACCTCACATACAGACTTGGTTTGTGCCAACAGTAGAGAAAAACAAGCCAACGTCGTGCTACACAGCACGTATGATCATGTCCCTGTATGCACGGATACACGCTGATGCTTTGAATTGCACTGTGAGGTCTCATGTCCACAGCTGGACAACTCACCTCCCTCTTCTTCTGCCTGCTTACTGACCTCAGATGTCCCTCTCAGATGCGTTACCGGTAGAGTTTTCATTTACAGATGATAGGCACAGCGTAGGATAGCTGTGCCGAGACATCAGTGGGTGAGGGAAGGTGACCCCAAGTGCCTTCCAGGGTGGTATGTATGTTCTCTCCAGGGAAGAAGGGAGAGGCAGATGAAGCAGAGCTAACATCTTTGCAGCTAAGTGGTGCACTAAAACAACTTTATAAATCTCAAGACTAGGAAGCAGCTAATTTGCTGCTCCGTCCAGAAGCTCATGACAGTCTGTGAGAAGACACCTCAATATAATCTCTGGCCGTTCAGTAATCGGTCACAGGGAGACATGGAGCTGAATGAGTAAAGATCAGCTCTGGCAGTTACCCACTGGAAAATGACCTCTAGAAGCTGCTGTTCAAGTTGTACAAGCCATGTAGGTACTTTTGTTTCCTCCCACAGGTGTGAAGTCATTTCTGATAGCTATAGAAAAGTCAGGTGGCTGCTAACTTACAAAGGAACTATGCATAAGTGGAGAAAATTGCCTGTAGATGATTATGGTTAATGTAAAATTCGTCCCGAACCAAGCCTATGCAAAGCTCAGACCCCGTTTTTTTCAAGTGGGAACTCCCATTTTCCTGAGTTCCTCCGCATGACTGCAGAAAAAGAGGCGGAAGATGAGAAGAGGGATACAACGACGAGAGTACAAGAGTTGAGAGGACACCTCACAGTTAGAGTAGCGAGCTATGATGCAGAAAATGTTGATATCGTTCCCATCAGACTCACAAGCCACAATGGCATTAGGGATATCTTCCATGTGCATGTTCCCCTAGCATCCTTCCCTCTATCTGTTCCTTGCACACTGACTGAGTGCTCCCCAGAGCCAACGCCATTTATTATGAAGATTACTCCAAGAGCCCTATGAAGCTGCCATTGAAGGGAAAAGAAACCTATACAGTGGCTTTAGTGGAAGTTCAGAAAACAGTCTTAAGAAGCAGGAAGAACAGGATCAAATGTTTTCCCAATTATTGTTTCAAGTAAGTTGCAACTGACCAAAGCAATTAATCCCATCCCTTGAAACAATTCCAAATTAGTGTCGGAATAGTTTCCAAGCAAATCATTCAGCCAGACCTTGAAGAAAGCTCAAGACTGGATTTACCACGTTTCTAGAACTACTTTGGGCACGAGGTATTACTTTTCAAAGCAAACTGACAGTGAGTTTACTCAAAGCATGATCATGTGTGGCACAACACCACCAGGATTTCTATGAAATAAGCCACTCCATCTGAGAGCACATTTCTGCAGGGGAAAAGATTTGCAGACCTTTTGCGGAAATGATTATGAATCCCAACACTGTTACTACAACACAACCATCGTATGCAGAATTCCCCTCTAGGGTAGCAATTTCCCCATCCACTGGTACAGCAGGGAAGAGATCGAAATTTGCCGTTCATGCCTCCCAACTCCCTGTTATGGAGCACTTTGGCACTGAAGCATTACAAAATGAGTCATGTTCTCTTTAACATTTTTCCGCTTTTTTGCTCCAACACAGATAGTAAGGTTTCACATCTTATTATCAACATACATTCCAAATGTGTCCTTTGAATTCTCCATCTTTTGTTTTTTTGTCTAGCTCATTTCCATAATTATGCTAACTAGAAGGGAAAAGTCCCATCCTGGAGAAATTTGTGTGCTCTTAGAAGTGCAAAAATGATTCTTATACTCGCAGGAACAAGTACTTTTATAATGCAGCAATTTAGTAATAAAAACAGCATCTAAATTCATTGTACAGTTCAAGGAGTTTCAGAAACAGGTTTTGTAAATCATAGTCTAATACTCCTGAATTATGACAGCCTGAATGAAGGAAAAAAATAAACATTTCTCTTTTTTAAACTACTAAGATCCTGGACACAACATCCTCTGTGGCATCGCTCCTCCGAGTTACACAAGGCTGAACTGAACTCACTCATCCTTATATTGTTGGAAGAAGTTCCCAGGGAGAAGGAGGATTTTTGTTTTTCTTTCTCCTTCTTAGTGGATCCCTTCTGCATTCTGTACTTACACTCTCAAGAAAGATTTTTCTGACTAATCCAGTATTTAGCAATTCCCCCTGACCAGCAACGAAGCTGGCAGATTAAGGCCTGACAGTGTGAAAAGCAAAGGACCAGGTATCACGCGGCGTTTCTGAAGGTGAGCTCTTGAAAATGGGGTTGATTATTGGGTCGTTTTTGTCTGATGTAAAAGTGCTAAAACAAATCAGGGGCACTAATTAGAGCATAATACCAGGTCTGTGCAAAGAAATAAGGCTTGCACAAACACGCCTCTGGTTTCCAACCCCTGTTCAAGATTCTTGCTGACACTCAAGGTACCATAAAGACAAGAACGGGTGGAGGAAGACCCAGCTGGGTTGTGGCCACTCTTGCAAATCCTGTCTCTAAGACACACGTGAGGATCCCATCCTGGCAGACCCACTGACAGGCCACGGGGAATCTCAGAGGAGGTCCCTGTTGTACGGACCTTCTGGAAACCCATCCCACCTGCATCACATACTCGCTGCTACGGCAACATCAGCATCTGAAGGTAGGATCATCTGTATCTTCAGAATCTGTATCTTCAGTTGCTTCATTTACTCTCCTCCACTATTATCTCCTCTATTTCCACAAGCCAAAAGAAAACAGGGTGGATGAGGAGCATCATCTTCAATGCACCTCAGTTAATCACTTCTGGGCCTGGATTCAGCTAATATTAGGCATTTAACTGATGAGCCTGCGTTTGGAAGATAATCATCCCATGCTACCTCCGCAGTTGGGAGAGCGAAAATGGCAACAGAATCCACCTCGCACCCAAATCACTGCCTGGAAGCACTTCTTTCCAGCTGCTGTGGAGGTCCTCCAAGGTGACCTAGGCATCCTTTCTGGATGCCTATAGATAACTGGGATAAACAGAGACCTAAGTAGTGTGCAACAGGTTTCAAACAGGAAATAAATGGGTTGCCAGGCAAAACAATAAACAGTTATCACAAAATAAAACATACTTCAAAAATGTGATTCCAACTATACTAACGCAGAGTGGCTTCAGGGATTATAATAATGATTTCTTTTTTTATTTTATGTTAATGAAGACTCATACTTTCAATAAGAGGTACTAGATTGGGCACATTCAATTTATTTGCACAGGTAGGTAAAAAGAAATTTGCTTTAAAATCAAATTCTCTGTGTTTAGAGGAATCCATAGTACCCCAGTTAAGAAGCTGCCCTCATGGCTAAGGAACCAAAACAGAATTTTTATACCGGTATTTGTCACAAAAATACATTGTTTTGCTCTCCCACTATCAGAATACAAAGAAAAATAATTTGAACTGTCTTCCAGACTTATCTACAGCGTGTATATGACATTGTTGTTAGCAAGAGAGGCTCTGGGGACAGCAAAGAAATGAGAGAACTGAAAGGGCTGCTCCCAAAGAGACTGAAATAAGTATATTGCTTCTATTGCTTTTTGAACAATTGCCAGCAAATAATTATTCAGAGGAAAATACATGGTCATGTTTAGGGTCCCATGCCATTGCAGGCGGCAGGCAAAGAACGAGATTGGATCTGTGGAGCGCATCTCCTGATTTCAAATAGCTCCACCAATTTACACCCACCTGGTGTCTGGCCCCAGAGCAAGGAGGGAAGGGACGGAGGCTTCTGCAGAATGCCCGCAGGTGCCAGGCAGAGCAGGCAGGGAGCTGCAGCAGGACATGGCACGCGGAGGAAACCCCGTCATGCACCCACCGTGCCTTGGTGGAACGGATGGATGTGCAGCCAAAAGCAGCCAATCCCCTGCAGCTTGCCCCAGAGCTCCCTGACAGGCTGCCCTTGCCCCCGAGCAGCTACGGGGGACCACAGGACGAGCAGCAGCTTCTTTACTTGTCATCGTTTACTCCTCCCCAAACTCCTAGCCCCAAAGTATTTAGCATCAGAACCAACACGCAGCCATTGAACATACCTCGCACAAGCTCTCACATCTGTGCACAGCACGTGCTGTCCTGCACACACATCAGCACCCTCTTAGGGAAACTGAGGCACACAGTCAGGCACCCACTGACAGTCACAGGAGCAACCCATGTTAAAGGAAGAGCTCCCGACATTTCTTTCCAGCACCTTGTTGTGTCACAGCACTGCAGCTAAGAAACTATATATATCCTGCTCCTAAGAAACAACAGGTTAATTTTAGCAACTTTCAAATGCTAACAATTCAGACTTCAGATACTCTCTCTCCTCCCTGTGGTCTGCATTCCTCTGCCTCCTTGCCAGAAGATGCATTATGCTTAATGCCCCCGTCTTCACAACTTTTTAGTGTACATTCAAAAGCGTTTACTAGAATAGAAATAATGATCATTACACAGCAAGGGAACTAGGAGTTTGCTAGTCAGCAACTCAAGTCCAGAAGCATCCTGCAAGACGGAGCTTCCTGATATAATTTCCAAAATTATCATCATGGTAGTTCATACATCTTGAGCTGCGAAGTAACTGCAAAACACTGAGATAATTTTACTACTATTTGCTTTTTGAGGAAAATAAAGGCAAAAGAGCATTTCTGCCATATTCAGAACTCATGCGTGGGGTGCTTTTAATTTCAAATTATTTACTGAGTGGGTGTTTATTGAGTCATAAGAGGCTTTTGCCAGATGCCAAGAGATTCTCTTGGAAGTCAGGAGTACAATATTATGCTCATGAAAATCAGTTAGTTATGTGAAATAGCCAAGAACCACATGCAGAAATATGCAACTGGCATCAGCACCCTACAACAGAGCAAGACACAGCACCTTTTCTTAAATACTTTTTCAAACAGAGAGACTTAAAAGTCATAGTGAAGTGACTGCTCCTACTGTGCTTTGACCTTTAGAGGACACAGCTCTGTGTGTCACTTCATTACAGAAATATGCCTTATTTGGGAATATTAGCATTTCTTCTCTCTTTTGCTCCTTTTAAAAACATGACACCAGCAGGAACAAATTATGTAACTCACAATCTGCATAATTATTTATTTATTTATCTGCTGTGTGTAACCTCACCCAGGCTTTCAAAATTTTTTTTCACCAGCACCAAGGTCATCTAAACAATGAAATCCTTCAAAATGAATACTAAGTGTCTCAGATCTGGATTTGCTTTATTGTAAAACACCCTTGAACCTTCTGCCAGGCCACCCGCATTTCGGACCTGAGCTGTTCCCGGGCACAGTTTGGGGCAGCACCAGCCTGAGTAAGAAGCGATGCCCACTCCCTCCAGCCTGGCAGAACGAGCAAGGGCGAGCAGAGCATCAATTTAAACACGTTATATTCTCCAGTGGGTGTTCGCAAGGTTTGGCAGAAGCCCCTGGTTACGTTCCCTAGAAGCTTTTCAAAGAATATTAACAAACAAGTTGCAGAAGGATGCAGCCCTTGCTGGGATCAGCTGCCCAGCCCCACAGGACGGCTCTGATCAGCACACTGGCACGCGGGGAGATGGCAGGCAGGATCAAGCTACATTAAAATAATGGTAAAATAATGAACTCAGTGGAACATTTTCGATCAACGAGTGCTGCTGGTTGGCAGTGCATGGCTACGCTCCTCCACAGAGCCCTTTGCAGGCAGTCGGGCTGTCTCAGAGGCAGTGAGAGGGACTGGGTTCCACCATGGTCCAGACAGGGCTCTGAGGGCAATCAAGACTGTTCTTACAGCTTTTTGGTCATTTCGTCAGCCTGTGCTTGTTACTGCCTCAATAAGACTTTGCCTTCCAAAAAAAGAAGCACCGAGGGATAAGGGCACATAATCGCTGAGCGCTGTACTTGGTTAGGGACCAAAAATGCTCAAGAAGGAATTTTTATCCCTTAAAAGAACACAAAGCATAGAGCAAAAAACAACCGAGGCTACTATTTGTATTTCCTTTTGGCTGTCCTTCAGCCGAGCATCCCAAGCCTGTCTCCAGACTGCCTGAAGCCACAAAATTTATTTCCTTCTCTGCATTGAGGCTGCACATCAGCATTTCTGCCTGGGACACGGCTGGGAGAGCAGGGTAGGAGTTCTGCATCCCCACTACCTCCTCCCCTTCCCTAAATCCTAAACAAGATTTCTCCCTCTTGTTTTGGCTTTCATCACTGACCTACTTGACAACTTTAGTGAATTTAATCTCAAAACACCCAGGAATATATGGCAAAAAGTATTTTTCCCAGGCTACAGATAAAGAATGTAGTTTCAGGGAGCTTAAATGGCCCAATGGGACATTCTGGTGACCGGAGGAAATTTAGAACCTTATGAGAAATTTGGGATATTAATGTAAGAATAAAGTCACACTGCTAGAAGCAATATCTTATTGACAAAACTGCTAGAAAGTTGCAAAGGTAATAAATGAGGAATTGAGATGGATTACCGGAGATATGATTTTGAACACATTACTCAATGCCAGCTCTCGGATACACTGTGAAGTCCTTATATACTTGGGGAGAATACCACACGTATAAATATCGTTCTTGAGTGGGACTACTAATGAGAATAACTACAATAAGTGTGGTAGGAAGAGGTACTAATACAAGTGTTATATTTTACTATTCCAATTCGTTATTTCAAATCTGTCTTGACACTGTAAGAAATGCATGTATAGTTTATGGCTATCGCCACGGATACATATCATGGTTATTTTCTCACTCAAGGTTTATTGAAAAGAGAAATATTTTTTTCCTTTCACTTATTGGTGAGGCCTTAAAGACTTCAGCAGTCTTGGCAATGAGTGCAATACACCACGTATTTCTAGGAAATTGTCGAAAATTGTCTAAGAATTTCCAACATGGGGAATGGGACCAGCTCACAAGAACACACTCCTACAGGAAGTTTGCTGGTTAATCAAACAATTTCTAAATTATGAAATGTCTGACAAAGTATCTTATTTTAATTACCGTTCCAAGCTTCTGCAGGTTGTAGGAGACATTCCTTAGAAAACCATGTTTATTCCTGAAATGCCTGAAGATCATATCATAATGTTTATATACAACATTCACTACCAAATGCAAGCAGCAAATGCTGCAGAGATCAAAATGTTGCAAGACTTTCTCAGAAGTCCTAGGATTTGTTAAAATACAAGACATTGCCTAAGAACAGGATACTTCTATTAAATGAAAAACTATGTAAGTATTTGCTAGTGGCCAACAATAACCTTTCTAAAATAAAAAAGTCCTTAAGAAGTGGCAGTGGATGTCTTTGTAACTTTAAAGACCTTATTTAAGACTAAGCTTGAAAAGATCTCTTTGGGAGCTGAAAATCCTTTGCATGTAACTTAAGGATAGTTTGAGTTATTTTGGGCAGATTTTTAATTTCTGTGAAATGATGAAAGAACTAAAGGAGTATCTTGACAGGCAGACTCAACCGAAGGAAAACAAATATTAGAACACTAATTACATAGACACAGGGAGTATTTCTGCTGCTTAAAAAAATAAATAGAAATAAAATCGAGATTCAGCTGCAAACTCATTAACAACCTGTATTTTCAAAGCTTACTGATGTGTCTAGGGCCAATATTTAACAGAAATACTGAAATTTATACTAGAGCTATGGAAAGTAAAAAATAAAATCTCTCTGGCTCAAGCCCATCACTCATTCAGCATTTCTCTGATCTCAAAATTTTCATTTTGGCTCAGTTTGGTCACCTCTTTCTATTCCTTGGCAGCTCTGTGCAGTTTCTACAACACAGGTATATCGCACATCTACTATGAAGCTGTGCAAGGAGTTTGTTAAAGTCCTGCTAAAGGTTTGTGTTTTTATTTTTTTTTCATCCCTTCATAATCGCTATCAAGGGGGAAGAAAATCTTACGTAAGTTAATAATAGCTTCATTTGTTAAACATCAGACTAAGTATTTTTGGAGAAGTGATGGAAAGTAACATCAGTAAACAGAGAAAATAGTAGGGTATAAAATTCTTAATAGTCATTAATTAGTGTCTTTCAAGACAGCTCCTTGATGACATGCAGGTAACTGAAACACATTAATTATGTTTGCAGACTTTAGTTCAGAGCCTTCACCTTTGCCCATTTTAAACATTTTAGTGTGCCGAAGAGGACCCAAGACACCTTCAAAAAACCTCGTTTTTCACCTATGAAACGCTTTTTTGACTGTGACACGAGAGAGGACCCTCCGCTAACACGTTTTGTTTCCCCATCGTAGTTCATGGCTCAAGATGATCAGAGTCCAAACCCCTTTTGGCTGGAATTGGCACTGGAAGCCCTGGAGAGGAGTTGGACGCTGTGTGCCCAGGTTGGTCCTCTCAGGGACCACAGGCACACCTGCCCCACGGCCACACAGGGCTCTCAGGATCTCCAGGGCAAATTTGGAGGACACGTCCCAGGGGCCTGGGCAAAGGGCACTGGAGGGAGGGATGAGGCCAGGCGACGGGTGGGAAGGGTGACACTGCTGCTCCAACACGTGCATTGAGCTCAACAGTGCTCAGCATCTCCAAACCCTGTTTTCCTCCAGACCTCACCTGCAGACCACGTGGGCAGCCTTGCCAACCCTTGCTGAGGGAGCAGGCTCCTCCAGACCCCAGGTGGGTCCAGCTGTGTGGCACTGCCCAGTGTCACACAGAGACACTCGAGCTGTAGGAGCTGGCCGAGGCAGTGCCAAGAACTCCGCTAGCGCAACATTTCCCTGAGCTCTAAATAAGTGACCTTGTGGCTCCCTACACAAAACTGCATCATTCCAAAGCACAAATTTCCCCACCTGAGCCTTCAGCTATTTCATTTTCCTTGTCATTGTTTCACTACACGTAGTCCTTTTCCAGTGAAACTACATTTTACCTAAAAAGGGCCGTGAAGAATAAACGCAGCCACAGCTGAACACACAAGTCAGGTCTGTGGCTGGACCAAACTTTTAGAAGAATCTTGTAGCAGCTTCTCCTTTACACTGAATGAGCTACAGTTGCTTTGACTGTATAGCAACTGATTTTTAATTATTCCCTTTTCTGCTGAATCTTACGCTGCTATTTTTCTAAAGAATTTATTTTAAGTAAGGTAGATATTCCTACACCACTGAAAAATACAATTTTGTTAACTTTTGGATAATGCAAACAACTTACACATTTGCTTTTTAAATTCTCTAGCTATTGACTTTGTACATTATTAGTGTCTTGTTAAGCTCACTATAAATCTTTCAAAAGGAGTCACTTAAATCTGTAAGATCTCCATGTTTTGGCTCATAGCAGTACTTGGGACTGTGTTCAAATATTTGTGTTCTTCAAGTTCCAAGAAACATCTTATCTGCCCCTACAATCACTCAGGGAATTTTGGCATGAAACCGCCTTTTATTTTCTGCACAAGCAGAAAACATTCGAGAAGCAGGTTGTCTTTCGGCTGCTACGTGCAGACCTGACTGGTCAACGGCCGCATGTGCTCCAGCGTCCATCCCCACAACCAGCTGACACCACCCAAAAGGGAGCCTGTGCACAGCCGCGCTGAAACGGGCTTCCCACTCCATATTGTCTAAAATTTTGATGAAAGCCAGTCTCCAAATCAGTTCAATTAGTTCACTAATGTAACACGAATTCCACTTCATAGACTTCAAACTCCTGTTTATTGCTCACATTGTTTTAAAGACCCGTAGTTAACAAAAGCTTGTGCCATGGTTAATAGAGGTAATATCTTTAACTGCCTTCGCCATGAAACATCAACAGCTGTCGGAGGATTATCTACAGAGTGTCTGTCTGTTCGAACGGGAGTAGAGATGAATGCCTATTAATTCAAGTTAATTAAAGGCCTTATGTATTCTAGTGTGGACATTCAATAGATGCTTGTTCAGCAAAACATCTGGGTGTGTTTTTAATTGTGGTTCATTCCAGGCTGATCCATTAACTGTTGTGTGTCTTCCCAAGAACACACGTTCATTAACTCAAGTTAATTGCTATTCAATTATCTTGAGTTATAGTATGTCTCTGAAGACTAATGCAGACAGACCCCCTAGAGATTTCATGTACTTCAACTGTTAATTAAGCCACACCGGGTATTGTTGGTAATTGATTACATCTAGTTTTGAAATAATAACTTCACAGTAACACTTAAATTGTTTCCTATTAGGACTTTTTCAAACCTCCTATAAAGGTAATTGCAGTGATAACATTTCTTTCTTGCCAGAAAGCACACTTGCACTAATACTATTATTACTGCAGTTTGGCCAAAGATGTTCCCCACCATTGCTTTTTTTATGTAACCCATTTGTTTAGACGGAAAGAATGGCATACATTTGACCTGATTATCTCGAAATGACACTCACATGATGTCAGATGTTTTGTAAAATTTGATGTTCTTTCCCTTAATTTTCAAGTGTTTTTAAGATTTTTCTAGTCTTTTCACAGAAATTTTAAAAAAAGTATCTTATCATTTGATGTGTTTTGATTTTTTAGCACCTGCTAACAGAAAGAGAACATGGGCAAAACCTTTTTTTTTTCACAAACTACAGAAATTCTGATAAACAATGGCTGGGAACGATTGACAAAGATCTCAAGACAGTCATCACAGCAAGAAACTAAAGTTTTTTAATAGTAAAGCACACCAGCTAACAAGTAATATCCTGGCATCCCTCTGCAACACTGAAATGTATTTAATGGAATTAACGTGTTTGATATCTTCACAATATCTAAAAAGAAGTCAGGAGTTAAGGCAATGACCTTAGGGTGCAACTTCATTTAAAAAAAAAAAAGGTAATTTCTTTTTTTGAATGTAACATAAAGCCCACACACAAAGGTAAGAGAAAAGAATTTATCAGAACTAAGACCAAAGGTGAAGGTCTAGCAATAAACTGGTGAATGCCATTGGAATATATTGCTACTCAGTATGTCCTCCTGAAACTAATGGAGCCCCTCCTGGGCACTTAGGTCAGATAACTGGGAACTCTGAAAGTGGTTATACTCAAGTAGCATTCTAAAACTTCTCCTGACGTGAGCTGGGGATGTGAGGAGGACTCTCACCCCACCACCTCCCTGACTAACCATCACCCCATGAAAAGCTCCTTGTCCCAGAGAAGAACTTCAATATCAAAAAAGCAAAGTTATCATAAGCACTCATTTGCTCCTAATATTCTTATTCCATGCCAAGAGAGAAGCTCTGCAAATTTTGCAAAGTTGTTAAAGTTCTAAACTTCTGAAAAAATTGAAACCAAGTTTTGGATGGGTATGTGTGGAAGCCTACCCAACTTCTGCCAGAGCAGCTTGCCGGGCTCCTAGTTCTGATACTTGTCAATCCAAGGAAAAACCAGCCTGGTTTGGGTCTCCTCTGTGTTACGGGGAAACAGGCAGAGGTGGCACTGTCGGCTCTGAACGCACCTCTGTGTCGTGATGGTTGCCTGATGGGCAACAGGAATGGAAGACACAGAGGGAAAACAAGTGGAGGATAAAGCAAGTGTTAGAATAGGCAGTTTTGCTAGGAACAAACTGAAAATAAAACACATATAACAGTGGCAACAGACTTCTTTGTTTCTGAATCATAGAATCAGAAGATCAGTTTCTCCGTTAACGCTCATTAAACCACGCAAAAATGAACTATCTGCATACGCTCACTGGAGTGACAGGAATTACAGCGATACACGGCTCCTCTGCCCCCTGGGCCACACTGCAGAAAGCTACAGAGAAGTGGCACAGGGTGCAGCAACGGGATGAAGACACGCGCGCGAGAGACGCGATCCTACACACTGCAGAACAGACTCCAGCCCCTACTCGTTCCTGGAGCATCGCTGCCCAGTGAGCACACAGAGCCGCTGCACCGAGCTCCTTCGGGCTGCAGAGGGTCCAATTCTGAGAGCTGGGATGAGCAACAGTCATCAAAGCCTTGTTTTATTCCTTACACCTGTTAACTTCCCGACACCACTGATCCTCAGACTCCCTTTTAGTCAACACACTTTCTTCCCCCCTTCCTCCTCCCTGGTGCAGTAATGAATTACGGTGCCTCCGGTGCCAAGTGGAAAAGCCAAGGAGAGGCCACAGCAGGGCTGTGCTCAGCTCCATAGCATATGGTTAGCACTGCTAAGGCAGCCAAAAAGCAATAGCAACTCGCAGTGAATTTCACACAAGACTCCCGTCAGGATGAGTTCTTGCCAATGCCTAATATCAGCATAATAGAAGGGAAAAACTTCCAAGCTGTACACGGCCAACGAGCACCTTCTCTGCTCCACGGCAGCACCTTGGGAAGCAGGTGCCAGATGACACTTCTCTACTGAAAATCTTGTTGATGTCTCTGATGTCCGAAAAAAAGAAAGGAAAAGCCAATTCTCTCTGCCAGAGCTCCAAAGCCGTGCAGTACCCATGTTCCCTCAGTGTAGAGGATCTCTCTGTGCAGTCCCTAGGGAAAAAATTCCATCAACTTCCTCAAAGTGAGACACCGGGGGTTGTCCCAACACCACGGATTCAGCTCCCACATGCACACATGGCATATCGATCAACCTGCAAAGCATAAGGAGCTACAGCCAGATTTACAAAATCATTTAGATGCCTTTAGCTAAAACTCAGGCAATTACTTAATATTCCCCTTCCTAAAATTATCTGAAGATTTTCAGAGTCAACTAGGACTTGGCACTTCAATTGTGGAGGCTGTAAACAGAAAACATCCAGAGGAACTGGATTTTTTAGAGTGGACTAATAGTCACTGTCTGAAAATCAGGCCCTCATAAAATGGATGAGCCTGATCTGGCAAAAGTAAAAGGACCACATACCATGGTCAGGTCAAAACATCTATATATTTCACTATATGAAGCAAGAACCCGGTTTGGATTCCTTCAGACATCTCTCCAGGACTGTTTTGCCCACGTGTCCCAATTAAATGAGCTCTCTTCACACCTCATGGTACAGCTGCCTGATAATTTATTCATAAGCATTTAAAAAAAATAATTTACATTTCCAAACAAAGTCATGCATGCCGCTGATTCATTTACCCCAAATTAAAAAGCTTCATCTTCATCTCTCTCTCCCAAATTCAACTTTCAGCATTTTAATTGTTTCTTCCGTCATTGTTAGATCAATATCAATCATCATCCCCAGTTACCAGAACTTGCATGTTCCTGAAAATTATGTTAAATTTAGATGCTAATGAAAACTGTTTACACTGTTTAAGCACAGAAATGAAACCTCTATTACAAACCATAAAAACTGTTAGTTATAACAAGAAACCTTAATTTCTACCTCAATCTCCTTTCTACCATCTGCTGCCCTACAAGACCCATCTCAGAAATCACGGACTAAACAAACAAACAAGAAAAAGGATAATTGTTAACTTTGCTTCACAACACAACAAACATTAGAAGAATTAAAACAGTCTCATTAACCATTACACTGAAAATTATGTTATAAAGCAAACTAACCCATGTATGTCAGCACATGCAAATATTCCTTCTCTCGAGCTGTCTTCCCAATCAATCAACATCCTACATAGAAACGTATAATTGACCCATAACACCCACTGAACATTCTCCATCCCCCCAGAAGGAGTAAGACCAAAAACTTCCAGCCATTAAAAGAAATATCACAAATATACCCTACCATAGTAACAGGTGATAACTATTCTTTCACCTAAAACACTACACAGTTAAATAGCTATAACCATTTAAAATATTTATGGTATAAACTTGTAAGTAGTATTTGCTCTGGTCAATCCCTCGGAATTGGCTATGTGAAACACCGAGATTGCATCTATGGCTGTTTTTCCCAAATGTTTTTCTCAGGGGTCACCACATGTCTTTGCACAACTGCAGACACTATCACGTTCTGGGAAATGCTGCATGAATCGGTATCAGCTTCTCTGCGTGGTGGGACGGAGAGAGCTTAAGGCAGACAGTGGGTATCAGAGTAAGGGTCATATTCAGAATGAGAAAAGACCATTTAGGTGAAAAAGGTCTAAATGTTCTAACACAAACTGTCATTTGCATTTCTTGTATAAATTCAAAGTCTAAATTGTGTGTTAGGAACTATTACAAAACTCTAATATAATGTTTTAATTATTTTCTGTACTGCACTAGCCAAGCAAACTTAGAGAACCATCTTTCCTTTTCATCGAGTTTAGATGAGACAACCAGATAAGGTAAGACACCGTGCACTGTACTCTACTCCTTAATGGTTCAAAATCTTTATTTCTTGCTTTTTTCCTGATCTGCCTGGGAAGAACACTCAACACATATCCATCAGAGTTATAATATGAACAAAATTGTTCCATTTGTCACTCGTACATTAGTCATGTCCCAAGGAAGACCAAGCAAAATAAGATAAACACAACCATGCTACACCGGTGCTAAATAGAGTTCCATGAAGCAAGAAGCTAATGAGCTCATTTGAGCAATAATATGGTAATGTGGTTTACGCCATCTGGAATGCAGAACGAACATCTCGTTCACTCTCTGCGTCCTAACCCACCCCCCCCCCCCCCCCCCAAGACACATGATTACAGGGAGACAGTTTTGATTCCTGACATAAATCCACTGACTCCCAGAGACAAAGGCATGGATTTGTAGCTTTTTTCCTAGGGAAAAAAAAAGAAAAAATGTACATAAATACATATTTTTTTATAATCTGGACAATTTAGTTAGGAGCCATAGTCTACCTTTTGACTGAGCTAATTCTCTACTTCAGTTATCTTACACACCTTCTTTAATGAATACATGTTCCTTTGATTAAATTAACATTTTTGTCTACCTAATTAGCCTGAAAAACCTGTGCTGAACCAATCTAAAAGTGACTTCATTACTGCTCATTGGTGCATGTTTGCTACCCATCACTGTCGACTCAACAGGCGAAGGATTAGAAGAACATTAACTCTGGCTTATTTGGCTTTCCATAGCAATCAGAGCGCACAGCCAATCCAAGCTTTCAATCGACCCGGTAGGACAGTGACAGATGTTTTAATCATGTGGCTTCATTCATTTGTGTGCATTTGCCTGGTTGGCCAGGTTTGTGGTTCTGAGAGACAGTTGAAACCAAAAATAATTAAACCTTACCAGCTTAATTACGTTTATCCTTCAGCTGGTACAGTTCATAAGTAATGACAAATGGAAAATATAAATAAAAACGAGTTTATCCAGACCAATGAGCTAATAAGTATGCTCACTAGAAGATGCAACACTGCTTGCCTAGGAACATAAGCACAAGTTGCTTAATAGGCACTTAATGTACATTGGTTAATGAAATCATACCAGAGCTAATGAATATATATAATTGGGTAGGCAGCTGCCATTAATAATAATAAAAAAAGTTAGTGAAACCGCCTTGCTAATTCAGTTTGCGGAGACAATTAGAGAAGGTCCTTGAAGACAATTCAATAGACCCTGCTAATATCATCGATTATTTGCATGGTGATACCACAGTGCTTCTTTCCTGGACAGCTTCTCATACAAACAAATCCCATCCACCTCTAAAATACAAAGTAAATAAATTCAATTAAATTTCAAAAGATAATTAAATGCATTTTAAATATATTATATTAAAAAGCATCTAAAACAGTGACCGAGTGTCCACAACTCAATGAACCTGCTGGGATTGCTCTCATCAGCCATCAGTTCAGATTCCATCTCATGCGGAGGTAAAAATGTGACTAAAATAAAACTTTTACTGAACAATCTACAGCTCAAATCTGTGGTGATAATTACTGAAGTCTGCACTGTAAATCTGGCATGTGAGGCCCCGGAAAACCTGTGCTGGTGAAGCTTCTGTAGAACAATCTTTATCACAAACTTTCTGGCTGTTTTGACTTTTTTGCTTTCACCTGCTTTGTTCTTTCACTATTAGAAACCCTAAATCAGAAACTCTTCAAAATATTAAGAATTTTCATGTTATTTTCATGTTCGTCATTATAGGAAACCCAATGCCTGTGTAGGGGGAGAGAGTGTTCCCAAGGACTTTTACCGAAGGTCCACTTACTTGATGTTTTTCCGCATCACCACAGACTAATTTTTTTCCCAGTTCCCAGTAGTTCAATCAAGATGAGAGACAACCGAGACAGAAAGGTTAGAGTTTTTGAAGACCATCCATGAACTCAGCAAGACATGATGCTCCAGACAGCGCCCAGAACACACAGGGCCACAGATTCGAAGGACATCTCCGCTTTGGCAGCGGGAACCCCAACGTGCAAGAAATATGGAGATGGCAAAGCGCCATAGCCTCTTCCCTCACACCATTTATCCTCCTGACTACCAAAGATCCGAAACTAAAATTCAAGACCTCTGCAGTATAAGTTAGCAGACCATAACTACTTTTTTTCTATATTTTTTTTTTCGAAAGCTCTGGATAAATAATAAATGTTGGTACATGCATTTTATCCCAGTCATAGATTGTTCTTATCTTTTCAAAGAGACTTTTTTTTCCCAAAATATCCTGTGGAGACCATTTGGAGTTTGTTTTCATTTTCAGGCTCTGCTGAACTAAGCATTTGATTCAGAGAAAATAACAGGTTTGAAAGAAAGGCTCTGGGAAACTTAAACATAACAAATGCTTATTTGCAGACATCCGATTTATCTGAACCAAAAACCCCAATCTAAATCCTGAAAACCATAAATGTCAGCCAGCTAGAACTGAATAATAACCACTTATCGATATGGATGTACCTAGTAGATAACAGAGCTCCTGGATCATAATATTCATATAAGTGCTCTCAGTTTGCTTCTCCCAAGCTCTCAAATGACAACCGGCAATACCGTATTTCATTTCCCAGTGCTGCACATTGACGGTTCACAGTGAAGGGACTACTTTGTTACACGCTGGTAGTTTTCTTCCAGTGTCAGGTGTGAAATATTTAGTCTGGAATTAATATCCAAGGAAGCTCATATAGGATATTCCCAGCAGCACAAGCAGCCAACAGCAGCCACCTCTGCCACTTTCAAAAGAGCCCATCGAATGCGAGCTGACAACTCGCACCTCGTAAATCTAACTATCTTAATCTTTGAAATTACAGAATCTGCGTGATCAAAGTAAAGTCACAGGTAAAACCACTCTGAAACTTCAAAGCAGGCTGGATCAGGATTTGGCTTTTCTGCACGTCCATAAAGAGGCAAAACCAAACGCTCAAATAGCACTGAAGTTTGCAAAAATATGGTGAACATAGCATCTGAAATTTCAGAACCATTTGAGAGAAAAATCTTGGCACCAAAAATCAACCTGAACGTACAGAGCAGTGAGGACACGAACATTTTAATGACAACTGTGAAATTCCAGCTCAGAAATCAGCTTCAGCTCAGGCTGTTTAACACTTCCTTACGCTTTTCTCTTTACCTGGGTAAGGGATAAGATACAGCCCAATTAACTTGAGTGGCATTTTGCCCTTGGG
Organism: Trogon surrucura; assembly: GCA_020746105.1. Taxonomy (NCBI): domain Eukaryota; kingdom Metazoa; phylum Chordata; class Aves; order Trogoniformes; family Trogonidae; genus Trogon; species Trogon surrucura. The sequence goes on from CM036630.1 coordinate 12,218,027, forward strand.
CTGAAAGTTACGTTTTGTTCCCTGTGTTCTCGCCCTTTCAAAATCAGGCCCAGATTAACTCCATAAAACACGAGTCACCTCAACATTAGTGCATAATCCGAGCGAGGTGCTCAGGTTAACTCAGTTGCAGACCAAAATAGAAAGCAGTCACCGGAGGGTGATTCATCTTGCCCGAGTCAGATGCCTACTGTGGGATGTGCTAAAACAGCTCTCTCTTTGGGTACCTGGCAGTTGGCAACGGAAAATTCACATCAGATGTGTAATACTCCTTTTTCCTTAAGCCAACGGTCTATCTCAGCAGTGTTAACACCACTGAATCTTTCTGTTCGTACTTCCAATGACTTTTCATTACGTTTTTAAACTTGTCTGAGACATACTTTGAGAAATTTTGGCAGTTTGATTCCCCCACGATTTCTTAAAATCATGGCTAAAAGCCTAATGCGACATTAATAGATTTTAATTAAATTCATTATGTGGTTAATTCAACGTGATCTGAGATAGTCTAGAAGTGATCTCAGCGGGAACTTGGCTGAACATTTTCTGGATGGATGAGCCGACACACAACAAGGTGGCTGGGTAAGGTTGACTGGAGATACAGTTTATGTGTTATGGGCTGCATTTGCAGGTGGTAATATCCTAGAACTGCTGTATAATGCACTACATATATTTTGTTGGGCAATGAAGTGTTCTCTAAAATTTGATGAAAGCATACTGTAGCTTCAGTGAGATTTTTATGCAAATCTCTCAAGAGGAAATATGGATGCTGCATCTCTTAAAATATTCATTGAAAATGGGGAAAAACCTTTCTTATTAAGTACTCCCTGATGTACATGTAAATGTTAAAACTGGGAAAAGATGAGACTCTAGCATCAGTCACCATAGAGAGAAAAATCAATTTTGTATAAAAAGTAGCTTATTCAAGTTAGTTGTGAAACAGAAGAAATTGATTATATCACTACATATTGCAAAAGGGTTGTTCTATCATGTTGTATTTGGCAAGTGAGGCCACCAGGAAGAGAAAGAGTTATTGAATGAGACAACAGTAAAAGAAAAAAAAGGAAAGATAGAAACATGAACAGAAAAAAAAAAAAAAGGCAAGACAGGGAGCTAATAATGACATGCTCTGTGAGTGGTCAGGAAAGCAAGAGAAGACAAATCATTACACGGTCAGAGAAGTCAAGGAAAGAGATCAATATGATTTATACCATGGGGTATAAGTCAAGAAGAAATGCAATGGATAATGAAGGGAAGCAGCATTAAAAATGGGTCAGGACTCACTGGGAGCTGCATCCTCCTGGCCCTGCACTGGCAGCCCAGAGGGATTTAAACCATCAGTGGGATGTGGCCATGCCAGCACAGCCAAATCTTGGCCTCGGACAATGTGGCCCTTAAAGTCACCCTGGAGTGGCTCGTGGCCGGCTGAATGCAGCTCAGACCGATGTGACCACCGCTCCCACCCAGCCTGGCCAAAGTGTATTTGCTGTAAGAGGCAAAGCAAAGAGAAGAAGGGAGCAGCAACGGCTCAGGCAGCCCGGCTCGGCTGCAGCCCGGCTGGGCAACCCGGCTCGGCTGCAAGCGGTGCAGCACTTCTCCACGCTTTTGATGGGCTTCAGTGTAACCTTCATTCAAATACATTCGTGAAGAGCATAAGGGAAAAAAGGCCACATGAACACACTTAATATGAAAAGTGAACCCATAGCGTAAATATAACATGCACGGTTGCAAACCCAATAACGTCACTGCATTTAATACAGCTCTCCCTTGCATCCATGCTCCTTCTGAGCACCTAAAAACAACTGCTCTTCTTTCTCCAATGGCGGTGTCACCCCAGGAAACAGAAAGCTTTATTCTATGTGCTCACAGCTGATAAGCAACCGCACTTAAGATCAACAGGGCACAACCCCATGCACAGGGCTGACGTGGTGGCTTCTGCGTATCAAAGCCTGTATCAGGAATGTAGTGCTAAAAAAGCACTTCAGTATTATTTTGGCTGTTCTGTGACATTGGTATTCATTTTTCCCCACGTTATAGCCTCACTTCTGAAGTTAGCGTAGTAAAAGTAATATCCCATTGCCACAGGGCAAAAACTGTCATTCCACGCTTATATAATGTATGTTTCTACAGCACGGAAAGGTAGTGAAAAATGAGCTTGCAGAAGTGACTCTCCTTAAAGTTAATGTTCCAAACTTTTCTTAATATGATGTGTGTTTTACATCCAGAATTTATTAAGTAAAAGGAGTTGGGCCTTAAAGGTGCTGACAAAACCCTGAGGACACTCTAAGAATATCGTCCAACCTTTTAAATTAGATACTATTTTTTTCTTTCTTATTCATGGACTGCTTTAGGTGAATGGCTACACAGAAAATAAAAGGGAGAGCCTGACAGATATCGTTAAAACACACATCCAAATATTTCTCTACCCATATTGACACAGGGAAGAACTGTATCTCACGTCATCTGGAGAGTCCATTTAATCTGCTAAAATCCCATTAGTAATTACTTTCATTATTATCCTTGTCCCAGAAAAGCTATTATCTTTATCAAGTAATTGAGAGTTCTGACTGTTCCCTTTCAAAGGTTGCAGTCTAAAATTTTTGAGAGAAAATCAGAATGGATGCCCGAGTGCTGAGTGTTTGCAGCCAGATAAAGCCGTGTCTAAATCCATGCCAAAAAGACTCAGGCACACGGATAAGCGAGCACAGCCAAATGCTCTGGTGAGGGTCTATCAAGCCATTTTATTGTGCCTGTTCACGTCATATGAAAAAGGATTTCCTAGGCCACAAAAAGGGCACAGTGTGGCACATCAGACTGCAGTTCTTGCTATTAGGCAATTTTAAGAAAAAGCCTCCTTTTCTTTCTTCCTGAAAGAAAAACTTTTCACAGTTTTCATAAAGCAGTTTAGACTATCAACAATTACCCGTCTCCAAAGGCATGTTTAACTTTCCTCGTTTATAGAGCTGCTGGATAACATCTACTCGTTCTCAGCTCCAACTGAGCTTCTCTAGTGAACTCTCCTTCCCTACCAACACTACTCCTACATTCCCATACTTTCAAAAGTAAATGGTTTTATTTTCTTTCTTTATAAGCACATCGGAGTCATTAATCCCTTTAGAATGCAGTGTATTCATTTTTCTGGGTAAAAAAGATCTCAGCTTCAGCTGTACTGAACATTTTCAGTTTACCCTGACTTGCAGGAAGGCTCCAAGTTTGGAGAAGATGTTCAGCCCTGCAGCAGAACCGACCCTCGCCTCGCGGCTCCCCTCTTCCTCCTGACTGCAACTGAAGGCTCCCGCTTTCGTCCTTCACTCAACAGTCAGAGATCAGGCAACTCGTGGAATTACCTAACAATCCCTCAACACGAGGATGGGTTGCGTAACAAAGTCGCACGCGGCTCTGGAATCGGAAAATGAACCTTTTTGTAATTCCCACGAAGAGATGAGCACTTAAAGACAGCGACCACGTGTATAAAAGAAGGATCCACATCCAAACCCACATCACACATTTTAACAATTAGAAAGAAAAGACGATTACGATGGAAAAAATAAAAAAAGAAAAGTGAAAACGTGCACAAGATGGCAAAGGTAGGATCTGTTCTCCTGTTTCTATGTCAGGTGTTTATACCAAAAGATGAGGACTAACTGACACATGTTGTTGCTTGGTTTTTAACATTGTAAACTCATTGAACCTGGCAGAACATTTCCTAAAGGCTGCCAAAATCTGAAATCAATTTGCAGAGGAAACAATAATCAGACATTAATTGATTTCTAATTCCTTATTAATCCCAAGCAAATCCATATGTTCTTGTATAAATCAGTATCTGCTTATCAGAGTCACTTTATCATGTTTTCCCTTCCCTGCAGGATAAAACAGAGAGTCTGTCAAGGAAAAGTCACTGTAACTCCGTGAGATGCCACCAGCCCGGTACCACACCGACCAGTACCACATCAGGTTTTTCTTTCTTTTTGCCTGAAGTTTGTTTCAAGGATTTCACCACAAAAATGCGTGTATCTGTACACAACTGCATCTGTTACTGGAGTTGTTATATTTACGCATTTGGTTGTAGATGAGGGAAACCCACCCCCGGCCCCCCTTGAAAGTCCCAGTTCAAATCTAAGGAGGTAAAACCAGTGTTGCCCTTGAACAGCACACACACAACACCCCGCACGCAGTTTAATTTTACCTTCCTCCTTCACAATTTCTGTAAGGTAAATATTCCCGTTTTGGCATAATATATGAAAAAAACCCCTCTCAAAAAGTCTTGACTGTGCATTCATTCAAGCATTTTTCTGATACAAAGTCATTAAACTTCATTTCCATTTCACTCACTGAAGATCTGACCGCATACGTCCTTTTCATACCTGATGTGTTACTTGCTCCATTTACAAAATATGCAAATAAAGAAAGAAATGTGTTTCAGAGATAGCAGAGGGATGAGTAGAATGAATTCAGCAGTGAGATTCATCTTTACTGTTCAGGTTTGAGCATGAGGAAGGGTCTGTGGGAAGCCACCCTTGCTCCTCACTGTCCCTTGGGAGCATTTCTCCAGAACCACTTTTTGCTCATTAGAAGGGTCTGAGCCGTTGCCACAATTGCAGGGGAAGCTCATTCAAAGTCTTTCCAATAACTGAACCTGGGTGAAATACAAACTTCAGTCTCAAGCACTGCCTAGGCTGCAGGCAGCACAGCCCTCAGTGTCACTATGAAAATAAAAATCCTATTTCAAACCCTTCAACCATGTACTTTTTTTTTCCTTTTCCTATCTCATCATGAACAATTACATCTACTTCAGAAGTCTTCTGGAATTCATGCAAATAAACCTCCCTACTTTTATAAAGAAATATTTTGCATCAAATTCTAATTCTTCATCTCCTTAAAGAGAGTTAGTAAAGTGCTTTTACAACTTCAGCAGGGCTACATCTATATTTCAGGGCTGCTCTGAGGGGCAATATATCATGATGGCAGGCCCTTTGGCACCCTCCCATGCATATGTAACTTGAATTAGAAAGGCAATGACATATTTATACTACAATTAAAAACATGTTTAGCATTCCCTCAAGGAACCGTGCTTTCCAATTATTTTCTGCTAAAGGTGCATTAACCCGATGTGGCAGCCCACCGCGATGAAGACAATAGTTGCTTCCATTGCTGAAGTTTAAATATTGAATGTGAAAACCATTTCCATAACCTTGAAATGTCACCACACCTGGATTATACTTATGCTTAAACACAGCCTGCTCTTTTAAACCAAACCTTTAGAAGTCCTCACGCACAAACACGGCTTCGTGCTCTTTGGCAGTAACGCATTTCAGTGAGAAGCGTGCGATTCCATTTGCTGCGGGAATGCAATAAACAAAAGGCGAATGTGTAATCACGCAGCGAGGGGAAAAAAGTAATACAGGCGAGAGGGAAAAAAAACCCAAAACCAGAGACAAGAAGGAAAGAGCAAGACAAAACAGATAAAGTAAGTTTCACGCTAATCTTTTCATTACAGTAAAAAAAAAATTTGCATAAAATAAGTTTTGCTGCACTGCAGCAAGGCTGTTTCAACTCACATCTGCCCTGGACGACACTTCTCCACACGTTGTGGAGGCATCCCGCCTTACCTGAGCTGGCTGCTGGGGCACCCGTCAGGTAACCCCAGACCAGGAACCAAGAATTCCTGACATATTCTGGCATCTGCAGCCCCTATAAAGTACACTTTTGCAGGAACACAACGCACCTCGCCTTTTGTAGCTTTTCTGCATTGACTGTCTAACAATTTCCAAAGGTATAATTCAGTACCAGACCAAGGCACGATGACAGCTCGTTACCATCACTTTGAAGTTGGTTTCTGCACGCAGCTACTGCTATTATCTTGTACCGAACTACAATAGCTCAGCCGATATTTGAGAGCGAGCAGAAGCTGCACAATGACAACTTGGCTAGGGATCTGCTCTGCAAATCGCTCAGACTAGCTTGAGCTTATCGAAATCTGTCTTCTCCAGAACAACCTCCAAAACATGACTAATAGGCTGACTCCTCTCCAACAATATCTATCTTGGTTCCTGCTGTAAAATAATCAATTACACTAAATGGAATTATTTATACAGAATACGAAAGCAGTTTGGCTTTGGTGGAAGTAATATGCTTATCAGATGGATTAAGATCTAATAGGCTTTTCTCTCTGCAAGTATAGCTGTTCCTGATAGTCTATCAAACCTCTTATGTAAATTACTTTGCTCTCGACAACATAAATTAGATAAAGGAACTGTATTTTGTTTGCAGACCTCAAGTAACAAGATTTTAAGTACATTTTAAAGCTGCACCAATGGAATCAAAAACTTGTTTATGAAGTAAAATTGCCTTTGACTATTTCAACTAATGAAACAAAAGTGAGCCGCATACTTTTGTTAATATAGCGACTCCATGAAAATCAAATATTTATGTCTTTGGTCTAGCCCAACTAATATACAATTTCTCTATCACAGGAAAAAGGAGGCACTATCTTCCTAAATGTGTGCCTTAATGGAGTGTCCCGTTTCCCTAGGATCAGCTCAGAGGAGCTGAGAGCTGCACAACAGGGTTGGAGGGAAGGGAGCTGCAAGAGCCAACGACAGAAGCCAGCTTGGTCAACGCCATCAGCACGTAATGATGCCAGATGCTGCCTGTTTATGGTGATTGCGCAGTTAACCGATGCTCCGTGCGAACTCACTCAAAAACATATTTAAGAAAATTTACTCTGATTTCTAGGAGCTGTGCTTTGATTTCTTACTCCTTTCCTTCAGGAAGATGGCAGAGGAGCCCTCGTACTGCAGTGGGAGTAAGAGCAAATGTATTTCTCCCGTCTCTGGAGGTCCATTACAAGTCCTAAAAACATTCCTTGGAACACTTTTATTATATACGAGTCTAAAAAATCCATTTCTTAAAACACATGTAATATGTAGAGGCAATGTCTAACTCCGGAATATACTTAGTAACAAGAAAACTGTATCTTACAAAGCAAAACTTTGAACTTGCATTGATCTGAAGTACAGGATGAGAGAGAGATTTGGGGATTGGTAGATACATTTTTAAAAACTGGGTAATACACCACAAAAGCAGTTTGGGTCTGTACGGCCATTTCACAGCTCTGAGCTAATTAATATCAAGTAAATTACACTTGACTCAGAGCTTGGCTAAACACAAAATAACAATGCACGCTAAAATGAGTCTTAAATAATTTCTCAAAAGCCCAGATGATTTCTGTTATGAGATGCAAGTAAGCATTTTTGTCAAAAGAGAACAAATAATTTATGATGCCATTTAAAAGCTGGTAACTGTTTCTCTTACCTGAAAAATAAAAAAAAAAGAAAAAAAAATGAGTCCCTGCCTTGATTATGATTCACTGTGTGTATCAGTCCTCTGCATCATGGGATCAGAGTATCCTTTTATCTGTGTTATTTGTCAGGACAGATTGAATAATGAAAAGTGGAGTGCCGAGCCGGACTTTCCTCGCAGATTGGTTAACATCATTTTGTTCCCAGAACAAGTCTCATCGGCCCTTATCAGGAGTTTCCCAGAATTGTTTGAAAGTTACAGGCAGCACACCAAGAAAATTAATTTCCCTGTCGCCCTCCTAGTGTTGTCCAAATCTTGTTACCTTTATTCACACACAGAGTAATTCAACGATCTTAGCACAAAGTGCTGCTGCATTTTTGCTTAGTCTTACAAAACCCAGTAATGTCTAATTTCTAGGGACCTGGGCTGGGTTCATTTTCCATTAGGCTTGTGCGTGATATTTTCTTTTATGTGTCCATATTTTACTGCTGCTTACTCTAAATTTAGTTGCAGCGATTATGAACTTTGCTCACCAACAAGCTACATAGGAGGGTTTTAAGAGAAACATGGTCCGTCCTGCAACTGCTGTTGGACCCCAGAGCACGGAGGGCAGGAGTCAAGTTGGCCCAGGGATGCCACTTTGGAATTACGGAAAGATGCACTTGGGGTGTTTTTACGACAGGAAATCTAACGCTCTGTATTTTCAAAGAATGTAGATTTTTCTGAGCTCATTACCAGAAAAAGGAACAATCCATGTGAATCAGGCTATGTTTTATCATGTTTACCCTTTGGGCTTTATGAATGGACCAAATAGAAATGATATAGTGGGAAGTTGTTTGTACAACAGACTGACAAGACTGATGAATTCAGGGAGAAAGTTTTCAGATAAACAGAATGACAGCGAGACCTTCTAACTCAAACAAGGACAGATGCAACTTTTAATGCTGGTTTTCTACAGCACACGTAGGCGGTACGATGGCACCCCGCACGTCTGCATGAGCAACTGTGGGTCTGTGCAGGAATTTTTAATCAAATTCAGCAGAGATGATCTTGATGAGTCCATTTACCTTCTGCTTTAGCGGAGGCTTCAGCACGCAACAATGTAGTAAAGAAAACAAATCTATGGTTTGAGCTTTACACTTGTTCTCAAACAAACTTAGAGCATTTTATCTCACAGCAACATCTGCGAAAGCTGGCAAAAACTGATCACAACAGCAGTGCCTCAAGTGAGAGGTGTTTTCCACCCATCTGAGTAGTCTCAGTCCTGGAACTTGTTTAGAGATCCTGCCTGTGGCTGTTTCCAGTCGCCCTAATTCTCAGGAAAGATTTGTATGGAAGCTTTCTCATTTCAAGTGACTTTGTTCCGATTCAGGCACACAGGTAAGAACGCGACAGTGACTCACGGGCCAATCGTCAGATTAGGCTTCTGTTTCAAACCCAGCAAATCTAAATATATTCCTCCGAACAGACGCTGAGGTCAGACGTGCTGTTCTGCACAAAGTCGAGCGAGCGCGAAGTCACCACCTCGCACCCACGCGCAGCCGCGCTTCGGTCCACCCCCACGCAGGGCACAGCACACCCAGCCATCCCTTGACCCAGTTCTGTCAAACCGGGATGGGTTCCTAAAACCTGCTATTAAAAGCATTTAAGCCAGTTTGGATCCTTGCGACAGAGTCGAGAGAAGGAGCAATGATTCGTGCATTTACACCCATAGATGAGAGACAAGCAAGAAACCTTCAAAGGATGAACCTCTCCTAAACCTGCTCCTCAGTTCTGACCCTCCCAAGGGTCATCTTGTTGATCCACGCTACACAGCAGTCTGCAAAACATCCAAGGTGGGCAACAGCAAAGAGAGCTTGTAAACTAATTCAGCACTCAGTTTTTACCTTCCCCACGTCTGAAGACCTGTTTTTTTTAAAAAAAATTACAGGCTGGAAGCAGTCATATTAAATAAAACTTACAGCACTTTACTGAGAACAGGGGAAGACGACTGAGGCTGCAGACCTCTCCAACACGGATGCTGAACAGATGTTTTCAACATCTATTTGCATTTTGAACTGAAATTAAAGGGCACAAATCTCAATAGCTTTAAGGTCTCTGCCAACAATTTGTGAATACTAACAAATGGCACCTAATGATCCATCAAAATGGGTGATTTTTCTAATTCTTCTTTTGGGGAAGCAAAGATTTAACCAACTAAACAAAATAAAGGAGAGAGAAGTGCAAAACTATCAAATAATAAATTCAAGAACTTAAAACAGCATCTTAAAGCTCCAGCTACAAAGCCTGACAGCCGAGCAAAAGTCTGACAGCAGAGATAGGGTTTAATATTCTCTTATATGAGGGAGCTTTGAATCTCATTTAATTTTATCAGATTTAGAATCATTTGCTAGGGGCCAGACAGCCAACTAGTGTAAATCAGTTGAGCTCCATTAACTTCTATGGAATTACAGTTTCCAATTTACATCAGCTGAGAACCTTGCTGTTATGCTACTATGATTAGCTGCTATTTATAATGCAATAATATCTAGAGCAGTCATCTCAAACATGTGGCTCAACAGGCTTTCTGACATTGCCTATAGACACTGGAAGACTCTGGTCCTCTACCTCACATTGCTCAGAACAGTAAAGCTGCCTGTACTGTACTCTACTGAGGCTGGAGTCCACTGGCTAATATTGAAATTATATATGTATATAAAAATATAATAAACATCATAATAATTAAAAATAATGAACCTTATTATACAAAAGCTGTTCCTTCCAAAAAATCTCATAGTAGCAGTCTGCAAGGGGAAAAAAGGGACAGAGAAATGATGTGATGTTCCACAGAAGGCCAGCTTCAGTGTGGGAAGGGGAACCCCAGCACTATTCAGTATGTTGGCTGAGCTACTTGCTTCTCAGAGAGTCAAAAATCCACATTCAAAGCCGTACAGGGTGACTACACAGATTCAAATCCTTCAAATCTTGCAGTAAAGAAGAGTCAGTTTTAAGTGAGTTTCGAATTTCCCAGTTTTAAAAAGAAGTTTCTGAAGTCGATGCATTGGGAATCCTCACACTGACTAAAACTTATGTGCCTAAATTAGGTGTCTAGAGACATTCTTCCAAGCACCACTCAGTGCAGAAGCATAACTTAGATGCCCTGAATGATTTTCTGAAGGATCCTAATTCTCTCTCTTGGCTGTTCAGAAGACACTAAGGAACTCTCCTCCTCCTTGCAATTAGACATCAAAATAGATTGATAACAAAAATAGTTGCCCACACCTTTCTCAGGGACACAGACAGGTTTTGATATCTTCTTGCTTCTCTTTCTCTCTGCTCAGTGTTCATTTGTCACGAATGCACATCCTACTCTGGCACCGCCCAAAGAAAGAACCGTCTATACCCACAAAGCCCCTTCACTAACCGGGGGTATTTTCTCCCTGACTTTGCAGGGCAGACAGAAATGCAGGAGGACACATCATGGTTTTGGTCCACTTCCTCCATTTGCTACTTGACCTTCACATAAAATTGGGAAGAGCTTTCCCTCACACCTGTTAGATTACCTGCAGATCCTGTTTCATGCTCAGATTTATTTGCCTTCTCTTCTGCAACACACAGTAAAGGCAGACCCCAATGATGCAGCTGAAATTGCCTTTAGAGATGAACCAGACTTTTCTCCAAGTTTTGGCACTGTCCTGTTCCCACATCTAGGCAATATCGGAGGATGGAGACCGAGATGCACAGATGTTGGGACCAGGAGGAGGTAGACAGAAAAGAGACACCAAAGAAACGATCATTCCCATTAACAAAATCAGCCTGAGGCCCATACCTCGTGGCATGATCAGAACTTTGCAGCATTTCTAATCAAAGCAACCCATGTTCACTCCCTGGCTGGCTCCCTGTTTTGAAGCTGAACTTCCCTTAAGTTCAAGGGCTTGGGAAGAGAAATCTAGTGCAGAGCTTTCTCTTTTTATTTATGAACTCCTGCCCAGTAGACTTCAATCTCACAAAGTGCTTAAGCTTATGCAAAGTTTCTCTGAAGCAAACAGGACTGTTCACTCGTCTGAAGCGCAACCCTTTGCTGGATCAGGGTGGCAGTGTCAGTCTCTCTGAGCTCCACAGATTCTGTTCAAACGTTTTCTAAGGCACATGGGTTAGGGTTAAATATAGAAAGCCCTCTGTTACTGGTTTTTTCCTCTCTGAGACTGTCACAAGCTGCTGAGCTTTACAACAGTGCTGTGCACAAAACTGCAGAGCACAACGGTGCCCCTGCTTGTCCACCACGAGATGGTGGATACTTGGAGAGGCTTAAGACAGATCAACTCCCGACACATAAATATTAAGAAAAAGTTTTCCATTAGGATCCAATAATTTTTAGTTGCTTATAGCAAATACCACATTAGAGGATCTTATTCCGCACCTGTCAATAATCTGGCTCACTACAAATCCCGAGCTGTTTGCTAGGTTTGTGCTGCTCTTTAGCAGGATGATTGAGAGCTCTGCATAGACTGATCAAACAATCCATTAATATTTCACAGCTGGGCTCAGGTTGACTGGCAATAATTATTCCACAGATTACTTTTTCATTTGAAGTGCAGCTGGTCATCCATTACTTTCTCCACGGCTTTGAAGGTCCAATAATTCCAATTATTTCTATCAACAGGAGACAGGTAAACTGGCTCTATGGAAATCTTCCCCGACACGGGCACTGAGTAGGTGACTGGAAGCCTACCCCCATTACAAATCCACTCTTGAGAGCTGAGCTATTTGTGTACCGCAGCAAATTCTTTCCATGATTTCCCAGCCTAGAACACAGTATGTATTACTGGTGTAGAAGTCTGTAGTTGTGGCCTGCGCTTAAAGCTGGCAGTCATTAAACTCTCCCTGTGTGCTCCATTACGTTGGACAGGACTGCGCCATCAACTGCTTTCCATTACTGAGGACACTGGCCAAATCTCTAAGTGGCATACTTCAAAATATAAAGCCTTGCAGCGCCACAGGGCAACAACGGCCAATCTGGTCCTTGAAGGTCACGTAAGGAAGACGTCTTCTTCACTGATCAGCTGCCCCACCAGTCAAGTACCAAGGCCCAGGCAGGACCACTGGCTTTGAGCTTCTGGAGAGCGTATGTGGCTGAAGGGACACAAGGCGACTGTCTCACATCAAGATCTGCTGCATCCTGATACTGAAATGAAGGATGGCTTTCAGAAGGCATCGTAGCCTGCTCACAGCAAAGAAAGATTTTTTCAAGCTCTCCCACATTTCTTGCCAGCTTTCTCTTCGCATATAGCACCGTAACTTACGCTTGGGAGCTCAAAACCTGCAGCAGCCTGAACACTGAAAATTACGATGACAGAAAGGGTTCACTCTAAAATTGGCAATCAGATCCGGTCTGCAAGTGAGCATTTAATCTTGGAAACATTAGTTGGATTGAACCCGACTGCTGATGAGTTATTCTGCCTTGCTTGACTGGAAGGTCATAAACATCCCTGATATTAATGGTCTGGTGGAAGTCAAGGCTCCAGGCGGATGGACTGTTCTCTCCCCATTCCTCATCCACTGAGGACTTTCTGCTCCACTTGTTCAGCAAGTGGGCACTTTGAATAATGTGGGAAAATGCCACTTATCTATTCAGAGGGTTCCTCCATCTCACTGCCACAGCACTGCCAAGTTTGCTTCAGGTCAGAATTTTATTCTGCACCTATTTTTCTTAATCTAAATGTCCGTTTAAGAGGACTGTTCTACAAAATGATACTTGTGGTGTTCACTGCTCTGCTCTAATAGCAGCTACATTTATTTCATCCTTTCAGTGGGAGTGAGATTACTTCTCCTTGACTCAGTGGGAGGGAAACTTCTGTGATTTTTTTCATGCTGCTGCTTGAGCGCGTGCATTGCAGCAGCTTCTCTTACATTAGGGTCAGACTAATGAGATTAACAAAGCAAGGCTGTAGGGTTCTTCCTCTCCCCATTATGCTGATCAGGCTCTTTCCTCTCTCCAGTGCCACCCACAAGCGAAGTGACTGAATGCGTGAGCTGAGTGCATTATTGCCCTCTGCACTTCTCGGTGTTCCACTACACACTACTCCTAACACAACTTCATGCTCCACTAGAAACAGAGAGAGAGTGAGACTTCAGAGGAACACAAAGCCCAGAAGCAGATGCAGAAAGGTACATTTGGGATATTCTCCTCCAGAGACTGCATTGCAGCTCCTGCCTCAAACCTACGTTGGTGACGATCCTCAGGACTGCTCACGCTTTGCCATGAGGTGCGAGTCTGCACACTCCTACACAGCATCGTGTGGAGAGATGCCTCCCCAAAGCACAGAGGCATTCACAGCCAGCAAGTCCAGCTTTCTGCGAGCAGCTACTGCATGTTTGTGGAAGCTGAACTGGATTTTCTCCTTTCAAGGAGCCCCTTGCAACACGCTGAAGACCCAACCCTGCCCAGTGGCAGTGCCAGGAACTGCCTTCCCTGGAAGCCAGGCGTTCTTACGCAAGCCAAAAGAGATTGTCCCTATACGAGGCGTTCATTTAAAGTACAAGGAAAGTGCTATAAAAAGTGCCCTTATTTCAGCTCACTGAGTATGAAACACATGCATAATATTCAGGGAAGTCACAAGAAGGTAATTTTATTGGCTATAATATCCCATCTTACTGAGTCCCTGAAGGCACACTCCACAATCCACCAAGCACATGAGTATCCCAGTGGTGGGTATGTCTATGTAGCTTCTTTTTAAAAAAAAAAAGAGCAAAAATGAGTGCTGGGCACTTGATTCCACTCAGCCCCCCATGAGAACTCCCAGACACGGCCTTGGGCTCAGCTCCTTGTCTGGAGGGGCAACAGGTTCTGCACCAGGAGTCTGAGTAGATCCCAAGGCATGCCCTCCTCTGTCTGGAAAGCTGGGGCGATCAAATATTTAACATATTGAGCGAAAGCACTCCCAGCTAAGAGGAACAGCAATTAAAGGCCTGCTGACTCATGAGATATCAAAGGGGAAGCAACACAGTGGGGATCAGAAATATTCTGAAGGAGCCAGGCATTTGCAGTGCACTGGGCCAGGGATTCACATTAACAGCATCCCAAACAAGCTGAGAACAATGTTTGCTTAACACCCTGGGGGGAAGAGAGAGGAAGAACCAAAGGAAAAAAGGTATTTTGAAATTTATAAAGAATGCATCATTTACTCTGCAATAAAAATGACAGAAGATGGCAGTGCTACTGTCCTAGATGGTTAGTGTGTGTAATTGCTGAATCAGCATACTGGTGGAACTCATGGAAAAGGATTGGAAGGCAAATCTCAAGTCCAATAAATTCATCCATGAGCCTAATGATAGCAAAACTGACCTGCAGGCATTAACATCCACATGAGCAGGGCTGCTGTGAGCACACAAGTCTTAAGTGCCAATACTATGTGAAGTGACTTGGAATTTTCTGTGATTCATTTTCTGGAGACATTAAAAATCTGAGAAATTGAGAATTTCCTATAGCTGATAACGCTCAAAAGGTATCTACTATCTGTCTGCGCACCCTTATAGAACAGCATCCAGCATTGCTCACTGGTCAGCAGCACAGAGGTGGACAGGAGTCCAAATCTGTGTGATTACTAGACAGGTTTAGCACCTTCATTGCTGAAAAACCATGCTCAAAAGCAAGTAACTGCCTAAATCAGTACAGGACTGGTCACTTACAACTTAGTAGCCTTACCTGGTGACTTACAACTTACCACATGTCACCGTATGGCTTACTTCTGCAAATGCCATAGCAAAAGACAAAATTTCTCTCTGCGATATCAGAAATGTCATTTAAAATCCACGAGGCCAAGCCAAAGCTGCTGTTTCTCTCGGCTCCAAAATGTTCCTCTGTTTCCTTTTCCATAAAGCTTCCTGATGTCCTGCAAATATCCCCACAAAATCACCCACCTATAGAGATTCTACCACCATAAGAGGGTCGCTCCAGTGGGTCAGTATCCTTCAGTTAAGGTGCTCATTCTTAGGTTTGGCTAACCTTAAAGCAAAGTGCCCTTTAAGTGCATATCACTTTAGCCCTAAAATACTTAATCATTAATGATTTAAAGCAGAAAGAAATTTAAGTGAGTTAGACATCCTGTAATAGGCCTTTTGACTAGGGCCATTAGGAACATTTTGGTTCAGTTCAGACATAATTTATCATCCTGAGCGGAATTCACCTGAAAGGCAGGCAGCGCCTTCTGCTCTTGCAGCTCTTCCCTTTAAAAAAAAAAAAAAAAAGGGGAAAAAAAATCCATTCAGATTTTCTGATTTCCTAAATAGCTGAAGGTTATGAATGCCAGATAGCTTCCAGCTAGGCATTTACTGCTGTCTTTAATAGCCAAAACCTATCAGAAACCCCCTGAGGCTAAATACAGAGGAGCGAGCAAAAAAAGTAATCATTTTATATTCCAATCCCCAGTAGGTAAAACCTGCTGAAAGAAGGTTAAAGAATTGTAGACTGGTCTCCTTACCATTTCTATCTCACCAGTTAATTATTGCAGCTTGGCCAATTCCTTAGTCAACATCCAGCTTTGCTGACTTAGGGGCACCCATGAAAGCAGCAGAGCTGCTCTGGGACCTCTGCAGCAGCATCCCCCAACACTAATGTACTTCTGGATAGCAACAGTAAATTAAGAAAAGGGCACAGCTTAGCGATTAAATAGCAACAGGGCCATAAAATAAGACATTTCAGCATCTCTATGTGATTTTTAGGCTGGTGTCAACCTACAGCGATGCTTCAGTTATTCTGCAGAATAGAAAGTCTGACAGCCTCTATAAGCGCCGCTCGTTTTTATATGGGAAACATATAAAAATGCTGATGCATTATACTGTTGTATATAAACGTGAAAAATAGCAAAGGTAAGCCAGAAAAGGTTTAAGTCCTTCAGAATTTAATAGAAAAAATATCCAGCCATCTTTCTGAGTGATTACAGAAAATTACATCCCCATCAAAGAACTGTGAAAGATAACAAAAAGCTGCTAGGATGGACATGTTCTCTGCTTAGTTTAGTAGATTCTGAATGACATTTCTACCGAGCTGTGATGATTTTGTTGCTCTTAAGTTTTACAGATTTTTTCCTATACAGACAAATTTGAGAAGAACATGAAACACCCGAAATACACCTCAAAATGCCAGTTACACTGCAATTAATGACATGTATTGCCTTTCTCCCCTCCCCATAATTAAAAAACATCTACATCACCACATTTCTTTACCACAAGACACAGACCACTCTGGCACTTGAACTGCAGAAATCTGGGTACTGCCAGGCTGGCAGGCATCAGCACAGGAAAAAATATCACATTGGAAAAGTAGGTTTGTTCCTTTGATTTTAACGAGATGATGTTGAATGCCTGACTTTGCATGGCTATGAATCATTTTTTTTAATATAACTAAGGTCAAGAAAAATGGGAACTTATTAAAAGTAAACACATCCGACCACCTATTACCTTTCCTACTGAACACAGATGGACAGTGAGGAAGGAATGTGCGTGCTCAGAGGCTACCATTGACTGCAAATTTTTAAAACCTCTAATTTCCTCATTAAGACTCAATGAAGGTACCTCTGATCCGACTCCTTATCTATAAGATTAAAAGGGAGGTGCAGAAAAACAGTGATGGAGCAGCAGGCCGACCAAATCACACCCACTGAGGCCACCCGCCCCTCTTCCCCAGGGCACAGACACCACGACCGGCTCCTGCAGCCCCAGAGTACGGGCAACTGCTCTGCTTCCACTTCTTATCGTTTTAAAGGATTTTCACAGGAGGCTGGCAGCTTTGGTGAGCGATTAGTGTAAATTACTAAGACAATTCACAGGGCTTCTATAAGCCAGAAGGAGTCACACTGGGAGATCTGCTTGCTGCTCTAAATATAGCAGCACGAGAAATGAAATCCAAGAGCCAGATTTCAGTGGGATTTCCCAGGGTGAAATGCATTGCACACACGGCTCATTAGAGACCTTTAAAACAAAACCAAGAACTACAGATTGCACCAGTGTATTCCCTTCCCGGTGCCGTTGCTGAAAACATTTTGGATGGATGGTGGTCATTTCCCCATCATGAATCTCATCATCTCTCTAGACTTGTTTTCAGGAAGCACTTCAGCCAGCTCATCCAATATGAGCATCAGTGGTAATTGTGACTGCGCAATGAATTTAGACATTGAACTTCACAATCTTATAGGATGGATTATCTTTATGAACACGAAAATATGAAATGAGGAAAAGGAAAAAAAAAGAAATGAGTATTGCAGATTATTTTACTTTACTCTCATCTGCCGGGGTTCATCTGTAATTGTCCACCATTTCCAAGTTCCTGTGCCATGTTTCCAAAGCTGGGAGACTGCTTCTGTAAGACTTTGGAGCATAAATTTATAGTTGTTTCCAGCTATTTCTGTCCACAGAGCTCTCCTGGGTCCTTGTCTATGTTCTGTACTGCATAAATTCTCAGAGCATCAGTGCATTTGTTTTAAACTGACAAACTTAACAGGTGAGTGAAATCCATTTAAGATGCCACCCTATAGACTATTACCAACCCAAAGCAACAATTCACTTTGCTCTCTTGGGGGAAAGAACAAAAAAACAACAAAAAAACCCAGGATATACTCTTTATTTCCAATTGCCCAGATCCTGTCTATATTTTAAGGTTTAAAACCCTTCCCTTCGCAGTCTGGCTTCTGGAGCTGTACACTGCCAGCCTGTTCTTCACTCACTTATACCTGTGTAATCCCAAAGAGATGCCACAGATTTACATCTCCCTAAGAGGAGAACCAAGTCATGCATCAAACAACTGGCTGCTCTACAGGCAAAATGGAATTAACTGCCTTCCCAGCCCCAGGCTCTGACCCCATCTGCATCACAGAATTTTCCCTCAAAGTGGGAAGCCTTTCTCTTGTGCAGACTGCTCCTATAAGGGAATCTCTCAATGCCATTTTGGTGAGTGCAGATTTTTTTGACTTGCAGTAAGTTGCCCCAGCTGGGAGATGGGAAACAGGACCACGGCGCTGGTATTCGATTTCCTAGTTTCTTAGAAAAAAATTCTTTAATGCCTTGTTTTGAAAGATTAAATATTTGTTGTCAGAAACAATACCACCCTACTAAATAACCTGAATCAAAATCAGCACCTACACATATCTGTATGAATTGCACCTACACGAAATATGAGCATTTCAGGGCTTTGCGTACAGAACTAAAGTTTGCTTTTTTTTTTTCCTAGAATGAAGAGGTGCACTTTGCCAATCATATCTCCTCGCTAAGAAGTAACAGAGGCAGGTCACACGTTTTCATTTATTGAACTGTAGCTGCAACTTCCAAAAACATGACAAATCTACTGCTGACAAACAATGACGTTTCAATTTCTGACATTTCACCTGTAGCCCTCTAAGGGGTCACTCAGAAAATTTTCAGTCCATCTAGACATTTTACGTGTTTCAGCATGTATTAAGGAGGACCTTCCAGATAAGAGAAAGCAGAAATCAGATGCACATTCCTGCTGACTTGTGTCACAGAAGGTGTTAATGAGCAACGCAAGAACGTACGACAGCAGAACACTCTCAGGGTTTTCAACATCAGTATCTTCAGTGGTGAGAATAAACAGTAGAAAATGCCCATGTCTGCTGCTATAACATACATACTTTTATTTTTGTCATGCTTGTTTTCAGATCCGTAAAACAAGGAGGGATTTTAATAGAGCCGAAGGGTGCAATCAGAACGACTGTGCTGCCAGAAGCAGCACAGAAACGCTGATAGTCGTAATTAGGCAGAATGTGCAATTGGAGTGTCGCACGCCTGAGCCTGCGGTGGCAGCTTTACCGTGAGGTGCTGTGCTCCCCTGCCAGACCCAGCACCCATCAGGTCACCTCTCTGTGCCAGACCGGTGCCCCTGCAAGAGAAACAGGACTGGTTCCTAACACCCGCGTCCCAGAGGGGTGGTTGATAAAACATCATGCCTGCTTTAGGGGCACAGTCTGAGCACCAGGATAGCTGGGGTGAGGTGCTGGCAGGTCTCCTAGAAAAGGTAGCCCTAATCCATATTATCATGTCAACACCAACTGCCAAACTGTAACGGTTTGTCATGAGAAAGATTCACTTCTTGCAGCAACAAAGACGGAGCCTGTGGCCCTGGAGCCCTGTACAGATGGAGGAGCAGGGAGATGTCCAAGATGTTCCCAAAGACCAGATGCAGCACTGCTGCTCAGCCCCACGCACCTCGAGCTGGCAAAGCTGCTCATCCGTGCTCCACAGGACACACTAAGCCAAAAGGCTTTAAATTGTTTTCTGGAATAACAAAATGACACTGGAAGACAGCAAGAACTGTACAAAGCCAGAAACATGCGATGGAAATGAAACCATCAGGAGGACTTAGACAAGACATGTGCACCTGCACCCCCTGAGCCCAACCTTGGGGCACACCAGCCCATAGCACGGCCGGTTCACAAGGATGGGCTGTGCCCCTGGACTTCTCATAAACACACCACAAACCAGGTTTTTGAGTAATTAAACTACAAATTTAACTGATTAACTCACACTGAAGAATCACTCATGACGACACTTAATTGCGTAAGGATAAAGTAATTTTCAGGGTCCCCTGTATGTGGGAGTAAACTTTTTTTTTTCTTTTCCTTTTCCTGTGGTGGGGTAGAAACTCTAAAGACTTCAATTAGAAGCAATTACTGGAGATGTAGAGGCTTCTCTGAGGTTAAGCCGCCCTTCATTTTCTCAAGAGAAGCCTTTAATTAAATGCAAATAGTCACAAATTTCATACAGCAGATTGCCATAATTTCACTATTAGTTACTGGATCTCATTTGAAAAGGAAAGAGGTGGGCAGTAGTGCTGGGCGGACGCAAAGTAATGAGAACTCAAGAGGTCAAGGCTGAATCACCTGCGCAAATCTATTCCCCTTCTATAAATCTGTCTGCAACCACATCATTTCAGTGTTAACAGGTTGTCCTTCATGCAAGTGCACTGGAGTGTAGTCCCATAGAAACTCAGGCCTCAATACAAATAATTACCTCAGTCCATCTTGCTGTTGACCACGGCAGCGAAGGCAGGATGGGTAATGGGGAAGATGTAATTGAAGTGGAAATGACCAGAACTGAAACGCAAGCTATGATGAATTCAAATGGTGTATTCAAACCCACCTCCATAGCAGAGCTCTGGAAGAACAGGCACACGAAATGGCAGCAAATATTTTAAATACATCTATCAAATCGGGTACGGTAGCGTGTAAGTGGAGAAGAGATGACACATTGTCTGCAGGTAGGGAGGGGAAGGACAGACTCACAACCACAGGTCTGCAATTCCATCCTCCAAACCGTCAAGCCTTTGGAGCAGGTTCTGACAGAGGAGGCAAATAAAGTAAACGCGCACAACCGCAGAGACAATATGCCACTTCTTTCTTACTCCTTTTGTTTAGGCAAACACAAGCTCAACGCAGCCAACGGGCAGCAGCTGGCCCACAAGCTGGGCTTCACCCAAACAAGTTGAAGATTGCTGCTGCTCCGTACTTTGCACAGTCACAGCGTATAAGAGAGCCGCCTCCATCCCCTTCCTGTGGATTACGCTGCAACCCAAGATGCAAACAGCAGAGGTTGAGGACCAAACGCCAAGAAACATTTTAAGAAGCAGCTTTCTGAAAAGCTGATGGCTTTGTAGCTCCAGGACAAGCTGAAGGAGGCATGGAGGCTACTCCAAGCAGCCCCTCAGCCTTAAGGAAACCGTGCAGAAGGGGTGCTTCAAGAAGAATTGCATTTTTGTTATAGCAACGGCTGCTAGGTTTGCAAAGCTGAGAAGGTCATCGCTCTCTGCCATGCAGAGTTCAGGAGGGAAGTCAGAAGCTCAGAAGGAAAAAAAAAAAGTGCAGGAAACCAGACAAGTAGCAGTGGAAAACTTACTCTGTGGCTCAGTTCGGCATGTCATTTCTGTGTGGATTCCCAAATTAAATCATTTCTCCTACTGTACTGTGAGAATATGGGGAGGGATCAGATTGTAAGCTATTCAGAGGACTAACTGATTATCGACATTTTAGCAGCGAGCTTATTTTTGTTCTTTCACACATTTATAATAATACCTTTTACATGTTCTCTAAGAGACAAGAGACAAATCTCTCTCTGCTTCAGAACTGCTAGTCTGAAGATCTTTTGTTGGCACTGAAACGAATGCTAATGTGAAACACTTCTTCAGATGAAAGAGAAACTGAGAACAATCCCCTCTGGAGGGAGGTGGCAGAAGGAGGAGGGGGATCTGGGATCAAGAGTGACTCACCCCCCCCAGCACAGCACAGCCCACCCGTGCCCTCCTTACTATTCGCTGGGTCCTACTGCTATTGCACCGCAAAGCAGCTCCTCACGCTCTGAGAAATTTTTCCATCACATTCCCCACAGGACAGCGGGGACACAGGGCACCAGCACACGGGACCCGCTCCGTTCGAAGGCAGAAATGCCTCAAAATGAAACGTTACGCCAGAGACCAAATGCTCAACCTCACATTGCAAACCACCCAAAACCCTGCTGCTCTGCTCCCTTCTCCATCTATTTTTAATCCGTCTGTTCCTGGAGGGACAAAACGAAGCCACAATATATTTTTAATGTGGCAATGTATTTTCCTGCTGCGGATGACATTGGTTATTAAGGCTCAACAGCGTGGCCCACACAGCGAATATGCCAGGTGACGTTTTGCCCATATGCATGCCCTGAACTGTAAGAGAAGAGAGGTATGGCCAAGTTTCCAACAGCTTCTTTCCCATCAAAAGTAGTATTAACCTAGAGATGTGGGGTGTCTGGGTGTCAGGGCTAAATTCTCTGGTGTCCAGTAGGGAAACAGCACTGACACAAGTTTTTTTTTCTGGTATGGGGACCTTTACAATATTTCTTACTCCTGAGGAGTAGTAAATACAGAGCTTATGCAGCCACTTCTTCCACAGTAGGGATACTGATAATTAGGACTGATTAGCTCAGTGGGTTGAGCGTGGTGCTTGAAACACCAAAGGTCACGGGTTCAATTCCCATTCGGTTCTCACGTGTTGCCTGACCTAGTCGAGAGGTGGCGTCCCTGCCCACAACAGGGGGGTTGGTTTAAAATGATCTCTAAGGTCCCTTCCAACCCAGGCCATTCTATGATTCTATGATTCTATGATTCTTCTGCCTCTGAAAAATATAGAAATTAAGTATGTTTGAGATACTCCTGTCTCCTGGACACACATTTTGTTCAGACAGCTTGAGCACCAACAGTAGCTTAGAAACAACTGAGAAGTGAGAGTTGAAAGCCTGTCCATCGAGAGGGAAGCGTGATCACATAAGCCTCAGTTCCTCATGAAACCCAGTCCAACCCAAAATATTTGAGGGAAAAAGGCCATCTGCCATTGTAACTCCGTATGCCACAGACTGCCTTGTGCAACAGTCAAACAATAAAACTAAAGAGTTATCTAAATGATTGCAGTGCAGCAAATCCATCTTGGTTTAGTGGTACTAGTGGAAGACTTACTATTTCAGTATTTTCTTTTGCTCCCATGGCGTATCTGTAAGCATATCCAATGCTATGGCAAGCCTCTGAAAAACTCAATGGTTCAGCAAAGAGTAGAGACAGCAAGACAAAAATATGGGGTCCTTTCATCAATTTTTGGTCACAAGGAAGATGAAAGCCTTATGTACCTATGTTGGCTGAGAAACCATGGCATTAGGATAATAAAAATGAAACATCAACAGAGCCAGAGCGTTCAAAGGTGTAGCACCAGAAGAAACTGATGCACCGTATAACTGAGCAACTCATCAGTACCAAGTGCTTGACACTCTGGAGGGTGCAGCAATGAAGGGGTCAAACTTGTAGTAACATCATGCAATATCGCATTAAAATTGACTTTATAATTCAAAATTATTGAATAATATTATTCAATATTGAATACTGATTATTCAAATTATTCTACATTATTCAAAACTCCAAAGGAGTGAAGGCAAAAATGTTATCTTAAAAAAATTGTAAGTAGTCCCAATTGCTTTTTATGTAGAAACTCTCCAGGAAGAAAATTCAGATCTCTAAAAAGAATAAAAGAAAAGGATAACACATTTTCCTCGATTCAGGAGGAAGAAAATTAGAATATACTGTAAAAAAAACAGCAAATAAAAAGCATGACAGTGAAGAGATTGATCCACTGATGTCAATGCCAAGACTCCTCCTAAATTCCAGGGGGTAAGGATTTCACCTGCAGAAACTTGTTCACTTAATAGTGCAGTCACTCACGGTACTGCTGGTGTTGTCAGACCACTGCAAGACTAACATCTTTTTATCAGAAGATGCAGCCCATCTGAATGAGGAAAGAAGGGAAATGCACAAAGCTCTTGGGTCATGCAGGCAGTCTCAAAACAATTACTGCATTTATAAAAAGAGCAACATGGATTAGGATGAAAAACTGCGCAATTTTGTATGCGTGTGTGTGTGAGGGAGAGAGAGAAAAAACCAGAACTTCACTCTTTGCTCAGTATAGTAAAATTAATTCCAACTCCAAACAATTTTAGCTGACTGCTTACAGTTGCACTACAAAGCAGAAGCTGAAAAGCAGATCAGATTTCTTTGCCATGTTGGTCTTACCACTGCACCTTAAAGAGACCCCAGAGAAATCATGAAAAGAAAATACAAACTGCACGGTCATTTTCTTCTGAGGCAATTTTTAATTTAAAAAAAAAAAAAGAAAAAAGAACAAAATCTATTCCTTTAAATCATTATTAAAAGAATCCTGCCTGCTAGGGCAATGAGCTTTCCTAACTCTAATCCATCTTTACTGCCGTGTTATTACCCTACAGTTTTCCTGTAATTAAAATGTGGCAGGTAGTTTACACACAAGAGGGAGTAATTGTATTGGAAATAACTGTTCATAACAAATTTTAAAAGCTCATTTTTCTTATCAACTTTTAATAAAGCAAGCAAGATAATAATGATATTTAGCATTTACAGCAGCGTTTCGTCTCTCTAAATTTCATTAATTTCATTCAACAATGCTAAAACATACCTCTTCAGCTAGGAATACAGCCTGCAGCAAAAAAAGGGAAAATGGGAACAATTGCAGCCCTTTGCTCCCGTTCAGTTAAAATAATAAAATACAGCTGAACCTCATGCTAAAGGATGCAAAGCTTCAGAAAAACTTGTGTGGTTCTGGAAGGAGAACACCAAGTTTGCATGTGCTGTGCTTAGGCAGGACGTGCTTATATTCCCAAACCCAGTATGTGCAAACCACATACTTCTACCACTTGCTTTTTCAAGATCTGAATGAAGCAGAGTTCCCTTCACCTATATGTGTCATCGGAAAACGAAGTGCTGGGTGGTGGTTTCTACCTCAATGAGGTTAGGCCACCTTCAGGGTGCATTTGGGTTTCAACTCAAATTAGTGGCTTCGGTCCAGATTCATTCTGTGGTTTGGCTTGAAAACCAAAGGTTCAGAGGTATCAACCTTCACAGAGCTTCCCGCAGCCCCAGAGCAGTGAAGCCCTGATGCAAATGAACAGGAGAAATGGTCCTGGCTACGGGAACCAGCTGTGGGACAGGCAGATGATATTTGACATCCCCTCCGGGCCTGTTATTCATACAGCCTGTGCCTGACAAAGGCTTTTAAAACAAATTGAGGGTCGAATACTACGTGAGAAGCAAATGTCTGCACCAGAGGATAGAACAGACAGTGACCAACCGGCCCCACGCAAGCGTAACACTGCTTTGACAGCCCCATGCAAAAAAGCAATTGCCACACATAAATTTAAGCCTTGAATGCCCAGATAAACGCAAAACCCAGAATAAATTAGTGATGCTTTGCTTATTAAAAGCCTCGGATTGGAAGCTTACGGTTTAATTTTACAAGAGTTGTCTCCTGGAGCTCGAGCCAGTGGGGCATGCAGAGGGGAGAGAAAGGAAGGTCAGGGCTTGATGTGGAAGTGGAGGGGATGGACACTGCTACAATGGGCAAGAGAAGGTGTATTTTTTTTTTTTTTTTACCCTGAGATTGTCTTGCTTCATCTCCTCCCCCCTTCTTCACTCCCCACTATCAGCATTTAAAACACCCCCGAGTTTCCTTGAGCAGGTTTGCTGTGCTCATTAAAATACTGAGAGCACTTATTGGCTATAATGAGCACTCATTAAATTCTGGTAAGTGCCAGGACTGTTCTGCGGAGTTGAACAGACTCAGGTTCTCGGAGGAGAGCTCAGGGGTAGGAACATACTGAAAATACTACATTTTCCACAAGAACAGAACTACAAACTTTCTCCTCCTTTTCTTGCTCTGCAAGCACTGGGGTAACTCAGACCAGTTAGGCAGCAGCTATTGCTCACTGACTACTTGAATCATCTCCCTGCCCCAGAAGGACTCTCAGCTTCTCTTATCAGAACAGGAACAAATTAAAGATTTTTCCGTATTTGCATCTCCTCATTTGAGAATTTTCCTACATTTGTTATTTAGAGATAAAAGCCTGCCTCTAAAAATTCACTTAGCAAAGTGGTTTTCTCAGCCTCAGGGAATGGTGCAGGAGGGATTGCAGAGCAGGATCCAAAGCAGCTGGCGATGCTGCAGGAGCAGCAGAAGATCAGGAGATGATGGGTGCTTATCGGGGTAAGGATCACGTTTTATCTGCCCTGTTCTTATATTTATTTCCAATAAAGAGACACTCACCCTGATCAGCGTGGCCACACCTATAACCACAAAGGAGTTTCCACTGCAGAGTTCAGTGCTACTGCCTGTGGTATCACCAAACGCTGTTCATCGCTTACTAACTTAGAAGGTATGAGTTAACTAAAACCATACACAAATATACTGTCTTCCGGACTAATCCCCAGTGAATCAGAGGGCAAGTGCCTATTTAAGGAAACAGAATGAGACAAGAGCTTCAAGATGAGTGCATCCCCAAAAAAGCCAGAGTATATCCTAGTGGGGTGGAGAGAGGCTGCTGGACGGGGGAGGTTTCTGTACGTATCCCTAGGAAATGACCCTTCTGCAGATGCCTGCAAAATGCTATGCAGGAGAGGGCAGGGAGGTAGAAAGGAGTAGAGAAGTTCACTTGGCTTCCCAAGCAACTTGTAAGGAGACTGAACACCACCACCAAATAGCAGAAAGCATGAGACTGACATATCAAAGGTATGTTATTCTGAAGAAATAACGTTGCATTCCTGAAAAGTGAGAATCTGAAATGCTATAATTTTGTGCTTGGGCTGATGATAACCATATCACTGCCTGTATGATGAACCTATAACCAAGTCTTCCATCACATCAGAAACATCTGTTTTTCAACTACATTAACCCAAAGACTGAAGTTCAGCACAAAATGCGTATCTAAATGGCATCAATTTCACACGACTAAATAACTGGTCTGGTTAAGCATTAATTGCTCCAGTTTGGCTCACTCTTCATACACTCACAAGAGCTTTTTGTGGATTGCTGCTTTATAATTGCTTGCTCGCTAAGCACACATGCATTGCAATCTTCTGCACACCTTGACGGCATCCTGGTTAGAGAAAATGAATGCTACGTGTTCCCCTGAGACAGCATTTTGTCTACTGGATACAGTAAGTTAGAAACTGTTTATTCAACTTCTCATGGCCCATTAATGACATAATGTTGGACACAGCTGTTCCGGGTTTCATAAGACCAAAGCAGAGAAGGAAATACTGGGAGACTTCAAGCACACTGCTCACATCTGAGCCTGGCTGGGAAAGTCTTTGAAAGGTGTCTAGGGGAATTCAGCCTTACAGATCTCTCATGAAGTAAATCCAGTGTTAAAGCCTCAAACTTGTACCAGCCACAGCACAACAATGATAAAGGTACACTTCACCTAAATACCACACCCAGAGAGCCACCCTGGAATTTTCAGTTTTCTTTGTGAAGCTTCTGGAACCACATCACTATGGAATAGCATGAATCTTCCCTAAGCAAGAGGCAAATCAAGTTTCTCACCTTCCCAGTCATGAAGAAAAGCAAAAAAAGTCTAACAGAAAGACTCCAGTTCAAAATAACCTATTTCATTCAATTTACAACACTTTACAACTGAAAACTGGGGCAGGGTAGTTTATATTGTTTTTATATATACACATATACACATATATATATATATATCAGGTAGGAGGAACGTGATTTGCAACGCTGAGCTTATTCCTCAGTTTGGCAATACTGCAGACAACTCCATCAGAAAAAGAGGATCACTGGGTAAATTTGTTCCTCCCTCTAATAAGGGCTATCCATGGCAACTGAAACACCCCGTTACCAAACCTGTATCTGAAGTCATGCTCAGAGGAAAGACCATCACCCTCCCCCATCTTCCCCAGACCTTTCAGGGTAACCCCTACTTACAATTGTGAAGTTCATAACCTTCAGAATCCAGATGGTCATAGCAAGGTTCACCAGGATTAAAATCATTAGGAGCAGCACAAAGAAATAGAGGCATCTCTTCCTCCAGCCATAAATCCCCACTTTGTATACCTGGGGTCCTTCCGAGGTCTGCATGGTGGTCCGGTGGGCGTACTGTTCCTGAGGCATCTGAAACAATCACAAAGAAATAACCATGTGTATTAAGTGGCAAGAGAAAGCTGAAAACAAAAAAAAAACCCCTTGTGTCTGTGCCTCTCAGAGCATTTTGGTTTTATTTTCCAGAGTTTACCAGCTGGGCAGCATCTCTTTCAATATCTTTGCTCTGCATTATTTTTCTTTCTGCTTACTGTATGCAGTGATGTATCAAAAGAGAAGTTTTTGTGTTAAAACTTTTATATATATATATATATATATATATATATATATATATAAACAGACGTAATCACACTGTCTCAAGGTATCCTATGGAGATCACTCCAGAGTGACTCTGTTCACCGCCCCAGGTTTTGCAAGGCAGGCACTCCAGGGCCTCTAAGGATCCTGAGAGGAAAATTTTGCATGCGTTTGGTAAAAGCAGTTGAGTTCAGCAGTTTGTTTTGAAAATGCAATATTACTTCTCAGAGGCTTTAATTTAAAAAAAAAAAAAAATCCCCTCAAATAAAATCATTCCTTCCAGCCAAAGAAAAAAGGCAAAGGGGAAATGTTTACCTTTATCCCTTCCTGCACCCCAATACTTCTTAACCAACTAAACCAAAAGCAAAAGGTTCTCTAGTTGCCACATCCTTAACAAATTATCTCCAAGTATCTATGCTGGTTTAATAAAGACCCTGATACCATGACTGGGAATGGATAAGACACAGCTGGGGGCCAAAATCAAGGAAAGAGGGAAGGAAGGAAGGCTGGTGCTGAGGAAGGCAGAACTGCATTACAGTGCCCCCCTTACACCCTGGTACCCGGCTGGCTCTGCGCAGCCGGGGGTTCTGGCTGCCCCCATGACGGATGGAAAGAGAGAGCTGCTTTCAAACATTAAACCCCCAGCTGGCACAGGGGTGCAGAACACAGCCAGGGCGCACCGGGTGCGTGCGCAGGGGGTTGTGATCGTGGAGGTATTTCATGCTGCACAAATAAAAGTATTCATGCTCTCACCCTTCACACTGAGGGTGCAGAAAGCCACTTTCACGGGCTTCCCCCAGGCAGCAGTTTCTTATATTTTCAGACCTTTCTGACGCATAAACTGGGAATATCACCTCATCTCTAATAACACACAGTTTGCTGAACGTTTTGCATTTTAGACTCTAGACAGATAAGAAATGACTAAATGCATTCTTGCACTACTGATTCAACACCACAGGCTTCTTCCTCAGGGTATCTGGCACTGACGTTTAGATGCAGTGAATTAAAAAATTCACATAACAGGAGGAAACAATGCGAGTTCCTCTCTGTGGGATTGTGATCTGCGAGGGCAGAACGAGACAATGGCAGAAATTAGATGCTCATTGATAGTGGCTTATGTTTGTTTACTATGTTTCCTGTTTTTCTTTGTGCTTACTTTTTTTTTTCCTAACAGCTTCATACTCCAGCACCTAATAAAATACAGCATGCAGTTGGCAGTGGTGCAAAGCCAATTGCAGGCTGACGGCCAGGCAAGTTTCTTCATGGCATAACTTTTATTCCGGTAGCATTGCACCAGGGATGAAGTTAACACTTCATCTTTGCTGCTCCAACACTGAAGCTCACACATTTGAGGCAAGGGCTGCCTGAGGAACTAGTTACTTTTTTTTTTTTTTAACCTTCCACTGTTCCAAAAGTTGCTAAGACCTGTGTTTTCTAACGCTGCCTGGAACCATCACCTGCAGGGCAGGGGATCAGCCAGCTGTCCCTTCTTCCATGAGCCTTCATCTCTCACCCAGGCTGAAACATGGTCTCAGGTGCTAGAGAAATCCATTCAGGCACTAAATTCTTTAAAGATCAGTGACACCAACACATCTCCCAGTCTGCACCTCTAAGCAAAACCGGCATATTCAGAAAGGCTGTGTTTAGCCAAGGGAGGCTGGTCTGCTCGCACCTCTGCTCCCACCCCAGCAGTGACGCTCCTCTGGAGGGTGACGGTGCCTCTCTCTCATGACGGCAACCGTGCTAAATCCCCCACAGTCAAAATTCACAACAGTGGCTGAAAACAGGATGATTTTAAAAAAATGTAACAAATGAGGTACTCCTATCATTTTCTTCCCAGGTTTCCGAACCATTTTAAAGAATTGTTTCTTCTATGCACTTGAGGGCTAAGGCCCACCATGGAGAAAAGGCAGATAAGACTCCTCTGTCAGTGGGGTGCTGCAAAGGACACCCGCAAGAGGAGACTTTGGGACCAGTGCTGCCCATCTGCAGGCAGCTGCCGGGCTGAGTTCTCTCCTTTCCAGCTACAGCACTGCCTGTGCTCCTCCAACTAGAATTAGAAGAAGGCGAGCCTCAGCCAGCCCATCCACTCCTCCAAGCCTGCCTGCTCTTCTCGTCTTTCTCAGCTGGTTTAAAAATGGATCTCGCATTCCCCCCACAAACCGTGCCTCATTTACAACCTCAGGCCACTCCAGCCGATGCCATGAAGATGCAACATCAATTAGCGCAGTCCCATCGCGTTGGAAGGAGCCCATGGTTCACGGCAAATAAGTCTGTTCTTAATATGGGTTGGCTCAGCCAGTTCAGCCAAAGTGCATTAAAAATACATCACCAAAGAAAGGTGTGTCTGTATTAAGGAGAAGTTCTCAGTTGTGTAAGTGGGCTCACCATAAATCCCCTCTGCTGCTCAGACCAGCTGCGGTATCTATCCCTACGCCACGAAACCACCCGAGGCCCAGGAAAACCCAGAGCTTTTACCAAGGGGAAACAAGTTGGTTACAACAGACCTAACTTGGTCTGCGCCGGTGTTTTGGCTCACAGATGCCAAGTCAGCAGCTGTGGAGGGCTTTGCAGCACAGAGCTCATCAGAGACCGGAGCTGGGTCACCAACAGACACACGCACTTGGAGGAAAACAGGCTACAACCACTCTGATCCGTGCAAAGCGAAAACTTAAGCAACAATAAATTACAGTTTCCACTACCGGCGGGAAATTATAACCACGACTACTGTACAGTCAAAGATTTTATTGTCTAATATTTTAACAGGGGATCCTGGAGAGCATGTATTAAATGTAGACTCACCCTTGGAGAAAATGAATAAATTGCATTTGCTAACCCTCTCAAATCAAGGAAGAGCTTTGACCAATAAAAAATAATATGAAGTATCCACCTCAAAATATCTCTTTATTGCAAAACATATTTATTCTTTTTTTTTCTCTTTCCTGTTCTTTCTCCTTGTTTTCTTTTTTTTTCTCCTTTACTTGCAACCTCTAGGATGGAGAAAATAGCATATGCAGCTGGGGCAAAACTTTGCAGACATCAAAAGAATTTATACGAATAGCACATAACCACAGAGAGCAACTTATGTCCACACAGCAGCCTGACTTTGAGAATTTCTTTGATTCCTATAAAATATTTAGCTCACAACTGTCCTAACAGAGACAGAGCAACTAAAGTCCTACAACATGCATGTTGAGCATGACTTAGTAATACAACATAAATTTGTAACAAGAAAATAACATGGGAATCACAAAAAAACATGTTCTTTCTATCCAAACTCTCACGCGGCTACATTTAAAGCTGTATATGATTTCTAGCTTGCCTTTCCCCTCTGAACTGTGAATACCAAAAGAAAATGCTCCTGTCTGTAGCTCTCCAGGAGGAGAAGACAGAATGATGGAAAGAGTGCACTGAGGTGTGTTAAACAAACAAGTAGAATAAGGTGGCCTGCAAGGCAACTACACGAGGAACCAGCTTTATCCACTATCAATAATCTGCTCTACGTGGGAGGGAAAAGTATACTAGTCATAATTTCCATTTTAGCAACTTCTCCTGACTCAAACATTAAAAAGAACTAGGGCAGCAGAATAAAAAGCGTTGCTGTGAAAGGGCATCCAGCGGTTGCATTTGCGAGGTACGCCCCTTTAAATCACTGAGCTAAGGGGAAAGGCTGCTAGTTGCTTAACATGATGTTTTTTCTTTCTTCTTCGGGGAAATATTAGGAACAACTACCTAATTTCCTAACAGCAGTGGAAAGATAATACTGAAACAAATATAGAAACTGGAAAGAGAAGTTCTCCTTCCAAAAGTTGAATCTGAAAGTGTCTGCCTACCATGAGGGGGCTTAAAGACACCCATGAGCAGTACTGGGCCACCATCAGTGCGTGTACAATTCCATTTACAACACAAAAAATGCATCATGCCAAATCTTCACAGCTTAGACACAGACAACATTACCATGACTACAACAGTATAGTCTGGAACCCGGGTAACTCCCCAAGGAATTTTTGCTGCTGCTGCTCAAAAAAAAAATAGGTAATAAGTTTTTGCACAAGACCTGTACCCTGAGTCCTTACACATGAACACTGCAAGCAGGGCCTGATACAAAATCCAGCCTGTTTAGAAAAGCTCTTCATCCTTTTGCTTCCGCATACCTTAGAGATACGGTCCATGACAAGAAAGATTTATTTGCTTTTGTAAGGCCACTGGAAGAGTCATGTCACCACATCTTCTGATCTGCAGAGGCTGCTCGCTGAGTCCTTCTGGCAAAGAAACTTCAACACTTCCCTGCAGTAAAGGTGAAACCAGGCTCAGCTGAAAGGCCTCATAAACCAGAACTGGCACTGAGCTTCCAAAAATCACACCAGACCCCACCAGTTCTGGCACGTCTTTACTGTATGCCTCTCTCCCTTCCACCACGTCCTCCTGCCCCGGCAGAAAGCTTCTCACTCAGGGTGTGCAACCCACATTAACTACTCCTCAGGTAGAAGAAGTGTTTTATGTGCACAAGGATGGATAAGCACCTTTTGCTTGCGAACACTGGGGCTGTAACATCCTCTGGCCATGCTGGCTTTGGAGGCTCGGTGAGGGCTATGAACAGGATGAGACGTAACAAGAGGAATCAATAACGTTTCTGTGCCACACAGGTTTCTTTGATCAGCACTTAAATGATGCATGTTTAGTAATAGAACAATTTTAAGCCGAAAGGGGATGCAGTCTGGGAAGGCAGTTTCTCTCTTACACGCCCACTTGACATATGTTGCTGAAAATGCCCCAGAGCTCATCGAAACTGCTCACTACAACACAGACCAAACACCCCTGAGCCCCGTGCAGCTGACACAGCATCTCTCCTCCTTGTCTGCTCGCATAGCACCGAGGTGTAACAACTTCATCAGAAAAGCAGTGAGCATCTGACCCCAGGCTAACCTGCACCATGGTGATGGGAACATCTTTCTAGGGATGAGAGGGGTTCAAGATCCCTTGGGCCTTGGACCTACCTCTCCTGCACCTGCTTTCTCTTTGCATCCATATCACTGACATCCTCTTCTCTTTGGTTTTGAAACAGAAACCGATTCTTTTGGGCTGGAATGAGAAAAAAAAAAAAAAACCCAACCTAAAAATCCTTCAGAGGTGTTCTCTGCCGTATCACTGGAAGGCAATGTGCTTGTATTCACTAGCTGTAAATGCTCTGCAGACTCATCCTCTTTAATTTCTCTGTCTTTTAAGTGCACACTATCCACTACGTTCAAAAGAACAGACATTTCTGGAGCGTGACCGAGAACAAAATCTGGGATGAATAGTGTTTTGAGTCATCCATCAACAGGACTTTTGCCTCTCCACTCCCCATAAAACTCTCTCTCAAGCATGACACCCCCAGGCCTGTTAATCCACCAGCTTCATGGCCCAAAACTGAGTTATGGCCCTGCACACAGGTCAGACCATGGCCCAGGTCTCCATAAAAGGATCAGGCTCTGGAAAATGACTTCTCACTTGCAGCTTGGCCAGCAAGGGCTAAGCACTGGGGAGCAGCTCTAAGAATTAAATACTTGCTATGGTAGTTCAATCCGTTTTCTCTAGCACCATCTAAACCATGAACTCAAGCTCTTCTACCCCGACAGCTGTGTCAGTGTGGCCCCTGTCACTGCCATTGGTGTCCCCAAAGTTGAAATCTTCCCTCTCTGCTTGTCTCTCTGCTTCTCTCAACACTTCCCGTCCCTCCTCAATGAGGAGCAGCTTTTCCATGAGTTGAGAAGACCATCATCACTCAGTGCCCACTTCTCAGGTATCATCACAACATGATACATGGCGAGAGAGACAAAAAGTGGAGGGAAACACCCCAAGGAATGTTTTCTTCTTTACTAGTTTCTGTTAGTGAGGTATAGCGCATGTTCTTTAAATATCTAGCGTGATTCTGGCAAACATAAACACATCAACAAGGTTTCCTCAGACCACTGGTACATGCTCTGCCTAGGTCCTCCAGGAAATACTT
Source organism: Trogon surrucura (assembly GCA_020746105.1). Classification (NCBI taxonomy): domain Eukaryota; kingdom Metazoa; phylum Chordata; class Aves; order Trogoniformes; family Trogonidae; genus Trogon; species Trogon surrucura. The sequence continues at coordinate 12,252,026 of CM036630.1, forward strand.
ATTTTTCTATCCCCACCTCTTGTGTCTTGAAGAAGTTGGACTCACACAGCACAGGCAGCTGGGGAGACCTTGGGGATTCATCTCTTGGTAAAGCATCTCTAACGTAGATCCCTCAATGCCCCAGGCTACTCCTTACCTCTAACACCTTGAGAGCTCATGTGATTTCCCCAGTCGCTAGGGCTGACAGCATTTGGACAATAAATGTGCTTGAGGATAAGGGCACTGCAAAAGCCTCAGTTTATAGACCAGTCTCTTTGAGCAGATGGACTGCATGAAAAGCTGAGCATGGGACTTCTGCTCTGCTCCGTCACTGCTATGCATTCAAGAAGCTCCTACAGTAAAACCCCAACATGCTTGCCAGAACAAAATAAAGTAACAGGCAGCTCCATCTCTCAACAGCGTCTCCTAAACCAAAAGTGGTATGTTATTATGATGCTGCAAGAGTCTGTGAGCAATATAATGTTACTATTGCTTCTCTTCCCCAAGAAGAAGAGAAACATGTCAGTTTTCTTATTTATGAGTGTTTCTTCTACCTTTTCAACTTTTTTTCTTGACAGTTACCTTGTCTCGGTATTCTTCTTTTTCAGAATTATGGACAAAATGCAGAGAAAAGTTAACAAGGAAGAAAAAGTTTCTGCAGTGAGTTCTCTTACGTATCAAGCTAGTCAACAATGAATGTCTTTCACAAAATGCCCCACAATTTGCAGCGATATATTCACACTGCATGCAAACATCATATTGGCTTTGCTGCATTCACACGCTGGTTCCTTTGCAGCACTCAGATGATGTGAAGCAATCATGAGCCTATGTCCATCTGTGCCAAGTTTATAAATGCTCTTTCCCACTGGAGTGTCTCGAAGCAGGATGAGAACTACGCTCAAATAGCCAGCAGCAGGTGGGAGCAGTGGAAGGGTTATAATCAGAATGAGCTCAGATCAGAAAGCAAGCTACAGAAGGTGATAACTTTGCAGACTTCTGCCCCAACACACTCTCACCCCACAGTACCACAAAAAGAGATATGGTTTGTAGGAATGTGCAAAGCAGGATTGTAATATGGATTTATACGGCTGGAATCCAACCGGCACAGCACAAATTGAGAACTGTGGGCTTGAGCGTGTGCCAGGATCCAGTCTCTGCAGTGCTCCTGCTCTCACACGTTAAAACTTGTTCTGCTGCATCTTCCCTCCATCATCTTCCCTCCACATGATGTGCTTACTGTGCTCATCCTTTTGTTCATTTGCACACACATGCTTCCTTTCTAGTTTCCTCTTGGGAAGGAGAAGGAATACACATATTAGGGTGTGCTAAAGGCTCTCCTACCTGCATGCTTTCAAAATCAAGAAACCCTCCAACTGCTCTTCGTGTGCACAACATTCTGTCCCCACACGCATGCATTCTCAGTCCTTTCGGTTACAAAGCCAAGTTTGAATACTTGACCCCGGTGGAGCTGCAGAAAGGTCATCTCTGGCAGGGAGGAAATCACAACCTCCCTCAGCAGATCCAGCGCAGGGTATTGCAAAGAGCCTCCCCTGCCCTGCCTGGCCTCACACCCACGCACCAGTGTCTTCACTGGGGTCCTGTCAAGAGTGGGTACAGCAAACAGCCCAGCTGGGCACTCAGACATGCCATGATCCACACTGACCCCGCACCTGATGGAAAAGCTGCACTGCTCCTCTCATCCAGACCTGGGGCAGGAGCAGCCCTAAAGCCAGGGACAGCAGCACAGCCCTGCCTGCTGCCAGCTCACACAAACTCATTCCAATCTCTTTGTCTTTCTGGCTCTTTAGCACTGATGATCAGCTTTAGGGGACACTGTGTGAACAGAGGCATGAACTTGAAATTTGTTCACTTATTTATTTTTTTTTAAAGTAAGCTGATAACTAGCAGCAAAGAAGATAATAGGCTGACTGGGTGCCTAAATTAACAGCTGCTGAGAAAAGCAACAGAGCTCCAAGTCTGCAGGGTAAGATGGCAGCCTGCGAAGGCTCAATCAGTTCAGATCATATCAGACCTTCCAGCATTTTCACCGCAGGTGTATGTTCTGCAGAGCAAACTTTGAGCTCACCAATCCTCTTCATTTTCGTCATACGCCTCCCTCTTCCACAGCTCATCTCTGTCTTTCACTCTCTTTACCCCATCAGGAAGCTACAGAACATCCACGTCTCTTCGAGTATGCAATTCTTGCACCCCAAAGCAGCAAAGTCCTCACCTGGCCCAAGCCAGCCCACTTCAGCTGACCGTCACTTTCGCAGGGAAAAACAAATATGGTGGCAAGGCGAAAATGCTCCCAAACCCCTTTTTTTCCTTTTTTTTCCCCCCCTTCCATCACACAGAATCTGTTTGCACTGGACCAGATAATACTCCCATCAAAGATCCAAATTCACTGAATCCCACTCTTTGCAGGTAGGGTTAGCTGTCTGCCTGAGCCTGACGTTGTCCTTTACAGCTGCCTACGCACATGCTTCACCAGCGTTACAGGAAGAAAGCTCTGGCCCTGTCACATACTGGATCTGATGCACTTCGATGGCAAACCCCACCTTGTCACTGAATTTTCTGGATTGCCAAGATGAATGCCTGAGCCCTGTACGTGCAGTCATGCTGGATGCAGGCAAAGCAAGCTGTGTGTCTACTCCCATGAACTAGCCAGAAAAGCTGAGTGCTGTCCTACTGCATAATTTAATAGCCTTAATTCATTCCTTGTTGAAAGAAAAAACCAAACAACACACCACCACCACCACAAAACATGGCATTCTCAACACATCAGATAACATCGCTGTGAAAATCCACGGAAGAGGCACTGGCAGAGGCAAGGAAGCTGCTGAAGCTACGCGAGGAGGACTTCTGACACCTCCGTTCGCCTCATGAACGCGCCATATCCTAACTCCCAAACACAGTGCACCCATATAAGGTGCTGCTATCTCTGCACAGGCAAGACAGGCTTTAATGCTGCAACTGAAAGGATGAGAGAGTGGTGCCTAAATCTGGCAGGATCCTAAAGGGCGAGAGCGAGCTTTTTATCATAAATGTTTCTTAAGTTATTTGGGGAAAGAACCGCAAATCAGAAGAGAAGTTGCAGACAGAAGAGCCCCTGAGTTAATGTTTTTTCCTTTTAATCTGCTCTACACGGTTTCTGACTGTGCTGTCTGTTGCAGTTCGCTCATGCTTTATAAAATACCGAGAAAAAATACGCGGAGAAATAACAAGGCAATGATGATTACTGAATTACTGCCTCTCTTCACAAACTAGCTGTACAACGAATTGCCAAACAACCCCAGACAAGCATGCTTTCAACTCGTTAAACAACTATAACACAACATACATAAACCACGTATTTATTGTGATGCATTTTTCATCAAAATCTCCAAGTGACACATGGTACAGAGCCAACCTTTTGGTGGCTTCAGGTTATATGCACACTTATTTGCCAAAATAAGAAAGTTGGGGATCATTTGGTCACAGCATTCACGCAGCCGGAGATGCAGCAGCGCCGGCGTTGCTTTGCCTGCAGAAGTTAGCACCAACACGAAGTTCAGCCAGCAACCACCTCGCACCCGCCAACTACTCCCAGCCCGTCGCAAACACGCCACAGCTTCCCATTCCCAACTTCCTTCTCTCCGAACGACACTCCGGAAGCAAGGAGCCTCTCTGCACGAGCACAGAAGAAGGGCAGACCCCCCGGCCGCAGCGGGACGGAGCAGCTCTTACCTCTGGCCGGGCGGGCGAGGCGCCGGCGGGGCGCGGGCGGCTGAGGGGGAAGGTGCGGAGCGGCTCCCGGAGCAGTACGAGGCCTGGCCCCACGCTCAGGAGCTGCCCCTGTCAGATTTTCCGAGAGCAGAATTGCAGCCAAGTCCCTGCCCATGCCTGAAGAATTTCCTGAACAGCATTCCCGTTCTTTTTCTAACGGCTTTGAAACCACACTGTCTCTACTTCAATAAGGCTTTGTCAGGCCAAGTTACAGCTACTGGGCTGGCTCCAGAAAGCAATTGAAAACACATGTGCTTTGCAGTGAAAGCCCCCTTCTCCACGCACACATTCAGGCACAGACACCCCCACCCGCACTCAGCCCCGGTGCCCGCATGGCTTGCCTTTGCCGCTCTAAAGCTAGCCATTTCTAAAGCTAGCCATTTCGGTTAAAAAGAATAAAAGGATTACGCTGGTGGGATTTTCCCTGGGAAGAGGAAAAAGGGGGCGGGAGGGATCCCGCTCCCACAGTTAACACCTCGCCCTGTCTCCGATGTTTTGCTGGTATCGGCAGGTCACGGGCACCCAGGTTAACAACAGTTTTGCCAAACCCCAACCAGCAAGGAAGTACAGGAATTAAAATTTCTGTTCACCACTACTCTGCTCTTACCTTTGCCTCTGTCTCGTCTAAAAACTGTGAGAAAAGGAAGCATATTTTTAGCATCTCCAGACTCGGTTCAGCACATCAGAACTATATCCTAATCTTGACACATACTCCTCTATCTGCTTATACTAAAAATAATACAACTATTTTCGAGTACTTTCATCCCTCTCTGCTTTCCAGCTGCCCTAACCCTTAAAAATATTTTAAGCACCTTGCATCTCCTTTTAAAGAGCCTTAACATTGCTCTGGTGTTGGCTTAAGGAAAAGAAATAGAAGATATAATGTTATACCTTTAATCAGAATGGGTCCCAGTTCCTAATATCTGTAATCATTTCCAGACAGCACCATGGGTCAAGGTAGCGACTGTGGGCTTTGCAGCTCGAGATGCCCCGTGCCTGGCATGTGCTTGTGAAGCGGAGCTGGAGTAGATGAGGAAAGGCACATGGATGTCCCCCTTATTCCACCACGGCTAAGTCCCAACCAAAGATGAAGCACAGCAGCAGAGTTGTCAAGGTAACAATATAGAAAAGAGACAGTTTAAAGAGAGAGAGTTATATTTTTCCCTCTCAATGTTCCTTTTCAAAACCCTGCACTGCACTTCTGTCGGGTTATTCTGTTCTGTGATTTACAGAGGTGCGGTGGCCAGGTGAAGTGTTTACAAGTGACAAATGCAGCTGGGGATTGGAAATAATTGAGAGCCTTATGCACGGTCTGATCCGGAGCTCACTGAAGGCAGGAGGAAGCCTGTTGCCTTCCACGGTCTGTAGATCAGGTCCATAGTAAGGACTCACTCATCCACGGGAAGGTGAGATCCGCCTTTCACACACTGGCAGTGAGCTCCTACAAAACCCGCACAGGTTGCCTGTATGGAAAGCCTGTCTGGAGAGCTGCAGTGGTCGTGGTTTTCATCTGCACCCTGCCCTGCTACCAAAATGTCCTTTTCTTAACTCCTGCACAGAGCCACAGGTCAGTCAACAACATTGCCCACGTGCCCTGACAACGTGCACTGCCCAGGCTCTGGCAACCCGGAGCAGCACCCCAACTGCACGGACTTCAGCGGGGATGTACGTGGAATACGACGCTATTTTGCAGAGGACAAGACAGTATGAAACCACCTCGTCCTTCTGCCTCAGTTTTCAAGACTGTAAGCCAAGCAAAAGGCATGCACACAAGCCACATACATACAACCACTGGTGACAGCATTTCAGATTTATTTGCACAGCTTATGAGGAGTCAGTTTGTGCCAGAAAAGAAACCGCAGACTTTTGGATCACAACATCAGGAGAGCTATCGATGCAACTAAAAGAGGCTCCTAAACTGCCTGCAGTGGCAAGGATAATACTCTTTGGGTTGGCAACCAGTAACAGCTGAAACCAACGGCGCCTAAAACCTTTGGAGCCTCTTAGTAAAAACAAACTGAAACAGAAAAATATGAACTGCAGATTCACGTAATTAGATTTTGAGTTGTACAAGACAATGAGGCATCTGCAGAGCTGCTTGCAAGATGATAGGAGTCCTTGCCTTCTGTCTTAAATTTCCCCATGGTCTTTACTCAGCAAACCAGTTACGTATGGTCACAGGCAGTAACTTCAGTGGATGGATGTGTGTTGAGTTAAGCACATGCTTCAGCGCTTTGTTGTTCAGGACTTCTTATGGCAGCCTGGCTCCAGAATGAACAAAGTCAAATATTTAACCCATGGTAGTTTGGTACTTTGAAACTATTCAGTTATTTAGACAAATATGGTAACTCAGTGGTTTTCAATTTTTTCTCAGTGCAGACCGGACCCCTAAGTATTTTCCAAAGAAGGTGCATATTCTGTTAATAATTTCGGAGAGAGATATTTCTATGTACCCTACGCAAAATCCTCTTTTTCTGTCATTTTTCAAATTCCTTTGCGAATAGTCCACAGGCCTCCCATACATCTGTGGAACACAGGCTGAAAACTACTGCTGGAGATAATTTAATCTCTTATTAAAAATGTAAATGATCTTTTCCGTTTATGTGCTGTACTTTCCATCTTCAGAATATTTATACGAGCTAGCAGCATGCTGGCAGGTACAGACATGAAGAGGTGACAGCATTAATACTGCATTTTTTCCATTGGCATAATTAGTAGGACAAGTCTATAAATATTTACATTAAACCTGTCAGGCATCACACCAACCTCACTGATAACTTAAGGGTGTCTTACTGTAAACTGCATTAATGCCTAACTATTTTGTCATCAAGTAACACATAAAATGCTCCTTCAAGCTAAGCCACTTTGACTAGATTGTTTTTATCTCTTTCTCATTTGGGTACAGGGCTTAAAGATGTTTCAAGCATCAGAACTGTGGCTCTGGGACCATTCTATTTTTCTGTTATTGAGCTATCATTTGTATTAGTGCCGGTGCTACCAAAAATATATGAACCTTGCAAGTGTAAAACTTAAGCTGATGTCGACATAACTATCTGCGTAACTGCTATTATTTCTCAGCACTGGCAGGGTTATGAGGATTAGAAAAACACCTACTAGAGCTCTTCGGGAATATAAAAACAAATTATCCCCCCTCCCCAGCTCCAATATCTTTGCAGCTGGAGACTGCAACATGTAGGGACTACCCCTTTGTGTGGGAGATTGACTCCGTTTGGATCCATTAAGGTCTGCACCAGGAAATACGTGAGACCTACAAAAGGTAGGAAGGAAAGTTCCTTCTCTAGAAGCAGCTGAAAATGATTTAGTATTTACTGTTGACTTAGCAATAATTCATAGCTAATGCTGTTTAACTGATAATATCTATTTACATACAAAACGAAACTCAGGATTTTCATGCTGTGCAGATTTCCAGGGACTTGCTCAAACAGTCCCAAAACCTTCCTAAGAAAATCAGAGCAAAACAAATATGCAGAAAGAATCAGCATGTAAATGCAGGTGTGTGTGCACCTGGAGTGGAGGATGAAGTCAGAATGAAAATTTTAATATCTGAATAAGACAATTAAGCAATCCCTTGTTCGAGTTTTCCCTCCAAATGCCTTTCTTTTAATCCGTTAAATCTCCTGAAATATCACGACAGAAAATATAAACATTCAAATACTTTCAAACTCTCAATTTAAAGTAATCATTTGCCTAATTACTATTACTTTAAATCGCCCTCAGCCTTGTACTCATGTAACAGATCTCTCGCATACCCACGTGTAAAGGGAGAAGCCAAGATTCATTTGAGCTCCATCTTCTTAGATGCGGAATTAAGGTAGCTGATGGATTAGAAAGTTAACTATTTTAGGTCAAGAACAGCAAAGCTGTGGGAAGGCAGCTACTGGCATTCCTGATGGATTCTCTCAACCCTAAGCATGCAGAGAGGATTGAGGGGAATGCCATGACAAAGGTAGGGCAGGAAGAGGTTCCCCAAATTTGTTTAGCTAATGGCAGCAGGTGTAGGAGAAAAATGCTTCACTGGAGGGAGAAAAACCATCCCTCCATGCCTGTGTGTGCAGGGAGCAAAGGTCTGATTTGATGGCAGGGAGCAAAATCCTATTTAAGCGCTGCAGCTGCAAATAAGTGAAGGCACACAGGTCATCAGGTAATCACACGCAGGGCTGAGATGGGCTTGTTGGACAAGTGAAAAGGAAATGGGAGAAAATGAAAAAGCACTCGTGTGTGTGGCTGTTAAGGAGCCTGTTGCGACTCTGCCTGGAGAGCGACTGACTGCTGTACAACCGTGCTCTGCGAGTACCCAGACCTGCAGCGCTCACACCCTTACCCACTGCTCTAGTTTCTTCAAAGGAGATAAATATGGAAACATTTTAGTAAGAAACTATAAATACAGGATTGGTTATGAGATGCAGGTTGTTCTAATTCTTGGAAACTAAAGACAAGGAGGAGCAGAGCTAATGCTGCTGTGGTCCTGCTCTTGCAGATAGGCATTCAAGGATGCTCTGAATTTCATGCAGATGAGAAACTCCAGTATGATGGAGGTGACCTGAAATGGAGACCTCACTTCCCATGACAACGAGCTAGTTAGATCCAAGTACTACATATTGCCCCTTCATCTGGAGTTAGCAAACAGCACAATTCTGCAAACAAACTAGGGGAAACGGAACAAAACGTCCTGGTTTCACACTAATTTTACAGGTGAGCTGGGGAACAGGAGGTCAGGGCAGCAGTCCGTGCTGCTTGCACAAGGCTAAAAATACAACAGGAGGTCAGGTGAAGGACAGAGCTTTTATGAGAGGGCAAACCTGGAAAGCTGCTGCTCAGGGTTGGAGTTCAGCAGGGGGTGAGCAACTGCACCGTGCATCACTTAGGTTTTATTTCTCTTTTTGTTATATTCCTTTCATTACAAATATCATTGTATTTTATTATTGTTGCTGCTGTTACTGTATTTTACTTATTTATTTAAACTGTTTTTATCTTAACTCACACATTTTACTTTTTTCCAGTTCTCCTTCCTATCCCCCTGGGAGTTTAGTTGGTGGTTAGTTGCTGGCTGGGTTAAACCACAACACATCTGCATCTCTGCTGCGGCTACGAGATAAAGATTGAAGTGGCAAAAAGTCATCACCAAAAGCATGGATCTTCCATGGCACAGGCTCAGAAGAGCAGTAGAAAAGGGGGGGATGGAGGATGGAAATTCATGTAGCCAGCGTGCCAGAACAACAGCGGGTTCCTGCTTAACGTTGCACTGGTTGATGTGTAACACCTGCAAGGAGAGCAGCCTACTCCTAACAGCTCTTTTCTCCTTAGGGTCCAGGACGTGCAGATTCTCTGAGCCCATGTGCAGACTGCAGTGCACCTAATCAGAAAGCTCTGTGCTGTGATCCTTTTCCCATAAAGGCTGCACTGGTGCTTACCTGTCGGCCGAAGAGCCACAGTCAGGACCTCATCCAGCTCTCCCCCGCCACCCCAACCACTGCTTTATAATTATTCTGATGATTTCAGCCATTTGCAGGCTCTTCTCAGAAACAATTTAAGGTCAGTAGAGCTTGTTAATAGGTAAAATGGAAAGTGTTCCTTTTTATTTCTCTGGCAATATTAATGTAATTATCCTGAATCATGCTCAAATTACGTGGGCTGTAATTTCAAGGCAATATTACTATTACAGAGCCCTCTTCTTCCAGCCAGCATGTGTCATACTCCCCATCCAAAAGTTATTTACCAATAATCAGAAAGGTGTTCATTTACAAACAATAGAGCCTCTTTGCTTGCAGCACGATGAGAGCAGGATGGCTGTCACCGTGCAAAGGTGTGCCGCCTCCCTGGCTTCTAGCACTCTGGCATAAGAAATGCAAGGAAGGAAAAATAACTGTGAAGATTAACTTCATACAGATAAAAGAGCAAATATTCAGCTGGCCAGGCCAATAATTGTTCTTCTATTAAAGTCTTAACGGTACGAAATTTATTACTCTTATCTGAGCAGCCTCACTCTTCGTTCTTTCAGAAATCAGGCTGAAGGCACACAGCTGCTCTCTACCTTTGGTTAGATATATGACCCAACACAGACAAACCTTCACCTCAGCCTGCAATAATCATCCTCTAGACGAAAAGTTTCAGTTTCTCTGCCAGGTCTATTGTGGTGGGGATTTCTGGGGTACAGATACGCAGAGCACGGTTGCTGGTCAAGCAGAGCTGTTCAGCAGCCTGTGCTTATGATAGCCTTTCCCTTTGCACTCCCGGCTATTGCTATTCTCCATGAAGCCCCACTTGTTCTTACACTTAGGTATCCCTGCTCTATCCCAAAGTTTAAGCCCTACCCGATGCACCCAAATTTGGCCCTGCAGTACAATCCGTGTAGGCAGATCTGTATTTTCACAAAGCAATTAGCAGGATTTTTGCAGAACACCACCACGGCAGGCTGGCAGTCGGTGAGCAATCCCGGACACTGCCATCTGTCCTAATGAGCTGCGTGTGTCATCTGGACACTAAGGCTGTTGTGTGATCCTGTGAGGCTCCCGAGATGAGCAGCAGTGACCTTCACACACAGTGTCAGCTCCAAAGCAGAACTCTTGCTCTCCTCTTCCGATGACATCAGCCACTCGCCATCAGGCTAAAACTAGATATAAAATTAGATATGAAGCTAGATGTATCTAGATTAGACTACACATAAGGAAGAAATTCTTTACAATGAGAGCCATGAAACACTGGAAGAGGTTGCCCACAGAGGATGCAGACACCCCACCCCTGGAAACATTCAGGTCAGATGGAGCTCTGAGAAATCTGATCTAGTTGAAAATGTCCCTGCCCGTGGCAGAGAGGTTGGACTAGATGATCTTTAACAATCTCTTCTAACTCAAAGTATTTTATGATTCTAAAGCCTGATGTACAATATCCACTCTAGAGTAAGAAGCAAAGAGACAGCAGTTCTGGTAATCAAAATGATGAATAATTTTTGGCAAAATTTTGCAAATTCTTTCTCGCTGCTTATATTCTGCAAGAGGTGATAAGATACATACTGTTCATAAAGCAGCTCATGACAGTATGCAGATACTTGGAGATGCAGCAGAGTAAAGAATGATTAAGCTTATATATAAATAAATGCACACATGCACAAATACGTATTTTGAGTTTCAACAGGGAATGAGGGGGAAGGACTAAGAGGCAAACTGATAGCTACACTGAGATTGGGTAGAATGTGTGAGCCAGAGTGAAGGAAAAAAAAAGATGTAATGGCCTGAGAAATAAATGCACGTTTGTATGTCAGTAATCACGCTTGACCTTTGCCAGAGAACTCAATACAGTAGAGGCATATCTGTGAGGATACTTACTCCAAAGACCATGAAAAGGCCATTGTGCAAAAATTCCAGGCTCAGATTTATCTACAGAGATATACCCAAAAGACTCTTGATCTCAGCATCTCCACTTCCTGTATTGGCATAATGTCGCAAAGGGCAAAAAGCCATTTTAATTGGGAAATCCCTTTACGGCTGTAGCTATTACCTCTGATTTTCTGAGAGGATTCATTGTGCTTTCCCGCACCTAGCCAGTTTCTTGGAGCCTGGACTAGGGATTCTTCCTGTGTCTTCAACAGCAGCCATAAAGGTTGAAACATCCAATGAGTTGACGAGACCATTTGCACTTGGTCTGCTGTCCTCTTCCAAATATTGATCTGATTCAGCAGCTGTAAGACTCGCTGCAGAGCCAAAGACTCACAATGAGGACGACTGTAAAAATGTTTGGTTCCACAAGAATATGGATGAGAGAAACAAATGTCCTGTCTCTCCCTGGGCAGGGAGGAGAGTCAACACGTAATTTTGGTTTTGGCATCTTCTTTTCATTCTATAACCTTATAATTATGGTCTTGGATTACTTGTGAGCACAGTGATGCCAGCAGCCTCCACCAGCACTATACTGCAGAAATTTTTACTGTAGTGGAGGAATGGAATGACATTCCTCTTGCAATATTCATTTTTACATGATAGAAAAACTAATAGCTCACTGTGCGACTTCTCTAAGCAAGCAAATGTACCCTACAGTTTGGCAGCAACAGGATCTTTTTTCATTAGTAAGACACAGGGAAAACCTTGTCTCGTATGTATATTTTGGAGTGAAATTTATCACTGCTGTGATTAATGTTATCATCACTTCTGCCCTAAATTCTACATTCTCTCAGGCTAAAAATACCCCCCTCCTGGACTTCCTGATATTGTTCAATGAGAATCACAAAGGGATGAGTCCAAGGAGAGAAAAGGAGAGCGAGGCACTTTGTCTTGCACCCAGACTTACTTTTTGGGCAGACGAGCTGTCAGGAAGAAAGTTGTTCCCGTTTAAAACGTGACGGACTTTTCCTGCCCACTTTTCTCCAAAGATTATGACAAAAGTTGGTGTGGATGCTTCTCAAAGAGTAGCACAGTTTTCATGTTATCCCTCATGCAGAGATAGATATAGTTTAGCTCCATGAAGTCACTAGTTTGTAATTAAAACAAGCTTATTCGATTTTGTCTTTTTTTCCAAATGCCAGTGTGGCTTATTCTCATAGTTCAGATGAGAATGTCTTCCCTTCTCAGTTTCTTTGGGTGAGGGGCATTCTCAAACTGGAGTAAACTCTCCTACCTTCACTATAGCAGGAAATAGGCAAAGTGAAAAATTAAATCCCTTTCCCAGAAAACTTGTTTCCAAATGCACAGATGACCTAATAAAAGGCTTAGGGTTTCTGTAAGCCCCTGCCTTACAGAAGATCAGCACACGAGAAATCAATGCATTTACTCTCAGTTGTGTATGAAAATATATACGTATATCTAAGTAGAGTGATATTTAAGTAACAAGTAATGTATTGTTACAATGAGGTTAGGTGTGAATTTTGCAGCAACAGCTCCTATCTGAGAAGGCCAGAGGTTAAGTGTTGCTGAGCAAAGTCTCCTCCTTTCACCCCTCCAGCTATTTATCATCAGCACAGAAAATCGGGAGCAACTTAGGTTACAGCACTCTCCCTCCCTGCTGCCTTGCAGAAGTTCAGCTGATCTCCCTGCAATGCAACAGGTAGCCAGACTTTAAAGGAGAGCTGGCGGGGGAAGGCATGTGCTTGCAGGGGATGCTGCTGGGAGCACGGTCTAGAGCAGTCCCAGTTTTATGGGCTTATCATCTCAACACATAAACTTTCATAGTTTCCTTTTCACTCACCTGTTTGTATTATTCTAGAGCTGGAACTCCACGGCAGAGCTCTCAAAGGTTAACAGGCCTGTCCAGAAAGTTCAAGAAACAGTCTGGCTACAGTCTATGAATTTTAATGCTCTACATTCCAACAACATGCTATTTTTATACCTGATAGCAGTCCACAGTCAGCACTGTTTTGGTACCTGTGTAAGGTATGACAGAGGCCAAAAAAGGCGCAATAAGAGTTGTAAGACAATCCACCTGCAAATAATAAACAGAAGACCACCACAAAGATGGAATGGGAGAGAGAGGGGAAACAACAAACCGGGGGGATTCAGAGGAACTCCAGAAAGGGCACCACCATCAGCCTTGGAAACCAAGTAACTGTTGTGCTACAGCAGGTCGGCATTTATTTCAGAGAGATGGTGATGCCCATGTCAAATCAGACAATCTTTTCTTTGATAAGTTTCAGAAAGCACTGCTGCTGTCTTCCTAAGAGAAACGACACCTTTGTGCTGAAAGTCACAGGTTGATGCAGGCAAAAGGACAGAAATACACCCACACACTTTCCTTGTCTGCTGTACACTCAAGCTGGCCCTGTCTATTGCAAGAAAGAACGCTTGCAGGCACTGAGACATCTCTCGGACACACGGTCTCTGAACCAACATGTTTTAGAAGCTATTGGGAAAACAAAATAAAAATCTGGCTACCAGAATACGTGTTGCATCTCTTCACTCACTGCAATGCAGTGAGCAGCAAATCTTACAGGATGCTTAAGCCTCGCACATCTCAGTAAAGGATTTCTAAGCACCTTAAGATGAGAGATTGTCACTGAGCAAAAATCAGGCCCCATCCATTCCTTCTGGTGGGGCAGTGAGCCCTGAACTTGCTTCGGCACTGGGAAGGAGGCATTTGCCACACCAGCCTTAACGAAGGTTGAGTAATCCTTGACTCTTGCTAAGGAGCAGATGCCCACATCAGCCTGTGCAACACCAGCACAGCTCTGGCTGAGACCCAGGGCAGAGCTGTGCTGCTGAAGGGACACCCAGAGGTTCCTGGGTCAGGGGATGCTCCCAGCTAGCTGCAGCCCCTGTGTAAGCAACGTGCAAGCAAGGCATGTCTTATGTACGTGCTGTAATATATGCTTACGTGAGCATTAGATATAACTCAAATTATATTCAATTCTATCCACAGACAACCGGAGTAACCCATGAATAAAATATTTCAGTAAGGCCCTGCTTCAGTGAGTTCTTCAAACGCGCACCGGAAGCCCATTCACCTTATGCTTTCTCCACCTACTTCCAAAACTAAGCCAGGGTGCCCACTTGATCTCTTTCCAACCTTCAAGCTGTGAGAGCAAGGGCCAAGCTCTCTAGCTGGAGGACAGAGCAAAAAGTCAGTCTGGGTGTGAAGGCTGGGACCATACCTGAAGGGATAGGCTGGCAGGCCCGCACCACGATAATGCCTCTTACACCAGGGCCCAGAGACAGTTTAGCCATGACTATCCTAAAATAGTTGCATTTCTATATATAGACAAACCCAAGGATTCCTTAAATATGAAATCTGTCACAATTATGTACTGGCATTTCTTTATAATTACCCTAAATACTTCAGTCTCAAGAAAATGTGGTTGAAAGTGCAAGAAAATTACGCTGATCATTTGCTTGTAATTAGATAGATTCAATAAAACCTGGTGCTTAGCATGTTTTGCATCTGTATACTCTTTATACAAAATTAATCTCAAAGATATCTCTGTCATTTTTTTAGGCCTTTTTTAGTCCTATCAAGCACATCTGATCTGGCACAGATTGTCTTCATAAACAGACACCTCTGGAGGATTATTTAAAATCATTACTTTGCCCACAAAACAGTTCCCTAGCACTCCAGTTTTCCCTTCTGCTACTGTTGCGCAAAGCTTGGAGAATTATGGGCTTTGGCTTGTTCTGAGAAGAAACTCATTATGGAACTGGTGATTTTTGTTGGAAGCCTGATTATTAATGAAAAATATAAGATGCCTTGTTTCCATGGTGGGAAGAATGTGAGGAAGAAAATCTTGTGGCCCACTGCTCCAAATGTGCTTCAATCAGCATTTAACCAAAATGTTTGATCAAAGTGTTATCTGCTTTTTGAAGCTATAAGCAAGGATGAATACATACATCTCAGCACCAAAGACACCTTATCTAGGGAACGTGATGAAGCTAAAGCTACTGGTAGAATCATAAACCCTATTGCCATAATTTATCTGTGGGTGAAACTTCCATCTACTGCTCCAGATAAAGAAAATCCCCAGGAGGTGACAAAAATTTGCCTGTTTTCCTATGCAAAATGGCCCTTTTGTCATGGAAGTTCTATTAATTTTCCTGAGAGTGCACAAAATTAGCTAAAAATGCTTCTGTGCACTGAAAAAGACAAAAGATATTTATGGATATTACTGCTGTCTCTCTGGAGCAATCCAGTATGTCTTCAACCCCACATATAAGCATCTCTATTTACTACTCTGAGCATCTGATTTTCTTTTCTCTCTGTGGAAGAAATTTGTCTTCTTCCTTCAGAGTGCTGTCCCCATTTCTAAGCCTGAAGAATATGAAATAAATATGGCACTGCATATAAACAATGCACAATATAACAGAGCTTCTAAATTCAGAGTCAGCATATATACCAAGTTTGTTTTCTTTCTCAGTGATTGATGCCCTCTACAAGAAATAATAATTATACGGCACAAGGAGGAGGAAAAAAACATGTTGAATGATATAAGCATTTAGTCAAAACACAACTAAAACACTGAGGTAAAAAAAATGTTTTAAAACTGCTTAGCCTGAATAAGACAGCATTATTATCTGTAAAATGGATGAAAAATATAACCCCTCCAATAAGAAAAGCACTTAAGAAATTTGTTACACGCTAATGCCATCTACCAGACATGAGTGGAAGTAGCAGAAAAAAAAAAAAAAGACCAAACAGCAAATACAACAAAGGTGAAGTAAGAACACATGCACAGCCCCAACTCTTTTTTTTAGCAAGTACCGAATTCAAAATCTTGTCTGTCTTTTTTTTCTCAGAGCAAGGATTTCAGGGCATCCATGAATGCAAATATTTATCACTCCTTCTATCTGGGAAAGTTGCAGGAAAAAAAAAAAATTCTTCCAACACAGCTTTACAGCACAACTTCTACTCACGTGACTTTGAACTGTCATTATTCTTCCCCTGCAAGCTGCCACTGTCTTATGCAAGGAAAAGATTTCCTTATTTTGTGTCAACTTCCACATTGTCTCAGGGCCTGTCCAACCTGCATTGACTATCTTGATTAGTGAGTCCCACCTTGGAGAGCTTTTCAAGTGGCTCCACTGTCAACTTAACCACAGCCCTCATCTGTATGCGGAGACCAGTTTCCAAGGATTGCCTGATAACTCCAAAGGGGTTGCCACTTCTTTTCCCAAGAGACCCCAAATTTATACTCAGCTCCAAAAACACCTCAAGGACTTGTGCCAAACCTTAACAATGTAATCACCTTCCAGGAGAACGATTTCCACCATCATCAAAGATGAGCAACTTGAGTTGCCTCCTCCCAGAGCTCCTCCTCCCTTCTGTCTTCTCAGGCACGCTTTGTGTGCTAAGACAGAAAGCCGAAACAAACGAGCCCCAAAGGCAGCATCACTTCCAAGAAGGTTATTCTGTGTTATTTTAGAGAACCAAGAACATCTGTGCATGCTCATCTTCTGGAGATTGCAGATGGGATAGTCTACTTGTAAAGGCTTTGGCTCATGTTTTGGGACCTGCTTTGTGTAGATTTTTTTATGGATTCTCAAACACGCATCCTTCATGTGGAAGCAGAAAGCTATGAAATCAGTGGGGCTTCACATGCATGAAATTCTATTTCTTCTGTAACCTGGGCATAACAATGGCCAAAATACACAGAAAATATAATTTTACGGTTGAAGTCTATAAGCAGCACGAGATCCTAAAACTTGTGTAACTAAGACAAGAAACGGTGGCCATGATCCTGTCTTTAGCCTACATACTTTTCAAAACCTGAAGCTAGATTGTTTTTTGTGTCCTTCCACTCTCCTCTTGGATGTGCATCAGAAATAAAATAGCAGATGCCTGTTCAACTTCAAGACAGTGAGAAATGGATGCATCTACAAAATCTGCCACTGTTGTGCCATGGGCATAGTCCCCATCTGCTGATGGAGACACGCGTATACCTGGAAAGTGGGAGACGGACAAAGCAGTATCTGAAAGCAGCAAGGCATGATGTGGACCTGAATCATTTTGGGAGACCAGAGAATACTTCCATTTCAAAAGGAACATCATCTATTTACATGCTTGTTATTTCAGACGCAACCTCTCTCCAGTACATATACTTATCCCAAACTAAAAAATATATTAGACTTCTACTGCCTAATATCTCTTTAGGAAAATATTACAGAAACTCTGACAGTTAGAAAGAATCTTATTTTCCGTATAAATGTATTCAGATAAATAACACTTCTTTGCCTCAAGTTTACCTTTTTTCTTCCCCCTCAGAAGACCCCCATTGCCTTAAGCAGTATTTACACGTACCAACTAACAAAGGCACTACCCAGAAATGCTGCCACTATTTGTCTTTCTGATCTTCCAAAAGGACAGAAACAAGAGCTATTTAGCTGCCACACTCAGTCTGGCTCTACAAAGGTTCAAACGATGAATCCGCACTGAATAGCCACTGATTAAGACATCGCAGCAGTGCTCGGAGTTGCTGTTGATTCAAGGTGAGAGGAAATGCACTGAGCTGAAGGTAGCTGGCAAGGCACAAAGAAGAATTTCCATGTTGTCAAAAAATCTTCCGCTGTGTCTGATTCCGGCATTATTTCCTACTGGCTTGTTACACTCCTCTGGTGCTTCCTTTGCTCCCTGGATGAATATTCTGCAAGCGCAAATACACTGTTCAACAGCAGCAATTTATTTTCTGTCTCTCACAAAGAGGATTGCAGGCAGCCAGGCTTTTGTATCGGGAACTAGAAGCAAGTGTGTTACAGCAAAGCCTGAGTGTTACAGCAAAATCTGAGTTCCTCTCCTTCTGTCCTTGGCTTTCTGTGAGATAACAGCCACGAGCAAGCACAAGGGCCATATTAATATCATACCAGTTCTCCATGTTTTGTCTTATCTCTCCCACTGTAAGCACCTGCATGACACCAGCAGGGTGTAGCCACTCACGAAATTTATTCCTGAAGATCCAAACCCGTGTTCCTGAACTGCAAAAAGAGGATGCACAGGCAGTGCCAATATGGGAAGAGAATCAATATTGGGGAGGAATAAGTCATTATATGAGGAAAAACTTTTTTACTGTGAGGGTGACCGAGCACTGACACAGGCTGCCCAGGGAGGTTGTGGAATCTCCTTCTTTGGAGACATTCAAAACCCGCCTGGACGCGTTCCTGTGCGCTCTACTGTAGGTGATCCTGCTCTGGCAGGGAGTTGGACTAGATGATCTTTAAGGTCCCTTCCAACCTCTAACATTCTGTGATTCTGTGATTACTGCAATGCAAGTCTAAGGTTTAAATAGTCCATGTCAGAAGAGCTGAGACATGCTATCACAAAACTTTTATTTGCTATCCATTGGGCTTGTAAGCTTCCAGCTCCTCGGAGCAACAGTTGTGCCTGAGACTGTAGACTACTTTTCTTCTCCCTGCCTCCAAAACTGCAACACTCAATGCAACCATGCTTAAGCCCGTTGGCTCTCCTCTCTCTTAAAAAACATTCACTGTGTCTGTTTTGCCTGTCTTTTCTTTCCCATGATGCTGGCAGCACATGGGTTAACGAGACAATTATTTGAAGGAAAAACATTTTAATAAATCAGCAGATAGCAAAAGGGAAAAAGCACTGGAGTAATTTTTTCTGCTCACATTTCATTATGCTCTTGGCTTTGAGCCATTATAAGGTAAATCACCCAAGTCATGTTGCACAGACGTTTCTGAAAGGACAGTTATTTAAACCACTTCATAAGCTACACTTCTGGTTCCGAATGGAGAATTGAGCTTATTCTGTATGGCACTTTATGCTCATTTAAAAGTTTTAAAAAGAGCTGCAGTCAAAGCTAGAGCTGTAATTCAGTTGCAAACAGCACATCCCAGCACTGGCCCTGGTGTTGGCCCCACAGCTCACGCTCTGCTCACCCTCAACAAACCTTGGAGTGATGCTGACCAAAGACAGGATGATACCCTGGGCAAGTCTGCCAAGCTGCTGACATCACGAACCCTCTCCCTGAGTTTTCACATCCATCAGTCTCTCGTGTTCACTCACCACTCGCTGGCTGATGGCTCCTTGGAAAACGGGGAAAGCTGCAAAAACGTCCAGCTTCCACCACTGAGAAGTCTCTGCTGGGATGAAACTCTCAAAGCAAGGAAATAGCGACTGCTGGCAAAGCAATTATAGTTTTGACAATCTCTTCATTTTCTTTCTCCCCAACACCACCAATGTGATCAAGAGGAGATGGCACAAAAACAGCGACGCAACAGATGAACATCATGGACAAAGAAGATGGGGAATGAAGAAAAGGCAAATACTGTGGTGCTGCAGGTGGCCTTGAAAGCATCAACTTGTCCCTGCACAAACTGTCTTCCAGCCACTTTTAATCACTTCTGACTTCACATAGCATTGTTAACATCCAATAGTTTTCTTTTTACAGCTCACAGCTTTCAAATTAATGTGTTAGTCTTTTTTTCCCCCCGCAGAAGTCATTGGAAGCACCCTTACCTTCACGGTTTGGAATCTCTCACCATTTACTGAAATGCTGAGCATCAGTTATAAAAACTGCATAAAAGCCAAATGCACTATAAGAATCTCCAGTTAACACAGTAAAAGCATCCTCACACACACTCTGGCAGACAGAAGTCCCAATTAAGGCCTTACACAAAACCATAAGCTTTTCATGCTTAACCCTGAGATTTGGAGTGGGCGTCCAGTGTTTGCAGAAAATAGTTGCAACATGGTTTAGACATTGCATTTCTGAGTGTTCCAGACAGGGTAAAGGCTGCTTGCTTTCACTCTCCATCCATCTAGCAACCTCTCATTTGGGCTAGGTTCAGCAAAGCAGGAAGCTGCTGCGAGAGACACAGATACCTCACCAGTTTATAAACTAGTTGACAGACATTTCCAGCTGCTTTTCAATGCACATTCCACTGTCAATCAAAATTACAGGGTATAATTAAGCAGGCAACAGCTAAGCAATGTCTGTCTTCTACCCAGGAACCCAATGAACAGATTAATTTACCAGTGTAATAGACTAAGATGAGTTCCTCTAAAAAAAAACAACAAACCCCGGCAGACTCAAGGCACTATCCATTTTTTTTCCCCCCTATCTAGCAGCAGGTTAAATACTGTATTTTTTTTCAAGGCACAGTTTCAAAAGTTGCCAAGAACTCAAAGCTTTCTGTATTATCCCACATATAATACTGGTGGTCTCAGTTCGACCAGCAAATTCAGCTCACGAAGACGTCAATGTGTCACTCAGCCTCATGATCCGGACAGCAATACTTTCTACCAGGCAAGGTCCAGTTTGGTGTCCCATTTGCTACCCTGCACCGGGAACCTGCCAGCACTGGTCCTGCCAGACACAGAGCAGTGTCCTGTCCCACCACCCAGCACTGGCTCCCAGAGCCAAGAAAGAGCCGTGCTAAGGAAATGTCCCAGAAAGATTCAGTCGGCTTCAGCTCCCTCTTCCTCTCTCGGTAGCCTTCTAGCCCTCCAGCACACTCTCAAGTGAGCACCTTCACAGAAACTTGCAGAAGCATCTCGGGGACTACAGATCTCACCAAGGTACCCACTGCGCTGCCTTACAGCTATTCGAAAACAGCATCGGATATCCAAAGGATGCTGAGATGACATAGGGACTGCTGCAGGAATCACAGAGTCAGCCCCAAGCTGTTGCAGGCTCCAGAGACCTTCCAAATACCTCGCTCTGCCTGACATTTCTTTGTGCGGTATTTGGTATCTTCACTTTGCATCACTGAACTTTAATTAGTTTAACAACTTGCAGGGGACTTCCTAAATCAACAGGTTTTTCATTGTAATGTTTGGTTGCAGCAAGAGATCACACTAAGATAATGAAATGTACTGGAGCAGCTGAAAACTTAATTAAAACAGGTAAAAATTAATTATACCTCTCATCATTGATTTTGTCTGAAAAAGCTGATATTGCAAATAGGAAATCAAAAGCAAGGAGGTCATGTAGAGAATCACTGATGTGCAAGTGATGTATTACAGAAAAAATATGTTCATGCTGAGAAGAACCATTCACTCCAGGTCCACGACCCAGCGCTGAGCTGAATTCCATCCCACATTACAAAATTGCCAATCAAGCACCAATAAGGAGGCTGATTAAAGTGAAGCCAGAGGAACAGAGTACATATAATACAACTATTATGCAGACAATTGTATGTGAAATTAGAATCACACGACTAATAAAGTCAGCCTTTTCAGGATCTTCTTCTGCCTCCATACAAAAAAAGGAGTTCAGTAATGTAACCACAAAATGTCATTCCTCAGGCTCTCTAGAAATGCCTGAGATAGGTGCTTGGGTTAGGACTACAACACTTGGTGCTGAAAACAAGGATTATAACACCCATTAATGGCCATAACTGAACAGGAGGCTGCTCACGCCTGCATTCAGCCCCCAGCGTTGGGGTGGCCAGGGGAGCAGCTGGATCTTTAAATCTTTCTGCTTTATGCCAGAAAAAATTATGTGCTAACCTCTAACAAATAATAATTCTCCCTCCCTCTCGTCATCTGAGCTTGCTTATAGAGCATAATTATATCCTATTTCATCTTGGAATCAGTAAATCAGTAGAACCAGTTAATCCATCCTTTTGATAAAATGTCACAGTACATAAAGGCCATTCTGGTAGCTCTACCATAAACTCTTTGGGCAAGTCACTAAACTTCTCCAAGTCTGAAGTAGTGAATGAAGGAAACACTGTTCTACCAAACTCGGCAGAGGAATTATCTCATACTATCTAATATTTATAAAGCACTTTCAGATCCTCAAGTAAAGGCCATAGAAATGTAAAGAAGGACTGACCCAGATAAGGGTTAAGAACAAAATCTTTTTTCCCAGTGACAGCTCTCAAATGACCTTGTAATGTTAGGATTTATTTTCAATGCAAAGGAAGACCTGTCGGGTCTAGGAGCCATGTTTTGCTCTAACTGCAGATGACTTGCTATCAACAGGAAAACAAGTTCAGTCACTGATCCAAATGTCAAGAGCTGCCAAATGAGCGCTTTGATGAAATGTCAGGAATACTAACGTGGTTTCAGGTCTGCACTGATTTAACAGCACAGCCAAAATGGAATCTGGTCATACTGGGTTTTTTTCTCCGGAAAAAAACAAACCCGAGTGACTAGCAATATATACATTATATACGCTTCCTCACTTTCTTTGAAGTGAAGCTGAACAAGCTAAAAAAACACCAAACCCATAAATATTTCCACTACTGTGTTTTAGAGGACTCTGATCTCCACATGCTGCAACTTCAGGAGTACAAATATCCCATTTAATGAGACAACTGAAGCACTCAGGGATTTTTTCCACACCTGCCACTATGCCTTGTGCAGAAGATACCCTGCAAAGGGAGTCTTCCATACATAAGGCTGCTCACAGGAATCCAAACACAATCTTTTACATGACTGAATGTTGAAAGGACAGAAAGCACAAAGCAGGCACATTCAAAAAGATGATTGTATACTTTAAGACTATTTTTACAGCCAACAACCCCACACCCAACAACTAATAACTGTTATTTAAATTAACAAAGCTAATTCCAAAGGGTTGTCTCTTTTGGTTAAAGTAGCCAGGCGTTTCCAAAGCAAATATTTAAAATACCTATATGCTGTTGTCAGTAAAACTCAGTAGCAAAAGGATGACAATCCAACCCTTGTCATCGTAAGAAAAGTGCTGAAGTCTTTCAGTGCTTGGGGAAACGGTAGATGTCTAACACGTGGAACTGCAAGAAATTCTGCCCCAGCAATTAAATATGTTCTTAAAAAACCCTGGGTAAGAACAACTTGTGATATTCCCCATTCCACACTTTATACTCTTGCTCATCCCATTCGGCACACAGAAAATATAACTAAACAGAAACAAAACCATCTCATCGTCTAAGAGGAGTGCTGCATGTTCCCTTTCGGCACCCGACGTGTTTCCCCCGCTGCGCATGAACAGCAGAGCGGTTTGCTCTCGAGAAGCAGGGATGATATTTCACATGGGAAATGTGTTGATAAAAGCTGGCTGAGTTGTTGAGAAAATACAACTCTAACAACTGACACAACCACCCATAAGCTCTAGATGATACCCTGCAATAATCTATATGCGTTTTCCCGTATTGACACATACACGAGTGTTTTTAACACAAAGCAGCCTTTATGTGTAAAGTATAATTTTGGTCTCAAATTTCAGCACATACTTTCAGCTAATTATCCAGTACTACACACTGAGGAAATCACACTGTGGTACTTGAAAACCCAAATAGCATCCTATCGCCAGCACGGCAATGATTCATTTTATAATTCAACCTGGACAGCACTTCCACAGGAGGGAATATAAAAGTATCTCCTGCCAAGAGAGCACTGCCAGGTCTTTTATAAATACTACAGAAGTTTCCTGAGCAGGTGGCCCATCAAACTCAAATAATAGATGCATGTCAGTCAGACCTGGAAGCTCAATAGTACAGCACATCATTACAGCAGTCAACATAAGAAGAAAGTCCTTGTGGTTTCCCCCGCAGCAAGAAGTTGAAAGCAAACTGAAAAGCTCTGCTATCTTTTCAGCTTTACACATACTTTCCTTGAAGTCTTCAGGGGAACGGCAAACACTAATAACCCCTGCGACAGGCCCCTCCTCTAAGACTTGTCTGCTTTTCAGTAACATAAGAGCATTATAATACTCTTGTTCTTTATTGGAAACAGTTCAACGTGGATTAAAAAAAAATAAATAGATGCTTGGCAGGTTCAAGCAGTGCCGTTAAATGGCCCATTTCCTGATGTAATGTGCAGTTTTAATGAGCGACGTTCCTCACAGCCGACAACCGCACGCGTCTCTCGGTGGCACCGCCGTGACAGTGGTGGCTGTAACAAGGGGCACCGATTCATCAGCACAGGTGGATTTAGCAGTTGCATATGAAATCACTGCTGCCTCGAATGTACTCACTGCAGGGTACAGGTGCCCCAGTGAGGACATTGTGGTGGATGGGGTCATCACTCTTCACAGCCCGAGTCCTCCATGATAAAGGAATTTCTCCCAGTTACAGTGGTTCTGCCCGGTCACCCACGGACACGACTCTGGTTCTCCCCCATCACTGCACTTTCTCAGGTCAGCCACAGTCTGATTAATTGGTTATAATTTTTGCTTAAGCATCCAAGCCTCAAATTTCCAGTGCTATAACTTCCAATGAACAAGTCACTCACTAACTATGCATCAGGACTGAGAAAAGATGAAAGTGATGTCTGAGTCATTGCAAGCACGGAAGAAAGCTCTATCAGCCACAATCACTTAATGAATTATTTATTGAATTTGCACAGGAAAAGTCAGCTATTGAAGCAGGAGCCCACAACTTGTTCTTTGCCTGCAAGATATCCCAGTGCTACCTGCAGCCATGGGAAACCAAGCAGTTTCCACCAAAACAGTAAGAAGGGCAAAGACTGACACTGCCCATCATGTGTTCCTCTTTCAGTATCATGCCCACAGCCCGTGAAAGGTCTCAGACCACTCCATTAAAGAGACATTACTACAAATTATCATCTACAAAAATTATTTCTTTTCTTATTTTAAGCATCTCCATTCTTAGGGTTTGTGTGTATGTTTTTTTTCACTTGTGGAAGCTTCATCACTGACACATAAGACTTTCACAGATGCTTATACAAGTTGTTTCAAAACACTGCAAACAGTGCAGCAAGCGAGCTCGGGCAGATGCCGCTTGCCAGGCAGCAGGAGGAAGGTTAGAGATACTCCTCCCTTCCAAATTTTGTACCATCAATACATACTACAGCATTGCCTGCAATACCTCGCCGAAAATAAGCTCCACATGGGCTGAAGTCAGCCTAGAGACTGCAATAGGAACAAGCCCAAGAGAGTCTTTGCTGTTCATAGCCAGATCCCAGCTGACAGGCAGGGAAATTTAGGCACTCATAAAAGCAAAGTGCGAGAGAATTCTCACTTTCCATCTCCACATTCTTTGCACACATAACGACTTAAGATGCAATCCCACCATGCAGCAGGTAAATGGGCTTCACAGCCCGAACTCACCAGTGGCTCCCCCAGCCCACCCCAGGGCAGCTCTCAGCAGAAGTCAGGCAGGGCTCAGTCGGGTTAAATCACCCTCCGGAGAGTCCCTGTCTCTCTGCTACCTAAACGGGAACACTGGGTGCCTGTGCTACCGCCTAAACCCTCCAGCAAGATGTGTAACATCAGATAAAATGACATCAAGCCTTTATTTTTCAGTTTCCACCTCCATAAAATACGCATAATAATACTTACTTACTTTCAAAGAGAATTGTAAGGCTTAATTAGATAATTAACATGAGAGTGCCTTTAACAAGGATATGTATACACAAAGCACTACTGTATTATTAGTGTAGGCAGGCATGGGGAGCTCTTAGAGATTTTCTAGCACATTATTTGTTATTCTGGAAGAAGTCTTTAGCTGCATACAGCAGTAGTATAATTATTATCATCATCAGATTCACTTCCTAAGGTTATTTATGAAACACTGTATGAAAAAGAAAAAACAACCAACCATCAAGTTAAGCAGCTCTGAGCTGAGTTTCTGTTTTGTTGCTATTAAAATGTTGCTTCGCTGTTGTGAAAATGCTGGTGCCAGAAATCTAGTTACATGCTTGTTACTAGAACAATCATCATTTAGATATAAGTGGTAGATATCAGCAATTTTCACACCTTTTTGGTTTTATTTGCATTTCTTTGCAATGGGATTTTTTTCTGGAGTCTCCTGCAACATTACCAAAACACACAGAAACTTTTGAAGTGTGCTATTACACAGCAGATATTGATTGTAACACACACCCAGGAATTTCTCTCCTCTGTGCATTGCATAAATACGCTATATATTAAAAAGAAATCATTGAATTCTGAAGAAGAGCAGGGAAAGAAGTTTTTGCCATCTGGTAATAACTATACTGTTCTACCTCCATTAAAAGACACAAATTACGACTACTCCAAACTTATCTTGACCAACTTCCATACCAAGTAAAATCAGGTAACAGTTTCATTGGAGATACATTTGCACAGCTCAGGACCAGACCCTGAAACACTGTTGGACCCAGCAAGGCTGCTCTTCAGTATCTAAGAATCAGGTGAAACAAATATTGCTTTTCTATTTAAAAATAAAAAATAAAAAAAAAATCTGTAGAGGGTATTTTGTACTGTGTGTACTGTTATAGCATAAGGAATGAATAGGTCAGTTCTCCCCATTAGTGGCTTTCACGTCTACTTCCTATCATCAAGAACAAGAATTAGGGGAACAAATTCTTTTCAGAGTGATGGAATAATAAAATGGCCAGGAATTGCACTCACCACCTGACACCTTCTAAATAGTCCATATCAGTATTTTTTATTTTGAAGAAATCAATAAAGCAACGTATTACTCAAGGAGCAAATATCTATACATCTCATTTTCAATAATAAATTTAATTTTAAAAACTGCTTTTTTTGATCAGTCTTCATGATTTTGGTACAAAACTGGGCAGAAAATATGTTTCCACCCAACTTTAATTGAGTAGAAAAATCTCCATAAAAGAACAGAAAAGAAATCTAAACAACATCAAATATTTATATCATGGGAAAACACCAAGAGATCTTCTTTGCGGCTTGTACTGTATATATTTTACATGTAAATGAAGCTGAGTGGCTCCTCTTCATAGCTTCAAGCTGCCGCTAATGCTTCATAGATTTTTCAGGCAGACAAATATTGGTGAAAAGAGTTTTATAACTTTCATACTGAAGATTTATGATTATACGTGAACTAGAAGTCTAATGCACTGACATGCGGCCTTGGCTCAGTCTCATTACAGAGTAATCTGCACCCCTAGTTTAATTGCTGTTGTCTGAAAGTAAATCATCCTCTCCCTTTTACGCAGCACTGCCACTTCTGACGTTAGGAGTTTGCACCTTTCACACTAAAACTAGTGCTAGCTCATGCTAAAACTGCTGCAGCTTTGGAAGACAGTTCAGAAAACCCTGTTGTACTCTTCTTCCCAACGCAGACGGACACTGCTCCTTCCTGCCCTGGCTCCACTTATAAAAAAATAATCGGTTTGCTATTTGTAAATGCTTAGACATGCTGCTTCAATTCAGCCCTTGTACTGCTCCTGCTCAACAACCCAGTAACACCGGTACATGACATGAGGCGAATTACAGTTCCTCCAGCAGCTGGCAAATCTCACGTCAGCAGTTCATTGAGATTTCCAAACAGCGCAACGATAAATTAATGCTTGTGATGGAAATCGGCCAATGCAATTAGAACATGGTACTTACACTATGACATTTTCTATTAGCAAAAAACGTATGCCAATACTGCTAGGTATTGTGCGGACAAGAGATGATTAATGCAATGGACTGCTGCTTACCGAAAACAACGGCTTCACTATGAGCTGATGGCAAAATCCTGCATTTTTCCTACCTGCTTTCAGCCTCAAATCTCTGGTTGACTACAAAAACAAACTCTGTCAGTTTAAAATACTTAACCGACAACTATTGTAATTAGCAAAACCACCATCCCAGTGGATATTTTCCAAGCTCATGAACTAGTGAAAAGTTGAAACAGTTTTCAAAGGGAGTTAAAAACAAAAAAAAACATTCTTAGAGGGCAGGTCCAAGGTGGTCTAAATACAATCACTGGCTTAGAAAGTCATCGCAAACTACAAACTGCCAGAAACCAGGAGCATATGGCCTGGATGGATCACTTCATCCATCCTGTTCACTGCTCGTATGTCAGCATCCACTACCAGTGACAGATGAAGAAGAAATATTTTGTACTTTACCCAGACTGGGGCAGCAGTTCTTACGCATTTCATAACCCAGGACCTACAGGAACAGCCCCTCCACGAGCAGAACAAGTTACTGGGTGCTCTGTAGGGCAAAGGAGCAGCCAAGATGGGGGACAGTGCTGCACATCCAACCTGGCACATCTACATCAAGTGTCTGAAAAGAAATACGTGCCTGTGAGACATTTTGCACCGTCCTAATGGGAAAAGAGAGAGAAGACCCTTTAAACCAGGCCCATAAAACCACATCTGCTTTATGAGATGCATGCTTAAGGCTCATTAACGTGCCTAATGGCAAAGTTGTACTTAAGCCCCTTACTGATTTTGCAGGGATTTATCAAAGCAACTCAATAATTTATGGAACAGAAGCCTAAAAATGAGAGTTTCTCTTGTTTAACCTAAAAGCATAATTTTTTGGCTAGCAGCTGTAGAAGGCTTATCATCTTTTGTAGCTCAACCACCAGGGAAGGAAAAAGACACATTCTCATTGTGTTATACCTGATAGGTGCAAACAATTTCTTTCCTTACAGATTCAACCAAGTAATGACCTTCACCTGTGTTTGATACAGATAAGCTTGTGAAAAGCCATAAATATGGAGAAGACAGTCTTTTCAACAGTCAGCTACTCTGTCTTCAGCTGCGATTTGTTTCTCTCTTGAGAATTCTTGGTCCCTGTAGTTTTCTCTGCATAAACCTACCTCAAACAAAGACTGGGCTTGCTGAGTTTCCTCTGGAAAATGCTGCACTGGGATAGACCATGCCATCAACACATGTGTTTGTTCCAAGATACCTTTAGAGAACAAAACATTTCACCAATGATTTTTGGCAAGTCTACGGCCAAACTCTGAGTGGGAGACAGAGGAGCCTCAAAAAGCAAAAAAGTAGAACCAGGTTTACTTGAATTGTGGCTGCAATTCTGCTACTAAAGGTGACTGCAGCCACTGGGCACTTCCTCCTCAACTCTGTTAAATGTCAATTGACATCAGGCATCCAGCCGCAGCTTTCCTGTACGTGCGCAATGAGTGATGAAAGCCAGGGTGGATGACCTGGCTCCATACATCCTCTTTATGCTGTTTCACCATCGCATTCCTACTGCACTACCAAGTTTAGGATGGTGACAATCCTGGCATCTCCACCTGAGGGCAGCCCCCAGCACGCTCAGCAGGGTGGGGAGCAGAAACATGTCGTGAAGAAGCAGCACTTGGGGAGCCTCCCAGCTCAGACAAGGGCAGCACACGATGTCTGAAGGGCAGCTCCCCGCAGCATCCCCGAGCAATTTCTAGCCCCTGCGTGCAGTCCGAAGATTGCCAATTTCGGATTTCTGAAGATAAAATGAAATTTGCTGGAGGAAGCTGGAAAAAAGGCAACCCGAACAGCTACAGTTAAGCGGCTGACCTCAGACCACTGTCATCTTTGTAGTTCTAAGCTCTGGTTTTAGGTAGGGAAGGCTGGACAATTGCATTCAACTACATAATACAAGACAGAAAAGAATAACAAATACCAGCTGAGCTGCATCCTCAGCTTGAGGTTCAACAGGGCTACACATTTTTGCACCCAGTGAAGATCAAACCCATGCTTTTCTTACCCTACTGGAACTAAAACTGTTAAAGTAGTATGTCACCTTTAATCACAATAGCTTCATTATAACCATACAAATTCATTTTAAGTCGAATAAGTATTTACTGTGGAATATCTCTACATGCATATTCAGAAAGCTGCTATGTATGGAAATACATTTTAAACTCTCAGATTATAATTGTTTCTTTAGCTCCAACAGCTGTCTCCTAAAAATGAATAATATATTTGCAGGACACCTTTTATTTTAAAAGCAGGGTCAGTGGTGTGAATGGTGTTCTTTGATTTTGACTAAAGACTGAGCAGCAGGGATTGTATCTGATCTGTCCCCAGAGAGTAAATCACTGTTTCACTGTTAAAACCTGCAGATGGGAAGAGAAAAAAAAACAACAACAAAAAAAACAAAACAAAAACCAAACCACGTAAACGCACATCACCTGCGGTTATAGCTCTCCTAAAACTTTCTAGTTAACTGGTATGTCCAACTTGCCTTATCTTGTCCTACATTCAGTGTGGGCAGCGCCTTAGGACAAGCACAAAACCACAAGTTACTCTCCTTAGTTACAGTCTCTAAGGTAACTGCAATGCATCAGAAGGTGACCTCGGACAGCTTTTATCCTGTACAGTGCTTTTCCAATACCAATTATTTCTACTGAGCAGTTGGAGTACATGCAAGACCCAACACAAGAAGCAGTTGGATGCTCAACAGCAGCAGGGTGAAGAAGGGGGGCAAAAAAAAAAAAAAAAAAATCAATCTTATTCCACATGAATTAGAGGTCCTGGAGGAACTGTGTGCTCAGAAATGCCAGGAGGGGATATGCAGTGATGCCAGATCAACACACTTGCCCCAGACCTCATGTTCATCCCAAGAAACTTCCTCTTCACCCTGCCAGAGCAGCAGTTTTGTTGACATTGTTCCTGTCACATGGGGGAAGTCAGTAAACGAAAGCAGTCTGGAGAACAGCCCCACCTCTCCCCCCTTCAGTTTGGTCAAAATCCTTCCAAAGTCCCCATCAGCCTTAGACCTTGAGAACTGTCAGCATTCGCCTCAACACCACCTCTTTCCCTGGGCACTTGTTCAAGTGGGAAAGGAGAGGCAAATCCCATAGGAGAAGCATCTGAAATTGCCACCACTTAAATTTAATCTCGGAAGAACTGGGAGAAATTATATGGGACTTCTAAAACTTTTAACCATGGATTTTATCTTCCCTTCCTGAATTTCTGTGCTCCCTCTATAGTCCAAGCATCCACACAAAGAACAACTCGAGAGAAGGACTGAAGGCTGGTACTCCAGGAAAATGCTTCACCCTCTTCTTTCTAGCATCAGCATTATCCCTTCAGCAACGTTTCCACCACTGGCTACGTCATCCCAAGTGCAATCAATACTTAAAACATTTGAAAACAGGACTGTCACAGCCCATGAAATGTACAGGATTTAATGTCTGCAGAAGCACAAAAGCAGCGTCTCCAGAGCACTTAACATATTGACAAGCCATGTGAAAAGGGAACGTTTTTCTCCAAGTTGCCAGTTATTTCGGTTCCTCTGAGGAAAGCATCTCCATTGCAACGCCACGTACAGACAGGGCCCCTCACTGCCTCCACAGCCCCAGATGCCACAAGTCCTCAGGTCTCACTGCATTTTATACCAAAATAATCCTAGCAATTGATCTAAATTGCATAGGGAAATTTAAACTGCAGGCAGGCAAGTATGTTAAATGTATCAGAACATTTTCCAAGGAAGGGTCTATACACGGCAAAGGAGTTCACTTCCAAGCTTTTGTTTTAATAATTTGAAAACGGCAAAACCAATCATGCAACCAAGTGGCACTCTCCTTAATTAAGGAAGTCAATTCAGAATCAATAAAAAGGCAATTAATTTGTGGATGTCACTGGCTCTTGAATTATGCTGATAGCCCCAAAGAGGTGACTCTGTGACCTCCAACATTTCTCCCAGGGTCTGAAGGTTTTCACACAGTTATCTATTATTTTATGACAGACATGCTGTTAGAAAATACACTGACGATGGTCAGGAAATGCTGAGGGAGAAGTGAACTGAAAAGACTACAGCTTTTATAAAATGATTGCAGTTAAAACTGTGGTCTTGCTCTGGATCCTCTTAAAGGTACAAAAGCTTATTTAAGGGAAAAGAGGGACTCGGTGGAGGAGCACATGTGTGCTCCTGCGGACTGAGGACTCAGCTGCTCCTCCAGGATCAGACCTGGAACCAAAAAAACCCCTTGATTTCTGTATTGCCCGATCTCCGCCACTTCAAGTTGCTTTGGCTCTTCCCCAGACTGCACCAGAGCCCAGGGCCAGGACTGGCACCACCATGAAGGACAACCTCGCAGCCAGCAGCACCGCTCAGTGTCATTTTGAGCAGCCTTTTCTTCCTAAGGGTTTTCTGACAGGTCTCTGGCAGGTTTTGGAGAGGAGGAGCATGCAATTTAGCACAGTCCCTCCGTCCAAGACACGCTCTTCCTTCCCATTCTGTGAGGAAATAAAGCACTGCAGGTCTTTCAAAGGAAAAAAGGAGAATACAAACTGGGATGAAGCCCTTAACTCGTTTCCTCTCACAAACCTGGGCACAGACCACTGTGGCACATGCAGATTTACATTATCAGTGATACACACAGATTGTCACAAAGAAGAATTACTGGGCTTGCTTAGGGATGGAGTTTAGCAGCTTGCGAGACACCTCAGTGCTGCGGAAGGTAAATGCAATGAAATTCAACAGAACTGAAGAGCCAGTTTGGCGGAGAGACTCCCTCCTCAAAAGACAATCCCCCTGACTTTACTGGCACTTCATTATTTATGGAATATGGGGCTACCAGAGCATGTTAAAATATAACACTCTGAGTCCTCGTAGAAGTATTATATTAAAGAATATGTAAAAGCCAGATCCAGGGTAAGCAGAGGTGCAACTAAGCTGCCATCCAGGGCTGACTTAAGAAGCTTATCTGCATTATTCTGTACCACTCTCCACTGACAACTTTAACAGTCACTGAGAAACATCTTATTTCCTCCACCATGTCCCATGCATCTGTAAGCTAATACCACATCCAGCAGAGACTTCATTACCGGTGTTTTATCCCAGCCCACACCCCAGGAAAAACAGCTTTGACTGACCTAGCTCCATATCTGAGAACTCTGACTTGATCTGCCTCCTCACTTCTATTCTCTTCCTGGTTCAGGGCTATCACTCCTTTTTTGGTGCCTCGCTTTGCTTCTTCCTTATTACCAAGCCCCTGTCTCATGAATTTCGAGTTAGACAATTCACCTCCTCTGGCAGGAGTTCTCCAGTGTGAGATGACTAACAGACATTAAATTGTTAAGTTTTATGTTCTGTTTAAAATGTGCTCAGAGAAAATGCTAATGGCAGCACATCTCAAAAGACTCCTACCAGCATTTGTCTTGATCTTTCATTACCCATCTGTCAAAACCCAGGTGACAGTCACGAGTTTAAATCAAAGTTCAGAGGCACCTGTCAGTTTCCAAAACCTTTTGCCTCTAAGGCCTACGTTTTTAGAAGCTGTGTGTGCTTTCCAAGTCCCAGTGTTTGAACTGGTGGCAGTGGACTAAGTACATGGGCATCATACGTGGTGAGAAGAGCTGGCAATTTTCCATTTAATAAACACTCGGGGGCAAATAAATCACAGACCCTGGGCAGAGCATCCAATAAGTTTACTCTGTACCTCCTCAAAATGACTCACATGGCTCCAACTTTCCAAAACAGGCAGGGTAAGGTGACAAAACAAAAAAGAGTGATACCAGCTACACAGCTGGCATAACCACATCAGGCAGGTGCCTGCTTACCAATGCTGGAGCTCATTAACCCGTGCTAATCTCACGGGAGACAGAGCTGCAGATGCACACCCTCTGCTCACGGAGCTCAAGCCATAGCCTGGGGCTGAAAATGGATCCAGGTGATGGTTTGGTGTGAGGGAGGATCGTGGAGAAAGACAACCCACAGAAAGCTCTTCTCTACTGGAGTCCCAGCTCTTTGGATGTGACCCATGGTTTTAGGTTTTAATGTATGAACTCAAGTTCTCCAGACTGCTTTGAATAGAAACCAGGATGATCAGAAAATTCAGAACCAAGTAAGAAAACCCTCCTCAAAGGTCTGGCAGACTTTGGTGGAAATGCGACCTTTGTTCCAACAACTAGCAACTGTCTGTCATGAAATCATTAGGCAGTTGTCTGTATTACCTGCTGTAGACTATTACTCCCATACATTTCCAACAGTTGCTGCATATTTTCCTCTTTTTGAATTGTTTAGTTTAATTTGGATGTCTCACATCTATTGAAAAGCACATGGAAACAGAATAGTGTCCACATCTTCCCGGTGATTTCTGGATAGCAACGAATGCCAGTGCATGCCGCAGCCTTCAGAATGGACAGACTTGGACTGATGCTTTACCAGACTCCTCAAAACTTTGCTAGACTAGGCACAACCTATTTTATCTTATAAGCATAATTTTTACATCAAAGTGTTGCCTTTGGATTTCTATTTCTGCTTTCCTGTTTTCCAGAAAACTTCTACCTATACCAAACCAAATAATCCATGGTCATGACATCCCAACTATACGTTAAAATGGGTACAGAGAGTAGTTTGCAACACAGCCAAACAATATGTTCCTGTGCAGAAATTATTTTGCAGCTCCACTATCTGCAATCACCTAGCAATGCTATGCTTCAAGGGTTGATTTTGATACCCTGAATAGAAATCCTGTTTCCACTTCTCCTTCTTGTTACAAGAGACTTGGCAGCTCAGCATGTGCCTTGTTACTAATCCTGTGGTTTCATTCATAAGCACCTGGAGGTCACACCAGAGGTGAAGCTGCCAACCTCAGTGAAGTGCGCATATCTACATCCCAATCAACCCTTCCTCGGCTTAACCTTCATCTTGTCTGCACACTCCAATCGGATTTAAAAAGCAGCCTAGAAGTTTGTTCTAAACAACTGGAAGAATGCCAAAAAAAGCACACATGCATCTTAAAGGTACCACTGCATATATGCAACAGGTCCTTTGGAAACCTGACTCACTTTTTGTGCCAGTCTCTGAAAGTAGACCTAATAAATCAAGCATAAGGCTATAAGCCAAGCAATGCAACTTTTTCAGTGGATGGCAAAATACAAATGCAATAATTCGTTCTGATTATGGTGTTTGATTACTGAGTGTTAGAAAAAGCTCAAACAAAATGTAACTTTTAATTATGTCATTTTATGGCAGTTCATTGCAAAGCCAGAAACCTTTTAGGGGCTGTGCAAATGCTTGCCTCATTCCTGTTAAAGCCTGAAATATGTCTTGGTGCCATCCACAGCCTCTGGGCATAGTCTGTATTCATTCTTGCAGATCTCACTGTTGATTTGCTATATTTTGCTACTGCTACCCTGGCAACCCTATGAAACAAAGAGCTTATTTCTGCGCCTCTTTCTTTAATATTAAAAAAAAAGTATTTAGGTACTTCTAAATAAACAACACCTGCAATGCACGCAAGAGTTTAATATGCTTCTCAGTATGCAACTTACGGTTGACCAAGAGTTGCAGATAAACGCAGCCCAGAAGTACTGCATTTCCTCTGCATACACTGCACTGAGCACGAAAGCATATTTCTCTCCGGGAAATCCTTGACATAAATATGATGGCCTAAGGCTGAAGGAATAAGGTGGGATTTGAATATGTTTCAGCTATTTGAATATGCCTTGTGTGTGTAACTGAGGGCAGAAAAACTCTCAGTTGGTTTTTAATAGTTTTGGGTTTTTTTACTTAAATATCCCAGAGATTCATTTACACAAACCTTTCAGGCCCCCTCAGCAAGCAGCAACATCCATTTGTGAAGTTCAGACAAACCAACATTTCACTACCTTCTATATTCTACTAAAAAAGCCCAAAACCCAACTTTGCAGCATCTATTACTGAAGCAAAGCAGAAGTATTAAGAACCCAAGAAATCTCATGCTTGAATTAATAAGAAAGTCTGTGTTCTCCGGCCATAGCAACAAGAGTATTTTCATTCTCTGAAATTAAAATCAGTTCCCTATTTTTTTACAGGATATTTCTCCCCTCCACCCAGCATCAGTCCATGATCCATGCTGGTCTAGGCAAGAACAGACTCTGAGCAAGATGTTCAGAAGGAAACCAGCAGGAGGAACTGTACATAGGGCTTCCAAAATCCTTGAGAAAGCCCCACTGCTAAGCCTTCCCCCAGAAATCCTCACTGTAATCACTTCACAACCACACTTGTCCCATGTAAACTGGGCTTAAGAGGGAGCTCAGGCTGCTTTAAGCTTTCAAGCTTGTGAAAACGTCACCCTCCCGTTTGCAGTTATACGATATGGACCATCTTCTCTCCCCAGTCCTTGCTTTTCTCCCAGGGTTTTCACATTATTTTTCTTTGGGTTCTCAGAAACATTTTCCTACAGCCTGGTCAAGGAATACCTCCAAGGAGAACCACACCTGCACTAGTACATAAAGTTAAGTCAGCTTCTCTGATGTACAAAACAAGCAAACAGCCCCCCCAACACACAACCGTGGGTCGTAGGTACAGATTTTAGATGGATGACAGAATTCAAAGCAAAGCTTAATGGCATTTACTGTTCAGAAACAAGCCTGTCGTCTTATTATTTTTAGTACATTTCTCAGACTTGTCATTATGTATTTCTGATTTACAGTATTAATGCCAGGCAACTGTGTTACCTTTAGTCTTCCCTGCAGGATTACGTGAGAATATTCTTTAGAGAGAACATCACACTGGGCTAAGGTTAAAAAACAATCAAGACATGTAGCAAGCTCCAAGGTGCCTTCCCGTATCTCTGAAATATAAATGATTCCCTGGCATAAAAGATTCTGAAATATATAGACATAAAGTCAAAGCTTTGCTAAGCAAATAACAAACACAAGTGGAAGCTCTCCTTCCAAAGGCTCTGAATCACGCTGACAGCTACAGTATGCATGAAGTTAAAATATTTCCCAAAAAGCCAAAAGCTGTCAACGGAAGGTAGCAAAACACTGGCCAGTTCCTAGACTTTGATTATAATTCACACAGAAATACACACTGGGGGAATGGACCTACAGCGTAGAAAAAGTGCAATACGGGTTTCTTGGAGACTTTATATCCAGGTATTAAAAACTAAGGGACTTGCACTCTTCTACCAATGACACTCAGTAAGTAACTGGTAATGGCTATATACTAATCTTTAACAGAATATCAAATAGTTTGGAAATGTCTTCCTGCCTCCTGAGAGCAAATACCACTACTGGATATAATCAGTCAAAACACATAAATCTCACTCGGCATAAAAAAAATTCTGCCCATTAACAACTGAGGATTAAACTCAACATACACTGAAGAAATTACTTAACTTGGACACTCTATATTTATGAAATCAATACTTGTGTTTTAGGACCCAAAATGAGACCCTGAGACTCATTTTTCTTTGACAAAACCATTTTTCTTTTGCCAAAAATACAAGAAAAGAATTTTTAACAGCCCAGCTGGGCAAACCATCTCCTGAAGGTTCAGCAAAGCTTCTCTCACTGCCATGTCAGCACACCACAGGTTCTAGTATTCAAGATCAGTCTTCCAAACACATTTCCAGCCATGGATCAAACACATCAACATGTAATTTCTCTGTGCAGATGTGAATTCCTCCACCCACAAACAGGATCCACAGTAAGCAGTTACTACATCAAAGAGTGGGTAACTTCAGTATCTGTGGTCCAAGGAAGCATGTTTCCCTCTCTGTTGTAAAGGAAAAATAAGAAGCACAGAACACCACTCCAGTGGGTTACAGTGCAAAACCCCGAAGTGTTTAAAAAGGTATCTGCCACACGACCAGAGGGTTCTTCACAGGCAAGGACAGGCATGCTTTTGCCCATCTCAGCTGTACCTTTACCCAAAGGTGCAGGAAGGAGCAGTCCCTTGGCCGGGTTTTTTGTTCCTGGGCTACCAGTGAGCAACCACCAAGTTTCCACAATTTCTAAGGATATAAACATCCAGCTGCTAGGTGGGGATGAAGGAGAGCAAAAGCAGGTGTGTGTTTGGTTTTGGTTGGTTTTTTTTTCGTATTTCCATCCAGAACTATAAAGTTCTTCAGCTGTCTCAGTCACAACAGGAGATGTGCACAGGAATCCAGTGCTTGGACATGCACACAGCCAGCACATCCTGGGGTGTCACCAGGGAAATGTGCTAGAAAACTGCAATATTGATCCAATGGGCCATGGTCCACGCAAGAATCATGAGCACATGGGAGGTGTAAATACACTTCCACACCTTTTCTAAACTCTAGCCCCTATTAGTTTAACCTGTGTCACTACAACTGTCTTTTTATCTTGTTCTTTCTTTTTTTTCCCCCCCTAGGCATGTAAGTCTTCTTGAATGTGAAATACTTGCCAGGAGACATAAAGGAATACTATCAGAGGTCTGACATATAGCATGAAAGACAATGAGCCAGACTCTTCCTAAATTCTGAATCACAGCCTACGAGCTATGTCTAATAATATTTCCTCTTATTCGACATTGCAGAAAGAGTTACTGAATTTTTTACCACAGTGAATTTAAGTTTTTTTAAGAGACTGAGAATACAGAGAGAGTTATATATGGAGTAATTCAAAGTAAAGGTGTATGGCTGTATCTCTGCTAAAGGCATTATATATAAGATTATGCAGATCATTAGGGAGCTAACTTCAAGCACTGTAACATGCTACACACTGAAATACCCAGTAATCTGTTCTACAAAGGAAGTCATAGTCAGTAGTGATCAACCTGATTTGCCTGACAAAGCCCTGCAAAATTTCCAAAGACAGTGCAGACTACATTTAAATGTCCTGACAGAAGCCTTGTTTTTACTACTTACTTTCTGTAAACCCCTGTAAACGAGCATAAGCTGCTGGAGGTCCAGGTGCAAGAAGCTGACAGGCACTTTCAACACCAAACACAGGGAGGTGGTGTGCTGTCTGTTCCACACCCCATAGACACCATCCATCAAACCCAGGATAAAAATTTGGCAAGTTTCATATTAAAAGTGCCAGAATGAAACAAGTAATATCCTGAATGCACATGTGTTTCAGTGCAAAGTAAAAAAAAAAAAAGAGAGATGAAAACTGCTGTGTGCAGGACCAGCCCTTATAATCACGTGCAGCCTGAAAAAAACAAGTAAGAACAAGGAGGAACCAGCATCATTTGTCACCAGCGGGTCTAGTAGCTCTTGGCTATGTTCCACAGAAAATGAATGTTATATATAACTCTAAATTCGAGTTTGTTTTCCTTTCCGAGTTTATTTACGACAGTCAGAGCTTTGGGAAGCAAAGATGAAAATATTTAAAAGTTAGATCCCAGTTTGGCAGAGTACTGGAACACTGAGGGACTTCGAGGTTTGCCTGGTACTGTTCAGGCACACAAACTGCAAATGAAAACCACTAAAATCTTTGGAATGCAAGAGCGGCTTTCTCTGAACAAGTAACCTTGCCACAGATGGATCTTTTCAATTCAATTTCCAAGCAAAGCAACGTTTTGTGATTTCGTCCCACTAAACCTTAACAAAACAGCATGAGGAAAGCATCTTTACCTCAGCTGTTGACACAGTCTATCAATATCAAAATAATCTGTCGTGGACTGGCTCACTAATAAGCCAGCATTTCAGAGATGTTGCAAAACAAAACCATCTTAAATGTGTGATTTGTGAAGGATATAAAATACAAAACCTATGCAGAAAAAAATGCTGTCATTGCCACAGCAAGATTAAAAAAAAAAAATCAACAAAAACCAATTACAAGGTTGAGTACATTAAATTAAACCTGGTGCAGTCATTCCTGACAAAAGTCCTACTGTTGGTAATTGCACATATCTGGACTTGTAATTGTTAAAAATATCACACTGCAAGTGCCTGATGCATCTGAGATTCTGCTTCTGAAAAGCCATACAAAATTCCCAAAAGAAATCTCAGGTTTTGTTTCAACATGAACTCCTGTAATATCTGATTCTTTGCTGCTTGCTCTTTTACTGTTTGC
The DNA here is from genome assembly GCA_020746105.1 of Trogon surrucura. NCBI lineage: Eukaryota > Metazoa > Chordata > Aves > Trogoniformes > Trogonidae > Trogon > Trogon surrucura. The sequence goes on from CM036630.1 coordinate 12,291,548, forward strand.
TGCCTAGGGATCAAAGATCCACTTGGTAGTGAAAATAAACTCCAAATCATTGTTTGCATGCTCTTTTACCACGAGAGACATAAGAGATCGAGCCAGAGCGATTGAATCCCATTCATCTCCCCAAATTTCTGGTCCTTTAGGGATTCCAGAGCAGCAATGTCACATCGCACTGGTTTATTAGGGCTGCTGTTGTCTAACTACCATGGCTTTCATTTCCAGTCATCAAAAACCAAATCTGAGAAATCCGCCCAGCAGACAAGATCCCGGGCGATGCCCGAATTCTCTCTCAGCAGATACTGGGTCAAATTACACCTAAAAGTGGATGTTGTGTTCAAGCGCTCCAAACGAACTGTCGTGAAATTATGACCATTGTTTGTTTGATCAACCAGCCAGAAATCTGATTTTGCAAAATAGAACAGGACCGAGGAAATCATTCCTTTTTGTAATTCAGGTCAAGCTAGCTTTCCCGACGTAAGAAAGTACAGATCAAGCAGCCCAGGAAAAAGTATGTGGAGATGTCTTATTTAGTTAAAAAGAACCCAAAACTATTCTTGCTATTTTATATACAGTTCACTGGTATTTGCACACTATTCTCCTGATATGTGATCTGCAAACATTTTAATGGATCTACCAAGAAGTTACACAGCCACTGTCATGTTCACAAGTTCTTGTTTGTGAGACACATAAGGGTTGTGTTGCCATTTCCTAGGGTGAACCTCCTGCTTAAAACATGCCTATGCCTTGGACAGCAAGCACTTTAGAGAGTCTCATTTTCTCTCAAGGAAAATATAGTTTTAGCAATATCAGCATAAGTGTACACTAAACCAGGAAAAGTTGACTCTCCTTGCCCAATACCTTGAAAAAGTAGTTCTGCAGACTCCAGTACGAATCAGTTAATCAAGCACGTGAATTTTGACTTGTGGGGTCTCCTGTTCCTCTTAAATAGACTGAAAATTTTTCATCACTGTTCTTAAAAAAAATCACGCTCCCTAGTAAGCATTTAAAAAGTTGCATGTGTTTATGAAACTTCAAAAACGCTGTCCAGAAGAACTTCAGACGTTTGACCTTTTCAGAGTCCGCTGATGCGAGATGTTCCTTACCTAACATTGCTCACCTGGCTTATCTTGGACTAGTAACCTTCACAAAACTAACAGACCTTTTGCCACGGCCCCAATCCCCACGTGGCCCTTCCAGACGCCTTGCTGTGGTTACGTTGCCCCGCTCTGACGTGGTTTGGATGCAGCAGATGGGGCATCCCGCCAGCACATGGGCCTTAGTCCAACAAACCCTCAGTGCATCTGCCCCACGTCCTCAGAATCAGGACGGAAAGGGGCAACCACAACTCCGCCACACGCCACAAAAACCTCCACCCGCGTGAACATTCCCAAGCACGACAGGGATACAAAAAAAAATAAAATAATATTTAAAGTCGGCATTTCCTTTTGGCATTACGCATCAGGTGCCTCCTTCTCTGCTGGAGGACATGCCGAGGCAGGGCCACCGCGCCGGGCTGCTCTGCCGTGGCCTCGTTAGCCGAGCTCTCGCAAGCCAAGCGCCGTGTCCCAGATTTTCACACACCAGCTCTGACATTTATAAAGTACTTTCTAGTCATGACAAGATCAAAACTCCAGCGTTCTTTCAAATCTCATAATAACTCTCAAACCTCATAATAACTCTCAAACACTACCAGCACAAGGCTGGGGCGGGGGGGGGGGGGCGGAGAAAGGAAAATGATAAAGCTCTTATTAGATAAAACTGGAGGAATTATGGGATTCCCCACCACCACCTCTACCTCACTCCAGGCTTAATTTGATTTCTGCGACGTACTTTGCTCTTAGAAAATACTAATCACATTACCTCCTGGACAGGCCTCATTTGCAATCACGGCAGTGTCCCCCAGCAGCTTCTCTGCCAGCAACTTCCTGAGCTGCCTGGGGCTCTCACCTCCTTTTCTGCTCTCGACCCTCTATTCCTATTATTATATTTAAATGCCAGTGCAAGACAACTCCACTTTGCACGTTAGAGCATCGTCCTCCAGCCAAGCTTAAACAGAAGTTGTGCCAGGGCTTGTAGTCTAAATTATTTGTTCTGAGTTGTATAAAGGGACCATTTTATTTTATGGATTTTGCCATAAAAACTATTGATCAAAACAATGTTTTTCATGTGCTTGTACTTACAAATTGCTAAATGTGACTGGGGCAGAGGGGAGGGGGAAAGGTTGAGAATACAGTAGAAAGGAATCTCCCTTGGTCACTGCAAACTGAAAGACACGTCAGCTGCTGTGTGTTCACATACACAGAATTCTTAAGTTGTTCTTCATTCGTAATTACCTATAACAGACGTAATGACATTTGGCACTCTCCCTCTTTGCAACCGCACGTTCAGCTGTGGTGTGTCTGGACTCTCCTTGCTGCCTCATGTCCTGCAACTGATGTCTAGGTGCCACCACTGCACCACCAGCATCAGTAATAATTGAGGGCATCTCATCCTCTCACATTATTAATCCAGAAAGACAGCTCCAAGTTTAAACTACGGATTTCAGAGCCAAGAGCTTGGCCAACACGTATGCTTCAACAAAAGCAGACTGCAGTAGTGCTTGAGCAAGCAGCGGTATTGCCATCCCGGCTAACAATGCGAGCCATGCAGTGAAAAAGATGGAGAAAATGCTGAAGGCATCAGGTAGCCAGTTCCCTGGGAAAGCCTCTCCCTAACTGCCAGTGTTAAAGACTACGTACGTAATTCTCCAGAAATGGAATATTTTTATCCTTTTCAATTTTCTTGGTTGCTGTACAAGTATTAAGTCTTTACTTTTGCAACCCTAGATGTTCTTTTAATCTATACTAATACCCAGCTTTGCTTAAATCTGGATAACTTTACGTCCAAGTAACATGTTACAGCTTATCTATCTGCAATACTGTACAAAAAAAAAAGACAACTGAATACTTGAGACAGGCTGGGTTTCTTCCGTCTTGTTGCAATAGCTCTATTGATAGCTCCTACCTAGAGCACGCATGGCAGAGTCCCTAAAGTACACGTGAATCAAAGCAAAATAACAGCAGGAGCATACACATGGACAAAGGGAGTGAAAATTTTCTGGGTTAGAAGGTATACAGCTTTGTTACTTATTTCTCTAAGGACTTTGTTTTTACTTTCCTTTTGCTGATTCATGGCCCTTTATTCATCTTTTCTACTTGTTTATTCCAAACATAAAACAGCTATTAAATCCAAGCTGTTCAAAAAAGTATACAATTGAGAACATTTCAACTATAAACAATACTTGCAGATTTACTCTATGAAGACCGTAACTGAAAGGCAAAGAGTGACTCTTCAACACAACAAAATCACAAACAAAATAGGCAGGAAACAATTTAAAAAAAAACCCCAACAAAACCCAACAATAAACCATACACCACCATTCCAGACCTGCTTAACAGCATTCCAGAGCTTTATAAAAAAATAATGATCATCAACCACAAGAGCAGACTTTTAATTAGCAAACTGATGTATTCTATAGAATCGAGTCATGTTACATTGTTTTCAGAGTCTCTGGTGTGTTTGGACAACTTACTAAAATGAAATCTTTCATTTAACCCAAGCTGAGCAATTGTATGCAGCATAAAATACAAGTTCTTGTTTACATAACTAAATTGTGATTAATGTGCACCATATGGAACCACAGGCCAGCCCAAGCAAACAGTTGTGTCTGTACAGAAACTTGTAATGGGTTTGTAAAACAGGTGACCTGGTACTTGATAGGGAATGGCAAAAAGGATTAAAACAGAACTTCCACCAGTGGGTTAGTGACTTTTAAAACAGCAACACTGGCAAGCAGAATAAATACAAAACCGTAAGTAGGCAAAATAATCCTGCAAGTAGTGCTTGTGAGTGCAGTAGATAATCAGAACAGGTGCTTAGAATACAGGGATTATGTGTTGGTTTTCATTAATAGAAAGAATACAAGCGATATTTCATCTAGCAAATCACATAACCAAACTGAAAGATTAAGCTAGTGTGTTAATTTGAATCACAAATGCACAGGAATGGATAATTAACGTATTGTACAGGCAGCTCCTGGCACGACACAGAATGCCAGCCAGCAGACCACCATGTGGTGTAACCTACCACAGCTCCAGGTTGCTACAAGAACCCACAGCGTCCGAAAAAATTGCCTGAATGCTCCAAATTAAGGTAGCCTTCATGTTAACACACCTTTGCTGTCTTGCCATACAGTTGATATGAGTAACAGAGAAAGGGAGCTAAAGGTATTCCCCGAATGCAGTAATGTTATTTCATTGAGACTATGCTAGTTCTTAGCAGTCCTTGGGATTTTGACCTCTGTTGGCCCTTATACTGGAGCAGATCCAAATCTCTGGACTCCCACTAAATCTCTAATTTGAAATAAGTTACGTATAAACATTATTGGAAAAGTAGAGACAAACCATAAAATCTTTACCCATGGTGTGTATCACAGAGAGGAGACCAACTTCAGTCCAAGAGCTCAAAAAGATTTACTTTACTTTTAAAATTAGAATTGTTACAGGAGAGACACTGAAGCTGTCACTTTCCAGAAAAACGGAAGCTGTCCTGCCTAAAATCACCACACAGGTCTTTCCTGTAACCCTTTTATACAATGCAATCATAGTTTGCTGTTGTTGACTTCAAGACAACATACCCTATTGTTCTGTATGCCTAAAGCAACTACTTTGGGTGATGGTTTTGGTTTTTGGTTGTTTTTTGGTTTTTTTTTTAAATAAGACAGGTAGAAATAAAATCTAAAAAAAAAAGATGAAGAACTAAATACTAAATAAGTTAAGTTTTCTAGCATTTCACAAGCAAAAAATCATAAGTACATACAGGGAGAGTCCATAGATGGCAGTCCTGAAAAGTCTGTAAGGTTTGCAAAGGTCCAGCCCCAAAGGTTGTAACTGAACTGTGGTGAATTGGGCCAAATTTGAATTTTTGTGAAACTATAGAAGTTTTGACATTCCTGTCTCTTTTACAGCGCTAATCATAGGTGCAGAGCTGCTAGAAGCTCAATCAAAACCACAGCTATAGTATTCGACACAAGATCACTCAGCTTTTGGAGCTCAGAACACTATTGACCTGTGACTGAACAGCCACTTGTGCTGCAGAGCATCTACTTTCTGCCAAATTCTGCGAGTTGAAAGCGTGTTACAAATAAATGCACCATTAAGTTTCCTCGTACAACACCCCAAAACCACCAAGAACAAGAAGCAACCTCCAACAAACATGCTCAAACAGCTGACGTTAATCTTGAATGAATTTGCTTCTGCTTGTGTCAACAAAATCCTCAAAACAGACTAAATTTTCTAGAAACCAAAGCAGTCTGATGAAGTGATATCCCTGCCTGACTTTCTGTAGAGTACCTAAAGACTGGCTTTCAAGTATCCTGGGGATTATTGATATCCCCTGTCCCCATTTGTGACACGCAGAGCTGAACTGCCATGTCCTGGTACCTGTTTCAGGTCTGACCACCAGCCCGATGCTCTTCAAGGGAGCTGAGCCGAGCTGAAAGGTGAGTCTGGCTGACACCTCCTGCCCTCCTCCTGAGCTTGGGTTGGAATTACTCTTCCTGAACAAAAAAAAAGAAAAGAAAATTCCCAGGCTAGGAGCTCTATTTCTGCTGTGGACTACTCTTTGCCACCTAGCCATAGAGAAATGCATCCAGAAGGGCTCTGGAAAAGGAAGTGACCTGGCAATTAACACAGGAGACACTTATCTCAAGCTCATGGGAAGCAGGGGTTTGTAAAAGCCCTTCAATGATAGAAGCCAGCAAGACACTCTGAACTGCATCAACAGACAACTCACACATTTGGTCACAATTTCCTATTCCAAACCACTCTGCCAATTCCTTATGCTACTGCAAACTATTAGAGCAGAAAACCCACACAACAAAACCAAATCTCTTTTTCTTTAAACATGAATTATTGGCCAGAAGCTAAACTAAGGCACCCAACACCCTGAGACCCCTGTGGAAATGACACCTGTGGGGTGTGGGGCAGGTCTTCTGCTACCTAAACCCATGACTTCAGCATAGAAAAAAACACCTTAGGAATAGGCATCACCCCTAGCAGAAGAACTATTTTCTCATCTGCATTCAGGTCTCTAGATAAGGAAACGGAGGCTGATTTCCCAAGACAAGCCATGGGGAATAGATCAGGGGAGCTATGGGAGAGACCGCGGCATTCTTGATGCGTTGTAAAGGGTTTTGTTCTGCAGGCTCTGGGTTTGAGCACGACCCTGAGCTCAGAGCAGAGCGAACATTCTCTTCCACAGCCCTTTGGAAAGCGGGCAGGGAACAAGAGTATCCAGCGTGGTTCACCTGTCTGCCCAGTCCCACAGCTGGTTTCAGGTTCTGCTCCTGAGACTTATCCGACACGGCGCTGACAGGGTTGTACAGTAACGAGAGCAAAACAGGTTCTTCATTTCAGGGATGTTTGTGTGCTACGAAGGGTGTGAAAGCATAAATCAGGCCAACAGACCTGCAAAATCTTGCTCTGTATTCCTTCAGTTCCTCTTGTCTCATTTTCTTCTCTTGCATATTTTTACCTTCTTTGTCCTGCTCTGTTTGGAAACTCATCCAATTGACACTCGAGATGACAGATGTCCTTCGCCTCAGTGCCCCCTCCTCAGTAACAGATGTTTCCTTTCTGTATCACTCTGCCTGTAGAATTCGTTTTCTTAATTAAATGATGTCTGCATTTATCACTTACTAATTTTTATTTTACATCTTTCTAGCTCTTGTTCCTTGGAAAATATGCTTAAAAACCACTGCTCAGGCTCTTAATTTTAAACTGAGGTTTAAACATCATAAATCCTCCCATTAAAAAAAGCACTGACTTCTGGTACCATGGTTAGTTTTTACCTTAAGCTCCTGGTTTTGCTATTTCCCATAAAATATAAACCTACATTCAGTTCAGCTCTGGAAGGAGAATAAAGCATACTGTATTGACCAAAAAGGTCCGAGGTCAAAAAATACTATTCTAATCATTAGTTTGACAGAGCATTCAACACAAACCAAACATTTGTCCCTGGGATTCCTACACATGCTGATTCCATTTGAAAACTACTTGGTTGCTCTTAGGTATGGATTTTCAGTCTGCTGACCTCAAGTTGCCTATGTTAGAATTAAAAGGAACCAGCAAATATTATGTTCTTCACTGTCATTTGATGTGTTTGCTCTTTTTATAATCACTGCAGTACTGTACTACTTCAGAGTCAATCAAGAAAAACACCTGATTCTCAGCAGTTTTCATGATTTTTTTCTTTTTACTTTTGTTACCAAAACTGTAACCAAACATTTCATCCATCATCTGATTTCAAGGGAGGCCAAAGACAATAAGCTCCCTCCTGCAGCAAGAATTAATGAAGGTTAAGTCTTCTTAACTAAATGGGGAAAAATAATAGCCTAGGGTACAACAGCATCCAAAGTTTTTACAATGCTACCTCCTATGACCTCTCTCAGCACTACAACCCTGTTATAAATAGAGCTTTCTTCTGGAGGAAGAAAGCATTAACCTAGAACATGAAAATAAGTTGCTTTTTTTAGTGTTTTAAGTCTATTCCTCTCTCCCTTTTCTTTCCTCCTCCAATTTTCATCCATCAATGTAGCAATGGCAGCAAGGGAAGAGAAAGCAAATGCATTTCAGTGGCGTGACATTTGGTATGGGGAGAGCAAAACGTCATTTGCATCAATGGTACCTGGGATTTTTTGGCTGTCTCCCATACACAAGCTAGCTGGGGTCAGTGCTATTTAACCTGCAAATTCAAATGAAATGGAATACATTCATCCCATTCCATCTACAGACCTTATAACATCTGACATCACCCATGCTAAAAAGGGTGTCGAATTAAGATAGCGATTGTTTTGACTCAAGTCTGAAGAATTAGCAAGCCATACTCTTGGAAAATGACACCAAAAAAAAAAAAAAAAAAAGGAACATTTCCCCTGCAGGGAACTGATCCCCCCCAGGCTCACATCAACGTGTTTCACAGCTCTCAGCTGGGGGGACCCCTGGAGGTCCTCCAAATCCAGGCAGGTGGGACCATGCCCAGGTCATACACTGGTTTCCTGTGCCACACCACAGTGGGGCAGAAATGGATGGTCAGCCCACCGATGTGGCAATGCCTTAAGACCCATCACACAATTAATCTCACCGTACATCTATAATGAAAACATCTCTATTTGGACAAGTTATTTAAATACTCTTTACAGTCAGTAGAGACAAAGAAGCCCTTCTAGGATATGAGTCATCCACTGAGAAGCACACCTTAAAATAGAAGTACTGTGCCTAAAGGAAAGATCTGCTCCCATCCCTTGATTACGAAGGGGATCTCCATGACTAGGTCAGATGTTGAGATCCATAATTGAATGAGATACCTAAATTAGTGAAATGAATCCAAGTCAGTGTCCAAGCTGGTCACATAGATTGGAAACAATTTAAACTGTTAAATACTCCCAGAACACGAAATGATAATTGATCTAGTTATTCAACCCACTTGGCTCCTAGCTTTAGTATATTTGCTGGGGAAAAAAAAAAAGTCATGGTAAAATATGATTCAGTACATACTCCTACAGTCTCAGCATCTGGTGGACCTCTGTGCTAACAGGGTAGGTCACGGTACACCCAAAATGTCACAGCAAATGATCTCATGAGGGAATTACACAGGTCAGAGAAGAAAAGAGCCAAGAAAAGAATTTTATACCTGTCACTCCCTGTATAAAAACTTCAGACAGTCAGAGCAGACACTCTGCTACATACCCAGAAAAGACAAGAAATGAAAGGAAAAGGGGGGAAGAGAAAGCAAAGGGAGATTGTTAGTCTTCTATGAAATACAAGATGATTAAATACTGTCAGGCTTTAATCCCTGCTGACAAGCAGAGCTGCATGAGAGATATGGGTTGATTAATTATAAGGAAAAAAGGCTGTGACACAGGCATATGAGGCAGAAACACCAAAAGGAGGGATTCGTTATTTATTTTCAAATAAAAGGCCTTCACTAATGAAAGGAGAGCCACTCGTCTGCATCTAAAACTTTGAGCCCTACCTCCAAATCCTAATGCAGTCTCCCAGCACATGCTGGCGGGGGGGGGAACCAAAAAACCACAGCTCTCATGGTTGAATTTGTTTTCATAACTGAATTGAATTCAGGCCTCGTGTAAGTCTTTCTGGTCACTACACTGGATTTATTACTAGTGGCAGCAAAGGACAACCCTGGTAAGGCTGGCTCAATGCAGTGCAATGGCAAGTAGACCGATGGCAAGAGGGACATCCCTCAGAGAGTAAAGATCAAAGATTTCAGAGAGGTGCAGAGGTTCTGAGAAGCCAAATGCTCTGGAGAAATGCCGTTTGGTGAATATAAGTGGGGAATAAACAAGTGTGATTGTTTTCTCTCTTCCTTCATGTGACTAGTCAGTATTCAGAGATTTTCTACGTTATTTGCTATATTAAGAGATTTTGATCACAGGATTATATTCTTCGGTGTAGCTTCCTCCCCTCCCAAATACAAAGCACAGCACACCTTTTTTTCCTGAAAAATAGAAGAAGAAAAAATTAAACAAGAAACTTGTTGCTTTGCCTGCAATCCTAAACCATGCTCTCTGGCCACAGCCCTGCCACAAATCGTCTCCTGGGGGCTTTCTCACAGAGCTGTGCTCTGTTTGAGGCACCACGATGTCTAAATCATGGTTCCTTTTTCACCCAGACAAGCCCTGTTGAAACTCAATTTCTCGTTCCAATATCCACAACTGATCTGGCATTCCAAAAGCAGCTTCTGTTTTTTCAGAAGTTGCAAAATAAATGGGGATTTCATTCTGAATTGCCTGGAAACTTGTCAGTCTAGTCTAGTACAGCACTGCTAAGGTGAGCTTTTGGATTCTGACTTCAGGAAGAAAAGAATCACAGAATCATAGAACAGTTCAGGCTGGAAAAGACTCTTGAGATCATCGAGTCCAACCGTTAACCCTACACAATAACCAAAACAAAAAGGAAAAAAACACCAAGCAAAATAAAAAAACCCCCAGCTTTATTCAATGGTACGTTTCCCTGATATCCTAGCAAGGGGAATAGCTCATTTGAAATTATTCATGTTAAAGCTGCAAAGATGTAGAAGACACTGCCATAGACCAGGGTAAGGGAAACCTGACTGAGAGAGCATTGCTACTGGCCCAACTTGGATGCTCCAGCAAACTTCCCTGAATTAAAGCTAAACCTGTCAAGCACTTCTGGCTGCCAAGAGATGCGTTGTGATCAGGCGTCTTATCAGAATGGAACGCATCCTGAAACAAGGCACTGAACAACCTCTACATTGCAGCAGGCAAAACAAATACAAGGTTTTCAAATCAATGGAGGAAGAAGCAGCTGTGCACATTCTCACTCGATTTTCAAGCAGGGGATTGCACAGCTCCTTGCTCCATGTGAGGGTCTGCTGACCCACAGCACCCACAGCCAGCACGGCCAAACCAACCCTTGCACCTGATCTCTGCGCCGACACACTTGTGACTTCTCTTCACCGTCCAGCAAAGGAGTGGTGCTGTTGTCTGAACACGCCACACTTCTGGCCTCCTGAAAAAGAAGCCCTTTTGGCTCAGCACCACTGTCCCAGGGATTGGAACACATGCCAACACTCCCTCTCCTCCCGTGACAGTGGGAGGAGAGATCACCCCCCTATATTTAAATGGCTCTCTGGTAGTGCCTGTATGAGATGCCCTACTCTACTGAGGGTTTAAAATGATTTTAAAATCTTTATAATAGGTTGGTTTTGTGGGTTTTTTGGGGTTTTTTTTTGTTTTTTTAGCAAGATACTTGCTTCAACCTAATTTAGCAAGTAGAGATGACCTGGGCACCAGGAGATGAAGAGTTCAAAATAGATTAAAAATCCAGGTTTTCCTTAACCATAATTTCAGCTTTGCTCACTAAACCACTCAAGCTTTTCAAATACAGATTCCAACACAAATAAATAAGAGAAGGAGGAAAAATAAAGAGAAAGAAGATACAAGAGAAGGAACAGAGAGACAAAAAAACAGAGACAATCCATTTCAGTCCCATAATTTCCTCCTGCAAAACTTCAGTCTGCATGCACTACTGATTCAATTACTGTATACAGCTTTACCCTTCAGCAGAACTAGAATTACAGAAAAAGCCATTTTTAAAGGTTAGTGAGAAAATTTTTCATTGACAGTGACCTGATTCAATAGGATCACATCATGTAAGGTAGGAATTGTATTTGCCTCATTCCTCCAAAACAGATATTTAAACCTGTTTTGAGCTGCAAGTGAAATATGTCTGGTGATCTTAATCTACTCCCTACACAGAGCAAAGCCAGGGAACAAACTCACTTAATTACCAGGTTCTGAGCAAAACACTGAACCTGGCATTACAAAGCTTGTTCTCCTGGACAGAGGAGACATGTCTAGCAGTAGATTAAAAAAAATCAGGAGTCACAGCTTCAGGACTGGTAAGGTTGAACACTCCAGCGCTGGGAACTCCGAGCCGTTTCTCCCAGCACTCCTCGATTGTTATTTTGGCAAGCTGTACACACTTAAAGGCAGGTATTCTGCACTACGGGGGCCACATCCAGTGCTGGATGCCAGAGGAGATTTGACACCAAAACTGCAGCTCCTCGGTGTTCTCAGAAGTGCAATTTAAAGCACTTCCCTAAAGTTGTTCTAACATGATCAAGAGCATACAACCAGAACAGCTATTTTGATAAGAAGTAAGGGGGTTACTGCTTAAGTATCATTTTTAATCACCTAAGCAATGGAAAGCATGTTGCCAGCACTTGTTAGACAGGGTAGAAATATAATCCATATTTCCCCCCCATCAAAACAGTATATTTCTCCAACATGTTTCATTTACCAAAGCGATAACCACAAGCACACAGAAGTTCACCTGCAGTTTAGACTCTCGAAAACCATTTGACAAATAGTCTCTTCTAAATCCAGGAAGAGCGTGCCTACGCCTTGCTAGAGAAGAGCCCTCCGAGGGAGCAGCAAAAGCATCTATGGTAAATCAGAAACCACATGGCTTCACTGAGTTTGGAGAAGGGCTGAGCTCACAGGATGCCAAGACGGAATTATTATAACTATTTACATAATCAGCAATGCTAAGACAAGATACAGTAAAAGCAGCAAAAGCACTACTAATTATATTATTCTAAACTTAGTGTTCTCAACTCAACATGGAGTTCTCCAGGGGAATTTTCTTGATTCTTTTTTTTTATCAGCTAAATTATAGCCTTACAAAAGACTGGGCAAATGACAACTTATTCTTTGAGAAGACTACTGCACAATTGGACTGGTGAAATATTTCCATGGAATATATTCCCATTCCCCATCCTAATTACTGATGGATTAGTTAGCGTCACTGGAATTACAATAATTTGCCTAAGTAGCAGGCTTTTAAATAAAGATGCCAACTGCATTCAGAAGCTCCTCTCCCACATTATTTATACATACTCAGTGTCTGTTTACTCTCCATGCATGAGTGGCTATTTCGTCCCTAAAGACCCAAGATAACATGATAACAAGGATCCTACAAGCACCTACACGCTTTCATCTTTCCTGGTTCACGAGCATTTTCAGGATCATCACTGCGCTCATGCGTGCCTGCCAGCCGTCGCAGCGGTTCCTCGCTCTCCCCTGCACGTGCACCTGCACCTGCACCACACATGCACGGGGTTGTTGGTTCATGCCAGCAGCGACTAATTCCCTCTCCTCCACCAGAAAAGACAAAAACCCCCTTCTTCCACCTGTTATGTACATGCTTTAAGACCATGCGCCCTTTCATCCCAGCTCTGACCCCCCAGGCAAACCCTTCTGCGTGGAGATTGTGGTTTCAGGCTGATCTCCTGCAGGTGACTGATTCCTTCAGGATGATGCCACAAGTCATTTCACGTATTTTGGGCTATTTTCCTCCTTCTCTCTTTGTCTGTTTCAGTCCGAGCATGGCTTCCAATAGGCTATGAGCTTTCTTCTGTTCTACTCAACAAACACCACCACTTAGTGCTATACACAACGATGCCTTCTGGAACGGGCAGGCATCACTAACTTGCCATTGCTGTGCTGGTTTTAGCTGGCTGCTTGCTTTTCCCCCTTCAAAAAAAATGTAGTTGGAGGAGAGAAGAGGACTCATTTTCAAACTAAACCAATCTCTCCAAATCTTTGCCATCTGCAATTCCCCACTGCACCAGAGTACAAGACCTGTGCTCAGCCCATGTCTGCCAGGCTACAGAAACTGGCTGAGTACAGGTCCTGGTGACAAAGCATCTTGGGTCTCTCTGTCCACCCACTCATCTCTGCCAGCCCTGGACCAGACTGTGAGGCCAAAGTACTCCAACAACAAACCTACCCCTTCCCTAAGCTCACTCCTGAAAATGGCTTGATTTACGTTCCAATTGTCCCTCCTAAGCCACAAAAAAAAAAAAAGCTCAAGTGTAATGCTTCTGCTCAGCCCTGCATGGTTCTTTGAGTCTTAAAACTGTGTTGATGTCATGGTTGGGGCTACACAGGAGCTCACATGGCCACCAGGCCAGAATGAGGGGTATCTGCATGTGTAGCACACGGACCTGTTTGGGAGACTAAGTCAATGAGAGAGTAATAGTAAAACCACAAAGAGAAGTCAGCTGCTAAACTCCTACCAAAAGCCACAGGGAACTAGGTGATTAATGTTTTGAAAATCCTCCTTATCAAGCAGAGGCCATTCTAAAGAACAAGATAGGCTAGAAATATGACCAACTAAAGGTACAACTATATTCGGTTATTTGGGAAGAGGGTTTATACTTGTTAGAAGCTCAGAAAATTAGCTATTCTCATTATTCTTACATTACTTTTTTCTTTTTCTTGGAAAATGGGCCCAGTTTGAACAGAGGCAATATACTGTTCCAGGAAGAACTTGCACTCAGCACATGCAATATGAAAAGGTCATAATCGCTGTTCCCATTTTACAGGGGCACAACAGGAGGCAATGAGGGCTCAGAGGACACCTTTCCTGCAGTGAGAGAAAGGATTACAGCCTGGGAACACAGATCCTTATTCCAGCTGCAACCATTAAATAATGCTCTTACATATGTAGGCAGCAAGTACAAAATATTGGCAGGAGCCCTAGCGCGGTAATGCACAAGTGTGACGGGAAACCTGAATAATCACTTATCTTGTGATATAGAAGCAACAGGGGCCCAATTCAGCACGATATTCCAACAAGTTTGGTAAACACACCAGAGACTGTGATAATAATTTTGCCTGTTTCCAGAAAAAAAAGACCTTTTGAAGTTTGTGCATGTGATGTCAGTTCATTTTTTCAAAGGGGCAACGTGACAGCTCTGCTGGAGATAATCAAGAAACCTGGGGGCAATTAGGTTTTAAGGCTGTGACACTGGAGAAGTATATCAACCTCCTCATTACAGGCACAAGTTTCTTGGCAAAATGCTCTATAACAAGGCACATGGGATATCATCGTTTCTTTGCAGGTTTTTTTATTTTTTTTGGTTGAAACTGTGCTAGGAATTGCTTTCAGATTTGCAGACGTCAATCACAGCTACGGCACCCTATTTCACTTGAAGCAAACATTATTATAGTTATCATCTACACGTGGTAGCGGATAGGAAGTTTTGCAGACATTGCTGCCTTAAAGAAACTGCAGAACAAGTGTGATAGGCAGTGCTACAGAGAACACTTTGATTTCTCCAATACATCTATGCGTGAGGTAGGAAGGTTCTTTGGTGTGTCTGGTGTGGCCTCTGACTGCCTCACGTCTGGCAAGGCACTAATCTTCCCAACATCCCAGGTAAGGGTGAGAGAAAGAGAGAAAGAAGGGGAACCCGGAGCACAGAGAATCCAGCTGAATTATTCACAGAAAACATGTTCCAGAAAGAGGTGCCCAACCTGAGCTCTGTTTTTTCCGTTTTGTTACCTCCTTGTGTTTGCACACTGCAATTTCCCAGCTGTTAACAAACATTTAGGAGCATGTCCTCTGTGGAAACTGAACACTCAGGGTCTGCTTGGACCAGCTTCCTCTCCTGATGCAAAGACTGTGGCTCAGGCCGCTGCAACATCAAGAATTAATTGGACTTCACTATGCCACAGAAATAAGTTACTGCCTGAGCCTAAAAAAACCACTACAGCACCCAGCAAAGCACCAAACACACGGCATCCAGTCAGCATGCCTCACCTGCCAGGGCAAAGAGACCTGATGGGACACGATGCCCAAACAGCCGTCCAAAACCCAAGTCCAGAGTCCCAGCCAGCCTCAGAAGTTCCCAGTTCTCTCCTCTTCTCCCTGAAGGCTGCAGGCACCCACAGCAGAACCAAAGGCAAGCTCCAGCCAGCGCTGTTTTACATTCAATGTGCACAGGTGTAACCTGACTACTCAAGGCAAAGGGGAATCAGCTTGCTTTAGCGGCCAAAGGTGAAGTGATACTGCTTTCAGTTGCACAAGCTCCTTTTCTCAAAGCTCCCTGAGCCATAGGAGCCTGCTGCCCTTTGCTTTCCCTTCCCATGAAGGAGATTATAGATTCCCACACCACAGCCTGCAGTGCTGCAACACAGAAAGCACCAGATTTCCAGCAACGGAGAGAAGGGGAGTAAAATAAGGATCTCATGATGGGAGGCTACACGTTCTCAGTCTCTTCTCTTAGTTCTGCACTCAGACTTTGTGCCCAACAGTCTGGTTTTATATGCAGGTCACTCAGTCATTCTCCTCACATGTACATCAGGCACCGCTGGAAAATGTGGCTATTATCCATCAAGTCCTTTGCTTTAGTCAGCTTCCAGCAGAAGAGTAATAGATGCACTTGTGTTGTCACATCATTGTCCAAAATGTCAGGGTAAAAAGCCCTGAACATTAACAACTCCCTAAGGAAATCAGTTCTTAAAAAAAATAGAATAGGAAAAATAAAATGTGAGAGGGACAGAAGGATGCAGAGCAACACTTTTTATCAGGCATGAGTTATGCAGAGAAGTGTCTTGGGTGGCTGTATGCCAGCCAAGTACCCACGCTGTGGTTTTATTTCCTCTGAGGTTTACATTGCATCTGGATAAAGCAACATGTGCACATGTTGGCTTTAATTTCCAGGATTCAGAATTAGGAGTCTTCTCTTTGGACATCATAAATTAAAAGAGACATATCAGTTCGAAGGGTGAGTGTAATCTCTTCCCAGGACACTTGCACTAAGATCCAAGCAGCGCAGTGAGGTAATAGTATTAGGCAGCCAAAATTTTCATAGATGGTAAAGGAAAAGGGGGAGAAAAAACAGAGGGGGAAAAGATGAAACCATAAATGACAAGAACCAGTAGGAGGAAGAGGAGGTCAGGCATACCACCTAATCAAGGTGGCACTGTGATATTTTCCTGGTGTGGTCAATCTCTATCATCTACTTTTAAAGGATTTGCTAAAGTTAAAGGACAGCTACACAAAGCTTCAAATCTTTTAAGCTTAGTAAAACGTACACATGAACAATGATATTTCTTTGCTGAGATGCAGGAAAGAGATGCAAAGTGGAATGGGAGGAAAAGAATACCCTGCCCTGAACAATCTGAAGGAGAATTTTGGTGACCTCTATTCAGCAATTCTTTAAAAGGAAAAGAAAAAAAAAACAACAAAAAAACCCCCACCAAAACCACAACACAAAACCAAACCTTGACCTGTGACTACAAACCCTGCAGAGGAGCTTTCACCAGTCCTGGCAGGCTTAACGATACTGGTACAAATTTTACATTGTCAGATGCAATTACACAACATCAAAACCACAAATGAGAAAGATATGGTGCAATAAATGAGAGCACTGTACCCACTATGTTTTCACTGAGCCCCTTCTACGCAACCCCTCATTGCAGCTCAGTGAACACATCCAAGAAAGGTGCTTGTTAAAAATAGGAGATAAAACTGAGATTAGCCAAGACTGCAGGAATCTGGCTCAGAGATGAGAACCATCACCAGTTTAGCCACCGACACCAGGTACATCCCTTGGCCCTCCAAACTCAAATATGTGCAGCCTCACCCAGGAAAACTCTGACAAGGGACCTTTCAATGTATGTCCCAGCCCGGTGCTCATTCAGACAGGGGAGGCAGAGCCACACTTTCAGAGCTACCACCTACCTCCAGGTCCTTAAGTGGGCTTGTGTATTACTGATAAGTAATTGATACACAGGAAATGAATGCGAGGCCGCCACCTTCTTGCATACAAATACGGGCAGCTGAATGCGAATCAGCAGCCCTGCCATTCCTATGGCATTTCCAGTATGGACGTGCTTAAAATATCTCAGCGTAAAGTGCTTCACTTTGTGCAAATGATGCTGGCGTTACTGCTCAACGCCTTTTCAGCGAGGAAACTGCAGAGGGCTGAGGGGGTCAGATAAAAACAAAGATAACGTGTTATGCAGACACTACTCTGGATGAACATCTAGAGAAAGGAGAGACTTTAAGGGGCAACATAATAAGAAATCAAGATAAAGAGGAAAGGCACACAAAGGCGAGCACACAGTTCTCCACACACTCAACCTTTAGGGACAATCTTCCTATTTTTTCCCAGGAGCCTGGGCACAGCCTAGATTTGTACTTAGTGCCAACTCCGTGTCTGCATCAAATTCCTCCGCAGCCTAAGATGCAACAGTGTAAACAGGCTCATTTTCGTTATTTTATCAAATTGTGTTAACTTTCTCTCCGCAGCGTTCTCCAAGGCTGGCAACACCGCGACGTGCAGGAAATGTAAATCGCTCCCCTTTTGATATGATAACCGTAGCAGTGAATTGCATCCCAGAAATCAGCCCAGGATTATAGCCGAGAACTCGCTGAAAGGCACTTAGCTGTGGCGTTGGGCCAGGCGAGGAAACTTCAGCTGGCAGGTCAGTGCAAAGCGGGCTCAGGTCTTGGGAACGGAGAACAATATGTAGCATCCAGCTATCTGCAGCCATACAGATCTCTAAGCCAACAGCCTCAGGGTCAATATATAATTAAAGGATGCCAACAGGTGTTAAAAACAAGTGTGTATTTATGTATGCAAATACACAGGAGAGCTATATTAAATATGAATAAGCACCTAGGAAAGCAACAGCCAGCAGGCTGCAAGATAAAAATCTATTTGCCAAATACAGATCTATATATAAACAACGGCAGACAAAAACAAGGCATTTCCTGCACGGAACTATTCATGGTAGAGAACATTATTATAATCATTTTAATCATGCATCGTTTATTTAAATAATTTTTTAGTTTCAAAGATTCAGTGGATGTTGGGATGCAAATAAAGATAACCAGAAAGGGAAAGTAATTGTTTTAGCAATGTCTTATTTTCACATATAAATGCCACTTCTAGCAGCTACTGGTGTTAACCCTGGGCCAGAGCTCCACTGAACTCAGCACTGCACAAACACAAAAATAAAAAGCTGTCTGAACCCTAAGGAATTTGCAGCTCTAACAGAAAAGAAGCAGCAGATGGATATAGACAAAAATAATCAAGAAATAGTAGTTAACAAGGCAGGAGTTAGTCTCAGCAAACCAAATCCCTGACTGCTGTGAGCCTTGTAGGGGCACCACAGCAAAGAGGAGTTTTGATCATCGATGCCTCGCGACACGTGGAGCTCTGCACGTCCCTCATCGTCACCGCTGTGCTCCATCTGTCGCCTCCACACTCACTGGCAAGCCTGTCTCCTTCACCCACTGTACTTCGGTTTTTGACACGAAAACTCTTTCAGCCAAGGACTGTCACGTATGGCCTCCTTCTCCAGCACTGAGCACAGTAGGGCTCAAACCGCTCATAGAGACAGATAAAACCATTTAAGAATAAAATGTCTCATTAATAATAATGTTTATTAATAACCACTCCAACAGAGTATGAGCATGCATGCACACACACAAGTCAAAATTAACACACACGAAGCCCATGTAAAACAACAGAAGCATCCATCAATATTTGAGCAAAAGTGCCTTCTGATGCTTTTATTTAGTCCATGTACCTCTCGCTTTAAATCTGACCCACACAGAGAGCAGGAAGAGTAGCTGGCACATAATTATCTTGTGAAACTGAGACACCCCATCAGTAAAAACACGTACTAAGCTCAATCTCAGCTAGAACCTCCAGAGGCACCATGCTACATGCCACAGTAATAAAAACTAGCTCAACAGATAGCTGGACAGCTACGACAAACAAGCGCCATTAAAACATTTAAAACATCCTAAAGCAGTTTTCCTTAACAGAGATAACATCTGCAGGATACAGCACTCTTGCTGGAAGGTTTTATTTCAGCACATTTGCCTCAATGACCTACTTATTACTACACCCGTCAGACTAATTTTAAAACCAGTAAAGTATTTAATTTGTATAACCAAAGCTGTCTTTCATGACACGAGACCATTCCACATGGCTTTCAGGTTCAAATTAAATGCTTACAAGTCGCAAGATAGGAAGATAACAGCCTGCTGTACAGCAGCAAACTGTCCCTTCCTGATGCCCGGCTGGACCAGCGTTGCCCTTCCAGCCTCTTCATCCACAGTGTCATCAAAGGGTTAACCAACAAATTTAGCCATTAGAAAATTAGCAGTAAATAGTAACAGGGTTGTGTACAGGTGGGCAGGACAGACGGGCAGTTGAAATCACAGCACTGAGCTCCCCTCCAAGAGCTGCTCTCGGTGGCAGCAGGGGCCCAACCAGCGACACGGCTGGGAGCTGTGAAGACTTGTATTCCATTCAGAAGACTCTACTGAACGCTTATTAACATATTAATATCTTCAGTGAGGTCTCTATGGAATAAATCTTCAAAACAATTCCACCCGCATAACAAACAAACAAAAAATAAATCTGTCGTTGAGCATTTTATATCTTTGTGCCAAGAAAATCATGAAAATAGATCTTGACAGCTAGGATTCAAAGTTCATGGAGACTTCACTCTGCAGTTAGGCATGTTCTGTGTCTATTAATTACATTACTTTTTCAGTAAGATAGAGTGAGATGAGAGGTAAGAAGGCAGCTGCTACATAATGGCAGGCTCAATGAAGTGTTAGCTGCAACTTCCATGTTCAAATGTGCAATGTGACAAATTTTCCAATGCAATTCAAGCCTCAAAAGTGGAAAAGAGATAGCACATAAACGGACCTTGCTTGCTCTTAAATCACTGTTAGCAAACCCAAACCTCTTTAAGCCTGGTAGTTTCAAATCAGGCCTACTTAACTTGCAAAGGTGGGTCAGGTTTTACTGATCACCTCTAATGCTTAGAAATGCACACTTCAAAAAAAAAAAAGAGTAATAAGAGACATAAAAACGTAGTTCAGTTGCTAAAGGCTCACTGGAAAAATGTGATAATACTTACAGCCATCAAGCTCTGCTGTTGTCAGTGCCATTTCTATACACTCCAGAATGCGGATTACAGACTCGTCAGTTCACACAGGAAAGGGAAGAAAAGAGCCCTACCAGAGCGGAGGTAGATTAGTATTTTTATTTACTAAAAGCACAACTATTAACTTCCAGAATACAATCACAGCAGCATAAGTCTATCTGCTTCTCAGTATTCCTCAAACTTTTTTCAATGCAACATTTTGTTCCTGAATTTCCTACTCCAGAGTCCATGCTATGCCCTGAATTTTGAACTACTAACAACTGGTGGCATTACTCCAGTTGCTATAGAAATAAGGCAGCCTTATTGTTATTTATGTGATGGAATCACCTAGAGATGTTTTTAATTAATGAGAGTCCCTTTTCCTACACCTTTCAGAGAAGGACCAGAGAAGAAGCCCTTTTATAATACTGATGAGGTTTTTAAATACTCAAACGCTGACTATCTGAAGAACCTAGATTTTAAAGGAATGACATGACAAGTAAAGGAAGGGAAAAAAAAGTGATTTGGCTACAGGCCAGTGATCCACTTCTTAGCAGAGAAACAAGGCAATGCCTAAATAAAAAGAAATGCACTCCTCACCTGTATGAGCAAGCACAGACCAAACACGTTGCAAGATCCGGATATAGTCTCACTTGATAAAGCTTTCTGCTTCCCTACCTTAGCTGTTCATAAAGGATATCACTTATGAACCAACTCTGAAAAAAACGCAAAGTATTTTTCCATGCAAAACTAAACATGATTTTCAATTTGTTATTCTTCATGTCATGCTAAAATAAAACCACAATGGATTTTCAACTGGGATCTATCACTCCCATTCCAACTATTAAATACTCATTTCTATGGCCTGACAGAGAATCTAACTACAATATTTACAAACACATCAAAAACCACTGCAGTTAATGTACTAGAACAGAGATGAGATTTCTGGGTTTTACTCTAATGCAGATTTCTTGTGCAACTCACACAAGTTCCTTAAGCAAGTCTTACACCCAGGCTCCCTCCTTCATCTAATGAAAACCTGCATAAATGGATCACTGCCTAGGACATGCTTTGGAGCTATACTGTCAAACAGCTAGAAAAGCCAATAATAAATAGTATAAATCCCCATCATCAACTTTAGGCAACATTTATTAGCCTCCAAAGTGAAGGCTAATAAACCTGTCTATTTAGCAGAGAAAGTCAGATTACCCTGACAAAGTTGGTAAGTGCTCAAAGACAAACAGCTATGACCACATTTGCTTTTAGTCATTTTTGATGAAATGCCAGCTCAAAAAATGGAAAGACACTTCCTAGTTATACAGGCAATGTGAAACTTGGGCAGTTATTTTCCAGGAAACATGGCCTAACTGACAGGTTTTAAATGCATAAAAGTGATAGTATTATAATTATCATTAGACAAAGATGTCCCTCATCAAAATGTGTCTGGGTTTTAATTGACAAGGTTGGGGTTAATGCTGTGAAAATGCCAATGAAAGCAAAGCCTGTGGCTCAAACTAATTGTCAGCACTGAGCAACCTCAACCTCTAACCCACCACAGATTTATCACTCTGTGCACACTGTACCCATGACAAGAAGCGTTTGAATTAATCGCTAACAACCAGAAATTCCTCTCAGACAGAAAGCAAGCAGAGAGCAGGGCTGCCCACCCCCCTCTCCCTTGCTCCTGAGCCAAGGAGAGGTGCCTACGAGACTTTCTAATGAGAAAGACTTGTTTTGTTATTGCTTCACCTTTTAAGAGCACTGAAGGGGCAACTTTCAGGGTAGGTCCAAGCTCCCTGTTTCAGTCAGAAATTCAGTAACACTTGGGAAGGTTCCCTCAGCTGCAGTGGTCCATTAGCATCACTTCTCCCATCCAATTTCATAACTGAAACACAAAGGGATCAGTGAAAAAACAACTTCCTGAATTTTTTTTATTTATATTTTCTCTCTCCCAGCATGATGGTGCAGACCTTCCAAATTACTGCTGGGCAGAAGAAAAGCTGAGAGCCTCCAGCACCTGACAGAGGCAGAATGTCTGCCAGGGACATGGCATACTCCTAAGCCTCACGTTGCCTTTTTACAGCCTTTACTCCAAATGCTTTGGGTCTCAGCTTCTCCATCTGTGCAAGTTATGGCACCATCAGAACACAGCTTGAGAGCACATCAACTTGTTGGTCCCCCAGCCCAAGTCTTTAGTTTTGCATTAGTTGTCATATAAAGAGTTCCTTCTCACATGACAGCAGGACTGGAAAGCACAATAGCATTGGGAAAAATAATCAGGGGTCAGTTCCTCCAGTAAGGGAAAAGACATATGTCAAAAAGGCACTACGCTTGTCTGGTGAGGTATAAATGTAGCTATTTACTCCATCTAGTAGAGAAAAAATTTTAAAAAATTTCCCTATTGCCAACTGACTAATCAGGAGAAAACAGGCAGGATTTGCTGTGGTGAAGGAGCTAGATGCTACCTTGCTTAGAGGGTGCCAGCGCCAGCAGGGTCTCTGAAGACTCACGGGGGCATCAGCCCATCAACAGAAATGCTGACCACTTTCCTGTCCCTTTTCTCCCAGAGAAGTAAGGCAGCCATGTCTCCTGCTATTCACCTCCAACTATCCTGGCTTTCTACTTTTTGCTGTTTTCTATATACTCACGGCAGAAACTATAAGCTGGAAAGCCCCCATAAAACGATGCCAGCAAGAACTCTCCATTCACAGCTAATGCTTGGCTGCACACGTATCTTATTTCCAAATATTTTCAGTATGTTTCAGCTTCAGTTCATTAAACCCATTCATAATTATTTGCAATACATCTGAAGAACTTGTACAACAGGTTTGTGCTTCCAAATACAGCCCCCTGGCTGCAAAAAAAAAAATCTGCATGACCACGCTAGAGAGAGGCTTGTATCGATCAGCAGGTAAAGCTCAGAAGAGGAAACTAGAAGTCACAACATCATGATTTGCGTCAGTGACTTCCACCAGGCAGCAATTTGTCCCTTTACAAAATCTGAGCTACTTCTTAGAGCATCACCCCTCAGCTAAAGACTAGTCAACAACCGTGACAATAAATTGAACATTTTTGTTATGAAAAGCTGAGACTTCTGGTACCTTAACTGGAAACTGAAACAGCCTAAAGGCTTTTTTCTGGTCTAAAGAGACACTGTTAATACAGCAAAGTATCTCTGTAACACTTCACACCAGTTACTGTTGTGGCTTTGCAAGGCCACTTCCATCACACACTTCAATATCCTTTAGACTAAGCAAAAGCACCATTTCCTTACACCAAACACTCATTTCTTTAGCTCAAATCCAAACAGTCACTCACAAAAGCTGCCAGGGATTTCCAAAGTGCTCTCTCTTTCAGGCTCTTTCATGCATCCTACAGAGCTATCTAAGGAAAGGAATCTTTGGCACTTGAGTTGTGCCATGCTGGCTCCACAGTGCCCAACTCGAGCTAGTAGGACCCACACGGCCAGAACAGCCCCCCAAGTGCACACGGTGCCCGGGCTTCCAACAACTACTTCTGTGATCCTTAAGACAGAGGTTGTTCAGGGACAGAACTGCTCCTTTAGGTAATTACATTCCCAGAGCTTACACGGTGCCTGTCAAACTCTCCACCCTCTACATCACAGGCCAGTTTTTGCAGATCATTATGAAATAAATACGTCATCCTGAAGGACGAAAATACAACAAGCTGAAGCCCAACGTTACCAAGTGACCGCTATAAAGAAGCGCAAAATGTTGCTGACTGCAGATGGGACATGGGTGACTTCCCTATCACGCACACACAGGCCCTTATCAACTAGGATGCACAATTAAGCTCACATTTATCCAACAAAAGGTAAAAATTACTGTCAGGGTGGTGTCACAGCTGCAAACAGAGCAGTAAATGCTCGAGAGTGATTTAGAGTAAATGCATCCTGAGCAATCAGTCGCATATGTGACATTCTGCACTAAGCTTTGCTCTGGCAACACTCTCACTATTTGAGGAAGGAAACGCAGTTTTCTCCTCCTTTTTTTCTGCCAGGCTGGATGTAAAGCTTGGAAAGCAGACCTACCTTAACTACATGGCAGGAGCATGGTAGCTCATAATTAATTTTCCACATCAACTGTTGGCCACCCTCCTCCTCCTACTAGTCTGCAAACTGCCAGTGGATACTTATCCAAAGAGCAGGCATGCCACAGAGCAAAAAAAGCATTATTATTATTAGCTAATACTTTATAGTATGAGTGCTAGCCAAAAATAAGAGGTAAGTGAACCTGGGTGCAAAGGTAGCCCTTCCAGAAGCTGCTTATCATCAAATCCATGCAAGGATGGGGAAAAAGACAGGAGAAGGCTGCAAGCAGATATGGAAACATTTTCAGAAGGTTTTGGGCCACATAATTTCAAAACATCTGCAGCCCAAAGAAACACAGGGCTTTTTTCCATCCCAGCTAGACCCTGCCTAAGACACGGCCCATGGGCTGCCAAGCAGCAGCTCTGCAGAGGAGAAAGGGCTCCAAACTGCAATTACGAGGAGGTCACTGGTCCTCACAGGAGAAAGGTCTTCAAAATAAAATAAACCACTACATCATGCTCTCTGAAGCAACACTACAAGTGCCAGAGTCCAGAAGGCAGAGCCACAGGCTGGCAGCCCAGGAACAAGCCCATCTGTATGACTTTGGGCAGACCCATTGTCTTCTCAGTACTTCAGGAGACCCTGTTAAGAACTGTTATATTACTGTTCTGTGACTGATATCTTAAGAATTTCATGTTAGTTTCCTATTTTCTTTTAGAAATTCAACTCAGTTCTGTTGCTGATATCAATTTTTAAATTCATTTTACACCAAGATATTTGTTATCAGAAATGGTGCTTTGGTATGTGTCAGGTTGATGTATTCAATAAAAGCCCTGTTGGGAGAACCCGAGTGAATAGGGCTGCAAAAGTGGTGTCATCACGGGAATTGATACATTAACAGCCAGTTTGCTGATCTTGCAACAAAACATGCAAACATAATAACCATTTTAATTTCCTTAGCCTGGCAAAACAGTTCAGGGAAATATTAGAAATTTCATAAAAGTTACTCATACAAACAAGCTCAGCCTGCTCACTGACAAAAACCATGTAAATAGCAACCCTGCTTGTGGTCCTGTTCTCATATTTGGTGTGCAAAATTCAGTCATGAAGAATGAAGACTTTGTTCGAAGTAATTTGAATTTGGAAATTCAAGCAGGCATCGCGTGGTGCTCCAGCTGAACTTTTCCTTCTAATAATGTAGGAGGACAATTTTAGTGACACATTTTCAGACGCAGCCAGTAGACCTGCACCATTAAGGTTTTATTTGATATCCAAACCCACAGGCCCATGAGAAAAAGTGTGTGTTTATGATTTAATAAATGAAATCACATAACAAGCAAGACAGATTTGAAGAAAGAAATAATAACTGTCTATCAGACCACATAATACAGGGAGTGAGAAAAGGACACCTGCCCACTGCTCTGCTGTAGGTCAAGCAGGGCTCGAACGTGCAAGTGCTCCGCTTCACCTCTGTGAGACCATCACAGCTGCACCACCACCTCTGATTGACAGAACATTTGGGAATGGTAAAAGACCTGATGTTGAGATTCAACTTTTAAAAAAGAGAAATAATATTACAGCCTAAACAAAGCAAAGGGAAATGTTCCACAGCAACTCATCTGAAAAAGGTGAATTACACTGAGGATTTATGTCCATGCAACGAAGACAATTAATTGCTATGAGATCCATAAAACACATTAGATGAACAGGGCTTTTTTCCAATTCTACTTGCAAGATAAATTTTATTTACTATGTTTAATGGCTACTTAAAATTTTTCTCTTACATACTTATTAAATGTGCTTTTAGAGCAGAACAGAGCTTTTTACTAACCCAATTCTACTAATCTAAAAAAATGAGTAATTTAAGAAAAAAAAATTACTCTGCATGTTACCTACAGATCGATTTAAAATAGTTCCTTACACAGTAAGATTACTATCGCCACAATTGCATAAACTGCTAAAAGGGAATTTGCTTGTCTCACATGAGCAAACGACATTCTGCCGCAAAGATGAATGAGTGCAACTAACATCATTTGGACATATGTTGCCATTTCCAGTAGAGATACAGAGCAAACGTGGGTCCTGTTGTCATTCAGAATTCCTGTAATCCCTTAAAAACGCCTTTACTTGGGGGAACACTGCACATGGAAGAAACTGGATTAGATTGGAGCGGTGACCTCAGGCGTAAACCTCATGCTTTGCCCTACGGACTCAGCTGCTCATCAGCCAAGGCTGCCTTCGTGCCCCCAGCTATGGGCATCAGATGCACCTTTTGCACGTGTGATCACACACAGATCAGAGACATGTTTACTGCTTAAAAGTGATCTAGAAGTGACTGGTCCTTATGCACCACCTGTAAAATAGGGATAAGTAGCACTTGTGTCTTACAAGAGTGTCACGGGAACAGACAAAGTTCATAGTAGTCAATTCCTCTGCTAAGTTTGCATGAGCCCCCAAGATGAAGGCTAAGAACGGGTCTTAGCTACTTGGGTGAACAGCAGTGGTCACAACTCTGAACTTTAGGGCAATTTTCTCAATTTGCAACATTCTTAAAGACCAGGTTTCCATAAACGTGAGTTTTCCTTAAATAAGACTGAAGTCGCAAAATTAAATGCAAAAATATAAGCAAAGTCCAGCCTAGAGTTTAATGCCTAAGTAACAGTTTTGCATAAATTGTGTGAAAAATGCTCTTTGCCCTCTGAAACCACGGGGCTCTGCACAGCCCCTCAACTGGAGCACTACCTCATGCTGCAGCCTGAGGTGTGATCCTTAGATCGAGAATCCAACCAGCTCAGGTGGGAAGGACGTGGGGAGCTCATCCCAGCACCATCCTACCCGAGGCAGGGTCAGCACCATGGTCACACCGGCCACTAGCTGCTCTGCTGCAGACTCTAATGCACCCTGCACACCAAGCAAAACACACACGCTCGTTGCAAGGAGGATTTACGTGCTTTAACCTGCCAATCTCACACAGAAATAGAGAATACACACATTGTTGTGATTTTTACATTATAACAGTGCAAAGTATTTCCCTGTAGGAGTCAAGAAGCCCTCCTGATTATGAAATACCCCTCCTATGGCTTTCGCTTTTAGGTATTATAATCACAAGAGCAGAAGCTTGAAAATAAACAGAAGTGAAGATGGCAACAAAGGCATGAGTAATGCTTAACAACCTCCTCTTCTAGAAACCAGGTGCCACCAGAGCAGACAGATGAACCGAGTAAGCACGGCAGCAGATTTAATGATGGGAACCTCTCCTCCCTGACAACAGCGTTGTCTTCTTGAAATGCCTGTACAAATTAACAGCGTGTGCTGTGGCTGGAACAGACCTTTCTTGACCCCTGACATTTAAAAGTTAAGCACCTAATTTAAGCTATTCCCACCAACGTTTTTCTGCAGTCACTGGAGATGGGCAGTCCCAGCAGAGCTCTGCTGAAGCATGAGAGTTTGAGCCTATGATATCCAGAGGTAATGCTGCTGCTGCTGCAACCAGATCAAAAGCAGAATGAATGCGCACTCACATGGATGCTTCACTTTTTCTTGGAGACTTGGACGTTTTTTTTCCCTTTGCTCCCCTCCTCCCCTAACACCAAGCGCAGGTGTTACCATTGCTCAACAAGACTATGCTGCTGGTTCAGTCATATATGAGAAGGCGGTACCCATGTGTTAAATGAAAAAGGAGAGCATTCTGATACCATTCTACTGAGATCTAGGATCCAATACTTAAAATTTTGGGGGATTTTATCAGCAAACTTTGCCTTCACACAATAATTTGGGCTAGATAAAAGAAGTCACAGAATCAGAGGGTATATTACCCTAAATGTTTCTGTAACACAAGCTCTGTCCACAATACATCCCGTTACGTACTGGCCCTCTATTTCTTGTTAAAAGATAGCTGTGTATTGTCTTGCTACAGTTACAGTATAAACAAGGACTAGAGAATCTCCACATAAGCAAAAACTAAGTGCTACATGGCAAAGGGGGCACGTGATTATGCAAGAAACTGGTATTATTTCCCTCTGTGGCAAACAACAAGAATATACAAAGCACAAAGGAAAGCACAGGGCTGTACTGCAAATGGGCTTTTCCAGCATCCTTTGGGGTTTTTTTCACCTCCGACCCTCTGAACTGCAGACATTAGTGAAACACAAGTGAGATTTTCCAATGCCTACCACCAAGTATACATCACCAACGGTAAAATACAACCATCAGCGAACATTTTGTTCAATAAAGCACTTGATATGAACACACACACCCTCAAGCCCAAGACTTTAAAAACACTTCACTCTTGATGAAAGCTCTCCAAATTCAGGGAGAGAAAAGGTTATTTACAGAAGTAGTATAAGCATGGCACATATACAGCAATAAACACAAACATTGCTAATTTTCTATTTTCCCCACATGTAGATATTCAGAATTGAGTAAAAAACCAAGTGCAGGGGGAAAATTGACATACCTTACCAAACCCGAATGTTGGACACAACTAGTTTCAGAGCAACATTGGTGTAAAGGTAAGTTCCTCAGGCGACCACCAACCACAATTCCTTTCAGAGCTCCCCAAAGGCTCCAGCTCCCCCTTGTCTGCGTCCCTGAGGAAGATGCGGTGTCCTCCAGGATTTCAGAGCCTCAGCTGCGAATGACGCTGTTCAGGAAAGGAGAGAGAAGAAGGTGTGGCATTAAATTCTAGGGTCAGTTGTTTGGCAGATTCAGAGCAGAACATAAGACAACATCAGATAGGAATGAAATGTCAGGGCAGGACAAAGAGCCTGTGACAATCCATCACACGTGGCACTTTTGGAGGGCAATCATTGAATTCAAGAACTGTGGTGCAAAGCTATTCCTGCTTCGCAGTACTTCATTAGTGTCCCTACACCAGGAAATGAATGCCAGCCCAGCTGCTTTTCATTCCAGTTCAATATCGTAAAAAGAAAGTAAGTAATACACTTCTCCACAGGGAATATTTTAATTCATTATGGCACTTCTGCAGAATAACATGGCTTTCACATTAAAAGCAGAGAATCACCTCAGTCTTAATACTTCGCACTGTTAAAAAGAGTCTCGCTCAAGGAATCCTAAGCTCCTAAAGACAAAATCTGATGGGGAGTGGTGACTGCCAGCCTGACAGGCAGCAATGTGGTCCATAAGTTCAGGCTCCAAAGCAATCGTCAGAGACAGGTAAACGGCCCGGGCTTTTCTGGGAGGGCAGGGGCTCAGCATCACCGCATTTCCTAGCTCACTATCACTGCTACATCTGCTTGGTGTTGCCAAGAGGTTAGACCCTGGCACTGACCATGAACATGGGGACCTCACTGTGAACACCCAGGAGAGAAGACAGTGATGGAGACGATGCCCTGGCAGCAACCACAAGTCTTAGAGAAGCACCAAGAAGTCCAAACATTCACCGCTGTCATTGCGTTAATCATCCCTAATCCCCGGCACACGGGAAAATACTCAAAGGACTTCCCTCACCCAGACAACACAGCCTAAGCAGCAAGACCAGGCTGGGTGGTACAAAGCAGGCAAGGACCAGGCAAAGAGCAGGATTCAACCTCCCAAAGTCCCTGTTTCCTAAACAGGGCTCAGAGATGCTTTTCTAACATTAATTTGACACAGCAGCCACGAACATAGTCTAACTTTGCCTAGAAATGCAAAAAGAACAAATTAAAAAATATAAAAAGGTATATACAGTCATATTTACTCCTTAGAGCTCTCCTACACAGAAGAAAGCCCGTAGCAGCTCAAAATACTACAAAATCCTATTCTGTCCTCACAAAATATCCTGAACCTGCGAACGGGTTACAGCTATCTAGAAGACCTATTAGGTTTTGGGCTTGCAAGAGGAAGATTTCAGTAACTAACATATAAAACTGTCCATATTGAAAATTAGCATCACACTGCTTCTTGTCTTTTTTTTTTTTAAATACATGTTTTTACGAAAGGTCCACACAGCAAGCATGGTCACACAGATCAGAACAATAAAACATATTCACTTTATTTAGCATTAACTACTTCACTGGACCATTTGTAAGTGGTTTATGCTACACACCACACCTAAAGGCTCTACATGTGGAAGAGTCTGTGAGATATAAAAGGCGTTAGGACAGCAGAGCCCAGCCCTGTATTTCTTGGTACACATTTTCAGACCTCCTGTCTTGATGTCAGACATGAAGGACAGAAGTGGACCTTCACAGCTCCTGTCCTCTTCCAGGCTAACCATGAAAAATCAGACTGCCAACTGAAATAGCTGCTGAAAGACTTATGGGTACAGAAATGGCTGATGCTGCAGTAGTTCGATCTGCAGGCAGCAGCAAGACCTAATTCTACTGCTTTTAAGGGATTTCTATCTCTGGAGACCATGGTTACAATTACTTTTTCATTTTTGCTCATAAATTGTAATGCAAAATAGTCACGAAGAAAATCAGTGCTACATTTCTGTGCATTAACTATAGCGTCCGCTGAGTTGAGAAGTAATAATAATAGGACTAGATCATCATTGCAGGCTGAGTGCAGAAGCCTGGTCTCAGGTTGGAAAAGATGTGTTTTTGAAAGCTTCCATTTAGTACAGCTTGCCAATGCTCATCGGAAGCAAATCTCTCCAGTAAGAAGCCAGCACATTGCCTTAATATGCTGCCATGCATGTGCACGGAGTTTCTGTACTGTCTGAACTCCGGCACTGCTGGGTGGACTGTCAATTACAATGCCAGCAGAAGCATAAGCTTTCAGCTCTTGGAGAAGGTTTTTTAAAAAAAAACACCAAAAACAACTGCCCTTACTCCCAACCACTACCACGATGGGAATAGAGCACAGCAGCAGCAGCGCTGGAAAACGTTGCCAAGGAGTTGGCTGACCTAGACCGGCAGCGCGGAGCACTACGAACGTGCACTAACACGCGAGAAGGGGAAATAATGGGAGCTGTGGACATGGAGGAGAAAACCACTTTGGTCATGACAAAATGCAATGACTGCACTATTCCCATCTCTCCGAGACAAGAGAGAGAGAGCAACGTAACAAAATGAGTTCTATGGCCAAAATTCCCACAAGCAGCAAGGCGCAGGCTCTCCAGCCCGAGTGCAATGTGCTTCCTCCATGCTCTGATGGCAGGTACAGAGGGAGGGACACGGGCCAGGGACTGCTCCTAGTCAGCAACATAGCAAGGTAAATACCTATTCAAAAAATAATGCAAGGAAACCGTTGTGAGGTGTAATTTGCATTGGCTCAGAACCTTTCAGGAGGAAAAGAGAAGAATGCATGCCACTCCTGTTGCCCAAATCTGCATGATTTTGCAGAAAAACCCCTTCACATTCAGTAAGCAGCAACTGCTTTCCCTCTCACAGTTGAGGAACCTGGGGAGCCCACCACACAGCTCCCGAGATGCTCCTCAGATCTCCTTGACTTTGGGTAGTGCCAGCAAGCAGCTGCCCCGAGAGCTGGCAAAGCCAGGGTGGGTGGTGGTCTGCT
This sequence comes from Trogon surrucura, assembly GCA_020746105.1. Classification (NCBI taxonomy): domain Eukaryota; kingdom Metazoa; phylum Chordata; class Aves; order Trogoniformes; family Trogonidae; genus Trogon; species Trogon surrucura. The sequence goes on from CM036630.1 coordinate 12,323,383, forward strand.
GGAGTCCACTGCCTAAGCCCAGAGAGAGACAGATACCAGCATCCTTGATTAAAAAAAACCTCCACATTAATTTCAGTCTGCAGCTGCTGCAGGCACTGCTCCTGTCCAAAACAAAACCAAGTCTAAACCTACAATAACACACCACGTACTAGAAATCCCACAATTTCCGTCAGTTTTGGCTCTGACATTTTGTGCTCGCCACCGTTCTTTGATCAGAGATATGGAGGTAACTGCCGACAAACTACAAATTACTTTAATTATCCCACCACTTCAGATCTTTGCATTCAGCTTCTGGAGCCCTGGATTGAACATTCAGGTGCATTCCTAAATTAACATAGTTAAGTGGTATCAGATCAGTCTTCAAGTGACAAAAGCAGGCATATAGATGTTCTCATTAATCAGAAGAGGCAGACAAGACATTTTTTCAGTAAAAAGAGAGTATTTCCCTTGGAGGAATCTCAGTTCTTTACTGATAGAAAGCATGAATTAAACAAAACAACTATACACTTTAGACGTAACAAACTGCATCAAATATTAAATTTGAAGATGCCACTTCTATCTTGAGACGCTCCCAGACCAGAGATCAATGAAGCCTGGGAGACTCTCACAGGACGCCTTCCTATGCCTTTACCCTGTCCTCACGCCTCTCTTTAGGCATCAACCACTGATCACTGTCAGGGTGAGGACAGGAGCTGGCTGGACCCCCATCTGACTCAGCAGAGTTATCCTTAAATTTGGGTGTCATACAGCTTACCGTGCAGCTTGAGAGTTATGGCTGTATATGACAATATTCGTGAATATTTGCAACTTCAGATAGGGCAAAAATAGGTATCTAGAAGCTGCACAATGTATTTGCAAGCAAATATTCCAGAACAATAGATATTCAAATTAGTATGTTTGTCTCATCATAAATTAATTATAACCTACCTAACTGCAATTGAAGAAATTAGCTGGGCATAGAGAAGATTAAATATTTAAAGTCTAGTGACTTAAAAATAATTGAAACCGTATGTCCTTGCTGAAAAGCTTTACTTTTAGTGCTAGTGTGACCATTAAGAAATCAAAGCCCCGTGTGTGTGCATCCATGCAGATGTGTAGAAGACATGTATGCAACATGTTCACATCTAGTCTCCTAAGTGCCCTCTTTCCCTATAACTTAACATGGGTAAACATGTTCAACTAACACAGAGGAGCTCTACTGGCAGAGCTCGAAGGAAGACTGTGAAACAGGCAAGGGAAAAACACACTTCTATTGCCTTATTGCCAAGTATTTAACAAGGTCAATCTCCTCTATAAGCACAGGAAAAAAGAATCCACAGCTGACTCTGAACACAGCAGGGAATTATGCCAATTCATTAGCAGGTATAGCTTCTAATTACAGCCTTGGACATCAGTCCCCACAGAGCTGAGCAGGCAACGACTCCTGTATTTTGCCACATCCTCAGGATCTAGCTCACTGTCTTCTACTAAGCTTCAGGACAGCTGGGCTTAAAATGCAATCCTACCGCACCAGCTTCAGCCGAAAGCCAAGGTATTCAGTTATCTCAAAAGATGCTCCTGACTCCTCACAGCTCAAGCTGGCTTCTGTGTTTTATAGGATTTGTGCCTCTGCTCTTGCCACATCAAGGAAGCTGTAGGATCAACGACTCGTCCTGTCAGCTTCATCTCTGGTAAAGACCTCACATTAATTTAGTGTAAAAGTGACACTGGTGAAGGAGGGAATAAAACGAGACTTTGAATCCCTCTTTCCAGAAGGCTAATGGTAAAAAATGGGTAGCAATGCAACTCTGGCACCTTTCCAACTATAACACTTACAGCATTGCCCACAGCCGCATCCCAGACATACTTTATCATTCACAATGGCTCAGCACAAATAAATAAAACAGAAGTCGCAAGCACTACCGGCATTCAGCTGTTCTGAGGCTTTTTTTTTTTGCCTTCTCTGCCAACAAAACAAATAGTGAAATAGCAGCACTGCAATTCAAGTGATGACATCCATGACTGGGAAATTTGGTGGAGGTTGGTGGTCTGATGAAGCTCCTCAGGAAATTAACTCAAAGAATAAAAGCAATAACAGAAAGAAAAATACATTGGCTGGGATGCACGTAACGGGAATACTGTGATGTTGCTAAAGACCAGCATTGGTTTTCATCATCCAAGCGTAAACTAAGGGTATCCAGGAAAAACAGAATAAGAGTGATGGTTAACCACGCTTGTTGGAGGAACCACTCCCACCGTAACGGTATTAATCGTACATTGCAAGGTTCAAAGGAATGATTAGTATCTTGCCGGGTTAGAAAACGCTAAGACACTGCTCAAGTCTTGCTGCTGTTGCATACAAGCAAATAATTTCTGAAAATGAAATTCAAGAAATGCAGTGGAAATACTTTCAATTTGAAATTAAACATGCCTGCTGAAGAAAGCAGCTTACGTTAACAAAGGCAGCCTCTCAAGTTCAAAAGCATTAAGTCACAGGCTACTGTCTAGCACTCTAACTGCTAACATTGCATTATACCACTAAGTTTTTTTATTATTACTCCTCCTCCTCCTCCTCCAGTCTGATTACACCATAAAATAAGATCTCTTGGGCTCCTTAGATTCAGACATTTACATCTGCCCTTGCTCTGAAACTCTTTCATGAGATTACTGTTTCTTCTGTCAGTTCAATTGAAAGCAATGACAAAATTATAGCAAGGCATATGTCCTTGTCAAATAATGCTTTCAAAGGTCTGCATGCACATGCATGGAAAAAAAGCAATGCTTAACTGACTTCCTGGATTTAGGAGAGAATGAGTATCAAACAGCTTGCACTTAACTAGCCAAATTTTCAAAATAATTTGAGTAATGAAATAAATTCAATTCTTCCCACAAGAGCTGGCAGGTTTCTGTTGGAGGCAGCTGCATGATACAACTTTGCTGATATGACAATATCTAACTGAATTTCCTCTTAGTCTTACTTAAAACAGGAATCTAACTAGAAGACAATTATGTCACTCATCTCAGTATCAGAGTTAAACTGCCAAGCCTTGTTTTCACAGGGAGCGTGGTGTAACAGGCTCCATCAGGTCTATTCACAGCAAATTTGAAGCACGTTTCTCCAGTCTGAAACGTATTGTATCAGCATTCGCTTCCTTGCCAGTTTGCTAAAAGGCTCCACCCCCAAATTCAGGATAGCAGCATCCTTAATTTGTTGGTCCCTCCCCTCCTGCATCTTACAGAACCAGACACCTCCATTTGGGGGGTTACTGGGGTTAGGGCTCCACTCTGCACCCACAGCATCGCAGAGGTGGGACGTGCCATGAAAACCCCGGCTGACCCAAGGGAAACAAAGCCTGTCGATATATCCAACAATACTGAATAAATTATGCTAACAGGGGAAAACATTGGTTTTGGATCCATTCCAAGATAAACTTCATCGCACACAAAATTTAGTGCACTGAGACTCTTCTGGGATATATTTTCCATGTTCTGTAATTCAGGTACATTCCAGGACGAAGAACGCTGTTTATTACTAGAAGGTCAGATACCTTTGGATCTCTTTACCACAGCTGATAGCACATAAGTGGATTGTATTACAGGATCAGGACATGAAAGCATAAGCTGTTTATGAACATACCGCACCTCTCTTTCTCTGTATCAAAGGTATTACCTTGACCACTATTAACTTTAATCTCATTTGAACTTAGTGTATTTTGCCACCCAAAACCTACTTCTCTCTATCTCCTTCAGACATTTTCACGTTCCTTTTCTTGCCTTTTTTTTCTTTTTTTTTTAAAAAAAAAGTATTTTATTTTTGTTCAGGGACTCTCTTGAATACTTCACATGACATTTCCCAACAGTTCTAGCACTGGTCTCACTCTGTTCTCACTCAAATAGATGAGATCTATTATTGGTCTGAATTAAGACTGGTCATAAGAAACAACTATTTCTGCTGCCCTAATCTGTCACTCTTCAGAGATACTTCTGCTTTGTGTTACTGCCATTTCAAACCCATTTTCTGTTGGAAAATGAATAAGTAAATGCGTATCTCCATCTACTATTAAATGTCATTGCTAAGAAAACCTTTCGTCCTTTGCTTATCTCTAAAGTTATTTATTTAACTCTGTAACTTTATTGTTTATCTCTGTGGAACATATTGGGATAAGCTGGTATACCACGTGTTAGAGAAAATAGAAGTATATTGGATTCTATGGCACCTGGAGGAGACACAGCTGTCAGTCAGTTGTCAACCCAGAATCCGAGCATGGTTTTTCATCATAAATTCAAGTTGTTATTCTTGATGTTTTGATTTTAAAAGCCACACAGTGCATCAAACTCTGATGCATTTCCTGAGAGTCTAAAATCTGATTTCTGCTTTTATGCTTCAAGCCAAATTTAGTTACATTAGGAAAAACAATTGGGTTTAGTCACTTTTCAAACTTTGAAGCTTTGGCGTATAAATTAGTTGTGTACAATATGCTGTCACTATGGAATTCCCACCCGTTAGTGCAGTTTTACACTGTTACAAGACAGGGAAAAGGTAAGAGGCAACGAAGTCCATAATTCACATGCAAAGGCAGCCTCACTCAGTGCACAGATCTTATACATTAGCTTGAAAAGTACATAAAACTCATTGATGCTTGAGAGACACCAACCTAACTTCTGAAATGCACGTTTTCCTACGTGGATTGTATATTTGAAGGAAAATAAACTCTACTGGAGCTCAAGAACAGCCTAAAAGTCTGGCAAATATCTAGAGCTTTTCAAGTGCTTTCATTTCAGCTCCTGGCACAAGAAGGACAGAGCTGGGAGCACACAGAAGAGGACACGAAGGGATCTGGCAGAGCGAGCACCGGGGACGAGGCGAGGGCGAACGGACACTGGAGCAGCCAGGCAGGGCTCTGGAGAGCTGAGAAGCAGCCAGAGCTGACCCAGGGCTGGAGGAGGGTGCCAGAGCTTTCTAGGAGAAGTGTCAGGAATGCGGAGAAAGTCGAGAGAAAGAGGAGCACGTGCAAGCCCCAGGAGTTGGACAGCCACCAGCACATGTGCAATTGCAAATCAAGACTCTGAACATCTTCTCCCCTTTCCAAGCACACAGACTGCTCCAGACTATGCTTTCAGGAGCAGGACACCTAGTTTTACACGCTGAACTACCGAAAACCTTCAATAATGGCTGCAAAGCAAGGAGCAATACTGACACGGAAGGATCCGTATAAGAAAGACCTCGAGTAAACACCTCCCACTGTCTGGTCTTGGAAAGAGAAGGTTAGATGGACTTTTCCAAGTAATCAAACTATCTGAAACACTCTTGCTCACCCATAAAATAAGGCAGCATCGCATTGCTCCAGTCAGCTAAGGTTGGCTTCATTTGGATGCTGTAAATCGTAATGCACAGGGCAGAAGGACAGCCCTCGGCGTGCTGCACGGCAGAGCCAGCTGGAACAGCAAGGATCTGAAGTGCCTTCAATCTCATCAGGTGCTCAGCAGTCTCAGAGCAATCTTCTGATTTGTGCTGAAAACCAAAGCAGCTGAAAGTAGACTATCAAATGTAAGGGAGTTTAGAATAACCCTGTTAGGAAATATGCTGAATTCTCTTCAGACACAGCTCCAGACTGCTGACTCTGTTTGAAGTCCATGATTAGCAGACGCCAGCCAGAAATACATCACTAAGCCCAGGTAGAGCTTGGCATGAAATAAAAAGACTCATCTACCCACCGTCGGCAAAGAAACCATACAATGCACGGGAACCTCACCTAAATCTAGACATTGCTCAAGTATAACAATGAAATACAGATGAAAACTGTTCACAGCAGGGCAGCATTTGAGATAGAAATTTGCCTTATCGCAAGTAAAAAAATTCATTATCTACAGATGCACATTGGCATACAGAGTTAGCTATGCTCGCGAGATAACTGCCTGTGCCAGCAGGTGGTTGGATCTCCTCTCTTCCACCCACAGTTCATCATGCCAGCAAGTGTTCAGTTAAAGTCTCTTTGGAAATATGATCCCACACAAATCATGCATGAGAGTTCAGTGTGCTTTGCCACTTTCTGTTTAAAGTCCTTCTAAAAGCCCAAATAATAACATCATCAAAACCACACTGCAGGTCTGCATGTATTTAAGTCAATTAGCACAAATTCATCTCAAGGGTAAATTTTTTTCAGTCTGCTCACCCTTAAACAATTGGTAAATGCAAAAAAAGCCTACAGCTGTATCTATCTGCATAGCACTGCAAATGTTTTGAACACCACTAAAAACGTTCATTGACCTGAAATTATGTCTGGTGCAACTTCACTGACTTCAGGGGGCTTTTGCCAGTGATAAATTTGCCCACTGGGTTCTGGGATATGAAATGACTATGAAATCTCAGCTTGTAGAAATGTCAATGAACAGGTTTGGGGATGGGCAAGTCTGTCCATCAAGAGACTCTTCTCATTACAAATCTGCAAACCTTTGGCAGTTTGTAAAACGCTACTCTTGGAAACATTTTGAAGAGCAATAAATAGACTGCTCAGCCCATGACATAATATAATCTGTGAAGGCTGCAAGACTAGAAATGTCTATAGGTCTGAGTTTTCAACAGAGCATTCCAGGACTTGACATGAGACAAATGAGTGTGTGAGCATGTGTGTGTCTGTACATGTATGTTAAGAGCCACTTCTGTTTTTTTTTTGTTTCTAATGAAAAGCAGTATTTAAAAAGTCACAAATGTAAATGCCCTGTGAAATTCCCAATTTAAAAATAGAGTAAGGGCCAAGTTCATACAGTCTGATGTCCCTGAAGCTTCAAAGTTTCAGAAGTTGTACAGTTTTAGATGCTCCTTAACCGTCTCTCATAAACGGCTTCAGAAATCTTGATGCAACCTTCCGAACTCTTGAGCCAACCTGAACTGAGAGTCCCACGCTCTGCTCTTCTGGAACTGATACTGAAAAGGCTGAATTCTGCCTCCTCTGAGCTGCATTCAGAGCAGAAATAGTTACACGTTGCTATCACTTCATCTGTTCTCCTCAAGAGAAGCATTAGTGCTCTGATTGCTCACTAAGCTTGCAGGATGACACATGAAGATGGCACATGCACATCACCAAAAACATGAAGCAATAAGTAAAGGGGGGAAAGCATATAATCAAATTCTCAGCTGGTGTAAGTCAGCCTCAAGTGTTTTAAGTTAAGGACTATAGAGCAATTTTTATCTTTTCAGATCCATTCCACACATTGTGTTTTTGCAAGCAATCCAACAAAGATGTGACAGCCAGTATCCAGCAATAACTGTTTTACAGTGGCCATTATAATTACACATAGACAACTATCTTTCTGCCAGAGACTGATGGGAAGCATGCTTCCCCCTTTCTATTTCACTGTGGAAAGACAACAAAAAGTAGTTAAAGTACATATTAATGGTTATTCAAATATATACTTGATTACATCTACTGCAGAATATTTTCCTTCATGTTTTCGTAATGAATCTGACCATGAAAAACAAATTTATGCCCACAGTTTGCATCATTATAAACTCAACTCATCTGACGTGGAAAACCTACAGTTTAATTGCGTGATTTAGATTTGGCTGGTAAAATGCGTACTGAAACATTACTCTTTTAATTATGTTAATTTATAACCAAAAAGTTAAATTTACAAAGGCAATAACATTAATTATTTACTTGCCCATTAAAGCTGAATATTTATTACAAAACTAATTGGCTTCGCAAGTCTGCCAAAAAAATTAAAAACGAGTTTATGAACTGATTTATACAGAAATGATACTGCCGTATCTCTCAGCAGGCTGGGTGTGTTTAATGGATTGCTCTGGTACAGAAGCCCATTTCTTTCATTTATAGCCTGTTACATATAGTATTTTCAGAAGATTTTAGGGGTTTTTTTCCTTGATAAAGATGTCATTTGTGACTCAGAGCAAGCTCCTTTGCTGTTCTGTACCCACAATCCTTTATGTGATGGACTTTCACTGGTCTGTAATAATTTATGAAGATTGCATCTCGCCTGGTCATTTAAATGCTCACTGAATGTAAGACTATACTGGGTTAAATCAACCAAAAAGGGAAACACAGTAGCTCAAAATAACCCAGATCACAACCAGAATAGCAGGGTTGTTACGAAACAATACCTAGTAGTGAGGAGTCTCCATCCTTGCTAACATTTTAGCTTCATTTCCATATGTGAGATAACCAATATATTCAATGTTTATTTATGCATGCATACTCATAATAATACAATTAAGCTACTAATGCTTACAGAACAATTTGAGTGTAACCTTCATGTATGATGAAAGGCCAATTTTGACTGCTGTCCATACGGAAATTCCAATTCCATTTGGCAACATCTTTCAACCTCTGCACAAAGCAGACGCCTTCTACTCCTGCTTACGTTCCTTAAATATGTGACTTTCCTGGGGGCGACAGGATAATGCAAGACCTGCAGCACCCTGGCCATCAGCACGATGCAGAACGAACTGCCGTGGTCTTCATTTTAGCTCGTGCTGCTGTGGAAGTCCTCTTTGGCTGAGGCTGCTAATAATCGGTCTGCAGAGCGCACAGGAGAAACTGAATAAAAGAGCCAACCCCGAAAGAGCGCTCACAGAGATGGTAACTAGTATGTTCAATAGTTATTTATGTGGGTGTTGTCAAAACTGGATGATTAGGTTTAGATTAGATTCTAACCTTGCAACCACGGTGTAATTGTATTGCAAAGGAAGGACAGAAGTGTCCAAGAAACACAAGCAGTAGGTCCGTAGATTCAGCATCTCATCTTAAATGAGCAGTGGATCGAATCACAGTTTAAAACTTGGCTGCCCTTAATTTTTTTTTCCTGCAACTCCTCTGCTGCTCTGTTAACCTCTATCTTGGGGAAAAATCATCTGGCTTCAACTATCAGTCTCTCACACTGCCCGAGAGGCTGCATTCAGGACATACACTTGTTTTTTTTATTATCAAACTGATAATGGGAGAGAAGAAAAAGAAAAAAAACAACAAAACAAAACCAAAATCCAAACAAATCCCCAAACTTCTAATTGAAAATCTGGGTTTTCTTTGTCCATGTGTTAGCTCCCAACACCATAAAAACAGACCTGAGCGAGGATCACAAGTATATCCAGCATTTGCCTTTTCTAAAATGACGCGGGACCTTGATGCTTATGCCAACAGGCATGCTAGTATCATCTCTCATCACATATTTTCTCTAAATACAAAAGCCCAGCATACAACAGCTCTGCATGGGTACGAGACACAGAACTGGCAAGAGCCGTAAGAATTTGTTAACACCCAGATCCAACCTGTGATGTTGAAGACACACATTTTTTGACAGTTTAATTCAATGCCACAGGGTGATATTTCAGGTGAGTACATGAAATCAGGATGAAGCTAGAGCTACTCCATACAGACACCCAAACCAGCCGGGGGCTGCGTGGCAGGCGGCTGCACAACAGTGGGCTGTGAAGGAGGTGAAGGTTGTCTCGCCCTCGGTCCTCGCGGCCACTGGCGCAGAGCTTCTCTTACCCTCTTGCAAGAGCCTGTGCCTTGCATCCTTTCTGCTAAGACCTGATCAAAAGGCTGCTGTCAACACCAAAAGACTCTCCATTAATTTTCAGATTTAAATCAGAATTGCAGAGTTTGTCCTACTGCCTATTGTGCTTAGGGCTACAACACATGCACACGCATTAAACAGGCGTGGAAATCATATCTCTTGCTTTGTGTTATCATATAGCTGGGAGATTGGCCCAATACACTTCTCCGTGGGCTTTTACTGATAGCCTGAGCAGACCAAAGAGCAATCTATGTGGCAACACTGACTGAGATACAACGATGCTGCTTTTAAAACTTTGCCTCAGAAACGCTTGATTTGTCTAAATTACATCCGCAGCTTCTTCCTCACAACAAAGCACAGCCCAGTGAGATAACAGAACAGAGCAGTTATCTACCTTTAAAAATTTGTTACAAAAAGTATATATATATTTAGAACAAAAGTCAAAGTCTCAGAAACATTAATTATTCAGAAAATTATTAGGAGTTAAAGTCCATACAAAGTTCACTTATTTGAGCAATGCTTCAATGAAATATCAAATTTTTTAAAAAAACTTACATTGTAAAACATATTTCTTAGGCAAAAAAAAAAATCAAACTAAAAAGAAAAAAGCCTTTTGTTTCAAAATCTATAGAAGAAACTAATTTTAACAAACTCCAGAAGTCTTGTGCTGCTCTGTTTTGGTTTCAGCCAAGTGTTTGCTGAACCTGGCCTCTCCCTCACTATTATTAAGGTATTAATGGTTTGGCATCGACTGGTGCCAACACATCAGGCTGCAAAACCCAGATCAGGTCTGGCATGAAGCAGCAAACCTTGCAGATAAAGACCTGGTCTGAGGCAGTGCTGGTAAACAAGGATAATACCCCATGACAGACAACCAGCAGAAGTGAGGATGGCAAACAGAAGACAATTGTCAAGCACGGGTATTTTTAGGAACAATCAACCAAAATGCCTCAGACATCAGTTTCAAGCCGCTAATCCTCTTAATGACATGCTATGGCATTTGTTTATGATTAGGGTTTCACTTTGTTTTCTATAGAAGGCTCCCCTCAGACTCTCGCATTCAATGTGCTTTGTAAACAGTTCTGTGAGTACACTATTAGGTTAGAGTTTAGTTATCACAGTGCTAAATTATTCCAGCTGGGTCATTATTAATTCTCCTAATTCTACTATCACTCACTGCCACTGCAGCAACTCAGCACCCTATGGTTACATTTATTACAGAGCATAAATCCGATGCTTGTGTAAGATGCTGGAATGTCTACTCTGCAACTTTATGCAAAAGCCTAAGGAATGCTTAAAAACCTTTAAGACAACTTTTTAAAGCCTTACCTCTAGATTCCCATCCTCCACCCACCTATTACATTTTCGTATGATGTTATATGTGATACTCCACTGCAGTACAGGCTACTGCCGAAGGCAAAACTCTTTCATAGTAAACACACTGGGGAAAGGGATGGTGTATAGAGAGCAAAGAATATAAGTATACTGCTGTATACAGCAATTTCCATTAAGAGAAACCATTTATAAAACCAGACATTTAAAAATATCTCAATGCGTTTTCCCCTCCTCCTTCAGAGAATTTATGCTACTGCATATATCTTTTTTTTTCCTAACAGAAGTATATGTTTGATTTGGTCTCATTTCAGAAAAGTAATTCATTCAGGAAGGAACTTTCAGCACCTGCTTAAAACCTATCAGAGAAAAAGTGAAGCAAACACTTAGTCGTTTCCTAAACCAGGACCGTAACTGGATTTATGAGTACATAAATCCTTCCATGTCACGTATGTGTGCGTACAGATTTTGAAATTTTGGTTCCACTATCAAGGAACTCTCTACCTGTTTGCAGATCTTTCAGTCTCCTAAGAAGAGCCCAACGGCTCCGTTTTAAGCAGCTGCTCCAAAATAGTCCCAGTACTGCTGGCTTGAACATCCCTTCTTCAGAAAAGTGACAGCATTTTCTGATGCAGTGGACCACAGACTAACACTAGCAGTACTCACTTCCCTCTAGGGCTGCCTACAGCCTTTGTGAACACCGTGTCACAGCAGCTTCTGCTGGCCACCCATCACTTGGGGGTCCACAGTGGCACCCCTGAGATCTCCCAAAGACGGCCATTCCTTACTTTTCATGTGTGCAATCATTTTTTCTTCATAATGACTGAGGCCCGTCAATACTTGGGAAACATACTTTCTGCTCTGTCATTCAAGCAACTAATGACAATTATTAAGGCAGGTCCCTCCTACATCCCATGGCCAAAATGTCCGATGACATTTGAGTTAAATACTAATAAACTGCTCTTGAGATTTTTTTCAAGTCATGAATAACACAGGGAGCCATTAGAAGTTACTGGGTAGTGAACTCCTTGCTACCTGGGAATGTGCACCTCTACTAAAAGCTTCCACTAATCCACAATCAAAACATTTAAAAGCTACAATTCTGAGCTCAGCTTTCTCTGGGCTGTAAGAACATGATGCGCAAGCAAGCATATGACTCCTGGCTGAAAACAAAGTGCTCCTGCTTTCCTCTCTTTTGGATTAGTCACCCAATCAGAGAAGAAAATTAGATTAGTTTGGGCATAATAAAGCCTGTTAGATACTATCTGCTGCTCACAGGTATGTGCAAGTTCAATGATTTGCTCTTCTGGGATATTTAGAAACCTGTTTCCCTCATCCTGTCCTCTGTGCTGACAGCTGCTGTTTGCTTTCCTCTGGACTTGTGACAACTGCCCTCTTCTCCATAAGCTTCTGAGAGTCGCTGTAAATAATTCAGTTGGGTACATTTCAGAAGGCCATGCTGACCCAAATATATCACACTTACCCTAAATACTCCTTATCTTGTTCTTGCCTTTGCTCATAACCCCTTGCTACAGGGAACGCCGTTAGCAATCTGACACACTTATTAACCTTTCTTTGAAGAGCAGTGCAAAATAATGGCATTTCATATTTCTCTCTTCTCTGTCTAGTTCAGTTATTTGCTTCCCTTTTCTACTGATGGACTTTTGCCTTCCTCTTGCTTCCAGTGCTTCTGTAAGCCATTTCGTAATGCTTTATAGCTGTAAGTGACTTTGCCCTTCAGTCCTTCTGCTTTTAGCCTATGTGGCTGCACAATTGGTGCTGCTGTTAGCCACACAGCTTTTGCTTGCCAGGTTTGGACCATTTCACATTAGTGAAAAGCTCCTGGTGTAGTCGTGCTAGCTCCTTATGAACATTTTTTTTTTTTTCAGTAAGGCTGATACTAGGGGGTATACGGACTTCAAAATGGGCTCAGCTACAAACTCTGGATGAAGAGGAGCTCTGGAAGCTACAACATGCCTCCCATATGTACTGCTCCAGCACAGATGTACCCTACTATGCCAACATCTGTCCTCCCATCAAGAAATGCACAGCTGGATTCAATAGCACAGGGGGAAGAACTGAACAAAATGCCTCTCAATTTTTCACTCCTCGCCATATGCAGTGATTAGAAGGGACACGGCAAATAACCACGTTTCCAGGCAATTACTCACTGTGTGAATAATTAGAGGATAGGATGGAGGTCTCCTAGACCCACAGCCCTCACATCCTCTAAACACAGGCAACAACCTACCCCCACATATTGCTAAGACTAAACTCTTCAGCCACACCAGTTTAGGTAACTCTAGCCTAAATGTCCAGAACCAGTAGGAGCTCGTCAGCTTCCTTGGTCTTGCTTAAATGAATTTTCTCAAATCATCACTACAATGTCCTTCATAAAAGATTTTCAAATTCAACAAAAGTAGTCTAAAAATAACTGCTTTCTCTTCTTGGACTGCAATCACGTAACAGAGCCAAAAACTAGCAATTCATTTCATGTTCAGCTAAACTGATTGAAATGCCCTGTGTTACACTGATTACCAAAGCTTTGACTTGAAATCATGAATGGAATTCTGGGGAAACATATAGAAATTATTTAATAAAAGAGAGGTGGACTGTATGCAGACATGAAAAAAATACATACATGCTTTAATTAGTGCAGTATGACTGAGTAAAAGGTTTGAAAGTGCCCAATTTTTTCATTCTCCAAGCAAGATATTAAAGAACAGGATCACAAACTGGCAGAACTAAACTTTTAGATCATCTTTGGATTTCAGGGCCCAGCCCTGCACCAGATTTAGCCATATACATTGCACAAAACACAGTACTGAAGAGGCACTAAGACTCTTGAATTCATCCCTATAAAGTGCTGCAGGTGAGAGATACAGAGAAATTGGACCTTAACCTGGAACAGCTCACAGAGAAGCTGGAGCTGCGCTGGCAATGGGAAACAGGGGCACACAAGGGTAACAATTAATCAGAGGTCTCATTTCTTTGCTGAGCTACTCCCACAAAATTATCTAGTTTTTGTGCAGCACAGCTCCAAAATGCCTTAGCTCTACAGCAATGCTTTAATGAATAGGTTTGCACAAAGCATCTTCATTATGAAACTACTGGGTTTTCCCTCTCCCAACATTTTACATCCCAGCTTATGTTACAAACAAGCTCAAAAGCTCAATCCTTTTTTAATTCACTATGCTCTGCTCAAATACAACCTGCTCAGACATTTAAAAAAGAACCTACATGACCCATTCTACACTTCTGGCTATCAACACATCTGTGTCCTAAGCTGTCTTCCTATAACCCATTGATAAGCAAGGAAGTTACTTTCCTCACTGAGAACAATACCCTTGTAAAAATATCCCATAACCTACTTCAATAAAAATGCCACCTGCCCTCAACCTACTCTGTCTTCACAGTTTCTCTCTTCAATATACTGGTGGCATCATTTTTTCTTCAACACCTTTTGGATTTTGTACACCTTAGTCACGATGCCTCTTAATCTATTCTAATGAATATAAACATAATGTTCTTAACCTCTCCTCCTAGTTTATAACCCCTGAGGCCCTTTATCATTCTTGTTATGACTGTATCCATAATTAGGGTGTCTAAAAGAGAACAAAAAGAACGAACAAGAAATTGTCTGCTTCATACAAATTGTTACATGAATAGCCAACATCTCCCCCTAGGCTCACCCTTCCCAACCTGACCCCAGTGCTCAGTGTCGGAGGGCACGAGGGATGCTGCTTTCCGCATATCCAGCAGTTTAGCCAGGACCGCCTTTGAAGCTGCAGACCGAGCACCGCTCCTCCCCAGTACACGCTGCATTATCCATCGTTCTGGTGTTTGTGCTAACTCACTAGAGTCACACAGCCAGCCACACACACTTATGCTCTCTGCAGATAACCAAAAATTTGCACCTGCCCACATTATCTGTCGAACTGGTCCATGGAGAGGCGCACAGACAGGTTCATACATGTACACACAGATGGCAGACTGGTCCCTGCACGTATACAGAAGGATGCACTCACACAGACATAGGGATGTGTTTAATACCGTTGTTATAAGGAAAAAGAACACTGATCATGACTAAATTTAATACAAGTACTACTGAGGAAGGTAACACACCAGCTGGCCTTTAGTACTCACTGTGGCCCACATTCATTAATTGTACAGATACTTGAACATTCCACTGATAAGCAGCATAGAAGTCTCCAAGGAATGAAGGTAAAAATCCCAAAAATGCCCAGGGCTCAGAAGACAAACACCTTGCAGGGAATATCACTGTGTCCTTACGGATTATGCCACATGATACTTAGAATTTTGAATCTGCCATAGCAAATCGGGCAACTGCTCTGTTTAGACCAGAAACCTCAATCAGACAGTAGCAAAATTAGATACTTCAGGGAAGGGTTTGAGAAATTGTGGCAAACAGTTACAGAACTAAACCACCTGAGCTGTTTTCTGCCAGATCTTGATTCACCAAAGACTTGGCCAATAACCTGAAAAGGAAGAATTTCTCTACCTCTCTCAAGCACCTCCCTTTCAATCCTTACCATTGTATGGTGAATGGTCTCACTCTTGTGAAATGATGTCCACTCCTTTGGACTTCAGCTCTTGAGCTTTTGTCCTCGGTCACACCTTGTCACAGTTTGTCCCCCAGCCTCAGCAACTCCTCCCACACCCACAAAGCACGGAATCAGAAGGTCAGGACCAATGTGCTTCTCTTGTATGAGGTTCCCTGCAAAATTTGCTCACATTAGTGAATCATTTCCAGTCTGTTTTGCATAAGCAAATTTAAGGTATTTCATTATGGAAATGTATGCCAAAGCATCTTCCCACAGAGCTTCATTCTGTCATGGCATGATGCAATTATGTAGGGTCGGGACTGTGGTACGTTTTACAGAACACATGGCTCTACCCCACATAACTGCATAGTATGGAAGGTGAAAACGCATTTCTTCATCCCTGGCCTGCTTTGTAACTACATAACTGCTTCTCAGCAAGTATAGCCAGTAGTAACAACCTGCAGAAGGAAACGGCACTAAAACTGTAGCCCACGCCAAACTTACGACTCTATTTTTCTTTACCATTATCATCTATCAGGAGATGGTTAATATGAAACATTATCCGCATATTTTATCATGCCTACATTTATGCTACAGGAGCAAATCAGCAGTTGAAAATAGCTTTGTACTCCTGCAAGAAATCTCATTGCCTCTACAAGTGTTGGTAGTTTTTTATCAGCATCTTATTTATCTAGGCAATTCCTGTGCTGCTGAGCTTCATCATTACTAAGGGTGGGCGACACACGCTCCTGTTTAATACCACTGAGGGCATTCAGATGCTTGACTGGGTTAGCGATGTAGGATACAATGAACATTTGTAACACTGCTATTTCGTGCCAAAATATCAACCCATCAGCATAAACCAGGCCAAACCTGCAGCTTCCTTCTTCACAGGGAGACCTTCAGCCTCCAAGCAGCACCTGGCACACAGAGGAGATAAACCAGAAACCGTATTTCCTCAAGCCTTTGACATCCAACACCTGCTTTTTTTCTTTCCTCAAGAAGTTTGCTCTCGCCTGGCTACTCATCAGGCTTTTTTTTTTTTTTTTTGCAGCTCCTAGTGCTCTCACCAAGCAGCCTGACAAGGAAGATGAGAAGCCCCAGGAACTGGAGGCTTCTAGGAGCACGGAGGTCACAACTTTCCTCTCCCAAAGCAGTGAGCCTGAAGACCCACCTCATGCCATGGTCCTCACAGCTCTCCAGCTCAGTGCCACGGAGACAGAGCCCAGACACCCAGCATGCCTGGTACAGCAACCAAAGAGCCACGATTTCCAGGCTGTCTCCGGTACAGCACGGATACTCGGGGATTCCGATTTCCGCCTGACCCGTCCATCAACTGGGTGAGCGGGGCCTGGAGCAGCAGGGCAGGGGAAACCCAGCTCCACCAGGGATCACCAAGCTTGTTCAGCTATGGGGGTCAGATACACTTCAAAATCTTAAGCAAAATCTTTCCACTGCATCTGTTCTGCGGTTCTTTTTGTGTTCTTTGACTTTTAAACAGATTTTTCACTCCTCTCAGAAAAAGAACAACTTTCTCTTCCCCTCCCACCAACAAACTGCAAATTCTGATTTTAAATCAGCTCTTTGTGGATGATTCTGAGTAGCTGCGACATGGCTACTTCTCATTACAATACTCTGGATGAAATTTTTCATATTGTTCAGAGTTTAAAATAATGACAAAGTTTGTCTTTATTCTCCAGCTAAAGGTCTGCCTGCTAGCATGAGTTCTGCCCATAATTCTACTCTCCCTCCCTCCTGTAGGTACAAGCTACAGGAGCTCATATCTACTTCACACCCACTATCTGGGCATCAGCAGTGATGGAGTTTAGACTAGAGGACTATTACTAAGCTAGAGCACATCTACCACTTTTTGGCCTGTAAACTAAGCAAATGATTTCATGAGCTGTCCTCTAGTCCTTGAGCCACAAATAAAGAGGAAGAGAAACAAAACAAACAGTTCGAAGAGTTCCTGGCTGAAAGGAGATAATAACGTTCAGTAATGATCAAGTCATGATCTAATTCTTGCCTTTAGGATGCAATTGGTAAGGGAGAGTCTGCATACAGATGTAACTGGGCAACTGCATAACCATGAAGATCTATGAATATTATTAAATGTCCAGCTGATAGAAGTAAATTGCAAAGTACAGGCTTGTGAATGCAAAGCCATTGAAAAAGTTAAAAATTTCTTTCAGACTTGGCTGTTGGTTAAAAAAAGAAAAAAATAAAAGATCTTATTTCCTCTTACCGTTGAAGGTGCTGGTTTGACAGCCCTGAAGAGTGATCTATTTATTCAAAGCAATGCTGGCAGCAATGGTACACATTTCTTCCAATGTGCCCAACCCTGTATCTATTTTCAGTTTCATCAGTAAGCTAAAGGTTAAAGCTATTTATTTAAACCCACACCCACATGCCATTTAAATTGACCCAAATTATTGTCTGAGTTGTAACCTCTCTGTATTAAAGTCCCCTCAGGGGCTCTTCATTTCAGGCTCAGAAAATCCCTCCCTCAAAAGGATAAAAGCAGGGTAAGGAGCATCTCCAAATAGAAATGGAGGAGGAAAGTGGGTAGGAGGAGTTCATCTTCAAAGAATGCCTCTTAGTGTTGCAGATACTGCAGAAAACTTCAGTTTTATAAGATAAATGTCTAGAGAGGTTAGCTCTAGTCAGCTTACATGTTGGTGATGAAAGACCTCATTGTCATTCCCATTTTAAGGATTCCTTAAAGTAAAAGAAAAAAAAAACCACAAACCAATTAAAAATACCAAAAAAAAAAATCCCTACATGTTCTGCCTGGTTTTGTGCGACAGTTGGAATGAAACCCATCAAAACACCCCAAAATGGAAAAGGAAAGGTGGTCCCACCCAATCAGCCCGCTATGGAAATAACACTCTGCAAACCATCCTCTCTGTGCCAGAGGGTCAGGAGGGCTGAGGAGGAACAGGAGCCTCTTGCAGTCACGCACCAGTTAACAGAGCAAAGTGGCATCCCAGGAGTGAAATTACTCTCTAGGCTGATAAAAGGCAAAGGGAAAGCAGCATCTGGCCTACAATATTTAGCCTTTTCTACACAGTTTAATGCTGTGTGAAGCATGGTAAAAGCAAAGCTTCCTCAGCCCCAGGAAGACAGCTGGCGATGAAACGCAGCAGGGACACCATATGATGGAAGGCTCTAATTACAAAATCTCTGTCTTGCCTGTCAGAGCAACTGCACAGCAGTACAGGGTAGCTCATGGAGGAGTCAGGGAAAATCGAACAGAGATAAGACTTGAAATCCATCTCCAGATGCAAACTTCCCCTGCCTTTGAGTACAGCTGGCTCTTGGATCTACCTCCAGCCGAAAGAGATGTGGTTCAAAGGCGAGATACAAGTCCACAGCTTGCTCACCGTTGGCTTCTGAGTGCCAGTCAGCCCTACAAAGAGAGAGTCAGCAGAGAATTCCAGCACTGACAGACCACAGACACCCAGGTCCATCAGTGTGAGTGCTAATCCCCAGACGCCAAGATTCACTCACACCAACACAAAGCACAAGGATGGGGGAAAAAAACCAAAACAGCAACCCAAGAGGTTTGAATTTCATCTGATGTTTGCTAGACACATAAGAGGAAAAGGACTTTTTCTTTCAAGGTATATAGAGTACCTCATTACACACCGATACTGTTAATTGCTATTCAAGTGCCCAGAGGCAAAGACACGGAACACTTTTAACAAGCTGAAAAATAATGTTAAATACATCAGTATCATAGAGAGGAAGGCAAACCCCGCCAATACCGTGAAAGCAAGCCCGCAGGGAACCAAAGGAGGCGACTCCATGCTGACTGCTCCCGGTATCCGCTAAGGCTGATTTAAAACCTGCTACCTTTATGCTGCACTTCAGTCACCACCGTGACTACGCGAACCCTCCGAGACTTCTAACAGCAGCATCTCTCCGGGATGGCTGCAGCAACATGAAGGGCCACGTGTCAACAGAATTCTCCATCTGGGCTTTGCCTCCTCCCCTCCTCTTTGGTCGCTGAAGCTCTGCTCTGTTAGTGCCTCGGCACCATCAGGATTACCAGGGCTATTCTCAGCTGCGCTGCCAGCACGCTTCTGCAGTACCGTGAGGAGGGAAAAAAACCCCCTCGAAGAGCTGGCTGAACTCTACAGTAAATATAATTAAGCTCCTGCTAAACCACATGACTTTTGCTAAATTTGAAACACGTACGACAAAAACGTTTTATCAGCTTTAAGCCGAGTAAGAAAGGGATAAAGCATTAGATTTTTACAATTCAGGATGAAGCAATTCCAGCCCTGCAGAATCAGCATCATCCAAGCTGTGTGCGGGTGGCAGAGACGGATACATAATTTTTGAGAAAACAGTAGTAGACATTTAAAGCTACTTCTCAAAGGGCTTAAATAATGATTTATAAATTAATTCATTATCATTTGCTGTACAGCTGAAGAAAAAATAATTCCGATCCCATATGCTGTACAAGTTTTGGTGAAATCTGACAGGTGATGCCTTTGGCCAAGAGACAAACACCTAATGCTGGAGGCTTCGTTTGTGGCCACACTTCAATTCCAACAAGTGTTTGTTTCCCACTAGAGTAAAGTTTTCATGAATTGGGGTAAATTTGGTTAAAATTTCCAAGTTAACAAGTATGTGCCTAGAAGAGAGCCTCACAAAACCTTCCAGTCAGGAGCTTTGGCATGTATGTTTTCTAATTACATGAAAGCATTATAAGACCCAAACAGTTCAATGTAAAACCAAGTGAAATCAGTGCTGCTGGTTTTAGAATAGACAATAATAAGGAATAATTGTTAAAAAATAGTGACGTAATGTACTAGTAAACACAGAAGTAGTCAGTCGGGAAATTACATCCACTTTCATTTCAAAGAAGAAAAATGGTCACAGAAATTCTCAAATAGTAAAACAAGACTGATAAGCATTAATTCTCCACAAAATTAAATTACATTTAAAAAATAAAAAGCAGAAAAAAGCAGGAGCAATGAGCCCTGATAGGGAAAATGACTGAATTAACATATCAAAGGAAGGAGATAGGAGAGTAATCCAGAGGGTAATACAAAAGAAAAGTTTAAGGGACACCTTGGGATAAGTTTTCTTTGAAGTACTGCACTTCCTATAATAATAGGTGGGTTATCTAAACACGCCCATCACGCATCACAATTATCGTACTACACTTTTACTTACAGAAAATTCACGACATAAGTGGAGAGTAAGTAGGCCTGTGGAACAGGCCTAATTAAGCAGCTCTCATTGTGCGTGGAATTAGTGTCAGAGATCTGCATGTCAAAGCCTGGGTGCGCACCCACGCCACACATGAACCCCCCAAAGTAGAGCAGCCTGTTGATGACTGAAACTTTAACAGTTCAGCTACCTTATTAAGCTAAAAATGGTTTCATTTTCCTACATTCCAATCTCCTCCTTCCCCCAATTCCCATTCCCACAGCCTGTGTCTGCCTCTGACATCAGATGCAAGATCACCAACCACTGGTAAGTCACATGTGACTGGCAATATTTCATTTCCTACATATGCTGGAACAAAAAGCCTTGCAGGCCACTAAAATAACATAAACAAGCCTAGAACTTGAAGGCAATTAATTAACTGTCCCTTTGCAATCATTTCTGCAGCGTGCTGCAGGTACGTTTCCTTTGTAGGGACATTGTATTTGTCTGCCACCGAGATGAATCTCACTTCTTTAGTGATTTTACATCACAGTAAAATGTAATTTAATTACTAGGAAGAAGTGGCACCAGCTGAAGAGATGTTGACTTGACCAAAGGGTTGCCCATGCTCTGTCCAGTAAAACCATATCAAAGAGATTCCTTTGGGGTTTTTTGTTTTGTTTTTTTTACTGTGCTCAAAATGCAGCAATTGTACAGTTTACAGAAGAAGTATATATGCAGTGTATGGCCTCAGGGACTCCTTGGGCAAGGTCTATGAGAAAGATAACCCTGCTTCTTTTCCTCAGACCATCCATATATTATCACACTGCAGCATGACTTTGGCACATGTTTTTAAGGTTCAGAGATTAAACTTCTGGAAATACTTTACCCTACTTTTTTTTTAAGTTAATGGAGTTAATTTTGCTGTCACCACCGTGCAGGCACAGGGGTGCATCCAGGGCGCATTTGCTTGCCTGAGCTCTCCTGCATCCAAACAGGAAAACTCAAAACACGTTGCAGCAGATACTAAGTTCTGAACTTCATTCTCCAACATATGTGATAGATGATACAGATACCTCCAGATGACTGATCTGCATCCAATAGTCAAATACATGGCAGATAGGATCTTCAGATGAAAATTCGGTCTGGGAAGTTTAAATGGAAAAGGAAATCAGATAATTAAAACCCTGCCCTTAGTAATAAGTTTTTTTAAAGTGACAAAATCTATAAAAAACTCAGGGAGAAACCTAAAGTGCAGCTGAAAGAGATTCTTTGAAAACCAAATTAATATTTTCATTCTGTCAACACAGAAAAAAAGTCTTGAAATGAGATGAAGTTCAGAATGAGTATCAAGCACAGTGATTTACTGCCTTTTCTCCATAATTTAAATGACTTTAATGTTCACTAAATTCCTTCTGTGCAGTTTCAGCCTTAGCCTCTCACAAAAAAAAAAGCAGCTTGCACTTTCAGTGCTCTCTGTAGCACTTAAGGAAAAGGAACACTCAATTGAGAAAAAGGCAGTGGTTTTCCAGTAGCCACATCAAAAATCAATTAGGTTGAAAGACCAGAGGTAGGATTAATAAAGCTTTCTTCACCTCTGTAGCTCTGCACTTACTCTCTAAGCACTATGAATGGGCTTGTTTGCCAGTCTCCACAAACAGTAAGTTTCAAAGAGTGAAAAGTAAAGATATTTATGTACTTGTAACACAGCACAACACTTTCAAAACCAAACCAGCTGTTCAGGGCAACATTTTAGTGAAACACACTATAAATGATTTCTCCAGCTCTTACCTTAAAAGGTGCTTTCCTTACACATCTCTCTTGAAAAAGCAGTAAAAATAAATAAATGAAATCACAGGCATTTGGCTTGACTACTTCAAAGAGTCTACAGCAATCACTGAATGGGAGGTTGCCAAAATTGCCGTCCTAATGAAGTGAAGATTCTGTTAAACTGTTAAATTAACTTACATTTAATACAACTGAGTGATGCACCATGTTTTTATGAAAGCACAGTTAGCAGCCACGTACAGATCCATATTTAATAATATGATTCTAATTTCCAGTTGACACCATCCAAGCACTTTTCCTAAATGTATATGGTGATTACCATGGCACTGTCAGGCATTTTCAGCATTCCCATCGTCCAACAAAGAAAAATTTACAGATGCTATTCCCACCATCAAATTTCTACTCTTTGCTATAATTACCCCCAAGAGCAACATTTCATGGCAAGGGGATAGGAGAGCGCCAAGCTGCTAAAATAACAGAGCTGTCAGCTCCTACTTCCACATTTAGGGTAACGGCGGGAGCACAAAGCTGCAGTGAGCCAAGTCCGAACTCGCAGAGCAGCGACGTTCAGTCGCACCCTCCCACAACAGCCACCGCATCTCCTTCGCTTCCCAACTCCCCAACACTCCCACCAGAGAACCACAAATTGGCACCAAGAACCCAACCCCGAACCAGAAAGGGTTCCACGAAGACAACAGCAGACATCAGCAAAAGGGAGGGAGAGATTTGGATAAAAATGATCCCAGAAGGGCAGTGGGTCCTACACAGAAAAGGAAAACAAAAAAGAAACACAAAAGCAATTCTTGCCTCTGATACAGATAAGAATTTATTCTTCACCTCAAACCTTGCAGGCAAATTAATTCTGCGTGATCTCTTGGCTGTTTTCACAACGGCACCTTTGCCAGGCAGTTGAGATTTCCAGTAGAAGCCGGAGCTGTTCCAAACACCACACACCATTGTGCCAGGTGCTCTTATTAAAAATTTGATGCTTCTAAATATGGTTAAAAGACAAGGAGAATGGAAGGTGTGCATAATGCGAGCAAACCAGCAACAGGCCCCAAGGCATCACAGAATATATGACCAGCAAAATGGCAATTCCAATAGGTACTAAAAGGCATCCAGAGTCTTAATGGCCAGTTATGATCCTGATTTAGTTAATCAGAGCCAGCTATCTTACTAGACACACAGATCAAAACCCTCCATCCCCACTATCATCTGTAGCCTGTTACACATGCCTTTTATAGAAGATAATTTATCTCCAAGTATATACAGAAACATAAGAGTCTTTCATGGACTTGCTCTTACAAATTAGAAAGCTTTTCTCAACATCATGCTTGAGATAAAGTTTATGTTATTTCTGGTGACAAAAGTCAGTGCAAGATAACGAAGCGTTTCCATACAAAGGAAAACCAATTCTGGTGACTTCTGCAAGGGGTTTATCCAACAGACACATTTCACAGACTCATGCTGTTCTACATAAAATTGGTTTCTATTCCGTCCACAAATTTCAGATTTTAGCCTCAGCGTAACAGTTGTGTCTGCCACTCTATTAATTTTATTCTGAGATGCAATGTATTTAGAAAACTATTTAATAATTCAGTATTTTTTCCCTTAGCCAACTTACAGCATCCCTTTCCAGAAACGATCAACATCGTGCGATTCATTCCGATATGCTTACTCATGCATGACTATAATACAGGAATATGGGACTAAAACAAACAAAAATAGCCACTCTGCACTTCTTAAAGCAAGATTTTAATTTTATTTGTCATTGGCTCAGAAGTTAAATGACCCTAAAATTTTAAGAATCTCTTAAGCGCTAGATCTGAGCTCACGTTAATTACATCTCCCCACTGCGGGTAACGAATCCGTATGGATTTCTGCTCGCTAGGAACCGCAGGAGCAGGAATTTCAGCAAGAAGTCACACGTGTGTATCTGAAGACAGCTTTTAAATCTTGTAAGGAAATGAAGCAGTTTCCACGTCCAAGTCCCCGAAGAGCAGCACGGGAGCCGTTTGCTCCACTCAAGCTGTGTGAGAAGAAGCAACCACACATACGTGCTCCTGCTCCTCAGAGACAGGTGAATCGCTGAGCAGGCAAAACAGCTTTAGTTAACTGGAGCCACCTACTGAGCTCATTACTAGTCAAAAAGCAGGGTCTTTGATTAATAGCAAAAAAAAACCCACAAACCAGCAAACAAACAAAAATAGGCTTTATTGAAATCTTCATGTGTTCCATCTTTAAGCTTCTCGATGACTCTCTGTCCCTTCTTCACTAACTTTCAATCATATCTCAGTTCGGACTCTCTGTTTTGCTCATTTAAACATTCTGCAAACAGTTGATTTGTTTGAATGTTTGTGTAAATTGTCTCCATACCTCAACCAGATGCATTTATTAAGCCACACACCAGGATGTGAGAAGAAACAGGACAGCTTGCTAACCAAATAACCCACATCCCACTGGCAGTCTGCCCACGAGAGCCGTGTCCCGCCAGCTCTGCCCCTCGTCTTCGCGGCCGCTCACGTACCCAGACACCACCGCACTTTGATTTACCAGCCAGCTTAGGCTCCCACCTGATTTTCAGCATGTGAATCGTTTCTAAACTTACATTACAGACCTGATTTTCAGTATTAATTCTCGTGTCTTGATAACAATTTAATAAATAAATAAATAGATTAATATTAAAAAACCCCAGCTTGGTTTAGCACAGAAGAAACATCCCGGCAACTGGATTTTGCATCTGGGACAGGCTCGGCTGCAGCTCTCGGAAGCAGCGCTCGGGGTTTGCCTGGCAGCCATCCCCACCACCTGCATTCCGCAGCAGGAGAAGCCATTGGTATTCAAAACATACTCCAGTTAGGACTACCACCATATGCTGACAAAATATCATGTATTAGAGCCTAGGACAGCTGTTTTGCTACCTCCATCAGGTGAGAGCAAAAGGAACTTCCAGGGAGGAGGAGAATTAAGGAAGCTGAACAACTCAACCCAGGTGCCAGTCACTCGTACCATCCTGGCTGGGCACTGGGAAACTTTGGGTGCTGCCCTCAGACACACAGAGCGATACTTCTGCAGCCTTTACGGAAAACATATTTCTAATTTCAATCACTAACAATTGTCATTCAGAACCGCCAGGGGAAATTCGAAGCACCCTACTACCTCATGAGAATAACGCAGTAATCTGGAAACATTACAGCAATGTGTCACTTTCTCTTTTGTTCTAAATAAAAAGAGGGGAATAAAAATTAAAGATCATATTAAAAGCAAATGCTATTTCATTCTAGATTTCTGAAGGGCATCCACTTTAGACCACAGTGCATCTAGACATCTCATTATTTAATAAAAATAATTTAGCTGTGAAGAACATTAATTTTCTCAGTGAAATTTCATCTCACTTTGCAGCTTTTCTAACCTCATTAGAAACCTCCTAGCAAAGTGTGAATTGCCAGTGTCCAAACTGGACAATAAGATCAATCATAGATCCATTAGAAAGAGAAGACAGGAGAAGTGTCACTAGCAAAATACTTTTGATTGTTTAAACTGTTGCCTTTATGTGGTGAGAAATGCTGACTGTTTCCTCTGCCACTGTCGCCCTCTACAAATACAGTCCATGCAAATAAAAATATAATGTGAATGCAGTGCTAAACTGGTAGGTGAAAACTATTACATGCACTATCTTTGCACAAAGAAAGTCTACCTTGAATTAATTGTTTTAGAAGACTATTCTATTTATATACAAATATTTACACAGCATTTAACAGCACTATGCTTATCTCTCCTTGCATTAAAAATATTGTATTTTAAAAACAGAACCATTGTGCTACTTTCAACAATTTTCAAGAATATTACAAAAATATCCCCTGCACTGGAAACAAAGAGTAAAAGAAAACCACTTTATATCCTATTTATGCAACACAAAGGAGATCTAAAGCAGTTCCATAAACCCTTGAAGCTAGTTGGCCTCAAAAAAACTATATTGATATTAAAAATACATTTATGATTACAGATATTTTCATAACCCTAAATTAGGCAGCCTTGAATTACTTTCTATTTACCCATGGGCAGATACTGTGGATTAACTGGGATACAGTAGTTTGTTACCCAGAGCCCCCATGCACATCCCTACCCAGAGTAGCTTAGGTTTAAGAGGTGAATCTACAGGGTGTGATCTTCAGGATGTCATCCCTAAAGAACAGGAAAATGTCTTCCAAGATCCAAACAATAGAGTCAATAATATTCTCATAGCACAGACACTAATTTCTTACACAACTCATGTTTGCCAGGGAGGAAAGACCCTTACGTGGCATGAGCAATCGTACTTGAGAAATCTCCTTGGGGATCCAGCAAGAACCAGTAATTTCAAGTGAGGCTGTTAAAAAACATCCATTTTTTTCTAAACTGAAAAAATCACAAGGAAATGCTTGAAATTTTAGTCCATCTTGATCTTCCTTTCCCCAATTACTTTTAAATAAAGCAGTACAGAAAACACAGCAAGTGCTTTTCCTTTATCATAACTCAGGGGGTTTTTTTTCCAGTCAACCCAATGTCTAACATCCATTTGCAAATAAAAGCTTAAAAACGCTGTGGAAAAAACAGTAGTTAGACATACTGGGGTGGCAGGGCAGAGGGGGAAGGTCTCACTTCAAATATAACTAATAAAAAATAACTAACTAGCTTTGCATTTGGCAAACAAATGAGTTCAATACACCCAGTTGAATATACCTACCCTACACTTCACATCCACCTAGTGACATTGGGGACCAGACTCCCCACCATGAGGCATGGTTAAGGCTGGTTATCTTTACCACTTACTTTAAAAAACGAAACCAAACCCACCGCACAACCCAGCAATAAGCAGCCGCTGCCAAGCACCAGACCATCGCTGGAGGCACTTCCAGAGGAAAAGCAGCCGCGTGAAACCGATCTGCCCTGGCTCGTGCCGCTGCCCCGGGAGGCTGCGAGGAGGCGAGGAATTCAAACATGAATGAAGTGTTTTCCTTGCACTGTCCACTGGAACTCCTCAGCACGCCTGGCTGCCGTTACAAAATTGTCTGCTTCAGTACAACACTTGCCAGAAATTATTAACACTTGGATTTCTCACAGAGAAAGATTGGCTCCTCTGCACTGCCCGGGACGGCTGGGGGAGGAACGAGCGGCTGCGCAAGGCAATCGGCATCCTCCAGTGCTTTATGTACTCCGACACGGAGAAACAGGGTAGAGCTGCAGGAGTTGTTTTCTTCTGCTTGACTTGCCTTACACAGGAACAATTTAAGCAGGTGAGAGCTGCACTGATTTTGACCTCACTGGGTGGGTACAAACTTTCTACGTGCAAATTTCTGCTACCTGAAAAAAAAGGTCACGTTTCACCCCCCGCTTCCAGACTATGAGAAGTTTTGTTTAGCCCCATTAATGTAGTATCCATAAGCACCCCATCATTCTTGACAGATTTATTCTCACAAATTCCTGAGAGGCAGAGAACCACACAAATCATGGTTATGCCATTTTTGCAGATAGCTTTTTTGTGTCACACTCTCACAGGCAACAGAGCCAAGTTACACACAGATGCCTGGAAGGGCCAGGGGAAGCAAGGACACGTACTGACCCTGCTGAGACGCAGCCACATCCCCTTACCAAGTGCTCTGCCCTCAGTGAGAATAACCTGTCCTTTCCCTTAATTCTTCCTGCAGGTTTTCAGCATCTTGAGTACTACCCAAAATACCAGAATATACTATCTACCTACATATCTCATCAAACATTTAGGAGCTTAATTGCAGTGAACTTCTGAAAATGGCACATTCAGAACAGCCAACTCTGCAGACTGAAATCAAGATTGCTGCTGGCCTGATAACCAACTGGTAAAATGCAATTAAACAGCAGATCTTCAGCCAATGCATCATCCAGACAAAGCCAAGCCCAGAGCAAGAGCTCACAGGAAGCATCTTTGCTCCCTGCCCTGCTCAGGACGGGTGCACAGGGAAGGGACGATCTTTAATTTCTTTTCTATGCCGGTTCAGCTCATGGTAGGCTGCCACGAGCAGCGTGTTGTACTTGTGAAAGACTCACCATGTGTGCACATGTGGCTCTACCCAGTGTCACACAGAGTCCACCTGTGCACCTCAGGATGCTCAAAGCAGGAAAATGGGTCATACTCAACATTTGATCATTAAACGCACTTCTTTAAGCATTAAAGTAAATTATTTGATACAAGGATATGTGGTAATAAAGAAGAGGGAAATAAATCCATGGCTGTTCAGGGCTGCTGGACCACAAGTTTCCATATTCTCTCAGGATTCGGTGCTGCCACCAGTCACGGCAGGCAGGGATGCTGCATACAGAAATCCTTTAGCTAGAAAATTAAGTTTACGTGAAGGAAGAGAACAGGATTGGATGCAGGATTCTTTCATGCCCACACACGGCTTCTCCTGGTGCTGGGCACTGCTGTATTTGGAAGGCAAATCCACACACCTCTGGGATATAGCACTTCCCTAGTACTATACACTTCAGGCTATTAAGACAAAAAAAAAATTGATTGAGAGCATCTGAGTAGTCTGGAAAAGTCTGCCCCTGGACCAAACAGGGAAAAAATAAAATTAAATTAAATGAAGAAAAAATAAATATTAAACAATCTGTGAATGAAGGCCCAGGAATATGTTTAACTTTCTCTTGAGTCTACTGAAGGGAACAGCCAGCTTGGGTTAAAGTTGATAATGTGGTCCTAAAGAGGACTGAAAAGGAAAATAACTATTATGAACTTGGAGATGTGCCACTGCTTGTTTTGCTTTATACTTTTGATGATGAACTGAACACAACCAACATCTTTCCCACACACACACTTCTCCCCCTGACCTCCCCCTGCTTCTAAAATCCATTTTCTAATCTGTCAGAGCACTTTAAAACGAATCTTCATATTTTACAGCGTAGTTTATTTTTCAGCGAAACAGAGTAACATGTAGAGCTTCGTATCCCCTGGGAGAATAAGTGTAGGCTGCCAAGTACTACACAGTTTTGCCTGTTTCCAAGCCATCCCTCTCGTTCCTCTGTTTCTGTCCCCAGCTCCCACCCAGCCTCCCACCAGCATCGCAGTGGATACCGGAATCATCAACTCACTGTCAAAGCTACCTCGAAACAGCAGAGCTAAACATCCAAAACACCTTCGTGTCGTTTGCTCTGGAAGAAAATGCTTCAAATTACAGCTCCCAACATTGACATCATGTCACCAAAACAATGAAAACCAGCAATGACAAACAATTCTTTGAAGAAAATTTGGAATAGCAATGATACAATAAGCAGTCACTGTTATCTGAATTGCAGAAAGCTCAGCTTTTTCTACAAGCTCAAGATTATATTTTTTTTGCACGTTTTCACATGCATAAAACACGTTCAGGATGTTGAACATCAAACATGTTCAGCCTAACAGGATCTAATGGTAACTCAGAGTCCAATCCTGATGTAATTTACACCTTATGCAGGCAAACACAACAAAGCACTGAAACTCTGTTTAATAATCTCCATTTTTCAGGCTAGAAGGACAAGTCAAGGCCTAAGTAAGGAGGGGGAAAAAAACATGCAAGGTATCTTAAAAGTCACACAAAGTCAGGGCAGTCAGTCACTTGCGCTGCATGGAAAGGAATATGTTTGTGTACTGACGCAGCACACCTCAGCTACCTTGCTACATTTAAAAACAATAAAGATTTTCTTTTTGGTTTGTTGGGGTTTTCTAGGGGGGAGACAGTGGAAAAATAGAAAGCTCACATTCGTAATATGAAATGGATGTTTTACAACAGTGCACCTGCCTAATACTCCAGTCATATCCAGGTATTATTTCTATTATTTCAGTTATCGTTAGTATTATTCCTAGCCAGCTCTAAATACATAGAATATCACACATGCAAAACATCCCATCCCACTGCTGCTGGGGCACAGCACGATGTTCTGGCCAAATGCTGGGTAATGAGGAAGGGAAATAAAAGACCAACCGCAGTATTTCTCCCTTAGGAAAGGATAAACTTAAGCTAATTATATACTTTGTAGGGAATGAAGCAAAATTTAAACCATGCTTGTTTCCTCATAGCTAATATTTATGTTAGCAGAGAAGGAAAAATAGCTACTACGATACACCTAGAACTGAAAAGCAGACCGTTATATACCTTTTGATGGATTACAGCTGTCTTAAACACAATAAATAAAAAGAAAAAGCACGGACACTACCAGTGGAGACATGCTTTAAACAGGACTCCATATTGGTTCTTTTTCCCAATATAATGCTTTATCCAATTAATCATCCTACTCTCATGGGTTTTTCCTCCTTTTTTCGCCCGTAGGTAGGTCACTGGGTAGTGATGCTAATTTGTCAAAGTTCTCATGCAATTTTCTGCTTATACAAAAGTGAGGAATCACACTGCAATCTCAAAATCTATACTACACGAGACAATTCCAGTGCCAGAGTCTCAAAGTTACACCTCTTTGTGTTGATCAAGGCAAAAATAAGTCTCCTTCATTTCTATTAAGTCTTTATTCCGTGCTGCATCAGACACTACAGTTTCCTCTCCAGAGGTGTTTTGTTTGGGGCTTTCTTTTTTAAATACCTGCCAGGAAGAAAAGAGGAAATAGCACGATAGGTTCATTACTCCTATCTGATTTCTTTCTGACATCATGCAATTACACAAAGATGGAAATTAAATTTTAAAATAGCATTCCAATGCTTTCTGAAAAGAAAATTCTGTGTTTACCCAGAAAGGATGGAAATTTTCATCCAAACGTATATGTCAAACAGGGAGAATTAGAAAAGAAAGTGCAATTCTTTGCTGTGAAGGATCCGGCCACAAGAGAGAAAAGGAAACTAAACAGTGTCGCCTTTCTAATATACGTTGAAAAAATAACAAGAGAAAGAAAAGATGAATGCTCTAATTCTACATATCCTTTTCAGGAAGCTTAAAAAAGAAAAAATCCCAACATCCTGACCACTTCAGGCTCCCCCAGGAAAACATTTCAGTTGCTAAAAAAGATCTCAGATGTTTACACACGCAGCGAGGTCAGCTGGACCCCCGCTGAACAGTAGCTTTCAGCACTTACTAGGTCCACCCATAAATCTTCACATGCTCCAAAAGAGAGGCTTCAGACAGAGGCTGCTGGCCACCAGCCCTTCAATAATTCACTTGTATAAAATCATTTTCTACAGCTCGCATGGGGCCAGCGGCCAGCCCGGTCTTTGAAGCGAGAGAGGAAAATTCAGCCGGGTGCGGGGCTGCAGCTCCCACGCCTGCACTTGTCCTTGCCACCTCCAGCCAAGGAGGGTAGGAGGTTATAAAATAAAATTAAAAATAATAAAAATAATAAAGATCCACCAATATAAGAGCCAAGCCACGCTTTGACAGAAGCAGCTTTTGAAAAGAAAATGCCCGAGGTGGGTAAAAGGCTCTTCCAGCTAAGTGGAAATATTTCAGCCCTCAAATGAGTTTAAAAAACAAACCCTCTCAAATGACGGGAGAATTCAAAGAGCCCCCAGGGTCCCAGGTCACCTCCCAGACACTTCCACTGCACGTCGGGAAATCCCTTCTCACGTTTAGAGGGACACGTCTTGCTCCCGCCGTACACAGTGAGGGCTCTGGTCCCCGCGGGACTGAACGGTCAGAGGGACGGTCCTTTTTCTTTGAGGAAGGGGCTCTATTAAGCAGGAAAATTTTTACCCAGAAACTTTCAGCAATGGCATATCATTCAGTTCCTCTTCCCGTGACTTAAAAATAAACCAACAACCAAAAAATCCCAAGGGTGCGAGTTGTTGGGGGTTTTTGCTACTGGAAAGGCAAAGGAGGAGGTCTCAGCCTGCTGGAGGCCAGGACTGGATTTGGAGGAAGAGCAGAGGATTGAGAAACAACAGAGCTTCCCACCCACGGTCAGCTTCAGGTTTTCTATTTCCAGGACAGAAATCCTAAATTCAAGAGTGTAAAATTTTCAAAATACTACATCTTCATGGACAGAGAGAGGCCTGTTCACAGCGTGCCACAGGGAGAAATCAGAAGGCAGAAATAGAAATCTGCTCAAGGCAGGCTGGGTTAAATGGAGCTTGCTAAGAACAGGTAAGATGGTCCTGTCAAGAAGATTAAAATAAAGTAGATGCTCGCAATGGAAGGATGGAGGGAAGATCAGAAACCAAGCAGTGTGAAATGGGAGGAAACCACAAAACATGATGGACAGCCTGCAAAGCAAGTCCACCCAAATGACAATGACGGGGAACCGCTGCCCTGATTTTCACCCATTCCATCAGGTCAAAACAAAGCCTGAACACACAAATAAAGCAAGCGAAAGATTGATTTGATCTAGGCTTAAAATTTAACATCATGGGGTTGGGTGGAGGTTTAAACAATGTCGAAGTGCCTGCAGTGTCACGGTGTGTAACGATTGTAAACGTTCAAACTGGCAGCAGCAGCAGTTTATACAGATACCGGATTGTATTTCCACACCTTCAAAAGTTGTTAGCCTGAAGTTCAAGCTCTTTTGAACCAAGAGCTGAGAACCAAGGCACACCAAACAAACAAGCAGTTCGAAAATGTATTTTATGCATAATTATTGTCTCTAACACAACTGAAATGCAAACCCTAATATGATCTGAGAAGGTGAACCACAGCTTCAAGAGTCTTTGTGTTACCCAGCATTTTGCTGTGCCTCTCACAAGATGGCAATACTAAGTGAGATCCCCCAAACAAGCAGCCATCACATCTTCAAAGGCAAAAGAAACTAAACTGGAAACAAACTGAAAAGAGAAATGAGCTCTTCATCGCAGCTGTGATTAAACGAACCAACTGCCTAACGCTAGGATAAATATCGTATTTCAGTGGATTTAACTGCATTTTGTCCTGGCAAAGCTGATTATAAAAGCATGAGATAATTTGCAATTATGAATTAAAAACATAACATTTTTCAAATGGCATAAAAATTATAACAGTGTCCATACACTGATATATAACATGTGCCATCTAAGGATTTTAGAATTTCCCCCAGAAAGCATCTCAGGTTACCTGAACCTATAAACTACACCACCTACATTCAGAATATCGAAGTTTTTCCAAGTGTTTCTTCTCCATGCCTGTGGGACACTGTTCACATGCCACTTCCAAGAAAATACAGAGGAAGTGGGAGGCCTTCAATATTCCCAAAAAATCCCATCACATCACAATTCCAAGAAATTCGGATATCTTCATACCAAGTTCACCCTTATGTTTCTAAGCTGTGTGGGAGAGAAAAGCACGTACCTCACCTCCTCCTGCACTTCTGATAAATTAATTTCCCAATACGACAGAACCATACAGCCAAATAACCTTCTCACCAAGGTTTGTGTTGTACTTAAGCTTAAATCTGAATTCGTTGGATTTGCAATGCTTCTTTGGTAAAATTATTATATGCCTGTAAAGCTGTGGGAAGGCTGGGAAAAGCTGCACGTAAAAGGCACTCTCAGAGCAAGCCTGGATGAGCTCAGGCTTTTTTCTGGAGACTATATGTAACAACAGCCACAGCGTCTCTGAAGGCTGAGCCTGCTTTTCCCCATGTCACCACAGAAAATACAAAGTTAGCATCAGCGATGATGAGACAGAGCAGGACAATCCCGTGTCCAAACAGAGAGAGGTCCAGTAGGATGCCCCTTGCTGCTCCATTTGGTTGCTTGCCCTGTCACATGAGTCCTTGTCCACAATCCCATGTCAGTGTGGGGATCGATGAGGGGAGAAGGGTTCACGGTGAAGCTGCGGTCTTGGCGCTGCCCAGTGCCTCACGTCTCCTCCAGATATGCATCTCCAACTCCACCCCTCTCTCCCTCCCTAGTTTCTCTCTCCCCTGTTATTTTCCATAGCTGAAGACATCACTGAGTTTTCTCATCAGCATGAAACATTCACTGGAAAGAGTCAGGTTTATTTTGTTCAATGTGGTTGTGCTAGATAAGCATTTGGGAACTGTTATTTGTCTTGCAGAAGTTTCCTCTCGATACAGGCCAGTAGCCTGCACGCCGGTATCTGTTAGCATCCTGATTAATTGTCAGTCTTGTTTCTTCTAGTCAGACTTCATGATTGTAGTCAAGTACTGTCCTTTCCTGATATGCACGAAGTTACGCTTTTGTCAGATGTATTTATATTCAAATATTACAGGGAGCAATTTCATTTTTTTCTGCACCAGAACTGGGATGTATTATGTGGCTGGCTGGTGCACGGTAACTCTCCTGGAGAGAAGAAACAACCCCCAAGTGCTTTTCCTGCAGGAACGGAAAGCAAGTTTAAAATCCACAGCAGCATTGCCTATTTTCAAGCTTCTCATCCATACACTGACCAGCGGTGGTGAGAAAATCAGTGCTGCTTGCCAAGCAGTCACAAAGGGACGGCCTCCTCCAGAAAATAATACACCCGCCGGTGATGGGCACCCCTCCAGATGGACAGATTGCGGCAGCACGCACATCAGCTCATCAACCTGTGTCAAAACTAATTTGTTAAACGTCTCCCAACAACTTCTGTATTTTGAAACACATTACAATAGGATAAAAAAGAAAAAGAGGCTCACTTGCTTAAAGCACCCAGGCCAGGGTCTGGCTGTTCTCTGGACAGAAGGACCTTTTGGTCCTTCGCTGTAGTCAAGAACATGCCCACATATTTAAATTAGTCTTCTGATAAAAGCATGCCAGAAGACAGGACAGAGCTCTTAATGCGGGAGAACTGCCCTCCTGATGAAATTATTTGCTCTGAAGCATATAGCTGGAAGGATGAATATCCAACGACTTCACACCAAAGAGTAGACCAGCATCAGCCAGCACAACCCCACTGGCACCACGGATGACGGGTGCAGCACCTCAGTGTCTTTGGGAAACACAAACGCTGGGCAGATGTCTTTGCTGCAAAGCTTGCAAGATGGCAGTGATAGAAAAAGAAAGGAAAACGTATTTACAGGCTGGAGGCAACGCTCCCCCCTGAGCACTGCGGTTTCTGTTGAGTCAGAGCTGTCATCTGCCCTGCAACAAACTTATCTTCACTGTCCATTTTGCGAGTAAGATTCAATCAGGGCTCCCTGCCTCCTCGGGGAACCAGCACTTCAGCGTGAACTGCTTCCA
Organism: Trogon surrucura; assembly: GCA_020746105.1. Taxonomy (NCBI): domain Eukaryota; kingdom Metazoa; phylum Chordata; class Aves; order Trogoniformes; family Trogonidae; genus Trogon; species Trogon surrucura. The sequence goes on from CM036630.1 coordinate 12,358,828, forward strand.
CTCAAATGTAATGGAGTGAGATTGCTCATGCCATTACTTTAAATGGTTTGAGGTCACACAGTCCCCAATTTCATTAGCTGCATTTATATACAGACCTTACACTTAATACCGTGGAACCCAGAGATGTGTATACATGACGTGTCATCTTCCCACCAGAAAAAAAAAAAAAAAGTAAAAACGCAAAGAAATTAAAACACGTGCCAATAGCAGCAAATTATCAATATAAACCAGAGCACCACTTTAAGCATCTCCATTTGATACGTCATCTCTGTGGGGAGGATATTTCCGCACACAGGTATAAACATCACACACTTCAATCAACTGTTTGCAAGTGGAAGACATGGAATGAGTCCCATCCTATTCTGCTTTACAGCTCTACAAATCAGAGAAACGACCATCAGTCAGACTTTCACACGCTGATGTTGGCAGGCTCTGTAAAACCAGGAGCCCCAGACCTCACCTGCACTCAGGAGTTCATCTAGGTCCAAGTGTTGCATCTGAGCTAATTAGCTAAATCACTGCCGGAGGCTGCGTGGGGTCAGACTCGTGTCCTCACAGAGCAGGGCAAGGGAGCTGCGAACAATGCTCGAGGAGCTGCCTCCCTCTTCCAGATAAACCAGTCTTAGGGCAGTTTACACTAAAAACTGAAACAGGTTAGAAACTAAACTCAGGGCCTGATACGATATCGCACCGCAACAATTCAAAGAGCATATGCCTGCACACTGGGCAATGCGTCTGAATCTCTCTAGCAACATGCAAGAGAGAGAATAAAATAATAATACACATATCCTCAATTTAACAGCATGACAGGAGTGAGAGATGAAGTACTCTTGAACACAAAACCACAAGCAATTAATCTTTGCATGACTGAACAGGTGTGAGTCTAATCAATGCTCATATATATTTTTCTTGAAAGTGCTATAATTTGGTAGCAATTTCTTTGTTTACTTTAAGAAAAATTGTACATCTCTAATAGACTTCACAGAGGATTATAATGAGCTTATATAGTTAGCTATTCATTTATTAAGCATTATTAGTGTCATTTGGCACTTCTGCAAAACCCACTTGAAAGAATAATAAAATAATATAATGAAAAAAAAAGAAATAAAATTAATAGAGTTGAATGCTGGTATGTTTTTATGGTTTGTTGCTAATTGCAACACGGATACAGTTAAACAACAGATGCTGTGAGTACTTTTTGGCTACCAGGAATTTTTGTTTTGTTCTGTTTTTCTTACAAAACAGATTTTCCATTTAAACAGCTGCTGGGTGATTTTCAGCATGGAAAATTAAAACCTTCTCTATCATACAACAAAGAAACAGTGATTCGCCGTTAATCCAAAGAAGAAAAAAAAGAGCATTTTGATTCAAACACAAGGTATTAGGAAAAGAAAGGGAATAATCAGCTAGGATGTAAAGTTACCCTGCAAACAATGTCACAGGCAAAACCTGCTGCAATAAACAGGCCAAGCAAGACAAGACAAATCTGGCTCATCCACCTCAGTAACTGCTTTATGGAGGCAATTTGCTTTATAGTCTTCCGTTCTTCACTCCAGCACCTCCCCTCACTGTAACAAGGATACTGTAATACTGCATCAAGCAACGCCATGGGAATATTCAGTGGAGCGATCTTTAAAGAAGATGGACTTTTTGGTTTAAATTCAATCTGCATTTTGTATTAGAGAAGGTGAAGCCAACTAAATGCTGCTTCACCTGGGTGAGGAGGGTAAGGATCTCTTGCTGTCAGAGTTGTTTGCCAGAAGAAAAAAAAAGAAAGAAAAAAAGCAACTTTGGGGGGGCTTTAGAGAGCATCACACAGTGATATTGGTACTATGCCGGCATACAGGTATTACAAACTGCAGAAAGCCAGGACACAATCTCCTAGGCAGGTCCAGAACAACAGTGATGCGAGACAAAAAGTGCAAACACTGAGGCCATAAATTCAAAGGATGAGAAGAGAAGCCTCCTAAGTATAATATTTACTGCCTACTCAGTAGTCTTTTTTATTTTCCTATGTTTGCTTGACCTTGGACACTCCCTGTTTGGTATTCTCGGAGCAGTGCAGAGCTCTCTTTCAGTATCCAGCAAGTCTTAGCCCTTCCAGGCTCACAGGCTAAGTATTTACCCTGCCTAACATCAGACACCAAACGCAGGAGCTGCCTTCTCTCCCTAATGCGTAAGATAAGGCTGTAATGACAGGCTATAAAGCCCTCCACATACATACAACTGATGAATATTCATTACAAGTCAACACGCAACATTTATATCATTCCAGCCACACAGGGAGGATGAAGTGCCTCCCCCCAGGTAGCAACACCTCAATTCACGATGGGCCCCTTTGTGCCACATCAGATAAAACCCGCGCAGCCGCTCGCATCCTTTGCATTTCAAGCCAGTTTTACTCCTTCCTGAACAGCACTCAGAAAGGACACCGAGACACAGCGACCCTTTTAGCACTGCAGAACTCGCTCACCTTCTTCACATGTATACTCAAAGGTATTTTTTCCATGAGATAATATTTTTCAGGCTCTTCTGGGCTTGGGGAAAAAAAAGGGGGGCTTTGGTGAAATAAAAACATCTCTTATCTTAAAACAACTGTCAGTTTAGGAAACAACTGACTGAGCAGCAACTGTGTCCTGGATATGTACATCATTTTATACGAAGGCACTCCTCAAAACAGAATCCCATAAGCCCAATTAGTTAGTGAGCATCTACCTCCTGCTGACCTCTCCGAGCACCATGAGCATACATCCCAGGCTGTTTTCATGCTTTCCAGGACTACATCTGGACTAGAAACACCGGATAATTATTTTTATCACAGCAACCATGAGCATTCCCAGGCTTTCTGGGCTTCCACACATTGATCATACTCAGCAAGAAGAGCCTTCCAGATTGATACAGAGATACTGGATGGAGATGGCGATGGCGAGATAAGTAGCATGGATTGAGCAAACTGTAGATTAGGAGGCTTTTAGGCACATTCTTGCTTTATCCTTACACACTGCCCACATCACCCCAACATGCATTTGTACTTAATCATCTGTTGTACACTGCAGAGATAAAGTCATGTGGTCACAACTTCAACCTTAGTTATACTGAACTGCGCTGATTTACAACAGCTGAAAATCAAACCCCAAAGCTTCGGAGAAACTCCATTAGCTTTATTTCACCTCCTGGATGAAGACCAAATTCTGCACTCATCAGTATGATTCACTCTCTGCTTTGCTCCCAAGCTCATGGCCTCGGACCATTCATGCTGGACGCTCAACAGCTTCCACCCAGTACGTTCTGGGGGCACCAACCTATTTCCAGCAAACTCTGGATGGATGTTGCTGTGACAGTGTTTGTCTGAAACAGCCCCTGCAGCAGACCACGGCGGAAGACTATGACAAAGGCCACTGCTCCCTGGGGAGAGCCTGCACATCTCACACTATCCAACGCTTGCCCTTCCGCTCCTGCTACAGAATGTGCGACCATGACAGACTACAGCACAACTCCCTCCTTGCTGCAGGCAACCTGACCTGAAAAATATTAAAAGTAATATAATCTCAGGACCATTGTCTGGGGTCCAAAGTAGACCTGAGTGAAGGTCAGCACAAATGTGCCCAAGCTATGACGGAGAGTGCTGGCCTCAGGAAACCCAGAAGAAAACCAGGCTGTACGCAAGGACCCAGCAGGTGAGGGTTCTGCAATCCGTGCCAGGCAACACTGGCACAACCAGGGTCCCAGCTGGTGGCCAAGGAATGGGCAGGTGGACACTCCTGCACAGCACGGGCCCAACAACCTACCACCACCCATGAAGGAGGGACACTGGATGTGAGCACATCTGTATCCTCTGTGTGTGAGTGACTACAGCGCTGTGGAGCCCTTGAAGGAAACCTGATCTCCTCCTGCTTTCCCTGACCCTTCCTCAAGCCCCACTGACAGAAACTGGTCACCAGGGTTGAGCCTGGAGGTCCCAAGAGACACAGAAACACACTTCACGTGCTGAGCTCTGAAGAACCTGCTGTATTTGGAATATAAAAACTTATTCCAATTAAAATCTAGACATTCAACAGTTTTCAAAGGTCATCAGACATCTCCATCTGACTCTGCAAACCTAGTTTTTACAATCCCATTTGCTAAGTAGCTTGCACCAAGTTGCCCACTTCTCATATGTCAACTCTGCAATTCTTGAATTGTTAAACGTGAAAGAGTAGTAATTCAGCATTGTTCCATTGCTTACGAAAGCCATGCAGATAAAGAAAAAAAAAAACAACATGAAAAATAATCAGGGCAGTTCATTTGAAGTACAAATGACTTATGCATGCAGTACAAAACGCAACAAGTGCCTTTCAAGCTGTCTCATTTATGATAACACAAAAGTTGCTGATGGAATGAGAATTCCAAGGTAGTTATCAGGGAATTTTGCATATAATTTGTACTTCATACTGCATTAGTAACTCTCACATCATGTCAGCAGCTTGAAAAAAATAAAACAATGAATTACATCTCTCTCCGTTTTTATTCTGCTTTGACTGAGTAACCTCATCACTTATCTCAAATGATTTTGCATTCAATGCAAAATGCTTTGTTCTTTTCTAAAGGAAAAAGAAACCTAACACTTTCCCTGCATTATCCCAGTTTACCAAGATGAATAGTCAGTCATCAACAGAAGAAGTATCTAGTTATCTCCAAGGTACACAAGCTTCACCAGAGGACCAGGATCTTGCTATTAGCAAAACAGACAGAACCAAAGCTAAGGCTGCTATCTCATCCTTGACCTGCACAAGCTAAAGGAGGAAGAACAACCAACATCCCAAAGGTAAGACAGACATGCTCAAATGGATGGAATTCGGGAATAGAAATTTAGACCAGTGCAAAAAAAAAAAAAAAAAAAATCACATTTTTACACTTTTACTTGACTTGTTCACCAAAGAACCAAGGAAGAAAAATATCTCTTAGTTTTTGGTTATAGTTTGTTGCTCCGGCTAAAGCTACCTTAACACTTTATAGACTTGACACCACAGTTGGCAGCTTCTGTGAGTGAGGAAGAGCAGGCAGTGAGAAAGTAAAGCACAACATTTTTTCCCTAGTATTTGGGGACATTCCTTTGGAAACCTGCCTTTTCAACTTTTTATTACCTCCAACCCCAGGCTCTGATTTCTCTACCCCATTAAACGGCGCTTTACCCAGGTTACAAAGCGCACCCTGCAGCGCAGCAGCTGCTCAAACACTTTCCTGGCTGCAAGCAGAAGCCCTGACTATGTCCTCGACGATGCCGAAGCTGCATCGTCACTCAGGCACCCGTTTGCTTCCACCAGCGGACAATCACCAGTGCGCAAGGCAAGGGAACCCGTCGCTGTCGTTTCGCGTCGCAATATCAGTTCTTCCCCCCGTATCTCACAAATCTATTCCCCAGCTTGTCCCATAATAACTTAATCCCAGCAGCACAGTTGAGTCTGAAAGGGTTTTATATCAGCGTGTGGTCCCAACTTGCCCAGTGCCAGCGATGCCGGCGTCAGGCAGAGGCTCCGCGGGCGCTGCAACGGGCAGCAGCCACAAGACATTGCCAGCACATCTGAATCCTGATCTGAGATTGCAGCTCTGGCCCTGCCCTGAGAGTGCTAAAAGTAGGTCTGAATGCAAGGGACAGTGCTTCGCAATTTGTGCAATTTGCAATTTTGCATCGTTAGGCTTATGTACCCTCATTAGCCTGTGCAGTTTGTGCCCCTCGTTTCTTCTCTTCTCTTTCTTTCAGCAGCAGCAGCACTTCATTGAATTTTTGAAATAGTCCTGACTAGGTATTTGGTTTCTCTTAAAATCGAATTTGCAGAAAACAAAAATATAACATTTAAATGCCCTTCAGCAATACATCTTCTAAATTACAGCACACATTAATTTTTCACAGAATTTTGTGAAGCAGTTTTATCTTCTCAAGTCAGGTGACAAGAGGAAAGGATTTAGTAAAAGTACCCATGTAAGGTTTATCAGCAGCAATATGCATTCAAAAGAATTCGCTCCAAAAATTGCCTCTCCTTTTTTTCTTTTTAAAGATTGCCATGAAATTGAAATTTCTGAAATATAATGGGACTTGCATACTACTCCAGTCAAGTAGGCAGAACATCAGAGGCCTGACACGCACACAGGCTAAAAGCAGGTATTAAAAAAAAATAAAAATCATATTTCAATCCAGGAGGAAAAAAAAGTGAAGCGACTATTGCTAATTCAAAAAAATCACAAGCAAAGAAACCTGCACACAAAAAATCTGAAACAAGCAAGAAAACTGATCCTAATTTGTGCGTTCCTAACGGAACATGGGCAAAATAGAACCACTCAGGCAGATTTAATTGCCTTTCCACAAGTGACACCTCGAAGCAAGTAAGCAAATCTCGATCACCGAGTACTTCTAAGAACAAGTTGGACAGTTGTCTGTCAAGAATAAAGTGGGACCTGGAATGTTGCAAATAAAGTAGAATTAAAATTGTAGAAGTAGTTAGGTTAAGGCTTTGACTGGCCAGGTAGGCCTTATGAGAATAACAAGTCCTGGGAAGCAAGAAGGAGTGTGCCGAAGAAGAAGGAACAATAATCAAAGGAATCGGTAGGGCATATAGGACAAACAGAACTAGCAGAAGTAACGAACAGTTGCTTAGGGAACAGTTGCTTAGGAATAAGAAAGGTGTATTGTATAAACAAAGGGGTTCTGGTGATGGGAATCAGTTAACCATTATCCTTAGGTTAGACAAGCATGAAAATTTATAAGTTTGGGGATAATTACCAATTGTTTCTGTATGAGGTAGAATTCTGTATGTAAGCCAAGTTGTAAAAGGTATAAAAATTAAACAGAAAATGAGGGTCTTCGGAATCCTGACTTTGGACGCTAGTCCTCAGGTTCCCGGGCCCTGAATAAAGCACCGCATAAACTGACACTCTGTTGGTTTGTGTCTTTGTTTACGGGCAACAGTTTTCTGGCGACCGCGGCAGGACTCCGGAGGCGGCAGGAGCGGTTCACGGGCTGATCCACTCCAAGCCGGCACCAGGTGATTTCTGGGGAGACATCAACCCGTGCCCGACTCTGCGCTGGACGGACAACCGTAAGGTAAGCCCGAAGGTGCTTTATTCTTTTAAGGTTGGGTGCCTGCCCGTAAGACGAGGACTTATCTCGCAGGGTTGGGGCAAAGGTTCTGGTATTGGGAAGCCTAGGCGCTGGCCGTAAGACGCAGCGAAAGCCGCGCTGAGCCAGCACTTGCCACTCGCGGCGTCGAGAATAGGCAAGTTGGTTGGTATTAAGGTAAAAGGGTTATAGTATCGTAGTTGTACGAGTGTGTGTGTGTGTGAGTAGTATAATGCCGTTTAAAATGTTTAGAGTTCTATCGTGCAATGAAATCGATATCCCTGAGGATTCTCCTCTTGGTTGTTTATTGGAACGTTGGAAAGATGGTAATTTTGGAAAGGAATTAAGAAAGAGAAATTTAATTGATTATTGTAATTACGTATGGCCTGAATATGAAACAGAAGGAATGCAGTGGCCGCGAAACGGTACAGTGAATTCAGAAATTATAACCCCCTTAATGCAGTTCTTACGGGAAAATGAAAAATGGGAAGAGGTGCCGTACCTTGACTTATTTTATTATTTAAAAGGGAAACCTGAGTGGCAGAAAGAATGTGGAATGATGGTATTGAGATTAACAGATAAGGAATGTGCTGGTTGTAAGGAGCGGAAAGTCTGGTTCTCGGAACCGGAGGAGGATGTGTCTTTGTTAGTTTCCCCAAGCGCGCCGTCCCCCCCCCCGAAATACCACCACTGAATGACCATAAGGTCACTATTCCTGTTTTAACAGAAGAGGAAACAGAGTCTGAAGAATTGTTGGCTGATAAGCCGAGAACGCCGCTTGCAGAGCGGACTCGTAAAGGGAGGTTAGAACGGAAAAAGAGATTGCTACAACCTCATTAGATGGTCCCGTTACGGGAGGCTGTGGGGGGAAGTGGAGAAAGAATTTTAGTAAAGGTCCCATTTTCTCCGAGTGATCTGATGATTTGGAAGCAATCGGCAGGGGCATATAGAGAAAATCCGGAGAAGGTGGCTCGGGTAATAAAAATGGTGATAAAAGCACAAAATCCAGATTGGAATGATTTACAGGTGTTATTAGATACCATAATGGATTCCACTGAAAAGGAGATGGTGTTTAAGGCTATGACAGATCGTGCGCGAGAAATGGTTAGGATGCGGGTTATTAAAGGTGATATTATTAATGATTTGGTGCCCAGAGAAGATCCCGAGTGGGATCCCAACTCTGGGGAGGGGTATCGTAGACTGAAAGCGTACCAAGAATTATTGATAGATGGGATACGCGAAGGGATTCCGAAAACATTGAATTGGTCTAAATTGTATTTGGTAAGACAAGACAAAGGGGAGTCACCATCGGCGTTTTTAGAGAGATTGAAGGAGACGGCTCGGAGATATACGGATTTGGATGTGGAAGCTGAGTCAGGCAAATTACAATTGGCATTGATTTTTATGGGACAATCTCAGGAGGACATTAGGAAAAAGCTGCAGAAGCTAGAAGGGTAGATACCGGGGCAAGTTTTTCGGTAATGAATAAACAAATGGGACCTCTGAGTGATTCTACAGTGCTTGTTGTTGGGGTAACTGGGGAAGTAGAGGAAAGGACATTCCTGCGGCCACTCGATATAAAATTTGGGGGAAAGGAGTTTGACCATCAGTTTTTATATATGCCAAGCAGTCCAGAGTGTCTACTGGGAAGAGATTTACTCTCAGCATTACAAGCACAAATCATATTTGAAAAAGGAAGAGTAAAATTAAAAATACCGGAGGAAAATTTAGCGAAAATCTTTATGGTTAGGGAGGTGGAGAAGGAGGAAATACCACCAGAGATTGAGCAGGCTGTAGTACCATGGGTGTGGGAAATAGGAGCGCCAGGGAAATCGAAGGCAGCAGTACCTGCGATAGTGGAATTAAAAGAGGGGGCCCGACCGGTAAGGATACGTCAGTATCCTATTAAGTTGGAAGCCCGGAAAGGAATAGCCCCTATGATAACTCAGTATATGGTATTAGGAATTTTGCAGGAATGTGAATCCGAGTTCAATACTCCAATTTTCCCAGTTAGAAAACCCAACGGTAAATACAGACTAGTACAGGACTTACGAGCAGTAAATTCCATCACCAAAGATATACACCCAGTAGTAGCCAATCCATATACTTTGTTAACATCTGTGTCTGAGAAATTTCAGTGGTTTACAGTAATTGATTTGAAAGATGCTTTCTTCTGCATCCCTCTGGCACCTGAGAGCAGAAATATTTTTGCATTTGAATGGAAAATCCGGAAACTGGACGTAAGCGCCAACTCACCTGGACCAGGTTACCTCAAGGATTTAAGAACTCACCTACAATTTTCGGAAATCAGCTGGCCAAGGAGCTCGAAGAATGGAAAACTACCCAGGTAAAGGACTCACCTTTTTCCTATGTTGTGTTGCAGTATGTAGATGATATTTTCCTGGGTGCTACAAATCGAAATCTCTGCCAACAATTGACTATTGAATTATTGAATATGTTGGGACAGGCTGGATACCGGGTATCCAGAGAAAAAGCACAGTTAGTAAAACAAAAGGTCATCTATTTGGGATGTGAAATTTCGCAAGGGGTTCGCCGATTGGGAGCCAATCGCGTCCAAGCAATATGCGCAATCCCCGTGCCCCGCAATCACCAAGAATTAAGATCCTTTCTAGGGATGGTCGGTTGGTGTCGCTTGTGGATTTCAAATTTTGGATTGATGGCCAGACCACTTTATGAAGCAACAAAAGAGTCTGTATTTAGATGGGGAAAGGTGCAAGAAAAGGCATTCCAGGAATTGAAAAAAGGCACTCAAGGAGGCACCTGCTTTGGGTTTGCCGGATTTGAATAAGGACTTTCAACTATATGTGAATGAAAGACAGAGACTGGCCCTGGGTGTGCTTACCCAAAAGCTGGGATCCTGGAAGAGGCCTGTGGGATATTTCTCCAAACAGTTGGATACGGTAAGCGGAGGATGGCCGGGATGTTTGAGGGCAGTGGCGGCCACAGTACTCTTGATTCAGGAAGCCCGTAAGCTAACGTTGGGAAGACACATAACAGTCTTTGTGCCCCACATGGTTATAGCAGTATTGGAACAAAAAGGGGGGCATTGGCTCTCATCAAGCAGAATGCTCCAATACCAGGCCCAGTTAAGGGAACAGGATGATGTGGAATTAAAAGTAACTAACCATCTCAACCCAGCGGAGTTTTTAAGGTCCACACAGGAAGAAGGAGAATTAGAACATGATTGCATGGAAGTGATTGAGCAGGTGTATGCCAGCCGGAAGGACTTGAAGGACGTACCCCTACCAGATCCGGACTGGGAGCTGTTTACGGATGGATCCAGCTTCGTGGAAAATGGTACCAGGTATGCGGGATATGCAGTGGTCACATTACAGCAAATAGTAGAAGCAAAAGCGCTACCCCCAGGCACATCGGCACAAAAGGCCGAGATCTGGGCTCTAATAAGAGCCCTAATCCTGAGCCAAGGAAAGAAAGTCAATATTTGGACAGACTCTAAATATGCTTTTGGAGTAGTGCATGTGCATGGGGCTCTGTGGAAAGAGAGGGGGCTTCTCAATTCGCAAGGATCGACGGTTAAACACAAAACTGAAGTTAGTTTACTACTGGAAGTTATCTACAAACCATTAGCAGTGGCAGTAATGCATGTTAAAGGACACCAAAATGATCCAGGAAAAGAATTTCAAGGGAATCGGCGAGCTGATCAGGTTGCCAGACAAGTGGCAAGAGAGGTATGGACTCAAATGGCACTAATACCAGTTCGAGATCAACCGGCTGCTGCATATATGGATGAGAAACCACACTACTCACCGGAAGATGAAAAACTGGCTCAAATGTTACAGGCAAGGAAGAACATCAAAGGCTGGTATGTAACTCCGGTGGGACAAGTAATATTGCCGGTAAGAATTATAAAAGCAATACTAGAATCAGAACACAACAAATGTCATTGGGGTGCAGAAGCAATGGTGAAATTCCTGAAAAATGACATATTCTCAAACCAGATGTTAACATTAGCAAAGAGAATAAATGTTATGTGTCCGGTATGTATTAAAAACAATCCAGTAATTGGGAAACAGATTCAGATGGGCAAGCTGCAAGTAGGGCCTCAACCAGGAGATTACTGGCAGATTGATTTTTCTGAGCTACCAAAAGCCCAAATGTATAAATATCTTCTGGTGTACGGGTGTACGTTTTCAGGATGGCCTGAGGCCTTCCCTTGTAGAACTAATCAAGCTAAAGAGGTGGTGAAAACACTTCTGAAAGAGATCATCCCCAGATTCGGGGTTCCGTTAGGGATATCATCAGATAGGGGCCCACATTTTACAGCAGGAATTGTCCAACAAGTTTCAGTAGTATTAGGGATAACCTGGAATTTGCATACTCCTTGGAGACCACAATCAAGCGGGCAAGTGGAAAGGATGAATCAGACTCTAAAGGGTCAAATTAAGAAAATCTGCCAAGAGGCAAAAATTCAGTGGCCGCAGGCATTGCCGTTAGCTCTACTAAGAATTAGAATTAAACCAAGGGAAAGGTTAGGAGTAAGCCCGTATGAGATCCTATACGGCAAACCCTACCATGCAGCTACTTATAAGGGAGACCCCCATCTGGTAGGAGACCAGATGATACTAAATTATGTGTTATCTCTAAATAAGACTCTTACAGCTATTAGAGGAGCACTACAGTGGAATCGACCTCTATCACTGGATAATCCAGTCCACGACATACTTCCGGGAGACCACGTTTATGTAAGGAACTGGTCAGTGGAACCCCTGAAAGAAACATGGGACGGTCCTCACCAGGTGATCATGACCACCTATACGGCTGTCAAGGTCGGCGGGATAGACAACTGGATTCATTACACCAGAGTCAAGAAAGTTCCTACGCGATGGTCGGTAGAAACTTTATCTCCTACACGAATGGTATTCAGAAGCAAAAATTAGGAGTAATGGTTCTCTTTCATCTGTTGGCATTGGTAGAAACTCATGTAAAAGTTAATGTGTCTGAACCGTATCTGTTAGTACCTGAAACTACTGATGTTAACTTGACTTGTTTGTTTACTGATGACCAGGGAGCTGGATTTGAGGAAATTAATGCGAGATGGAGGTGGATCACGGGAGATGAATTAATCACAAAAGGAATCGAAACCATCTGGGATGTGACACATCAGGAAGGGAAAACTACCCTGCAGATACCCAAAGTGTCAAAAGACAATGAAGGAAAATACACCTGTGTGATCTGGATACGGTATAGTGTTGATTATGGGGATATGAATCTATACGTTACTAACACTTCACAGAAAGAGGAGACTAGAGATGCAATTCAGATAATCCCAGCAAACAAGAGGGTGGAAATGTGGGATGGCCCCCCCGTTGAAAATAAATTGTACCTTTAAATTTGGAACACAATGTAGTCAAAAGGTCCAAGTGAAGTGGTGGAAGTTCAATGCCAGTCAGCAAATGTGGGGTCCACAAACAGCAGGGGTAAGTTGGAGGTCAAATAAGTTGGGAGGTAAAGGATGGTTAAACATAACAAATCCCAGGGTTGGGAGGACAGAAGGGAAATATTTGTGCATTGTTATTTGTGGAGCTAGCGGAAACTATGGGATTAGAAACGTAGAGTCGGTACCCCATCAGCATCAGGGAATAAGGCCAGAACATGGAATATATCCGGCAGTGGAAGGAAAAGACGTGATTCTAAATTGTCTTGTACGAAATTTAAGTTATTCGGATTACGGGTGGTGGTACAAGGGAAAGAATTTAGAAACAGGAGGAAAATACCGAATTGAAAATAGGTTCCAATCGATAGTCTTGATCATTAAAAAGGTGAGCAGGGAAATTGATATAGGACAATATTGGTGCTGGATAGCCCGGGATGATTAGTGGGTTAATGGAATGGCGACGGTGTATATAAAGAAGAAAAGAGTGGTTCGACAGGCTATCGAAGAGGGTAAACTAGCTAAAGTCGGGAGTCAAGAAAATTTAATAGTAGGATTAATTAGAGATTTTGGACAAATTCAGAATGCCACAACCATTACAGCATGTTTACCTATGCCACATGCAGCGGGTGATCAAATACCTTGGGGAATAATACCTGTCCCTAAAATGCCTGAGGCGTTGAGGAACGTCACGTGGAATTGTAAGTTTATTACTACCCCAGTAAATGAATGGAGAGAATTTTGTCAACTAGATAAGGAGTTGTGTCAAATGCCAGGATATAGTAGTCGAATAGAGGTTGCTGATTATAATGGGAAGTGTTTGGTATCAACTAGTGCTCTCAACCCGTGTAATAAAATAAAAATTAGACAAAAATGGAAGAAACAAGAACAAGTTTGTCAAAATGTAACAGGTTCTAGAACAATGGAGGAGTGGCAGACAATTTGAGGACCTAGTTTATTAGAAACCTACAGTTATATTGGACCAGTACAATGGTGTATACATTAGAAGGGAAAGAAGAATCCAACTTATTTACAGATGTATAGGAAAGTAGTGAATGGAGAAAAAAGACACAGCTAATAGGGGATTGGAATTGTACACAAATTTACACTTGTGACACTCCTGATGAACATATTGGTTTAATGCCGGTTCGAATGCTATTGCAATTGGGTTGTGAGTGTAGAGGTTATAATCATTCCATCAGAGAAAGTTTAAAACAAGTTGATTGCAAAACAGCCACAGTAAGGAGTCCAGGAAATCTGGTATGGGTAATGGGACATGGACATTGGACCACACATATGGCTGTCGATGGGCCAGCTACTCAGATTACCTTGGGAGTCCCAACACTTTGTCCATTCTGGAAATATTCAAAACTCACCACAAAGGAAATGCAGGGAAGACAAAAACGGGATATTGGTGATGATATCGACAACATAGGATTAGGAAATGACGAGTGGCACGAACCATCTTCAGGGGTTAAGTTTGGGTGGGTATTAGAATCTATATTTGCACAGGTATCAACATATCGGAATCGGGAAATGTTGTTTAAATTATTGGGACAAACTGAAAGGCTTGCAGCAGTAACTAAGAAGGGATTTAGGGATTTGAATCTACAACTACAAGCAACCACTAGAATGACAATACAAAATCGAATGGCCTTGGACCTGATGTTATTAAAGGAACATGGAGTTTGTGGGTACCTGCATGGTAGAGTTGATCATTGTTGTGTGCACATCCCAAACGTTACTCAAGAAATTGAAAAGGACATTAGCCAATTGGAACAAATCGAAGGGAAAGTCCATGAAATTCAGAAGGAAGCAGAACACAATTGGATAGGAGAAATATTCAGCTCCCTGGGAATTCGAGTTTCTGGTTGGATATCATCTATTGTACAATATGGAATCATGATTGTTGTAATTATCATTGTTGCCTTGATTACGTATAAGTGTCTTTTAGGAATGATCATAAGAGAAGGACAACATACTCGGAGAGTCATGAAGGCGATGACACGCAGGGAAGTGATATTCCCACAGAACTACCTGCAACCCCATCCAGACAACCCACCCGCTTACCAAGAGACGACAACCTAAATGGTTGAGCATCCTTGCGAAGATAATCGAAGAATGCTCAAAAGGGGGGACTTGTTGCAAATAAAGTAGAATTAAAATTGTAGAAGTAGTTAGGTTAAGGCTTTGACTGGCCAGGTAGGCCTTATGAGAATAACAAGTCCTGGGAAGCAAGAAGGAGTGTGCCGAAGAAGAAGGAACAATAATCAAAGGAATCGGTAGGGCATATAGGACAAACAGAACTAGCAGAAGTAACGAACAGTTGCTTAGGGAACAGTTGCTTAGGAATAAGAAAGGTGTATTGTATAAACAAAGGGGTTCTGGTGATGGGAATCAGTTAACCATTATCCTTAGGTTAGACAAGCATGAAAATTTATAAGTTTGGGGATAATTATCAATTGTTTCTGTATGAGGTAGAATTCTGTATGTAAGCCAAGTTGTAAAAGGTATAAAAATTAAACAGAAAATGAGGGTCTTCGGAATCCTGACTTTGGACGCTAGTCCTCAGGTTCCCGGGCCCTGAATAAAGCACCGCATAAACTGACACTCTGTTGGTTTGTGTCTTTGTTTACGGGCAACAGGAAGAACAGGTCCCACCTTCAGGCAAGAGGATGGGCAAACTGACCTGTTGCTATCCTTCCCAGTCTCATTTTTTTTTCTGTGAAATCGGTGACAATTGAAAAAATAGACATATATAACATCAAATCTTCAGACTGTTAACAGGTTGGGGTATAGGACACTAATAAAGCTTGTTCTCTTTCTGAATTTCAGCATATAATGTCTTTCGCAGTGTAATACAGACCTGGTTAAGCTAGTAGGCGAAGCAAGGTTAATTTTCAAGCCCAAGATTCCTGCAGGCATCCTTTTTTTCTGTGGGAATTACGCTGTTTCCAAGCCAACTGCAGCGCTTCGCATACATTAAGCTCCCAGGTAAACTGCTGAGCCCATCAGGGAAAAGGCTCCTCTGCAAGGTGGGCAGGGTGAGAGCCCAGGGTGGGCACACACACAGCAGCAATTACAGATCTAAACCTACACAAACCACTTGTAAATTCCGGCCTAAAAACCAATTGCTTTCTGCACTGAGAGTTATTTTTAAATATTTCCTGAAGAATATTTTAAAACCTAATTCCGTGAAAACCTGGAAAGTTTTAGGTTGAGCAGCCATCCACTTGGTGCCAGCAAACTCGAAGTGAAGGAAGTGAAATATCTGACTACATCCCCTCCCATAATTTGATGTACTGGAGCTCTGTCAGAGTCAAATATGAATGACCATACTGCTTAGACTAGTGTAAAATCCTGCAGGGGATTGTTTCACACAGTGAAAAAATATAAAAACAAACTTCGGAAGAAGATGCCATAAAGAAACAGTTTTCCTTTTCCATTCACCGCACACGCATTTTGACAAAGACGACACACTCTAGATGGATAAGAACAATTTTCCATCATTAGGGAAGCCTTAAACAACCCCTGACTGCTTATACCGTCATTGCTTAGGCTCCTATGAAATTGCAGTTATTTGTTCAAAACAAAACGATGAGGCCTGTGATATAATAGAGCAATTTAAGCAGTGAAGAATACAACACCTGTAATTCAATTTCATGGCAGCTGGTTTCACAACATGTTTCTATAACACTGTTATGATATAGGAAACTTCTCTCAGAGTGCAGCAATTCTTCTTTAAGTAAGCCAGGCTCTCAAGAGAGAAGTGGGCTTTAAGTAGACAAATACTGTAAACAATAAGCAATTTGTATCTCCATGCCAGTCCTTTCAGTTCTATCTCCAGTTAGCTGCCACTCTTCCGAGGGTTTAAATTTTAGTTTATATTTCATATTGAGAGGCTGTTGTCAGAAAAGGTAACAATAAAAGTCACCTGAGATCTCTAAGCTTGAGTAAGTTTCCAGGCAGAGGAACATACAAGAGCTTCCCTTTCCATTCATCTTTGCTACAACAGTCACCATATACAAAAGAAAAGCTGTAAATCCCAGGCGTACGACCTTCCCAAAAAGTCAAGGAGGGAGCAGGGGGAAGATGAAGATATCAATGATGACTAGTCGATGCAGAACATACAGCAGAAACATTCTCCCAAAAGGAGAAATCTAGTATTAACTCAAAATCCCACAGCTGAACTGCATCCAACAGTGAAATCTTTCTCATTCTCCAAGGCATGTGAGGCCAAATTGTTACCCTGGTGGAAAGTTCTTTAGAGTACAAATTCATGCAGATATCACAACTGAGGTCTATAAAGAGTAATGCTGATGTTCTCCTTTGTTCACTACTGACCCATGCTACCATGTCCACTTCATATACTGAAAATGGGAAGAAACCATAAACTCAGTGAGGGATCTCCCTTCCAGGTTTGATGAATGTAATAAACAACCAGAGCAGCCCTTTATACTTACGTTTTTTTAAACAGAAAAGCTACCACCCTGAGCATTGACAATCCAATTCTGAGACAACTCCACAACTATTCCACCTACACTGATATTCCCCACATGAAAGCAAAATGGCTAAAAATGTCCAAATTCCTTAAGTGTATTACTATTAAGAATCCAACTGAGAACAGCTCTTCAGTTCTTTCTGCTTAATTTATTCACTGCTAAGTACCAGAACAAGTTGCTATGCCGAAAATACAAGAAGACCCCAATCTGATCACCCACTTCATGAAAACCTCAAATGAGCTAATGCAAGTTTTTGTACTGACCTGTATTATCAGGGAACAAGAATTAAGCACCTCTATGTTTATTTCAGCTACGCACAAGGTAATAACCGTTTCTAGAAGTGTATACATCGAAAATAAGAGTTAAACCAACTAATTTTTCCCTCTCTAACCCTTGATTTGGTTGCTTCTACACGCTGTACCTGGTTGTGTATCAAAAGCTTCAGCAGGGCTGTTCTTCACACCCAACATCTTTTCATCTGGAGATATTCAGTCTGTACTGATCTGTGACTTCTTCCCGTAGTCCATTAATTAGCCCAGCATGCTACTCACTGTTACAAAGATGAAGAAAACTACAGATGAACAGGACTGTGCACTGCTTGTAACAGAAAGAGACCAACGCAACTGGCACCTTCCCACGCTGCAGACGCAAAATACTAAGTAAGGCTAAAAACCGTCTGTTTTGAGGAAGAAAATACGACTTCAAAAAAGTAAGACTTTGGAAGTTCTGACATCCCCTCTGGTGTTTAAAGAGTTCTGGTGGTAAAATGTGTGTGCTGCTACACCATCAGAGCCTAGAAAAGGAGCATGATCTTCACCAGGAACTCAGAAGTAAACTGGGGTCACTCCCCTGTACCTGAGATGGGGCTTATCACACTCCCCCTTACTCACCTGCAGGAGAGTCTGCTCACAGCGATTATCGAGGCTTCTTCTGGAGTCAGTGGAAAAAGCATCTGGAAGCACCTTTATTTCCAACATCCACAGAGGAAACACCAAAAAAAAAAAATTACTAGACAGCTTTTGTTGGCTAAAGCTAAGGTTGGTTTCACTGCAAACACCTCAGTGAACCTATGCTGGTCATGGGTCTCTGCATCTCAAATCTGCAGTGATGCCACACTCACTATCCAGGAGGCAGTGAGGCCAGATCTCCCTTCACCATCGCAATGACCACGGTCAGCTTGAACTACAATATGCAAAAAGGACAACATTTAACAGTGCCTCTTGTAATAAAAATTTAATTTCAAGTAGAGCTTCACAATATTGATGTAACAACCACAAAAACAACACTCTAGAACTCCTGATGTTGTTTTTTTGCCACCAAGCCTGTCATGTAAGCACAATGATTTAAGCAAAGTCATCGTGCAGCACTATCGCTACTGAGCACTATTACAAAGCACAGCAAAAAGCCAGAACAGAACAAGACATTTCTTGATCTTGGTTGAAAAAAGGGAGGGAAGCCACAGCTTCAGCAACTGATACAGCAATACACAAAACGTGGCATTTATTGAGTATTTCACCTTTTCAGGACTCTCAATCATTCGGCTGGTTGTGGTGTTAGCTCACTGTCGGGACTGATGCTGATTAAAAATCCCTGTCCCAACCCAGTTCCCCTCATCATGCTCCTATGGCATATTTGTCTTCTAGAGAGGACCTTGGTGTCAACAGCTAATAGAGTTTATCCCTTTTTCCAGCAGAGTGAATGACCTGACCTGAATGAGGCAGGAAAATGGAACTGCCTTTTATTTCCCCAACAGCTGCTTCAGTGGGACAACCTAAGATCAGCAGGTTCAGTGCTGGATTTGGTGCCAGAGACTATTGAGCAAGTAGCAGTTCTGGCAGCAGCAGCTTTGCTTGAAAGCCCTCAAAAGGGGGTTACAAGGGACAAAAGAGTGTCAGGCATCCTAAAAATTTGAATTTTCAGGGTTTAATACTTCCGTGTTGTCACATCAGCTTTGTTTTCAAGAAAGGGGCAAGGTGAAAGTCCCTCTGAAGACCAGCAGAGCTCTGCAAGAGAGAGGTGGCAAAGAGCAGCATCCCTAACAATTAATTCAGTAGAAATAGAAAAATGTAAATTACAGCTGCTGCCTTGCTGAAGAAAACACAGGCAGAACTTCGCTCCCACTGAACACACGAAGAGATGGGGCAAGGCTCCTACTGTAGAAGGATGGATTTCAAACGTTGAGTTTATAAAGACGTTTATTTCTTTTGTTCACTTAAAGCATTGCCCCAATTTATAAATTACAAAAGACCTTACTCAATATGCAAACTTTGATTTTAGTGATATCCTCATCCTTGATTAAAACTAAAAAATGGAGGTGGATTGTGTGTGTGTGTTTTTTTTTGGGCTTGGGGGGTGTAAAATTAAAGGTGGAAGCAGGATAATGCAGTTCATTTAGGCTGGTAATATCAGGGCAGAGATTGCTGTAGCGTGCATTCGCACAGCATCCACCTCAGCTGGCCTTTCTTTGTCAAGTCAACACTCCTCTAGCTATAACGCAAAATAGACCAGAAAAAAAAAAAAAAAAAAAGAGTAAGAAAGGTTTAGCACAACCATTTTACAGTTGGGGAACTGAGGGCCACGGAAGTTAAAATGCCTGCCCAGGGCTATCCAGTAAGTACATGCTGGAGGTCTGCACCAGGAGCAGCCATCCAGAGACCTGCCTCAGTGCGCAGCGCACAAGGGTGGCTTTCTTCTTCAAACTATTTTCCCAGTTCCCTTCTCTCACATATTATGAAAATGGCTTGAAAATTAACTCTTTGAATTCTCATACTGAAAGAAATCTCATGCAATGTCGACTTTGAGTTTCAGTTCAGGTAATTCCCTCCCCTCACCACTGAGGTTCCTCACACAATGGATTTTATACCTACTGACTTGATAACTTCTGCAAACGCTTCATTATTATGAACCAACTGTGGCCAGAGAAGATGTGCTACAGTTCAGGCAGGCGCAGTACTACGTATTCAAATTCATTAGCTCTATCAGCCTTCTCAACCTCTTATGTTTGATTAAGTCTCATCTCCTAAAAACTGATTAAATCTAGTCAGCCTCTTTAAATTATTACTCCTCATTGGTCCAGTGGTGCTAAATGTTTCTAAATGTGACAGTAATCTCGTTTTAAACAAACCAGCTGCAGAGTCTATAAAATCATCTTCAGCAAGCTAGTAATCTCTCTGATAGATTCACCAGCAGCAGCGAGGGCAATGCAAGTCATGTACATCAACGCCCACCCCAGCAACAGATGGGCCACGGAGGACCGCGAGAGCCTGGAAGCTGCCCAGGCTGCGATCGAGCGCGTACACGCGAGCGTTTCATAAAAATTTTGCTCTGTAGCCACAGAAGCCCAGAAGACAAGGCCTAAAAGCCAAATGTTAAAAGGAAGGCAGCACATCAGAAACGCAGCCGTTCGTGATAAGCTACAAAGCCTGACATTTAGGGGCTGCTGCCCCAGCAGCAACCCAGATTTACCGTATGCCCGTCTCAGTTTAAGCTGTACTACTTGCAGATGTGTACATCTAAAAACGTTTTTAAATTAAGTTCTTTCTTCAAAGAGTACGCAAGATCCTAGCTGTCTTTTTAACATACACACAAAAAATATTCTCTCCATAATCACTCGCATAGCAGTGGGAGGAAGCCAACGCCACTACCGCCTGCAACGCAGTCTATAGATGAAAGACTGCAAGTCTGATTTTATCTAAGGACCTCGGACCCCAAATTCATTTTTAGAAACACAATCGTTCTTTGGCAGGTGAGCTGGCATCTACTTGCACTGAGCTCTTTGCATAAATGGAAGAGCCCCTGCCTCTACTTTCCCAAAACGCAGCGTGGTCTCTCTCAGAAAACGTTCTGATTATTTCAGCAAATTAATGAGAACCAGATGGCTTTTTTTTTTCCTTTTTGAATCATTGCTCTCCACCTTGTACAGGGACACTCATGCTTTTAAGTAGTCCCACAATAAACATCAGAAAGAGAGCGAATTATTTCAGTGCTAGGTCGAACTGGGATGATAAACGTGAGAGAAATCTCTTGAAAAACAAATGTCTTCCACTAGTCAAATTACAAATTCTCTCACAGTGAAGAAAATTCCTGATATATAGTGTTCTTCTGCAAATTTAGCCCCAAACACCATTTTTCTGGTTTAACCTATTGTAACAGACATATAAACAAGCATATGTGTGAAGAGAAGGTGTGTTTTTTTTTCCCAGGGTATATGCTCCTCAGCAATTAAGGAGTCTTTTGGAAAAAAAAAATTATTAGCAGGTCACAGGAGATGGCTCTGTGTGTTGCTCAGCTGAGCCTTCTGTCTTCCAAAGGTAAACAACCTTTTCAGCCACAGCGGTAACACGACGCAGGCAATCAGCAGTCATGTTGAATTGCCATCAAACCACTGACGTTTAGTAAATTAAAGGCCCTGTGCCATCAGCTGTGCCCAGGGCCCATTTCAACCTGGGGATGTCCCTTTTTTTTTCTTTTCTTTTTTTTCCTCTTCAAAGGAGCTTCATTTTTTCAACCTGGAAAACTGCAAGCAATTGCATTCAGCGAGCAAGTAATAGAAAACTCACATGTGCTGGAGAATAAGAATGAGCAGCCTAGGAAGCATCAAGTGAGGACAAGGATCTAGTGATGATAATAGCAGAGAAAAACTTGATACAGATGTGGGAAGGCAACCTGCTGCACAAAGCACTGCAAACCAGAACAGCAGTAGACCCTCTTGGCAAAAACAGTTTATATTGCCTCCCACATACCAGTCTAGGGGCTACAGCAGTAGAAGAAACTTTTCGCCTTGAAACCCAGGTTTGCACTGTAAAAGCCTGCCTGCTCATATCTCCCTCCTGCTCAAGCCTCTTATACCCACAAGTACCTCAGCCTGACAGGCTCGAGCTCTGCAGCTTTGGAATCCTCAAGACTTCAGGACGTCCACAGATCTGAAAACCACTGGTTCACCCCTTTGTGGGGTATCTCTCCTACATGGAGGCTTTCGGGGAGTGCAGCAGCTTCAGAATCTCAGCTAGGACTCACAGACACGCTCTCCACACCTACATACTGCACATTTCTCTCTTACACTGGAAATTAAAGCAAATTTGCTTATGGAACATTCCAATGAGCACATTCCTAATGCGTTTTCTCATAAAATTGAGTCTTCCTTTTCTTGACCTCTTTGGCACACCCAACATACAGTAACAGAAGTGACAAAAATTTTCGGTGGGTTGGTGGATCTAAGACTTCACTGCAACACTACAAGTTTTGGTCAAAACAAGCACAACCAGTCAACTGCATCCTCAGCAACATCTCCTGCTGTCACAGGCACTTATGGTGATGTCTCAATGGGTCTACAACAGGTAAGCGCAAAGACTCAGGCTTGGATTCCTTGTTATAGATGCACTGCTTTGTTTATGAGCCTGTAATTTGTTTATTCTCCTTTCCTACACTGAAACTCAAAAGGGACTGTCAGACAAAAAATTCAATCTAAACAAGTTCCCTGAATACACTTATCCTGGGGCAGGTCCAGTGGCTATTTGAGGATGGCAGCTGGCACCTGCAGCGCTCTCGGAGGCTGATGGAAGAGGACAGCTGGCTGGGCTGGCACAAGGTGCCACATTTGATTGATGGAGTGATCCCAGTGTCACAGACTCATAGGCTGTCATTAACGGTCTGCGCCTCCCCCGAGCAGGAGGCTCACGCCACGCAGCAAAGCACCGGTGCTGCACGAGCCTGATCCAAGAGCAGTATCTGCCCATGTGCTCTCGTACCTCCCAAAGACACACAACTGTCATTAAAGGTAGTATTTTTATGTATAAATATGTACACGTATATATATTTTTACAGACAAGGGGTGCGGGACATTGCAGCACACAACTACTTGAAAAGCCGTTCCCTTTCGCATGGAAAAAAAATCAGCAATTTTTATGGATAAACGAGTCATAAAACATTTTCTTCAGGCTATTTAATTCATCAGCTAGCTGCACAGCAAATATGCTAGGATGTTAATTTAACAGAATTATTCCCCTCTCAATAAGGTAAATGTTAGATGAAGACCATTAGGCAGGCTGGCAACCCTGTCATCTTCCTTCTGCCAGATAACCCACAATGTGAAGTAGCTGCTAAAGAGGCTCTGGCAGTTCGAAGGGTTATAATCTCCCCCAAGTGGACACTTCTGCTGCCATGTTTCCTACGTTTTTGGAGCTGGTTTGGGCTTGTTCTTTTGCCCTACAGTTTCATTTCTTCATCTTTTGGAATACCAAAGCTATGATTTCAAAAGTCAAACATCCACAAGAAAATCCATCAATACATCTGTAAGAAAAACAAAGCCTTCTGCCTAAATGCTGCTGCGTGTGTGTCACATCACAGCCAGGTACCCTACTCTTGATGCACTACTGAGTTTATTTGACCATCAAGTAAAATAACTTTCACAAATTGCATTAGCGTTTTTCCCCACAGGAAGTGCTATTACTTATAAGTAGTTCTCGACCTTGCAAATAAACTCCATTCTGCCTTTGACAGTTTAAAGATGGGCCAGAGTTTCTGGCAGTTGTGTGATTGAAGGGTGCACTTCCCTTTGAAGGGGGGAAAAAAAATTTAAAAAAAAAAAAATCAAAGCAATTCCACAACTGGTTCAGATTTTCAAACTGAAAAATCTTTATGATAAAAATATATCACTTTTTTTTCCCCTCATTCTCAACACTGCAATGACACAAGACAAATTAAAGCCCAAATAGAGGAGAACAAGCACACCGAATTGTGACATGCGAAGTGTAAAGAGACTCTTGTATGAAGCCCTCCTAAAATGATTTGTTGTCCTTCCGGTTGCAGAAAAATACAGACTTATTTTCAACAAGAAAACCACCTGAATTTTGAGGGTTTTTCATTCGGAAACTATAAAACAAAGAACCCTAGACTTCCAGGCTGAAGATACAGTAATTGAACTGAATTGGATCCCATTTCTTATGTCTCATCCTTTATTTCTAGATGTTTCTCTTTGTCTCCTCTTCTAAAGTTCAATAAATCCCTACAGCAGGGATTGTAGTTTCCTGGGCATTCGTACAGCCCCAGCACAACAGAGCCTCCAGTGCCGATACACATCCAGTTAGTGCTTGGGAATGAGGGGAAAGGTCAGAGGATGAGTTGAATTTTCTCCATTTTCCGTATGTTTTTTGGCCCCATTCAAAACTCCGTAGGTTCTCAACTCTCATCGCTGTCAGATGCATTTCTAAATGCACATAAAACCAACACGACTAACATCTGGACTGTTATTCTTCTATATTCTTCCCCAACATTAAGAATTCTTCTATCTAATGTGGCAGAGCTGAAGCCAATATAGCTCCCTTGTGTTTACTTATCTTCATGAAGAAGCTATTGAAGCATCTCAAAACTCTCACCCCTCTGGGTCCTGAACAGGCTGACGTGCATCTCTCCTATTTCTATTCCGTTTTTGTTCAATTGGGCCTGTACTATGTTGTTACTGTTTCACTTCTGAGCCCATGACTGTTCAAAGCCTTCCTCTTCCACGTGGGTGGTACTTTCGTGGAAAAGGTAATAAAATTTATTCAGTAGCTCTTAAAAGTCTCCTCACATAGAAAGGCATGTGGGGAAAACAGTCTTTCAAAGCTTTGAAGCTATATACCAAAACATCTGTTCAGGTTTCAAGGAGTTTACAGCCTAGTTCCCAGAGCTCGTATCAGCAGGTTGAAGAATCCTTCAGAGCTCCAGGATAGCCGTTTTCAAACGTCTCCCCACAATCAAGCATAGAGGCTTTAGCTTAAATACAAAACATAATACTTCTTCCCCTCTCCATGTTTTTAAGGCTCCTTAATTCTACTGGCAGTTTTCCCCCATAAAGCCTATTGTGACTTCTCAGCAAGAGAGATTTGGATTTCTTCAATATTAAAGATTTCAGATGGAAAGTTAAAGGCCAAATTGCATGTTAGACAACGTATTTCATAGCAGCATTTAAATGGGCATATTTATCACCAACAAAATCATTCTAATATTTACCACAATGACACCTCACCCCAGTATATCCAGCAGCATTTTCCACAATACCCCCCATAAATGACTTCTACATGAAGAACACATTCTCAATTCTCTCCCTCTGACTTTTTCCTCAAGGAACCTCCGGGATGAACAAAAAAACAACTCCATGAACCTCATATTGCTGAGCCTGAACGTTAGCAGCAGGCACAGCTTTAGCAAAACAAAAAGCTGGTGACATTCTTTACAAAGACCATGAAACAGTAGTTAAATTTTAGAAGATTCTCAGTTCAGCCATCCTTTAAAGTTTCCTCCAGTTTTTTCTCTTTAGAGCATTAGCAACTGCTGTGAAGAATTCTTCATGCAGGTAATTTCAGTTTTATCTCTGGAGTGGATGGAAAGAACTAAGAGGATGATCAGTGCTGGCCTGACCAAAGGCAAGCTGGCAAAGGGTTTATTTCTGCTTATGGATACATCAGATAAGCAAACACTCCGGAGGCAGAAGCCTGTTTACACCCAAGGACGGTGTTGGCAAAAAAAACACCAAGTGGGTGCAAGCCAGCTGTGAATAAATACACACTAGAAATCAGATGGTGAGGTTCTATACCAGTTTTCCTGTGGCAGTACTGGGGGCAAAAAGTGTTTGTACTTCTAAAACGGAGTTCGATCAGTTAATCAAAGGGCCCATGTGATGTGATTGCTTATGATGGCAGGAAAATGGACCCAATGACCCAGGAGGTCCCTTCCCAGACATATATTCTCCCGGTGAGGGGTCTGCCTGCACAGTGAGTGGAAAAAACAGGTAATACTGGAGCCTGTGTGAGATTCAGGAGGATTTTCTGAGTTTTGCCCAGGACTGCAGGTGAGCCAGATTTTCAGCCCATGTGCACAAGCAGAGATGCTACAGTTCTATAAAAACAAGCACACAAAAATAAACCACACCAAAACAACAAATTACCGAGACACTCTTTTCTACATTGCAGGAAGATGATCAATTCAGTGCAGCTGAAAAGGACAAAACATTTGAAAAGAAAAAAAAATTAAAAATGAGATAATGACTCCACAGGCAGGAAACACAGCTGCCTTCAAAATCTGGTTTTGTACTGAAGCAGGAGAAAGACAGTAGTCTTCAGCACTAATCTTCAATAAACACAATTTTGCTCCTTTAAATTTCCACTAACCCTCCTGGAGCCAGGTGCTCAGCAGCTGATCAGGGCTACTTTGTTACCGAGTTTCTCTGGAGGATAATTTAAAATTCTTCAGAAACAAACCAAGAGCAATTATCCAAACCCATGTCCTCAAGCAAACCATATGGGGAGCACACAGCCTGCAGTGCCTCCAGCCTCCTGCAGAAGCATCTGTCACTGGCGCTTCTGGCCCTCCTGAAGAAACACCAGCTACAGCGAAGAACCTTCACTCGGCCATGGCAGGAAGCAGATGTCAACACAACTTTCCCAGGACTTCTGCAGTCGTCATCCAGAGATAGAATAGGACACAGGGACACAACTCACCACTGCATTTGTATTAACCTAGTTCTCTTCTGCTTTTATAACCCAGATAGTTTTTCACTCATATTCTTCCTTACAAACTGTGTTACGATGAGCCTACAAAATGTCATTTGCTGAAATCCGATGCACAACTACTCAGAGAAGTCCCTATATTGCAGCCAGGGGATGCTTTGCTTTTCTACTTTCTATCCATCATATCAAAAAAAAAAAAGTCTTTACTGAATAAGCCTCAATTTATCTTTAATACACAACATCATTTTCGCAAAACTTAAATGTCTCTTATAACATCAAATTTAATTCTTGAAGGACTGCATCAACCATCTCACAAAGGCATTCACCTCACTGCTTTCCAAGGGACTGGAATATTACACCATCACTGGCAATGTCACTAACATTAGATATCAAAGATTTTTAAGAACAGAACAAACTATAAACTCATTTAATCCCATCACACCACACGAGGCAGTTTCGCACAGTTATTTCTGTATTAAACCCATAGCTTCAGTCCGACCAAAAGTCTCCCAGAAAGGCATTCTGTCCTGATCTGAACATGTCAAAAGAAAGGAAATGTACCCAGTAGTTTGGTCTTGCATCGTCTTCCACTATCCAGCAAAGTGTCCAACTTTTAATTTGTCTGGCCTTAATTTCAAGCTGTTAGTTATATATGTCTTTCTCCATTAATTTAAAGTCCTGTTATCTGTCGTAGCGATATGCAGAGAAGAGCAAAGCCCAGTTCTGCAATTCAGTCTGACAAAGAGAGATAACTTTTCCTCCTCCAACTGGAGTAGCTTCCAAAGCTGGTGGAAAATCATCACGCTTTTAATTCAGCTACGCCAATTTATACCAGTCAGAAATATGACCTCCATAGCCTCAGCAGCAGTCTAAAATAAGGTGCTAGGGAAAATGTCATTTACAAGAATATTTATTAATAAAATGTAAATTATAATGAAGCCAATGTCTAGCACTTACCTCACATTCCTCTTTCTCACCTATCCAGGCTATGTTCACAGTTATGAACCAAAAGTTAAGTCTCCTGTTTATGCTCAGTTCAAAATTTCTGTGCTTCCCTACACCTGTAGGGTGTATCAGCTGTATCTGAATGATAGCAACAAGATAAAATGATGATAAAATAAATCAAAACAGTACAGGAATGTTCTTTTGTGTGCTTTTTTTTAAGCAAGAATGACAGTCCCATTCCTTTGCTTCATCTCTAGTCATCACAGTTTATAATCTGCTCTCGTAAGCAAAACGAGTTCTCAGTAGAGAAAGCAGACTATTTCTACTTTAAAGAGAAAACATTTACACAGTCCTCAGGGCTCCAAGGATTCCTCACATCAGTCTTCTATTTAGAAATCTCCTCCCACATACACACCCCACCAGGCTGTGTTGGTGGAATAGTTCAAAAATACAGATTAGCTCTTTCTCTATGCAGTCCTGCCCTATCCCTTGCACTCTTTAGAGACAAGGGAAATCTGGATGACTATTTAAATTACACAGCACATAAAATACTCCCTAGATATTTTTTTTAAAAACAGTCTTCCGTTAGGTGCTCCGTGAACTTTAGCCATTAAGACGTGTTACAGATTTTCCATCAAGGTATGAGGTTTAACTGACTGGGCACATCTCATGGCGAGAAGAGAAAGCACAGATAAGTCTGTCTTCCGGCATTTTATAAAGAATTAGAATCATAGTCATAATGCAACTTTGAAATCAAGCAGCAGACAGAAGATAGCCATCATGATGTCAAGTAACCCGGAAAATTCAGGACAATTAACAAGAGTCTGGCCAGCGGGGTCAGTTTTCAGCGCTGTAAGAATACTGAGCCCTCAGCAAGTAGCTGAAGTCAGTGCTTGCAGCCACAATTAAAACTTAACACAAATTACAAAGGAGCTCCTAATACTGTAGGCTTTAGAGAAGACCGTACTCAGGTCGGATGTCTGAGTAGCTGGAGCTAAGTGTGATACTTCTCTCGCTGCTTATGGGATTGGAACATTGAATGCCGCGGTGCAGCAAACTTCCGTGTACTCAAACTGCCCGCTGAAACAGAAACGAGCAACTGCAAAGAGCCTCTCTCAAGCACGTGGAGTACTTGCTAATACTCCAACCACACGCACACACAAGCTGACCTGCTTGCCTTCCAGCGGGAGTTCGGAGCTGACTTCAAGTCACAGACAAGAGTCAAGAGAACGAAGAGCTGCACTGCAGTTGTTTTATAAAGGCAGCAGACAGCGAGGCCTTCTTTTGTTAATACAGTCATTATATGAAAAAGATGTCAAGCGCTACCTTTTATGCCCGCTGAAACTTCGTCTTGGGGAAAACGCTCTTTGAAAGTTGCAACCACTCTGGCTGCGTTGAAACCAAGCATTTAGACCAGAAGAATCACTTTAGTTTCCTTTCTTCCCCCCTTCACACAAAGCTCGACTATTGGCTTCCTACAATACAAAGTTTCCACCTTTTCGTTTGCTGGCAGCTAGTACACACAGCTCTTACCAGACACCGAGACCAGCACTTTAATTTCCATCCAAACCCATTCTTGAAATACCTTCCCTCCCAGATTCCCAGCAAGAACTCCCTGTCCAATACCCAGTTGCTCACATGTTTTGAAACCCCTTCCTCCCTCCATGGCCTCAACTCCCCCTCCAGCTCCCAGTAAGGCTATCGCCTCACAAATCATGCCCCTCGACCAAAGCACAGAGAGCCTTTAATTCCCATCTCACCTAAAAAGCAGAAAGGCATCTACGTGTGGGTTACTTTATACCAAAGTGAAGTGCATGGGGAGATGCAGCCAGACTACTCCAAGCATAACTTAGCTTTGAGCCACTGTGACCATGGAAAGCAACAGCACAATCCACACACCCCCGTGGTTCCTCCATTAATAAGGCACTTTGCCTACAGCAGCCACACAAAATTGCAGCGAGGTTTGTGCGGCATTAATACAGCTGTGGGAGCAATACGGAAGGTCAGAGCAAGAGCACTGCATCTGCCTAAAGTTTTACCCATAGCAGCAGAAAACGAAGCCAAGAAGTCAGTCCAGAGAAGTGTAAAACAAGCTGCAAGAGATGGAAGAGATCTCCCGAGATACTGGAACAGACTTTAAGCAAGGTGAGGGGTATATACCAATAAACCTACAGCTCCAGTACCACTCCAAGGCATAAGCACTCAGCTCCTCTTTCCTCCCCATTAAATCACAATTCCCTTCCACAGATGAGAGCTGTTGGGAGAGCTCTGTGCCAGCCAGAGAACAGACTGAGATGAGTGGGGAGAGATTTAACTGAAAACTGAGAAAGAGGAGGATGCCCAAGATAGCAGGCAGCAGTTCTGCAGGGCCAACAGGGAAGAGAAACAGTGTTCAAAAAGCAGATTTAAAAGAATTGGGTAGCAAGTGTCTAAAGTCACTGGAGCTTGGGACTGCAAACAGATTTTCTAATACGAGACTCATTTTTTACCTACACTAGTCTTGCTTCTGGGGAGATTAGTTCCCTTCCCGTGGAGTCTCTGGCTTCCACAACCCTGAAAACTAAGATTTTCTCTGGGCTTCATTTCTCATCCATAAAATGAGTGTAATGATGCCACTCCTAATTCCCAGGGTCTTCATGCAAGCAGTATTTTAACAGTAGTGACAAATTCCACAAATATCACTCGCATAAAGACGGAGGATACCAAGTCACAACAAGATTTCCAGGAGGTGGTTCTAGTTTTAGCATCTTCAGATGAAATTAAATCATTTGATACTGGGAGTAGAGCACCTCTTTCTTTTTTTAATTCCTCTGAGTAAGGAAATCAAATGACTTCAAATCTGTGCCAACAGAATGGTTCTCACAGGTTAGAAAGAAAACACTTAAATACCCTTAAACTGACATAATTTTCATTCTAATGCTCAAATACCTTGTTTTGCAGCATACATCAGCTGTGTCAGGCCACATACCAGGGGATGGGTGACAGTGCCAGGTCACAACAAGCCAAGTACAACCCTGCAGGGACTCTCCTCTGTGGCAACGACCTCTATGATCAGGCAGGAGCTCCCAGGGAGGTTCTTCAGGCACAGACTCCTACACCTCCTGCCACCAGCCCATATTCTGCCTCCTTTCACTCACCAAAGATGTGTTGGGCCCAGCCCTGACAGAACCACACCTGCTTGCTCTGCCCAGAGAGATGGGGTCTACAGGGATTGCAAGTCAATGTTGCTCCACATAGCACGTCCAGCAACCTCGTCCTCCTGCTCCGATGATGAACTGTGGCTGCACAATTGTGGCTTGTACCTGAATCACCTTCCTGGTTGCCCACCCCAATCCTAAACCATCTTCCATGAACTTTATGAGTTGTTTCCGTCTAGGTTTTGCTGAGTTTGGTTTCTTGTGTTGATAAAATATTGTGGTAATGTCAGTTACTTTTGAAGACTGCAGAGGCATGTGAACTCAAGAGATTTAGAGAAAAAGTCTAAAAGCAAATGTCTACAGACTCTGGAATCAGTTTTGTCAGTAACTGGTATCTGAACTCACGACATCCAACTCAAAATCAGTTTCCTCTACAACAAGTGAAAAGAGAGGGATGCTGTCTTAACATATAAATGACAATAGAAACCCCACTCCAAGGACAGCGTTACAGTTTCTCCCACCTCCTGGTGTTTGAAAGGAAAGTGCCCTTGTCCCACACAAATTCTGCTTTTGCTATAGAGGTGCATATAAAAGAAGACCCGATGACAGATTAATAGCATTGGGAAAAAAAAGTCACCTAGTTACTTAGTACTTCTGTTAGATAGTTTATTCCTTTAAGGAAAGGGGGGGGGGGGGGAACCACCCAAGAGTTGATCATGGATACCATGTGTCTAAGAAACAGGGACATGCAACGCCCATTGCCTCTCTGACTGCTTTAAAACGGTTCCTCCAGCTTAGCCCAGAAGGGTCCTCACACACCATTTGAAACAACTCATGTAAGTCTTTACAGGAGATAATTCTCTGCTTTTAAAGTGGGAAGTGAATTAAACTCTGAACTCTAATCATGTTAATAGCCTCGCCTGACCCTATAAATCACTGATGTAGCATTTTGTTCATGCCCAGAAATTACTGATACCATATCCTTCTGCAGAAGACTCCTTCTCCTTAAAAACACATTTAACAGATTTGCACCCACTCTTCTTTTTTAATACACTGGGCTCATATTGTCAGCTCTCCTAATGCTCTAGGCACCGATTTCAAGTTTCATAATCAATTATATCATTTTGCTTCGCGGCAGTAATTTGATTACTGCTTTTGGGGTGTGACAGGCATTTGTGAACGTTTCTGCCTGTCTTCATCTGAAATTGCTAATCTTCCTTCCTTTCCTCCTCCCCGCAAAACCTGTGCAAAATTGATAAAAATGACATCAATAAATCAAGGCACTTGCATTTTCCCCTGAAGTGACTGTATTTCAGATTTCTTCTCTGAAACACAAACAAGGACATAGTTCATCTAGCTCAACAGCATGACCAAAAGGGGTATAAACTAATGATGATGTTTTGTGGCATTTATTGCCAGTTTTGTTAATATGACTGACTGCTTTTCCTCTGCAAGCTGTCTCTTCTAGATCACCCTATCTTTGAAATAATCACCACTACCACCTAACATTTAGCAATAATTTACTAAGCAGCAATTGGTGTGACAGAGCCCACATCAGCTGAAATAAACTTGTGAGATTCAAGAAAAAAAGACAGATTTAATTCACTTTTGCTTCTAGCAAGTTCAGAATCTCTCTTGACCAACCTGTACACTACACTGCACTGCTGAAATGTAGTAAATTTAAAACTGTTCACACACAGCATCAAAGGAGTAAAGTTCAAACAAAAGTTGCCACCAGCTTTCCAACAATTTCCGAAGCTTTAATGAGAGCAAGAACAGGAGGCAAAGTTATGTATTAGTCCAGGTCTAAAACAAGCTACAGCAAGATGCATGCCCATCCTTGAATCTCACTGATTTCATCAACCACACGTTTCTTAAGGATACTTAAATCCACTTACATTTCCACAAACACCTCGAGAGATTGTAAATGGAATACAGCCAACAGCATCTACCGAGTTTTCTTTCAGGGCAAGGGTGACATTAACACAAAGCCTTCCAAGGGCAGGCTGGGGATCATACAAGCATTCTCTTAGCCAGGGCTGAGTAAATCAAATTTTCTTTGACTCTCATCCATAATTTTGGGTGGAGATAAAATACCACATGTGTGTTACACACAATTAGACCATGGAATCCTAGAGCAGGTGATCTATAAATCAAAAGACAGATTCCCATGACACAGGTAATTCGAATACTTTTTTCCTCCTAACTGCTTTTTTACC
This sequence comes from Trogon surrucura, assembly GCA_020746105.1. NCBI lineage: Eukaryota > Metazoa > Chordata > Aves > Trogoniformes > Trogonidae > Trogon > Trogon surrucura. The sequence goes on from CM036630.1 coordinate 12,391,622, forward strand.
ACACAAGAATCAAGATACTTGAAAAGTAATTTTCAATCCCAGATACCATAAAGTGTTCTTCTCTCCCTTGGGCTATCTCAGAGCAATCAGGTTGCTGGGGTTTTTTTCTGTTGGACAGCCTCACTGACATAAGAATTTCCACTAAAGTTTTATCTGTAAACATGATGCAACATACTACGCACATATAACAACTCACAACCATGCAGCAGAAAGACCATAACTGCAACAAAACTAAGTGGACCAGGACAATGAAAGAATTTTCAACCTTAAATCAACTTTTGAATTAGCACCTAACCAACAGCTTAAACAGTCATATTTAACCTTAATGGTTGATTTATCCTATGGGATAAAAACATGTGAAGAGCCTGTTTGGTTAGAAGGCACCATTACCATGAGAAACTCCCATCAATCAGATGCAATTTTTTATGCACAAGAGTTGTTAATCTCTTCCAGGAGCTAGAGCCCAAATGCTCACACTGGGATTTTGAAAAAAGCAAAGTAGCAGAACATAACTGAACAAAAAAATTTCTTCAAAAAGAACAAAGCACATTCCTGGAATGTAGAATTCCTTCTTGTCCATTTTATTCATTCCTTCTCCTTGACGCTCCTATTTCCGTCACAAATTAGTAGCAATTTTCCCCCAAGATGAAACCTGTGCTAGTAGACAAGTTCATAACCATTGTGAATTAGTGAATCATGCACGTATTTTGTTTTGCAGGTTATCATCACATGAATTCCTTTTAACAAAGTTTTAAAAAAAAAAAAAAACAAAAAAAAAAGCTCTTTTATGATGCCACAGCAGCAATCTGCTTTGCTCTTGCAGGTGCCACATACTGAGCTAATAAAGATATTCATAAATTAAACATTAAAAGTTACTTTAAAATTAAAATCAGCATTTTTACTTAAAGCCACATATATGAAGTTGCTTTTGCTCCCAGATGGATACTCACAGATGAAAAGAAATAGCAGATATGACCCGTGTTACAAAACTGTTGTGAAGACTGCACAAGAGGAACTACAGCAGAAGAGTCACTTCACATTTTGCCGCTCTGTAATACCATCTATTTGTTCATAGTTCCTCTCAAGCTGAAAGGATTTTACCATTTTTCTTAAGGCACCAGAGTGAGGAATTAAAAAAACTAATAAATCTCTCTCAAACAGTGGTTGAATAGACACTATTGCAAAAATTTATATCCTACGTGCCTATTTGCCAGCGTTACAGTTTGTGAAACACAGAACAATTCAGTATTTCAAAAGAAGCTAATAACCATCACAAGAGCTCCCATGGGTAACGTAACTTAATCTACAGTTTTATCTTCTAGAGGAAAAAGGAGACTACAAGGAAAAACCATTTCCATAAACAAGGAACTTAAAATCCAAAGAGGAAAAAAGCTTTGGGTAAGTGCCAAAATTCAGGCAGTTTTGTCTTACAATCACGGTCATTCCCTTTCTCCCTTCAAAGCTGGGGAATTATTCTTTAAATAAAAAAGCAGAACTTGAGGAGCGTGACAGGGGAAGAGGCCAGCACCAAGGAGGAACCTCCTCATCTCTGCAGGAGAGGAGAAACAGAAGGAATTGCACACACTTCATCATGCAAGGATCAACCAATCCCACAGACAGACTGTAATTACGTGAAATGTTTTGGAAAAGGAAAGATGAGGAAGAGGTTGCCTGCAACTTTATAGTTGTCATTGAAATAAACCCTACATTTTGGGGAGAACGAGGAAGAAAGGACATGATTTATGTCATTTCGGAGCACATGGGGAAAGCAAGAAGGATTCTCCTCTGCCAGACAGGAGACCACGCAAGCAGTTTTGCTAAACAAAAAAGGTCTTCACAAGTATACAGATAATGATTAAAAACTTAAGCAAAATCTGTATTCCACTGGCAGAGCCGTAAAGTTTGCCTGGAGACTACACACAATGCTCTAATTGCACTGGCTCTTCAGAGTTGACCCATAAAAGCAAGAGCAATGACTGACAGATGCGATAAAAGTTTCTGACTAGCTTTTTGGGGAACAAGCTACTGATTTGTATTTGGAAGCTATTCCAAACTGTTCCGAGAGTCATGTAGAATAAACAGCCTTTTGCTCAGCTGCCAAGATACCAGCCCGAAAGCTTGACGAGGTGACTTCAGACAGAAACAAAAAGTCTCTGTGTTTCTACCTACTACATTTTGCACTAATAATTTCCCTCTTCTGACACAGAGAATCCAGGCGCCAGCCAACAACAGTGAATTCACAAGGGCACAGGCTCACATCTGCTGCTTTGCTTTGAAATCCTTCCTCACTTCTACAGACTAATTGCCAAGGAACCCGGAAGCCTGGTGCCACGTACAGGACCCCACTAGCCACAACGTGGTTACACAGCACGAGCCCAGAGACTTGCGTCACGCAACAGCTTTAGGTTTTGAAGCGCTGCGTCGGGTACCCAACAGAGCACCAACTCAAGATCTGAGTCTCCAGAAACCTCTCTCACTGGTGCATCTCTATTGGGACAAGAGGGTTCAAAGTGCCTCGAAATGCCAGTCAGGAAAGCAGAAAGATGGATCTTTCCACAGTCATGCTGCTTTTCTCATTGGAAAGGAGATTTAAAGACAAAAACATTGCTTGTGTAAGTCTATCTAGAAGTTCGTAGCAAAAACGTGTTTCATCTGTGGTCATTACTTCACAGAACCAGCCTTTACAGTTGAGAGCCCATCCTTCTCCACAGCGCTCTTCAGGAGCTCCTTCTGAAATTTAACCATCAACTGTAAGGTCTCACCTCTGCACCTAGAATTCCAGACCACAAAAGCCTAGATACCAAACAAAATGCTATCTGTGAGCCAACACAAACAGCCGTTCATTTGTGACAGAAAAACAGAGTTCTTGTCTTTATTCACACATCCTAGACCAACCGCAGCGATTTCAAATACTTGCCTGCTCTTCTCTGCAATCATACCGTATCATTACCCCCTGAGAGGCCACTTCACACTTTGCTCTCCTGCCTCCTTGCCCCTGCTCTGTTGTATAAAGTTATATAAATAATACTTAAGTGGCTCCTTGTCCTGCTGGGAAGTTGCTTAAAACATCACTCAGGTTTTTCTGAAACTTTTCATGCCATTGCAAACAAACAAACAAGCCAGTCATTGTGCCTCAAACTCGACAGCTTTTTTTGGCACGAAAACAAAAAAATTAAGTAAAAAATATTTATTTATTCAAACACACAGGTTCACTTAACCACTAAAACAATCCTGACAGTTGCAAAGATGACAGTAACCAGCAATACTTGCTCTGCATCGCTCTTGTGGTTGTCTTGTTATTTTAGGAAACTCAAAAGGTACCTCCTGGAAAATCAAATCACTCTGTCCTAATTGGAAGCTTCTGAAGACAAACTTCAGTCGGGGTGTACACTTCTCACACCTTAAACACTAATTCAGAAAGCAGGAAGCCCTTCTCATCATGTTCTTCTAATGAGAGGTTACAGACTTAAAAATCACTAGGTTTGAAATCCAAGCTGAAAACTCTGCTGTTTCATTATTAAACATAATAATCGCATTTGAGATGTTGGAGTTCCTCTAGTAATAAATAAATCCCTGAGTGCAGCAAGACAGGCTTTGAGAAGCTTGCTCACAGTTACTGCATTTTACAGAACAGGATTTTGCCCACTTGAGACAAACGTGGAAGTGATAAAACCTTTTTCCACGCAGCTGCAACTACAGGGAGGGCGTCCAACCGCGCTAAAGGCATCACTTTCCCTTTCCAGGAATGGCACTGTCTTCTGCTCTGGTGATCAAACACATAGTTTGCAAACAGTCAGGTCAAAATACCTTAAGTACCACAAGTTCCCCGTGCCCATCTTTGTTGCTACGGTAATATTAACTGGGTTTATTCAGCTCTTCTGCAGCAAACTCTCAGCACTTGGAAATACCTCATAGCCAGCACTGGCCAAGCAGAACTGTTTGGAGAGGAATGAGCCTTACAAGAGCCTGTTACTCCTGTCTGATCATTGATTGTTGATCATAATGCTAATCTGATCATTTATTATGGACATAAAATAGTTTAATGTCCAAGTCTTACTAGGCAAGGCAGGCACCACCAGCCGATACATAAATACGAGGTCCATTAATAGCTTTATTGCCAAAGGCAATTAATATTTTCATTAGTGGTGAAAACCTAGTTTCTTTGTGCAGTTTTCTGCAAAAATAGAATGAGCTTGTCTGTAGTAGGACTTAGGAATTAGATAAAAGTCCATTCGTGCTTCTAAATTGCTGATGCAACCTTTGCAGTGACTGAAGATCAACCATCGGACGTTACTTCTGCCTGGATGCTACCAAAAGCACACTTTGGGATTTTCTGAAAGCCTGTGTGATATAGGCAGCAAAAAATGCCGTGTCCTGAAATCATCAGCACTCTACCAGTTAAATCACATGAGCATACCGTTTCCTAGAAAACACTTAAATTCTCGATTTTCACCTACTTAGAGGCTTGTCACTTCCTTTTAAGTCTCACAATTAATATACTGGATCACCTCATAAAGACAATTTATTTTTTACCTTCTATACATGTGCATAATAAACCAGGGCTAGCATGTACCTTCATTTAATTAAACATGATCCACTAGTAACAAAACATAAGATCTCTTGAAAGCAATCTGTGTTGCTTCTACCACTGTGCCGTAGTAATAATAAGAGTTATTGCATCATCCTGTGCTACTTTGCGACGTGGTGTGAACTGGCATAATTCTGCTGAAGTCCTACTGATTAACACCAACATGTTCTGTGGCTGGCTGATCCATTTAATTTCAAGCTTTCAAACTGAGATGCAAAAAAATATTTTTGCCTGCATTGAACAGTATGTACAGGCATAAGACAGACAACTTCTTCCCTGGAGCTAATGTCCACAGTGCAAGCTCTTTACACTATCTGCAACAAATACTCCAGCACTGAACATACAAAAAAGGGGACATTCAGGGAAAACAAGCCATGATTTGAGCTTTCTATGTGGTGCTGATAGTGCTGATAGAACATTTGCTGTAACACTCTACTCCAGCTTTGGCATCTACAGTTCTTCAAGGTGGATATCAAACCTCAAACCCAGAGGCTTCAGGTTCCCAGAGCTGCTGAGATCAGCAACTTGAAGGCCACAAGATGATTTCATCACTATTCACAGCTACTCAAAAATAGAGGTTCTGTTGTAAGGTAGTTTCTCAGCCATGCTGACAAAATAAGATTTGGTGTTCAGAAAGTGAATTTACAGAGGAGTTCAATCTGCAAATAAGACACAAACTTGCTAATTGTGTGAGTTCATACAGACTCGGGGTCAGTGTGATACCTCTTTTTCCTGCCTGGCAGACAAGTCCAGCACTCGAGGGTTCCCTCTGGGTACCTAAGCCACTTCTTACAGAAAGTAGGAAGTGCTTCATTAAGGGCTTTAAACACTAAAAAAATGATACTGAAGTTAAAAAGCAGGCAACCAGGTAAGTTCCTCTCTCAAATGGAAGTAGCCTGTATTATTCTTTGCATTAGAAGAATTACAAAAGGTAGGACTCAAATTGCCATTTCAAGCCTCCCTGCTAGTCCTAATGCAAAAGCCTCAAAGCATTCTAGTGGAATGACTGTTGTTTACTCTTTAGCTTTGAGAGGTATGGCCCTGAAATATAATCAATGCTCACTTTTGAAACTCTACAATTTTAATTACCATTTCCAGACACCCTCTATCACATGTTTTATGTACAATCAATGCTGACCCCATAAAAGAAAAGCACTCTCACATTTTGGAATACAAGAAGTTTGCTCTTTAAGAAGAAAACAATCAATTACTGGTCATCCAACCACCTCTGCATGCATATCTATCACTCTTCTGTTATTGCAGCTTAGACATGATTATGTCCCAAGAAAGCAAAATGCTGTAAAATTCCACTTCTGATATGTTTTGTATAAGAATTTATTTACACTCTTAGTTTTAAAATCTACCCAAAACATTGTTCCCTATAAAGCAGCTGAGGGGAAAAAAATATTATATCTTGAAACACCAAAATTTGATCAATATGGTTTGACATTGCATCCTACTGAATCATTCTTAATATGCAGAGATCTGAATGCATTTTGACACATCAAGGCACCATTGTGTGAGATTTGTCACGTACCTTAAGAAAACTGTTCATATATGTGCTATGGCGTTAATATGTTGTAGCAGATGGTTCCATAAGTAGCTTGTCATTCCCAGATTTTGAGTTTGGGTGTTTCTTTTTGTTCGGTCAGAAGCAAGGGTCAATCCATAATCTTTTCAAAGACACATTACCAAATGTCAGCTACCTAAGAAGAGTTACTGGCTTTAAACAGGCAAAGACAATGTTTCCCTTATTAACACATAATTAAGAGCCATAAAAAGCCTTATCACAGACATTTAGAGAAAAGATGTGTCAGGACATCCATGTTCTCTACTCATAAGGGATAGGTTGATAAAATGCTAATGAGAAGCCTACCTTAAATTTGCATTCAAAATCATTAACATGGATCTGTAGGTAGGCACCCATGTGTTAGGTAAGTCGGTATATCAGGTATGTTACCTCAGCCAATTTCCTGCTGAAAACAGCATTTACACTGGCTGCTCAGAACAGACGTCTGTCCTTTGGCCACTCCAAAGGACCTCAAAAACATACAGGATCATATTTCTGTAATCACATGTGCTCACGCCTATGATGGCATACTGAAGAACACCAATCCTTTACTTACATGCAAAACAGATTTGCACTCTAGATATGGGTAGTTAAACGTAAACCCAAAATTATACAAAAATACATACATCCTATGGAACACTAAGCGAGCACAGAAGTTGCACAAATCTTATTACTTAAAAACAACCCAGGTCCTAAGTAAGTGTATTCTTGGAAATGAAAACTACAGCATGGAATATGACAGGCAATTCAGAGTTAGAAAAGACAGAGTTCTGCTTACACTAATTTTTTTTGTCTCAGTCAAACAAAAGACTTTTCTACAGGCAGCGAATCTTCAGGAATCCAAGTCACTTCCATCTTCGCAACCAAAGCTGTAAATACAGACACTGATATCCCCACAGCTGAGCGGTTTAGGAATTTAGGAACTTCTGTCTGAGGGTCAACAACACAGGCAAAAGTCATCTCACTTCTGCTGCAGTTATTCAGCATGGCACCTTGAGCTTTTACAAAACTCATTTATTTGCTCACCTCAGAGAAAGGCTGCCATTACACACAGGTCAGAAGTAAAGCTCCAAAGAGAGAAGAAAAGTTCTGTACTACATCCAAGCTGCCGGTCCTCCAAGTAAGCTATGCTTCTTGCACAACGCCAGTCAGTGTAACGCAAGATAATTTTACAAAGCCAACACCATGAATCTGAAAGGGGATCTGCATGCAAATTTAGATGATCACAGGCAGCACTAGACATCAAGGCTACAGAAAAGCTGAATGTGGAAACTGCTGACATGAACGCTGACAAGATTCAAGACTCGCACCAACAACAACGAGCTTTCAAACTTTTGTTTTATCTAATAAACGTTCATCTAGGGTGCAGAGGATAATCTGGTTCCTCAGCAGTGTGGATGGTAAGTCCTACCTCAAAGGGCGACTTTAAAAAGAGAACAATATTCTCCTAATGTAACTCGTCAGTTACTCAAGCAATGCTTCACAACAAGAGCTTCCATTTGTAAGGTCCCTACAAACATCAGAAATCTGGCATCCTTTTGTCAACTGGATCTTATTCTCTGTAACTGCTGGGACCTGAAGTGTGTAAACGTGTGTGGCACCCATAAAGCGTGTTTCATAATAAATACTTCAATTTCTTTGAAGCTCAAATGGTATCCAGCACATCCAGCAACAGTGTCTTGGGCTGCCTGCTCAGCAGGCAGTCATCAGCTCCTAGAGAAGGAGCAGGGGACTCTTGGAGCCACAGCAGCCTGTCTTGGCTGCACAGTGACATCCCACTCTTGCTACAGCCCTGAACCTTGCATGTTAATCCCTAGAATCCTCCTTATTTAATAAATGCATTAAAGTTTATTGATTTTTAGTGACAACGAAAGGTCAAGTCAAAACAAAGCAGGAACATTTTGTAATGCACGAGGCTGTAAAGGGAGGGGAAAAAAAAATCCTAACAAGAGTAAGCAGTTACTGCACAGGTTGAAGAGAAGCCTCAGACAGTCAGGTTCATCACTCAGTTGCATGGATGTAAGAAGAGTAATTACACTTGAGCCAAAACTTTGAGCAATTTATATTTGCATACCCATGAGACAAATTCTAGTCTCAAAACCTCAGAGATTATTAGTATTTGTTTAAAGGCTTCTCTAATCTTTCAGTAAGACCTCCTGTTCAACATAGACTAAAAGAAGGCAGCCAAAAACTTCACCAGACATCCTGAGGGGGAAAGGCCGATGAGAACCAACACCCTTCCACACATTTGGGGCATACCAATAAAAAAGCCACACTACAGGTAACAGGCAAGCAAATGAGAAGGAAGCATGTTTCATTTTAAATATCTGTGATTGGAAATCTTCCATGCAAGGTAATTTTCTCTATGGTCATGTTTTCTTTCTCAAACTTTCACACTCCACCCAAACCTATCCGCAGTGAAAGATGATGCTGTGATTAGAAGCATGCTTAATTACTGTTCAGCAATAAAAGTTTATGAACCAACATTTTATTCTAGCCTGTGTATTGTCTTGTTTATTTTTATATATTCATAAATATGCAAAGCCATTAAGATGATTATTAATTGCAGCAGAATGCAATTAGGCGGCTCTCAGCAATAGCAGCCTTTGAAACTGTACTGTGTATTCACTGCTTTTCCAGTGCCTGTCTTCAATTATTTAGCTTTTGGAGGATCTCTGTTATCATAATATAATGAATGCTCTATTTAAATAGAATCGCTGCATAGACGAAAGGACACAGATCCATTACTAAATTAAGCTCAGACATGTAGTGAGTTGTGTTATTTTATAAAACCTTCACGAAACTAATTACCTGTACAGCCTCACCCTTTGTCCGCCATGTCCAGAAAGAGTATGCTGTCATACTTCCCTTCCTCTTTAACCTTCTCATGGACTTTTTACACCACCGATACTGGAAATATTTAATTTCCAAACTAATATCTTTTAAAACTTTCTGGTCCAACCCTCACACACACACACTTGGTAGAAACAGTTGATGTTGTGCCTGCAGCAGGGAAAGATTTATAAAACTACAGATATGGCCCACTACAAAACACGAAAAAGCAAGTTAGCAGTCTGCCTCCTCAGGAGTTACTCCTCCAGAAGCAAAAACTCTTTCTAAAGGTCAGCAGCCTGACCTCACTGATGTTTACTGCACCAGTTTCACTTTTGCAGCCACTTACAGGATGGTATAAGCATCCCACTTCAGTACGCACTGGCAGCCCTCATAATGGGCTGGATATTGTTACAGCTTGCAAGAAAACTGACATGAACTTTGAGCCTAAGCGGTAGATTTTACCTCTAAAATGATCATTTGTCCTTTTGATTCCAAGCCGTTAAAGCATTTCGGTCTAAGCTGACCTTATGCCCATGCCGTGCTCCCCTCTGACACGCTGCCGGAGGTGTCGGTGCCTGTTCTTCCCACCCAAGCCTATTACCAGAGCTGCAACGCTAATTCAGAAACATTTTGCCCAATTATATCGTTATCCTCTTCAGCCCGTTAATGGAGAGGTAACTCACAGTGAGGTAGAAAGCAAAAAAAAAAAAAAAAACCAAAACCACACCACACAGTTACAGGTCAACATCAGGGCTGCTGAAGTTAAGACTGAACAAGCTCTCACCCGGAAAGCGATCGCTCCTGGGAGTGGACTAGAGGGAAGGCGGCCGTCGGCCACGCAGCGCAGCAGCGGCAGCGATGCTCGGGCTCTCAGCCTGCGCCGTTCAGCCAAAGCCACTGTGTGAGAGACATGAAATGTAGCCAGCGCTCCTCAAATTCTCCTTGAGCCTCTCTTAGGATTTGGCAGGGTTTTATTAGTTTCTACTCTGATAACAGTAAAGCAAACTGAAGGCACACCTGGGCAGCAGTATGCTGTCAAAACTTTACAACGTTAGGGACTGTACCACTCCCTATGTGCAAGACAATTCGTATTATTCCAGAAAACCCTCAGACTTTTTTTTCAGCCTCAGCTGTGCACAAAATCCAAGCATTTAACCTACCACTGTTTTTACCTCTGTGAAAAACAGAGATGTTCCTGAAGTAGTATACAATACTACATCACATTACACCACAATGCCATCCAACCTTGAACCTATAATCCCCACTAAGTCAGGGCACCCTGGCACCAGTGCTTGGAGCCCGCTGACAGCACAGGAGCCACCCACAGAGGTGCAATTTCAGGATGAAGTATTTAAGGTTTGGGAGCCCTGAACACATACAGCAGGAGAGGGGGCTCACAACTGGCCTGATGTGGTAGCTCACTCTGGCTTGAGATGGTTTTTCCTTGGCGTTCAGTCAAAATAGCGGTCAGATATACCACCTCTTCTGAGACAATGCTTTAAATTTTGATTATTATTTTTAACCAGGCTCTAGGAGGAATCCTCAGCTTCTATGCCTCTGCAGAAGCCAGTGCCAACCACTGTGCACATCTGCATGGCCCTCACCCTCCCTGCCCCTCAGGAGGAGTCTCCTTGGCCCCTGCAGACCTGTAAAGAAGTGCTCACAGTGAAAAGAAAGATCTTCTCATGCTCCTTGGCAATGCAAAGGAGCTAAAAATTACCTGTTTGCAGTAAGGATGCAAGCAGCGATAAACAGAGTCGATGAGAAAAACATTGCAGCAGCTCATCTGGTACTGCTGCTAGCTCGGCACATCTCAAAATTGCTTAAAAAGCACACCCGCATTTTCTGTATTGTGGGTTTTTTCTTGGCCTGCCCTCAGCAGCAAGCACATACAACAAGAAGGATAAACTGAATTTAAAATAAAATAAATTAAAAAAACCCCGCACCTCCTGAAGATGCTCTAGGAAGGAAGAAAAGAAAGAGATGAACAGTGGGCATGCCAGCTACACTGCATAACCTAGTTCTAGAAGGTACCCAGTGCCGTGGAAAAGGAGGAGGTGCACGACGATGGAAAGAAGTTGCTTCTCCATTGCTACCTGAAAGGCTGGGAGAGCTGCTGGAGCAGACCCCAGCGCTGGCAAGTCGACCCCTTACTTTGATCTCTTTAAGCTCGGATTTACAGTGCGCAGGCGGTGAGGGTGCGGCATCTGCCAGGCTGTCCCGACTCAACGACAAGAGACTGTGCTGCCACCAAAGGCAGATGTTCTGCTGTGCCAGCCTCCTTCCACCAGTGCATTTCACAGACCCACCAGCACGCAGAACCCTACTTGTTTCCAGCTAATTTATCAGAGCAAGCTGGATTTCCAACCAAAATGCATGAGATCAGTAAAAGCAGTGATTAGCTAACGGGTGATAAGTGTATTCACAGACAGCATCCCTACTGCAACAATTAGTTTTTGCTGCATAATATCAAGATAGCAAATGCACTTTCCAATTTTATTTATAACTTCAAAACTGATACAGCACTTACATGCATGTGTACTAGCAGTTCAAGGTCTTAATAAAAAAAATACAAGTTTAACACCAAACTCTCAAAATACTTTGAGAAATAAGGATCTACTAGATAAGAGACTAATATTGCTACAACTTTTCACAGTCATATGAAAATTTTAACATTAGGAAATAATTAAGCTGAAACTGCATGCTTTAATCAAATCTTAGTGACATAATTTTTGCTGAATCAATCTGGAGAATCAGAAAGATTAGAGCTGAGATCCATTAGTAAGATGGCAACTGAATATAAACAATTTCTGCAATTTCTGCTGATTCAATTAAAATGCCCCACAAGATTAAAACTAACACCTACTATAGAAATGCAAGTGAATACAAACTTATTACTCTTCAGATCACAGGGCTTTAATATGAAAATAAACAATGAGAAATCACATTAAAGCTGCTTTTCACATTCATCACATTATTAGCTAAAGAAGCGAACAAAATTAAATCCTTCCTGCTATGATAATAAGAAACAAATATAATGTTCTCCAGATCACAAAAACCTGCATTCCAAGATACCAGTCAAAACCCAAAATCAAAGTTGCATTGCAATTCAACAAAACATTATTAAATTAGAGCCAACTATGGAACAGGAGACTCTGTCCTGTACACTGGCTCCTCTGTTTCTCAGCAGGTCTAGATACTCCTGGGAAATTAGCCAGACTGATTACCGTTACAAGAAATCTTTCCTTTGGCTCTTCAAACCACTGATGTCAGCTTCTTCCAGTTTCAAAAGAACGCATGTTAGATTGCAAATAAGGGCACAAGCCGAAGGATTACAGCGAAGTTGGGATAAAGGAGAAATAAAGCCTCTATTACTCTAGTAAGAATCCGTGCAAATTTTTCACTAGGGCAATTCAGTATCTCAGAAGATACAGATCAGGAGTAAATCGGTTACTTTTCTTCGAGGTCATCAGTAGAGGATGGGAATGGGCCATGAAGGCATCAAGTTCAGCTTCTGCACCTGCCCACCACCCACGGCCATCAGCAAACCCCAGTCCAGACCCCAAACCCCCCACACCACCGCTGCTCCCCCTTTGCCTCACCGCAGAGCAACAGCCCAAATACTACAGACGTGGGGAGCCTGAACAGCCAGACACCGCTCCCCTCTGAAAGACACAACCCCTCACAGCTAAGATGAATCGAGGAACAGCACCCTGGCCTCCTCCAAACAGAGGAAAGAAGCTTCCTCAGGTCCAGATCCCCACTGATGGAGCCTAGAGACTAGAGCAGAGCCCGAGTGACCTGCCCAGCACAGTGGGACTCCCCTGCTGCAGGAGCCACTGGCCAGAACATATTCTGCAGTTTATAACGTGTCTGATACTGCCCTCACTCCCTGCCCTCCAGCCCGAGATTGGGATTTTATTTTTCTGTGATTCTAATAGCATCGAATTAAGACACAGGTTCTGGCTGGCAGCCTTGACTGACCTTTTTAAAGGCCTGAAACAGATTTAAGCTCAGTGTCCCTGGCAAAGGAAGCCTGGCACACTTCTCTTACATGGCCAAACAGGGTTCAGTCCCAGTGACATCCCCCCATGGACCAGACAGGATGAAAAGGGCAAGTCTCTTAAAATATGGCTTTGACTTTGAAATTCAGATGACAGGGCTTCTGGACATATGCTATTTGACAGCTCAGTAACACAGCAGTTCTGGTCATCCCTTGAAAAATTAATCAAAGTTTCTGTAAAGACACTTTTCCAATCCTGCCTTCCTAACTCTGCTGAAGAAGTCTGTGGGTTCCAGCAACTAGACCTTTTTTAAGGAGCATATAGATTAAAGTAGACATGACACCTCCTGTAGCCTGGAACTACCAAAGTGAGTATCCCCCTCCTTTTTTATTTTTAAAGTGCATAATTAAATAGAATGCATCAAGTCCCCACATGTTAGTTGACAGGTGTCCCTGTCCATGACAGGGAGGTTGGATTAAATGATCTCTGAGGTCCCTTCCAGCCTAGGGCATTCTATGATTCTATGAAATTCAGCCATGGAGCAAATAGCACTCAGAACATACACCTGATCATAGACTAATCAGTTACAAAAAAAAGTCAGTTCCTCAGAAAAACAACCTAACGGGACTAGCCATCCTTTCTAAAAGTCAAGAGGGTTGATAATTTCAGTATTTAAATATTATTAGCCAAGTTAAACTTGAAAACCCTGAAAATACATTGCTCCATGTAGGAGAGAAGCAGTTACCACCGTGGGTTCCTCATGGCAGCCCTGTGCCCATCAGACCCCCACCACAGCGCTCCACCTCTGCACACGTGCACTCACCTCCTGCACATAAAATATTCAGGGGAACATAAGATATTTAGGTCAACCACTACATTGTGCAGCCCTGTGTAAAACACCTCGTGGGACTGCTCATCATCTAACTGTCAGGTTTAAGCCACGGAGGAAGAAGACGGCAGCCAACAAAGTCCTGGACAGTTGAGATGAGCACAATGTCCTGAGCAGGATGCTTCTCTCCAAGCACAGACTGCAGGAGGCAGGGATTGCTCCAAGCACCCTCCTCTCTACAACTCAGATTGTAGTAATTATGCTCAGACATGTGGAGAATTAACACAGCTATTTCCTAAACCAAGAATCGCAGAGCTGAATTGGAAAATTCGAATGCACTAAAGCAGGGCGTGTGTTTACCTCGAGCTTGACACTTCGTTTTTATTGTGGAATCTTCCACTTTACTGACCCAGTTCAAGAGGTGGAGATGTCCTAAAGGGAACCTGCAAGGAAACCATTTAAAAACTATCACATGCTACTAACAGAAGAAATTTAATTCCATTTCAGGAAGAGATGAACAGGGGCAAATACAACGGAAACTTACTGTTTCACACCAGCCTGTGAAACATCTAGAGGGTTGTGCAGCTGTGTGGGGTACTTATTACTGCTATGATACCTGAATAAAACACAGTTTTGACTGCCTTTTAATTTACTGTGTTTAACCACCCCTAAATCACCATGTGTTATCACTTTAGAGCACAAACCTTAGTTCTTTTCTACCTTACAGCAATGCCATGTGCAGACTATACACACGCATCAGGTATCTCATGAGCTTCCCTCAGGGGTCAGTGCTTGGGCCGGTGCTGTTTAATATATTCATCAATGATCTGGATGAGGGATTAGAGAATGTTGTCAGCAAGTTTGCTGATGATACGAAATTGGGAGGAGTGGTTGATTCTGAATGGCTGCACAGCCTTCTGGTGTGAGACCTAGACAGGCTGGAGGGCTGGGCGAGGAGAAATCTTACGAAGTTCAATAAGGGCAAGTGTAGAGTTTTGCACTTGGGAAAAAATAACCCCATGTGCCAGTATAGGTTGGGGACTGCCCTGCTGGAGAGCAGTGCAGGGGAAAGGGACCTGGGGGTTCTAGTGGACAGCAGGATGACCATGAGCCAGCAATGTGCCCTCGTGGCCAAGAAGGCCAATGGCATCCTGGGGTGTATTAGAAGGGGAGTAGCAAGTAAGTCAAGAGAGGTCCTCCTGCCCCTCTACTCTGCCCTGGTGAGGCCACATCTGGAATATTGTGTCCAGTTCTGGGCCCCTCAGTTCAAGAAGGACAGGGAGCTGCTTGAGAGAGTCCAGCGTAGAGCCACAAAGATTGTGAAGGGAGTGGAGCATCTCCCTTATGAGGAAAGGCTGAAGGAGTTGGATCTCTTTAGCTTGGAGAAGAGGAGGCTGAGGGGTGACCTCATTAATGTTTATAAATACGTCAAGGGGGAATGTCAGGAGGACGGAGCCAGGCTCTTTTCAGCGGCGTCCACTGACAAGACAAGGGGCAATGGGTGGAAGCTGGAACACAGGAGGTTCCAGAAAAATATGAGGAAAAACTTTTTTACTGTGAGGGTGACCGAGCACTGGCACAGGCTGCCCAGGGAGGTTGTGGAATCTCCTTCTCTGGAGACATTCAAAACCTGCCTGGACGCGTTCCTGTGCGCTCTACTGTAGGTGATCCTGCTCTGGCAGGGGGGTTGGACTAGATGATCTTTAAGGTCCCTTCCAACCTTTAACATTCTGTGATTCTGTGATTCCCATCATAAGTAAGGTTATGAAAGCAGTCCATCCTCAAGGCTCAGGGCCACACTGTATCGAGTGCTGTACAAAGCAAAATAACCCCTGTCCTGGGCAGCTCTCTGCTCCTGTCCACATTTATCCATCCTCAACAAGGCAGAAACAGTTCCTATTCCTGTATCTGTTGCAGCACTGAGCACGACATTGGTACTGAACAGCAACTCTAACCCATTTTCTCCAATTTGAAATTACTAATCCACAAAACAGAGCTAAGTTTTGAGTGAGTTTTGCTTTCAGAAAGTTTGGAAATAGGTAGGATCCATTTTAAAAATGGAGAGAAAAGGCCTAGAGGGAAGAGACCGGGGGAAAAGAAAAAAAAAAGAGGCTATAAGAAAGGAGAATTATATGACAAATGTAATTGAAGTCAGCCTCTCAGAATGAGTAAAAATCATCCAGCAAAAAAGGCTGTGTAAGGGTAAAAATGAAGTGTGATAGTCCTGTCACCTTTAGGGCTTCAAGGGATGAGTAATGAAAAGTCCTGGACTAGAGATCACAGAAAACAGGGCTGGAAGGGACCTCATGAGGTCATCCAGTCCATCTCCATGCCCCAAGGCAGGAGCAGCTCTACAGATATCAATCCTGAGAGATGTTTTTCTAACTTACTCTTAAAGACCCACATTGATGGAGGTGCCACAACCCCCATAAGCAATCTAATGTGGTATTTCAACCTAGAAAGTTTTTGTCACTAAAGTAAATCTCGCTTGCTGCAACTGAAGTCCATTATTTCTTGTCTCATCCCCCACAGACAAGGAGAAGGGTGTTCCCCTGCCCTGTGCAGCAGAACAACGCAGCGATGTCTGACCCAACCTTGGCATCGTTTTAATTCCCACTGATGCTGCTCCTGTTACTCTATTTAGTTTGCAATTCTGACTTTTTGGAAGGGATACTGAAGGTAGCATCATGGTAACACTGGTAAGAGGACAGAAATTTTACCTGCTCTGTCCTGTCTACAAATGGTTAATCTTGAAGAAGATCCTCTTTTCTCCCTATAGATGAAATCACAATTCTTCCTCCCATGACCAGAGTGCTTGTATTTCTGTGAGGATATTAGGGCTATTGTGTCCAGCAATCCTCATCTCTCTGAACCTTTCTCTTTCAAGCCACAGGCTCTCACCAGCAGACAATACTCAAACACAGAAGGAAAAAATGAAAAAAGAAAAAGAAAAAAAAAAAAGGCAAGCAGCTGTCCACCACAATTTCGAGTGGCAAGTCTCAAGGTAATGACAGGAAAAAAGCCAAGTACTCCAGTCAACTGAAAGCTGTTAGCTTGATGCAGGTACTGCTAAGCAAATTACTATGAATTGCATTGTATAGGATCTCTCCTTTGACATGTAATGTTACAGCATTAAGAATGGGCCGAGGAGGCTTTTGAGAGCAAGGAAGCAGGAACTATTAAAAGATATATTCTCTTAATAAACATAAAAGTATAAAACAGTTCCCTCTGGATATTTATACAAGACAGCAACATCCTGGGAATAAAAGCTGTTGGGGTCTCTTTATTTGTTCAGTGAGGGGTTTTTCTGCATTCAAGCCCAAAGTTGTCACATTTTCAAACTGTTCTCCCCAAATACGTGGGCAAACATCTTTTCTGTGATGAGAACTCAGGGGTTTGCTTTATTTTGCTCTGACAACTAAGGTATTCCTAAAAACTGTTAAATGTCTTGGAATCCATAACATCAGTGCAAACACTGCCAACAAGAGACTTCCTAGGAGTATTTCTGACTCAAAGGGTCCTTTTTTTGCTTATGAATCCAATGACCTGCTCTGTTTCCTAATGCCAATTAAACATTCAGGAAAAAGGAAGAAGGGGGAACATCAAAGTTGTTATACTTCTCTTTTGCCTTTCAGCCAAAAGCTTGTCCCCTTTTCTGAGCCTTTTGTAGTCTAGGCAGATCTCAACAGCATTACCAGCGAGGGAGAGCTCTTGCCTAAGGAGCTGTCTCTGCCTAAACTCCTCAATTTATAAGAGCCTACAGACATCAGGGAGCAAACGGGTGCAGTCAGCAAAGATGAGCTGCAGAAGAAAATAAAAAACATCCATTATACACACAAGCCTTGACTGCAGAATTCAAAAATACGCAAAAAACCCAAAGTACACTGATTAATCATTAATTATACCACGCATTCTTAAAAGCCATACATTCATCGTGCCAGTCTGAAGGTCACATCTAAGATGATACAGTCATTCAACCCCACAGCTTCAAAGCACAGAATAGTGAGTATCCCCACTTCTGGATCAGTTCCTTCCTCTGATCTCTTTACATACATTGACTTAGTGCAATTAGGAATACACATTTAGCAGGATCGAAACTAATGCACCTACATGAAACAAGTGCCTGGCTCTATAAGCAAGCCAAATGCCAAACTCCTTAGTAAGGAAAAATTCCCATTCAAGGTAATAGGAATACAAAATACTTAAGTCTTGGTCCATTGGGAAAGATTTTTAGAAGAAAGTTGTTTCTATTTCAGTAGCCAGACTTTAAGTAGTAACTCCACTTACGTGCTCACCAGGTGCTAAGCTCTTATGGAAAGCGCAATAAAAAGGGAGTTTAAGATGTGGTGCCATACCTGTGGTGTTTAAAGACTGATCTTGAGTCTTCAGCAGGAGGGAAAGGGGAGGAAGTTGAGAAAAAAAACAAAACAAAAAAAAAACCCCAAGCCTAAGTTCGGTTTCCTTGCAAAGTAGATTTCTTCTGCTAATCCAAAAATTAGACTTGCCCTAGTGCTCCACTGTTTCCAGCTAAGAAAAACAGAAAAAATGCAATTGCTGTGAAGACATCTATAGGAGCTTGCATCCTGTTCTACTTAAGCATCACAGTTTTAACCGAATATTGACACACTCAAAAATCAGATGTTTTGACAATAAAAAAAATCACAAGACTCCTGCTATGCTCTTCAAGCTCCTTTCAGTCGAGACTCGCATTTGAGTCAATTATGCCTCTTAACAAGTAATCTTTCAAAAATTAACAAAGGAAAGCAATACTAAAGGCTACGGATGCTACAAAAAGCAACAAGAATACTGTCACTGGGTTTTTGCTATGCTGGATGAGACATTACTGTGCCAGAGGCACAAGTAATGGAAATGTACTTTTATATAAATCTCCTTTCTTTGCTTGGATTATTTTTAAATGACTCCACTACAGCGTATATTAACCTAGCCATCAACCTTCCTGTAGTCAGCTTTCTTTTTACAGTTTATTAGGAACACAACCACCGTGGAATCACCAAACAATGGTTAATATCATCCCTTTGTTTGTTAAACACACAGAAAGTTCACACTAGAAGCTGAAAAAAACAAGTTCTGGGAAGCAAATTCTCTGCCCTTGCCATCACACATTCAGACCTTCATGCTAGACATGACGGATGAGCATCCTTCATTCGTTTTCAGCACGGCAGCACTTACGTTTGCCTTGGCCAGAAGTTACACCACCAGACAGTGGACAAGCACCTGCAAACTGGGGCTGTTTTCTCCCCCTTTCCTTACTGAAATGAATTTTAAAACACATTTTTTCACAAGTTAGAGTCCACACTGTGACTGGTTAAGCTTCAACGGATCAGAGGTCAAGTAAGGAACACGTTCAAAAATACCTGTTACTACTTCCTCATTTTAACCATTTGCTCCTGTGCTGACAAAAAGCTATGCTCAGTCCTGACCAAAAAAAAAACAGTTATACTGCTACACACGTAAATATTGTGCTTCATTTTGGCACATTAAAGTCACATGTTGCAAGCAGCAAAGATTCCTTTCTCCCAGAAAAATATGACTGTGTGAATGCACAACAATATTCAAACCCAAGACACGAAAATTTTTAGCCCTTTCTCTTCCAAACAGTATGTCGCCTTCAACATTTTTCTTAATTTTCCCACCCGACAGCACAGATAGCAATATCCTACTTAGTTTGAGAGCGTGTTAGGAAAGTTCTGCATTTAGCAATGCAGAGAAAATCATTTCAGATAGCAGGGAAGGTGCTACAGAAGCACATTCAATATAGTTACAACTCAACCCAGTTTGCTGGAGCTGAAAGAAAACAAAGCACTTTCGAAGTTCAAGTGAAAGCCAAGATTTTATTTTTATATGGGTGTAGATATACACACACCACACATATACATAGATACAAAAACACACCCACTCTTTAAAACTTTAGGAGGTGAAATCTCTGAGAGCGCTGACCTGTAACTCGAGGTTAGCATAAGGCAAGTTGTGCAAGGTACGCAAAAGCTCAGGCTTCTGTGTAATGATCAAAAGAACTTGCTGGATCTATCATAATTTTTTTTCCTGGGATACCAAAAAAAAAAAAAAAAAAAATCAAACCAATTTAGTATTTAACCTTCAGAAAAAAAAATAAGTTTAGATGTGTGTAATCCTCCGGGTTACTATAATAAACACATACACTTGACTTTGACCAAGAGAAAATGCGCATGCTTTTCCTCTGACATATGCACTGGAATAAAACGCTGGAAAAGTTAGAATTCAAAGAAAAACTGCCTCACACAGTACTTAAAAGAAGAAATAAAAATAGCCCATGCTGTGTAATTATATAAAGGTAAACAACTCGGAAGGCTCATTGTAAATTGTACCGTACGCCGGGTGATTTGTCATGCTGACGAGCCTCCAAAGGAGAGAGCCTGAAACATGTGCTCTCACCATCTTTATCTCAGACTTTTGCACAATGCGAGCTGCAGTGAGGAGGCTCAGTTCTCCCATTTAAATTACGCTGTATCAATATTTTGTCTCTGGAAGTTTGGTACCCAGTGTGAAAACTCATTAGGTATACAAAACAAGGCAGAAGAACTGGCTGGGACTGCTCCTCTCTGCCCTCCAGCATCTCAGAAAAACTGGGGGGATGGAAGAGCCCCTGGCACTGCTGCCAGCAGATGTCCCCGAGATCTTCAGCCTTGGCACAATTATAGGGGACAGAATTATAGGATGAACAGCTCTCTAACAATCCTACTAACGCGGTAGATGCAAATAGGTTTTCCTCCAATACCAGGAAAGCATGTCCCACATCTTCGTTTCTTTTGAATAATATTCGTGTAGGAAACCCAGCGATATTTCTGGAGCAGAGTTTCTCTCCCATCACAGTGCAGGGGTCAGTTGGGAAAAAGGCAGATGAGTGGGGAACCCCCAGCACCAGCTTCCAAACCAGACTCTCTCAGGTGCAATCCAAAAGAAATGTGGGTGCGTTTCTATGTGGTCCCAAAGTGCTGAGGAAGCAAAAGACTCATTTGTCTAAGGGTCGGAGTGTCAAATTAGAAGAGACAAATACTGGCCATAATGAGGGATAAAGGGATCACTTATAAAAACAAGATTACCTTGGTGAAGGAACTTTTGGACATGTTCATCTACTACACTGATGATGGTGCTGTGATGCCACAGCCATAAAGGTGACAAAATAACGAGTATGGAAACTGCTTCCCAAAGGAAACTCCTCACCTATAGGAATGACTCTCAAAGGTGTTTGTCTGCGCTGCCATCACAGCTGTGACTGCTGTGCAGGAACTCATTTGCTCCTCCTACATCAGTTACTGGCACAGGGAAAGCATCACGCATCAGCAGTGACCAGCCCAACACGTTGGCACTGCTGCTCTTGTGTGGAAATGTGTATCACAAAGAATAAAACCAG
This sequence comes from Trogon surrucura, assembly GCA_020746105.1. Classification (NCBI taxonomy): domain Eukaryota; kingdom Metazoa; phylum Chordata; class Aves; order Trogoniformes; family Trogonidae; genus Trogon; species Trogon surrucura. The sequence continues at coordinate 12,412,859 of CM036630.1, forward strand.
CCTGGGGCTGACTAATTGCCCTGCCTATCCTAAAACTTACCCCAAAACAACCCAAGGATGAATGCAAGACCTCAAACTTTGCTGAGCTAGGACCCTTCCAGGCTTCTTCAGTTTAAACATTGCAGCATTTAGTGACACATCTCCTCAGTGGCAGAAATAGAGATGAGCATAACTTTTCACGTGTATCAACTAAACGCATATATTCCCTGGTATCAGAACAAAATTGAATCAGTCTTTATACCCAGAAATTCAGGAAAAGACAGAATTGATGTAAAGCAAGAGCAAAGACCATCAAAGGTTAACCTCCAAGATCAGAAGAAACAGTGCCACAGGGAACATCTCTACTTAGTCCCTGAAATCTCAGCACTTTGCACTGAGATTTAGTGCCATCTGTACTCAGCAGTACATACAGTATTGTCAAAGTTTTTATTTTTAAATAAATAAAGGCCCGAAAGTACAGATTTCCTTAACTCTCCAGTGGCTTCAATTATGCAGTATTGCATCCACCATGTAAGCAGTATTTCCAGAGCTTTAGTACTTGACATTTTGAGATAAAATGTCACGAATAAAATTTGTGAACTTCTCTCTCTTTGACCCCCTCTTTGATTTTAATTCCTTAAAGGCATCAAACCGCTGCTTGAAACCATCCCCTTCCTCTTTCCTCAAATTTGGGATTGAAGACCAGAGAGATTTTAATGGCTCTCTCCGCAAACGGTTTGCTTTAAGTCTTATTTCTTCTCCAGTGGTGCCCACTACGATGCTAAACATTTTTTCTGCTCTTGTCTACCACAGGGACTCCTGGCTGGCTGTTTGCTTCTCCTGCCTCTCCTCTCTCCAACCCAGGACCACAAAAGTCTCTCTAAAAGAATTACATGGCACCTGCTTGGGTGACAGCATTTTGGCTTTACACATTATGCCCAATCTGAGTCTTTTTAAACTGGTCACTCCAGCTCCTTGCTTCCCTCGCTTTTACCTCTTTATGCTCATCCTCCTCAAATCTATCCTCATTTTCTATGCTCGAGGGAAAAAATGACAGGCAAACAGAAGGCATAAAACAAAGTAATAACTGTCAGTGAACTTCTACACTGCCTGCAATGTGAAGCAGGGACATAAACTGTTTTGTCAAATCAAGCCAATTAGTACAGAGAGTTTCACGGTATCATCTATGCAACTGGTTTCTCCACTGGCACATCAATTTATCAGTAAAACTGAAGGAGGAGTCATTAGTTCTATCATGCTCTTCTGAGAAGACAGCTGTGGTGAACTTGCCTCCCAAAAAGTAGATTTTTGGATGCATTTTCTCTGCCTGAAGATGGAGAGAACCTTGGTCCTGGCATCCCCTTGCACTTACCTGATGCAATATGCTGCTTTCCAATTCTATTCTACCTTGTCTGCTACTTTATTTTAGTTTGCCTCTAATTGTACGGCTTTTCCTGAAAGGTCAATTGTTCCTCATCAAGGTGATGGCTTCTCGATGGAGTCTGAACTGATTATTACCCCTTGCCTAATTATATAAGCTATGGTCAAGACAACAGTTGGCATTATTAAGATGCGGTGCCCTGTCAGGGATGCATTCACAACTCGAACAACTAATGTGACAGCTCTGAGTCGTGAGGGAAAAAAAAAAAAATTAAAAAAATTGCTTTTCTTCTTCTCCAGTATTTGCCCTGTGCTGCCATGGTACGTGAGGGGCCATACTGGCATCTGTTATCTATTCCCCCACAGGAGTCCTTCACAAGAGTGACTCTGCCTGCAAAGAAAACGGGAGCATTTTGAAGATGGCAGGTGGAAAGTTGCCACAGGTCTTCCAGAAATCTTTTCTGTAAATCTCCTAAGAGCTGACCTGGGGCATACAAAACCACAGTGCTTGTGAAATACAAAGTAATCACACTGAACTCTCTTTCAGGCATTTGCATTTTCAGCAATTTCTCTTCAGAGAGATGCCCTGCGCCTACGGGAATATTTGCCTCTATTCGCAGCTGACTTCTAATCTAAGTTGGAATTTGTTGGCTCTTCTTTCATAGTTGACAGTGAAGTTGTGGCTCTGTTAAGATAAGTGTTCTTTTTGTCGCCTCTTGTATAAAATTCCTGGAAGATGTGCCCTCGAACAAATCTCCCAGAATACCAGGGCAGAAATAAAGTAGCATTGCTATTACTGAAAGCGCTCAGCAAATTCCACACAGCCCAGGAGAATCTGACAGAAGATGTTGAATAAAGATGCTCAGTATGACCAGATAAAAGTAGCAAACAACCAACAAATATTAAATTATAAATCTCAAAATCCAGAAATATCTATTAATCCCTTTAGATTTGTTATCCCTATATCTCACATTTTTTTAGTTTTTTTCTCTGAGCCATCATGTGGAAACTTTCCTAAGCTGATGAATTTTAACCACAAAAAAAGAACCTCAAAAACATCCACAGAAGTTGGGCCAGTGGAGAAGAAAAACAAAACAAAAAATACCCCACACGTTTTCTACATGCCAAAGGCAGGGGGATTGGGTTTGGAGTTTTTGTTTTGTTTGCTTTTTCCATTGAGGGGTTCATGACAATTTTACTTGAGCTCCAAGTATTTGAGCTCATAAATACTATTGAAAATACTAACAACCTCAAAGTTGAAGTGATGCAAATAATTACCAAAACTCTTCTCAACACCTTCACAAATTAAATTAGATTGTCTCCAAGTTCATTGGAAAAGGATCCCAAGGCCAAAAAAAGTCAACGTATCCTTTGTAACTGAGCACTTGTTTCAATACGAGGATCTTGTTTATTAACAGATTTAAAGCCTGTGGGTTGAGAGAACCCACAAAACCAGAGGTAAGCTGAAGAACATCCTACATACACTGAAAAACACAACCAAGAGGCCAACTAAAGACAATTCTTTCTGTGGAATAACAGCAAGGATGAAGAAAAGGTAGAAATTCCAATGGTGATGGCATAATTCGGAGAGGAACCTTTGCTACCCCTAGAGGACCACTAGCTAGGTATGAAAAATGGGGCAGTGGATGATATATTCGCTTCTGCAAGGATCTCTTAGCCCTGGCATCAAGAAAGGCTGCGTGAAACACAAAAAGCCATTTGGAACATCACCTAAAAGCCTCCCATCTTTTCACCACTCCAGTCACTACAGTGAAATAGTTTTCAAGCATCTCAGCAGATGAAAGTTAAATACAGACGAAGCGATTACAGAATACTGGAAGAGGGTTGCTAATAAAAGTTACTTTTTGTAACAGGGTAGTTTTCACCAAAATGGGAACTAAGGTGCAAATAGCTACCCTACAAAATGCTGGGATCTCTAACCGTTCATCTCCCAACATCACCTGTAGCAGAAAAGCAGCTCATTTCAGTGTATGCTTAAAAAAAAAAAGTCATTGTTAAGCATGAGTGCAACCCTTTCAATTACTCTTCCCACTTCTGTACTGCAGGATCAGTATATCTGAAGTGTGTGTAAACAACACTTAAGCCCAGAGCCCCCTGAGGTTGAATCTGCTATCAGCCCAGTGAGCTGACAGGGCGCTCTGCTAAATGATCTCACCTAGCAGAAAACATCCTATCCTTGAAGGAAGCTCTCCAAGAACAAAAGAATTTTGAAGTCAAAAGGAACAAAAGATAAGCAGAATTGGGCTAGCCTGCAAAGTAACAGTAACCCAGCTAAAGGAAACTGTACCAAGCCACAGCTATAAAGTCAACATAAATTCTGCTTTCAGGAAGAAAAATCTTTCTTGTTACTTCCTAGCACTGGGCTGTTCCACCACAAACAGTGAGGATGAGCAAAAGCAGTCTGGACTTCTCCACTTCTGCCATTCCTGCTGATGAGAGCTGGAGAAAAATGCAAACATCTCTAGTAGACACACTGAAAACTGCTCGATTATTCAAATAGCAAAGTGCTAGATCTGAGTCAAGGAACAGGACCAGAAGCCAGGTCTCAGTGCCGTGGTTAGCAGAGCAGAGGGTGGCTGGAACCACAGCAGTGCCTTCAGCATAGGCATTGAGCAAGGCTTCAGAAATGAAAGGACAGTGTTGCAGGGCAAAAAAAATGGGTTTAGAAGCCTAATCCATCTTGAACAAATTGAATTTCTAAACCCAGCAATGGCTTTTTTGCAAATCTTTCATCTCCATCCCCAATACTACAAACTGTACCCAAATAATGACGCTCTTTGCTACAGCTGTTATCAGTCTTACTTCTTTCTCCAGAAATACACTATCCCAGTAAGGAAAAAAAAAAAAAAGACGCAGCTGATGCAGTTTAATTAGATGGACAGTTTCTTACTGATGCGGTATTTTAAACTTTGTGCAAGAGGAGTTCTTCAAACTACAGCACTTTGAGCATGTAGGAATTAGCAAGAACGAGTCTTTTGTTAGTAGTCTCCCAGTCAGGAAAGTCTGCTCGACTCAAATGACGACTTAGTGTCATGGGAATCATATTTCTTTTTCGCTGTTTTATAGCCACTCATCTTGAACTGACATTGTGCAGCGCTCTTCGCTGTCAGATGGTATATCAGCATCCAGAGCAGCCTCAGCATCTTCTGGATGAGAAGTTTCTATGATTAACTTTAAAAATGTCAATCGTTGGCCACGTTCGGTATTCAGGCTTGTTCATCAGTTAGTAATAACATTCCTAGCTGAACTGAAAATGTGTTCTGAGTAAGTGCTGGGAAGAGGAAAGCTTAAACATTTGACAGCAGTCCGAGAAGAAGCAGACTACACTTTTCATTTCTGAAATGAGGGTGCAGTGATTTCAGTAGACTTCAGCTACAGAAGCTACAGGATTATGGAAACAGATCTTTTCTTCTAGCTTTTATGACAACTACAATCCTACATTTCTCAGCTCTGCCCTGCAATTAAAAGGGGAAGATACGAGAAATAGCTGAAGAAGCAAGAGACAAAAAAGGAAAAATAAGCTGATTCCAACTAGTCCTCTCTTTCCCGCATGTGCCGTACACACTTCATTATTAGATTAGAAGCTTCCTCCAGCACCATCTCCACAGGCTTTGAAATTGCCACCATTAAAGTACGTCATAAAGTTATTTTTAAATTGTGGATTGTGTTACAGAGGGAATCTCATTTTTAAAAACGTAATGGAGGAAAAGCATTCATTAGAGGACTATGACAGCTGAGGGAAAAAATATTCATCATATTTGGAGGATATAGAAGAGGAAAAAAAAAGCTTGGAATGTGTTCTTGCTCTCTCAGCCTGAATACCTCTCTATTCCTTGACTGCTGTCAAATATGATCAATCAAATTAATTCTGCACATACTAAAAATGAGCTTCTCCAATTCATTCAGCTCTAAAGTCACAATCTCTCCTTATTTGCACCAAAGTTATGCTACTACCTAAAGGAAAAGGGGTTGCTTCCATATGCTAGAATACAAGTAGATCTCCCAGCAAGTCAACCAACCGGATTTCCAGATACATACCAGTGTCTGCAGTGTGCACTGGTCACAAGGCCAAGAAGAACCAGTAACAGATCTGTGATCCCTGCAGCAGCAGTGCCTGTAGCTGCCACCCTTTCCCATGTCCCTCTGATCTGCTTTCACTGGTTAGATGCTCTTCAACCACTCCCACTCTCCAGTGCGGACAGCCACCGGGGGTTATTTGCTCCCTTTGCACTGCTCAGCACCATCGCAATGTTCCAACAGTTTAAGATGAAAAAATGGGTAACAAGCCAAACTCAGAAGTGAGAGAAACACCGAGCTTGAAAAATCCCCTTGACTGGCAAAGGCAAGTGAATTCATGTTCCTGCTCAGATGCCCAAAAAACAACAGGAGAGGAAAAAAGTTCACATGCAAGAGAAAGGACAAGACCAGTGTTGAATGGGAAGCAAAGATTTCTCCCACGCACAAGCAAATAAACTTCTCATGCATTATTCACAGGCTGTGCAGCTGGGGACTGGTACACCTCTTCCAGAAAGGAAAAAGCCATTCAACATCCTCGTAGCTTCAAAACCACAGAATCACCCCAGGGAAAAGATTCAGGGGAGAGGCTGAGTTGTGAGGCATGCTTACAAGTCAAACAGTACAAAAGGGTAGGTGGGTTGTGGGGATTTTTGTTTTGTTATTCTTCATTTTAGAGGCTGGATCCTTATCCAAGGAGATGCCAGACTGAACTAGTCCAAGTCTGAAAATCGTGCTCAGTATCTATCCACAGAGAAGACAGGGGAAGAGAAATTCTTAGCACAAGTTACCACAGCCATGTTTAAAAGCAAGCACATCCACAGTTCAAGCAGATGTCGCATCATTTCATTTCTCAATACCATCCTGATAAACTGAATCTTTGCAGGACACTCTCTTACTACAGCTTATTAATCCCTACCTGCCCCTTCAAAGGACACTGCAATTCCTCCACACACAACACAAGCAACATTTATAAAACCTGTAAGGGTCAGGACAAAGTCCCTGAGCCCGAGCTCTGGCAGAAATCCAAGCTGGAAGAGACACTGACTATGCACAACAGCAAGTGAAAACAGACAGCTTTTCCCCAAAGTGATATTTTAACTCAGAAAAGAACCTTCACTAATCTTGAGAATGGTTTATTATTACCTGTGTAGCAAATGGGACTGCAGTTGGTCTACATAAAGCATTAGTTTCCTTCGGGGCATTTTAGACTTTAAATGATGAAGGACCAGACCTAAATCAGAAGTCTGCTGGAACTCTGCTCTCACCTTTAATTTGATTTAAGCATGAAAAAAGGCAAGGAATGAAAGTGCAGCAATAATAAAAAGACCTCAGTGGAATGCAGGGTGCAGGAGGGATCCCCTCGAGCTGGGATCTACACACAGGAACCTACATCTCACAGTGAAAAAGTTTTTCCTTATGTTTACACAGAATCTGTTATGCTCCAGCTTGCACCCATTGCCCCTTGTCCTATCACCGGACATCCCTGAGAGGAGCCTGGCTCCATCCTCCTGACACTCACCCATTACATATATATATAAAGATTAATGAGGTCACCCCTCAGCCTCCTCTTCTCCAAGGTAAAGAGAACCAGCTCCTTCAGCCTTTTCCTCACAAGGGAGATGTTCCACTCCATCTCTGTGGAGGACTCTCAAGGAGTTCCCCGTCGTTCTTGAACCAAGGGGCCCAGAACTGGACACAATACTCCAGATGTGGCCTCACCAGGGCAGAGTAGAGGGGAAGGAGAACCTCTCTGACCTAGGAGAGCCTCTCTAGCCACACCCTTTCTAATACACCCCCGGATGCCATTGGCCTTCGTGGCCTGAGGGCACATTGCTGGCTCATGATCAGGCTGTTCACTGTGAGGGTGACAGAGCCCTGGCACAGGCTGCCCCAAGAGGTTGTGGAGTCTCCTTCTCTGGAGACATTCAAAACCCACCTGGACACATTCCTGTGTCACCTGCTCTAGGTTATCCTGCTTTGGCAGGGGGATTGGACTAGATGGCCTTTCAAGGTCCCTTCCAACCCCAACATTCTGTGACTCTCTGTGTGATGTGCAGCAGACACCCCTCCCTCTCTGGGACCAAGCGCTGTGGGGGCCTCCTGAACACAATTCACCCTGAGCAGTGGCCAGGACACTGGGAGATGCAGGAGATGCACCCTCTCCAAGAAGGAAACATAATACACTGTCAGTGGAGCTGTCGAGCTGCGAATATAACACGTCACTGGAATTAAATGACCTTACTCACTAAAGGTGATTTGGTACTTGGCCCTGATATTTTTCAGCGTGCTCCCACGGCCACCAGTGCGAGTGGATTCTCTAACGGAAATGAGTGTGACTTTACCAACAACCAGCTTTGAGCAACACCCCTTTTCCACAACACATATTTCACATAAAAGGAGAGAGTATCTCTCACTGTGCATTAGGACAAGACTTTGTGCAAGGGAACCAAAATTTTGGTGCCAGTGTAACAGAAAGAGAACTTAGAAGAAAAAAGTTCAACCACAGACCATCAGTAACTATAACCAGCAACCATCTTCCAGTGTAAAACTTCCAACTTCTCAGAGTGAGCCAGTCTAGAGAAGGATGAAGCCCACTGACTTCTGAAACGCAGTAACTCACAGGGTTAAAAAGGACTGCAAGCTTGCTACAAAACCAGAGCTGATCTTCCAACATGGCACACATCCCACACCCCTCCCACCCCGACAGGAAGATCTACATTACAAAAGATATTTCCTCCAAAGCTCTTCCTGCTATGAGCTTTATTGAAGAAAAGAGGCGAATCTAAAAGAAAGATGAAAGCCCAGGGATGTGGGGTAGAAGAGGTCAAAAAGCCAACCCGTGCTGTTACTGGGTTCACAGGAATGTTTCGTTATTAAGCATGTTTCTTCTCTTCCTCATCCTGCACTACAGAGAATGTCTTTTTCCAGAATGCTCAAAGGTACCAATAATCAATTCAAAACATAAGAAAAACAGTTAAAATTCATTTTTTTTTCTCTAACGTTTGAGAGTGCTGTGCATTTTGGAACAAAAAGCAGAGTGCTGGAGAGTAGCCATCATTAAGAAAATGGTCTGCTTGAAGAAATTCTCTCACATATGAAGAGGGCTGTGAAGCCTTTAAGACTCTAAAAATATTTTGATAGAACTTATCACATAGGAAACCCAGGTGAGCATTTTACAAAACCTGACCTTTTAACCTGAAATGTGTGAGCTGTACCTACAGGCTCTTTAGTTATCTAATGTTCCCATCAATTGAACCACAATTAAATCCATACACCAGTATCTACTGACTGAAGTGGAGGGGAACTGCAAAAATTGTTCCCACCGGGCTGATGACAGCTAACATACAAAAACTGATTATCTTTCCTAAAGATTACCGATCTGCCTTCTGGGTGTGCAATTCTCCTTTCTTTAGGACTGTGCAGTTCTTCAGTTTGGGATTCCAGTCCGTGAGCAGATTCCCCTTGTATTTCTTACCATCCTTTGTAATGACGGGCTAGAACTGCAGCATTCAACTGCTAGAACTGCAAAGCATTCAACTCTCTTCCCAGTGAAATCCAGGGAAACTTTGCCAGGATCCCACCCTCCCTGCTCTGGAGGAGATCCAGTCAGGTGTCTTATCCTCATGCAATCTGCTCGGCTCCACTGACTCATGGAACAAGCTCACTTGAAATTTTGCAAAAGAACACACCCAGGGACATTGGTCAGATTTAGAGCTTCACAGAATCATCACAAATAGATGTAAGCAGCAGCTCAGAGTCAAGATTCCAGCTTGTGACACATGCATCATGACTGGAGTGCCTTCCAGTTAACTGTGAGTGGACCTGCATCCCTCAGATGCACAGAAACACCTGGTAATGCCAAAAATATCAAGCTTCCACCAGCAGTAGGTCTTGGTGTGCCCAAGGGTATTCGCCTGGACAGCACAGCAGCCAAAGCACACCACCACCTCTTCACTTCTCACTGTGCAGACCCACATTAACCGTAACCAAGTGTAGATTTTTAGATTTTTCTTCTTACATTTTCCTAACAGTATGACTTCATTCTTTGACAAACAATCTAATACACAAATATTGCCAATCTGATACATCTAGACATCTTTTTAAAAAAAAAAAAAAATCACAGTTTTCTATTTCTTGCATCAGAAAAAAGACCAGCAAGCTACAGGAGGATTTGGAGCAAGGATACTATATTTCAGCCACTTTCAATTGAGTCATTAAAACGATAATTTGAAGCACACAATGAGGTCCAAGCTAAGCACCATGGCTCCATCCGCTGTCTAGCACACAGCAGATCCTCCTGTATTGTCTCCTATTTTTATTACCCAACTACTTAGATTCATTACTGTGGGAAGTGGATGTGAAGGAACAAGCAAGGATTATTCCTTTCTCTTACTCGGTTGCTAGTTAATTAAATCAAGTTGCTTGAAGCTCACCCCAAAATGAGGGGAAATATAACCTGGTAAGCAACACTGACATTTGAAGTCACTAGTCCAACCTCACTGACTTTCCCACTGGCCCCAACATGAGATTTTGGCACAAAGGGCTGTCCAGGTATCCCACCTCAGTCCTGTTCCCCTCTGTCCAGGCTTCCTCAGACCATCCAACAAAAACAGGAACATTACAGAAAAACACTAATCCTGCAACAAATAAACAGAACATAACCACATCAGAATTTGTGCTGTAATTTAACAGATTGAAGAAAACTCTCTAAAATAAATACCAGATTTTCTCAGCTGGAAAGGATTTAGATCAGCACCAAGCCCCAAAAATTGCATTATATACACAGAAAAACCTTTTACTATTCAGATTGTATCAATCCAGATCAACAGGCTCTTGAAGCAGCAAGACACTGAAGAAAAAATAAAAGGAAGTAATAGTTAAGGAGGAAATACGATTGGAAGGAGAGCTGCCTTAGTGGCCAGAGACTCTACTGCAAAATGCAACCTCTATATAAAATATCAATGCAAATGGAGCTTTAAGGAAAAAAAAATAATTAGAACAACTAGTAGAAACTTCAATGAAATGGTTTTCACCATTTCAGACATCTCAACACTATCCCTTATTTCTGCAATTTTCCTCTTTGCCATTTTGATTTCTCGTCTTTATCCATGCTGGGTTTGGATATGGTAACATACCTGTATGGGTTATTCCTTCTCTCAGTTTGCAGCTAATAATTTTTTAGACTTAGGAACAGCACAGAAAAAAGCATTTTCTTTTAATGTGAAGGATCATCATGAGGAATGTTTCCATTTGCAACATTTAATCCACATTTTCATTTGTGGAGAATGAAACACAGGGAGAAAATAGCATAACATCTAATTTGTGCCAGGGAAATTTTCTGAAAGATCAAAAACCGATGGGTACTAAACAGTTAACATTGAAATTACACAAATGAGGAGGAGTTCAATGTACTTACTTAAATTAAATGTACCTGCTCTCTGGGTATAAATCCAGCACCTGCTATTCCAAACTCTCTATATTAAATTTTATTCATGAAGTTCAAACTAAGATTATGCTGATAAAATGCCAGACTGCTTCTGCACTCCACAGCAACAATACCAATAATAATTCCTGTTGCTTCTTTACTAAATTCAGTATCCTTATGTTTTATTGCAGCCGCACCAGACCCTTAACCTTGCCAAGTTTGTGCTGCCAGTTGGCATTACAATCCTTCCAAAAATAAACACACTTGTAGTTCCAACATCTTGGCTCAAAAAGTGTCCATTTCTCTTCCGCTCATCAACAGTCTAGTTGTGAACACTCTGCCCATTGTCCTAAAAGAGCCCAACGGGTACAGACAGGCACAAAATAATTGCCACGATCAGGGAACCACCTCTTTTTTATATGCTGGTTGTGGAGATGCTTCTTCATGGCATGGGTTTAACCAACTTCAAATTACAAACCCAATGGCAGAACTACCTGGTAAAACTTTTCTGGTCTACATTGCACACAAGATGGGGTGGATTTAAAGACATAATTTGCCACCCAATACTTTGGTTTCTGTATACCCTCTCCTACCTAGAAGATACACAATATTGTGCCTTCAAGCTACTACAGGTCAAATTTTTAGTGCTTAGGATCACATTTTTGAAGAACTACTACAACAAACACTGCATAGTAGCCATCTAAGCTATGCCTCTCATCAAAACATCTTTTATCACCTAAGCACTGAAGCAACTTGGGGTGGCTGACAGTGCTCAATTTTATATAGTGCTCATTAAACAGATGCAGTCAAATGAGGGACAGCACAACAGAAAGCATTCCAAATGCACCAACAAATGAAACATTTATGTTAAATGAAATAAATAACCAAGCAAGCAGCGTAGAAAAGAGAAGGCCAAAAAAGCATGCAAGAGCCATCGTCAAAAGTGTAAAGTGATTAAAACAAGGAGGAAGAGCAGCTGGTAGCTGTGTGCACCAAGGATGAGACAAGAATGACTAGTTTAATTTATAGCACAGGAGGTACAAGTTCACTGATAAAGAAAAGGAGGAATGGTCTGATTTGGCATCAAGTACAGACATGCTGGGACTTCTGCCGGCCTGATTCTTAGTCTTCAACATATTCAAAGAGATGTTTTATTTCTGGGAGGTAAAATTTGCTTAAGTGTTAGCAATTCCACCTAAGTTTAATGGTGACAACAATAACAGATAGGCATTCATTCTGAACCAACTGTAGGGGCAGTTTTATTTCACGTTTCAACTGAAGATTGTAAAACGTGCTTCTACACAGGAAATAATTATGGCTTGAAGACAAAAGGAATAACCTGCTACGCTCTTCTCTCAGACTTCTCCAGGCAGGAAATCCATTTAAGCCATCCGTATCGCTGAGGTATTAATATTGGCCCTATACTAGCAGCTCACTCTCAGTCACACAGCAAAACCTCTGCCGGCAGACACGACGTCGCACTGCGCGCCCAGACAATGCTTACTCAGCCAGATGCCTCTTCAGAGGGAGACAGAGACAATGCAAGGAGCAAGCACACAGCACAAGAAGGAATTTCTTTTTTCAGATTTTATGGTATGTGTGTAAATTCCAGAATGAATTCCCATTGCATTTTCTCTCTCCCAATGCACCAAGCGCCTCTTCTATCCTCTCAACTTCCAAAGCTTCTTGGAGATGAGACATACACTCATTTCTTCTCCTCCCCAGCAAAGTCTTATTGCCCAGCCATGACTGCATAAACACAGTCAAATGTAAAGAGGTATGAGATGCTCAACTTGCATGCAAGAAGGATTTTTTGCAGAAAGACAGCGTACCAGATACTGGGCCAGGTGCTTCTCTAAAACCACTGTTGTTTGCCCATGAAAATCATTTAAAGGGGGGCTCATTTGAAACAGATAAACATGACCGTAATTGTCTCAGAGTCATTAAGTTTCATGTATATCACAGATTCCAAGTCAAAAAGTAATTCTGTCCCGAAAGGATACATCATACCTAGGTGTTAATAAAATCCAAGGAACCCAAGTGCACCGAAACGTTTGTCCGGGTTGTTGGATTGCTTTCTGGGCTTTTAATGATCTGTATTTCTAAACACAACTTCTCAAAACAGATTATAGAACAGCAACATCATTTTAATTTGCAGCACTAAGTAGCTAATATATGGTATCATAATTCTTTGACTAGCATATTTTACTTATTTAATTTTTTAAAAAGCATATTAAAAATGGAAATACCCTGTGCATTTGCATCTCCTTTCCTTCCTCTGTATCCAGTTCCTTACAGCAGTATCTAGCCCTGAAGAGAAGACCTAGCAACACATTTTGTTGCTATTGTTCTTTCTAGAAGCAGATAATGTGCTTTTATATAGATACAAAATTCTGTGGTAGTGAGACCCTTAAGTAGTAAAGCACATCTTTAAGAGAAATGATTTATTGGCGACTCCAAGGGACTCGCAACCTAGCACTGGATAGAGGTTTTATCACTGAAATGCAGGCAGTAAAGGGAATTACTCCGAAAAAACTTCTCCCACATTGCACAATACTTGTTTAAAAAAAAGAGAAAAACCACAACAGAAAAACACACAAGCCAAATCTTTTTATCTGGACTGGGGAGGGGCAGGAAGGTTCAGTACAGAAGTTTTCACACATAGAATGATAGAACATTTTTCCTTCGGTTCATATTCTGACCTTATACCACGCCTTGCATACACTTCTTGTACATATTTACCCAGACCATTAATCAAATATTAACCAAGCTACACAAACTAGTGAATGGTATAGATTATTTAATGCAGAAGGATTTTAACAGACAAAAACCCTCCAAAACATACAGTATTCCATAGAAAGAGAGACCAAAGATTTGTATGAGGAAAGCCCAGCTCAAAACTACAAATGACACCAGCTGCTAGCTTTGCAGCCAAAAAACACCTGAGCCATCAGTATTCTTAGTCTTAATGCTCTCAAATTTTTTTAATAATTTAAGAGTTATGCTAGATCCAAGTTAATTGTTTAATCCTTGACAAACCACTGCTATAAGTAAAAGCATGACCAGACAATTTGACACTGTAACTTCCCCATCACTTTCTAAGCCACTCCTCAAGCAACAGCTTCAAGAAGTTCTCACCAGCTATGAAATACTTTGAAGGGGGGCTTCAGGTCGAGGAGAAAAAGAATTATTTGGACTCAAGTCCTACACATTAGCGCTGTAAAGTTTCCATAAGCCATTACGCACAACAAGCCGGAGCAACATAGGAAAAGCAATACAGTAGTATCTCCTCAAAGTCTAGATGACGAAGGATTTAGCGATGTCATCCTGACCATATTTAGCTCTTCAGCCCAAATAGGAGTCACAGCCAGAGCACCAATGTATCCCAGTAGTATTAAAATGCATTCATGAATACAGAAGTGCTCACATGCTTGCTAGGAAAAGCTGAAAATAACCATATGAATTGCTGAGCAGCAGTTTCAATTAATAGGTCTATTTTCCTCATCTATGGGCAAGATTTGCCTGCTTAACTCCCATTAATTTTAACAGAGCTGGACTTGGAAATCCCTACCCGAGGTGGAATACTGATGGTCCTACTGCTGCACCTTTTGCCCAAGTTAAAGCAGAGCAATTCACTTTATTTTAACACCTAGCCATTTTGCTCACTCTCAAGAGCCTTAAATATAAACTTAAAAAATGAGGAGCATTACCTTGAGGAGAAAATACATTGGTTGGCTTTTTTTTGTGTTTAATCAACAAGTATAGCCATCCCAATAGACCAATTATAAATCAATTCAAATAAGAAAACAAGTCTTAATATCAAATTATACAGATAAAATCAATTACAGCTTATAGGTTAAATTTTTGAGATGAAGCCTTTCCACCCCAAATAGAATAAATATTCTATTGCTTCCTGTGCTTACACCCTACTACCTCTAATGCAAAAAATTAAGCTGATGATTCTGAAAAGTGGATTACACAAGAGACACCACTAAAACCTGGGGGAAAAAATAAAGTACTAAAGAATTCTTGTCCCAGTCAAACAAGTCAGTGTAGGCAGGTCTCAGACCGAAGGTACACTGTGATCTAGTCCACTCACTCGGAAGTCCACCATGGGCCAAGTGTCTAATTCTCTGGTACAGACTATAGCCACCACATCCACATGAAGAGCACACACAAAATCCCAAAGACCAGTTCATCTTCACCAAAAAGAGAGTGAGACAGAACATATCTGATGGAAGACTGAGGACTCGCCTCATCCAAACAAAAAGCAAAGAAGCGTGGACACGAAGATGCGCAAAACCTGGTATCAACATCATCGCGTGGGGAAAAAACTTCCTCGAGCATCAACAGAATGAGCTGTGAACTCAGTTACTGGGCAAAGACAGATCAGATACAGTGTGCATCCAGATCCAGGCTGACATTCACCACGGCTCTGCCTGCAGCAGACACGGTGCCATGGGTGCGAGAGGCAGCTGCCTTCCCATCAGGGATCAGGGGCGACACGCTGGTCACTGACAGTTTGTCAGAACATCATTTCAAATATTTGGGACTGCCATTTCCAAAAGCTCTTTGCTATGCTGATGACTTCTTGCAAATGTTTCGAAATGTTTTAACCGTTCTGGCTTGAATCAGTGAGACAATGATACTGTGATTTGGGGTGAACGCAGCAAGAGCTGCAGCTGTGAGGCCACCCAGGACCTTCCTGGATGCCCAACAGCAACCAGAGGTGGAGAAGCAAATTCCCGTCCTACCCAGGGGAAAAGAGTGAGATGGAAAATGAGAACAGTGTACTAGTGGGACAAGAGTGTCTGTTTTGGTTGCAAGTACCTGCCTCTCTCAGAAAAGGGAATTTCCATTCTGTACAAAACCTTGCCATTTTGAAATGACTTTTCAAACCAAGCAAGAAGAAAAGGTCAACATTTCTATATAACAGAACTTTTTTAATGTTGATTCAGAAGTATTGACATCTCCCTAACAGTATCAAAACAATGTCAAACTTAAATACGGCACTGAATAATAAATCCAACAGTCAAAAGGAAGTCAAGCATAAAAAGCAACACACAATGTGTAAACCTCCCCCGATCAAAACAAGGGCTGAGCAGAACATGTGCTCACAAAACAGTCGCTATCAGTGCAGCTGCATCGCCAGTGGTTCCCACTTGCGTCTTCTCCATTTCCTTCCTCACTCTTTGTCCACGGCTTTGCATTAGATTTAGTTTGTAATGCAGTGCCTTCTCAGTGTTAAAACCCAACTGTCCTACTACAGAATAGTAACATCATCCTCCAGAATAATTTCAACCTCCTCTTCCAGTTTTGCTATTTCCTTATATAATACATCATTAAAATTAAGGGGGGGGGGGGGTTAGGTAGACCAAAAGATGGTTAGAGAATATTAGACAGTAAGGAAGTCAGCCAGCATCCTCCTCCCCATTCCAATCCTCCTTCTAACATGACTGACATACAATGGTCTAAAAAGCAACACAATTTCTCTCTACAGCTAATACAGCTGGGAGGAAACAAACAGGCTTTTGGGTTCTGCATCCCATCACCAGACATTTAAGTCAAATATATTTAAACTCAATAGCTCTTAATAAAGGGCAATTATGCCAACAAATTGAAAACAAAAAAAGTGCAATAATGAACAAGGTAGGATTAGAGCAAGTGAAAAGAATAGAAAAATACATGAGATCATTTAGAAAGTCTGCAAAGGGCAATGCCTTAACATATGGGCAAGAGTTTGAGCAGCAGAAGCCACTGAGACCAGCGATTCCAAGGGAGTTTCCGCCCTTCAGCTACTACCAATGACAACTTCAGTCTGATTTTTCAAGGTGGCATGTGGCTCACCGGGTCTGAGAATTTCACGCAAGCTACTAAGTTTCTAGAAGGCTCAGAGCCTTTTCTTTAAGATGCACCCAATGCAGCCGATGAGCATCGTCAGGTGCATTCCAAGTGCAGCAGAAACCAAAGAGCCAAACACTGTCAAGTATCACAGAAGACAGCTTAGACTTGTCACAGAAAGCAGCACTTTCCTTCCCCAAGAAAACCCTCCAACAGGTTTTATTAAGGACTTTTTCCCTCTGCAAGCACAACTCACCTGAAGCCGAGGAAGAAACCAATCACAAGCTTTATCACACGTGTTTCAGCACAGATGATCTTTCGCACCACGTTTACGCTATTGCTTTCTTTACAGGGACATCACTGCTGTCTGACTTCCTACCTTCTCTCCACACTTCTGGTGGTTAATGAATCACTCACATGGTGAGATCGTCTGGAAAAGTAAGAAATCTTCTGGGTAGGGGAAATAAGTTGTTACAATAACAAGCAATTTACTATCTGAACGCTAGGCATACTGTATCATCTTATTTGTATTTCACAGTTAATCTCCCAGCTCACAAAAGTTTTATCGGATTGGAGGCATGTGCTGTATTCCCCTTTATAAAATTTTACAGTCCCTTGCTATTCTCAGGGCTTGTTTTATAGGCACAATTTGCTGCTTTAATCTCACCCGATTGTCATGTTCTAAATCACGGTGTATAAAAATGTCTTAAAAGGAGAGATGCGCTGAAGGGTAGTACTTAATTACACTTACTGCCTGATTTAAATGTTATCTGTGCTTTGCCAAGTGCCAGGCACAGAGTAACCCAGCAGTGCAAATCTGCATAAACCGATACAAGTCATTATTTGGCTTTTAATAGCAGCCCTGTTCTCCTGTGCAGCATTCTGATGAAGGTATGTTCCTCCTCCTCCTCTCACATTAGCTTGTAAGAAAATTAAGTAAGGAGGTTAGAGAAGCTGGTAATTGGTCTTTCCAGTCACCCTTCTCTAACTTCTTTATTTTGTCTCTCTGCAGAAATCTTTGTCAAGACAATTTCACCAGTCATCTTCATGAGTCTAATGCGTCCTAACGAAACTGAAAAGCATATTGCACAGAGAAAACAGAAAATTCATTTGCTTGATGGTTTCCTATTGCTTTTGTAGTACTGCCACTCCAGAAGAGCTGCTCTTTACACCCTTTCCCCCTAAAACCCAGAAAAACAAATTAAAAACACCACCAAGCTTTTAGACAATTAGCATCTTGGTTTCTGGCTTCCTCCATCCCCACCCAGGCAGGCACATCAAGAGACTGGTTTGCCTCTGCACGAACTAGACTAGACATGCAGTTAAATTCTCTGGTTCAGGGAAACAGAAAGGCAGCTTAAAGCACAAAATATCCAAAAACTTTCCACTTCACGCTCCAGTCCTGGCTCCAACCACATGACAAAGATCATTACGGGACCACTTTAACCAGATCACTCTGAACTTGAGGGAAAGCCAGAGAGCGACCTTCTTTGCTTTGGTTCATCATATTTAATGAGACAGTGGAGGTAGGATAAGCACTACAAAACTCCCACTAATCTGTCCAGCAGCTTTATTCCTGGTCCGTATCACTAGTATAAATTCAATGCACTTTTTTTTTTGTTATGGGTTAATGGTTCAGCACTGCCAAAGTCTAGAAGGGACTAAAACACGCTATTTTATGCCAAGCACCCGTCAAGCAGATGTGAAAGAACACCACTGAGTCAATCCCAGATACTCAGCAGCTTTCTATCAAAATGAGATTTTTAACTTTGTCCACATTTCAAATAATGTCAGAGGAGCCACAGTTACACACCACTACTCCTTCCCCATTTATGTAGCACCACTCTGATCATGAGACATTACCATTGTTGCACGAACGATGAACTACCTTTATAGGTACATGAAACATGTATGTACTACTGGTACCAGTCACAACTGTGCTTGCACTGCCCGTTATATCAGTCTTGGCAAACAAGCAACTGTTCTAAGCAGCCCTCTGGCTAAAGCCTGGGGGGCAGCAGGGTACAAAAAAGGGCAAAGAAACCCAGTGTGGATATTTTATCATCTGATTTTAAGCATCTTCTAAAGCCCAGTGGCCTGAAACCACCCTGCAGCTTCAGAGAGCTGAAGTGACACAACAACTTGCGTGGCAGAAGCTGAATCCCTCAACAGAATCTGGCCTGAGAAGAGACAGGCACAGCAGCAGCTTTCCCAGCTCACGGTCTGTGTAATCCTAGGAAGCCCCAGTAGGATGACTGTGCTGTAAGCTGTTCCCAAAGCCCAGCCAGTAGATCCCTTGCATCGCGCCTTTGGGTAGAAGTAGCAAAATCCTATAGTATTGGGAAAATGTTGCTCCCAAGAACCTCATTCACTCATTTTCTCTTGAAATGGAGAGCAGTATTTTCCAGACCGCTGCTATCTGAAGCCATGTGAAGAAGCTCACATCTATCTCAGGGGATCCCATCACACCTCAGCAGTGATTTTAATTAAAATTTTGATGACAAAAGCGCATAGTTCTCTGCAAGTAATTTAGAGAGTTAAAGATGACACGTAACTCCAAACTGGCTGAGACCCACTGAGTCATAAAACTATAGGCTTACAAGTAATGAGTTACCAGCTTCAGTTTGTTTCATGAATATAAAACACTCCCCCATACAAAGGTTCATTTGAGTGGCCACGGACTAAAATTTCTCTGGAGGCAGATCGACCTAGCCACTCCCAGGAGCAGCCACTCCCAGGAGCAGCCACTCCCAGGAGCAGCCACTCCCAGGAGCAGCCACTCCCAGGAGCAGCCACTCCCAGGAGCAGCCACGCCTTCACGGGGAGAAGTACATCAGAGGAACAAGGCAAAAATGGCACTTTCCATGGTGGTCATATCACCCTTCTAGGAAGAACAGCTCTCCTGATGGGTCTCACCACACTCCTCTTTCCACCACACATACCAAGTTTGACAACTTCTTCTCATCTCAGCTTTTTCTTTTTTTTTTCCTCCTCTTTTTCTGAAGTAATAATATTACAGGATTAATTACTTAGCAAGGTCTCTATAAACTCATCTGCCTTTGAAACATCTACAAAAGCACAAGTGAAATTCCAGAGATAAACAAATACAAACTCCCTTTTAATTAAGCGCTGTGCCTCCCAGCAGGGGGTGGTGGAGTGAGCAGATGCAGGGGGGATTGCCAATTAAGATACAAGTTCTTTGATAGGAAGGGTACAGCCATACACAGGAGGGAAAAGGAGAGGAACTTGCCATCCAAGTCATTATTTTAATTGCCTGCTCAGAAAGATTATGCATTCCCCACATCTGATGCTGTCAAAAAAGTACCACTGATCCGAAAATACTAAAGAGCCATTACAACGTGTTCTAAGCCACTTGCACCATGTTAGTGCTAATGCTACCTGTGCTCCTCACTCATTCGGTTTGAGAAAGCTGTAACACCGGGAGCTCATTTTCAGGGTTAATTAGACAAAGAAACCGAGAACTCCCGGATTTAATTTCCTGTTATTGATCATTATTATTCACTGAACACCAGGCCTTCTTAGCAAAAACTTCTTGAAAGGAATGCACAGTATTTCTAGCCTAACTCAGTTCAAAGAAAAAAAAGACTAAAACCCACATGCATAGCTAAAATAAATGTTGGGAAATTGCACGCGTGCGACACCGAAAGCGAACCTGAGGCTGGACTGGTCATCTTCTGTGTAACTCCACGGATCTGACATCCAAACAATTTCTGTGCGTTGACCTTTATCTTCTGTGATCCTAATGGTGACGCTGTCATTCTCTCAGCTTCCTTAAAGAGCTGCATATTAACTTTCACTTCTGTTTTCATCTGGTTTTAATGGAAATGCAAATGAGTTTTTGCACGGCTTGTTCCATGCCTTTGTATCCTTTGGGGAGGGGAAAAAAAAGGCAGGAAACTGAGAAATGGTTTGTTTGATTTGCAGCCTGCTCAGGAATCTTGATTTTGCCTCCTTATACAGGATCTCTCAACCACAGAGGACAGAGCACTGTGCGGGACAAAATCCAGGCACAGGAACCCAGAGCTGCTTTGTCCCAGCTTCTTCCTCCAAACATTGACACCTCTGTCACCCAGCTCTACCAAAACACAAAACCAAATTGGGATTTCACTGTCTCCACTCAAAATAAATGAATGTGACAGAAAAGGACCCCCCATCTCTGTGAGCAAAAGAAGAGTTCAGCTCTTAGTGAGCAAGGGATAACCAGAAATGTGTTCCTGCCTTGGGACGAGAGCCCAGGCTGCAGAGGTAAGCTGGGGCAGAGAAGCTGCTGCCTCCTGGTTCTCTCCAGATGGCAAGTCAAAACCAGCACCATTACTAAATCTCACAGCTGTACACAGCAAAAACAATGCTGGCCTTTTCTATGGACAAAAAAAGCCTTTAAAGATGAACAATGTATTCTCAAAGCACTGCTAACTATGAACTGTTGTGTTGGGGTTTTTTCAAACAAAATTTATGCAATTTAAGAATGGAAAGTGGAAAATTCACCAACTTGCTGGTTGGAAGACGCATCAAATCACATTTAGACCCAAGCAAGCCTTCTGGGCATCCTCCTAAGGGCCATCATGTCCCTTAACCCTCCCATGAACTACACCCCATTACCCACTCTTTGAAGCATGTTGCTCTACTAATTATATTCTCCTTCTCATTTCTAGTCCAAATTGATTAATAGCAAAAGCGTATCTTTTATCCTTGCACCAGTACTTTGCTTTAAGTTATTTACTTCCCCCCAGCCCTTCATTTGTACAGCCCTCTGGTACATTTTTCATTAGTGATCAGGATTCTTTTCAGCTTTCATTTTCCTTTACTCATCTCCAGTCAAGGCTCCTTTCCAGGGCTTTCATCATGACACCAACTTTTCTGTGGCCTTGGCCCAGTTTAGGTTCATCTTTCTTAAGAGAATTACTGCAAATACCGGCACTATTCCAGTGGAGACACCCCAGTGATATTTCCATCATCACCAGAAAATCTTCCCCTGATCAGTTACCTACCTCCAAACTTCCACAGCTTCATTTCAGACCGCTCATGGACTGGCTGATACATGGCTTATTCCTCCATTGCTGCAAATTTCCCAGATTACAGGACAAATCCTTAGGAGCCCTTCAGTGCACGACCTTATGCTCCGTCTTGTATTACCAACAAGAGGTCACTTTCAAAGCACAAGCAACTGCATAAACTGCTGCCATTACAGATTAAAAAAATCACACCACACCAAACCAACAAAACTCCCAAGACCTTAAGAACAAAAGCCCCTTTTTTTCCCATTTAAAAAGAAATAAAATTTAAAAAAAACAAACCAACTCATATCTCTCTCCATTTCTTTTTTCTTCTCTCTGGGAAGTGCCTCCATGCCACCGTTAGGACAAAAAGAAAAAAAAAACTAAGAGGAAACTGCTATGACACCCTCCCTCCACTTGCTTACCCTGCAACCAGTGACCCCATGAGTTCTTTGGGAAGACTCTCCAAGGCACAATCAATACTGAATGTTCATCAAGCCCCAGGCCCTCTCCAACCACAACGGCTATAGGGAGGACAGAGGGCCAGACCCCACGCAGAAAGCTTTCCCCACTCCAAGACATTTTTAATGCACAGTACTTATATACTAAAGCTGGAACAGTTGCATACTATTACTACACTTATTTATTAATCAGAATCTGAATAAAATACCCCCCTCCAAAAAAAAAAAAAAGGGATTAAGGATATTAAACTGATGAATGAAAAGGTGGAGAAGGAACCTAATTACAGCTAATTAATTCCTGCACATCTCCTACTGTGGGGCCCCCTCACCTAGCAGAGTTCCAAAAATCAAAGCCAGATTCACCAAAGCTCAAAATGGAAACAAGATGCAATTTGCCAATAAATCAAGGAAAGTGCTTCTATCTCCAATTTCCTTAGGCAGATCTTGAATCTATTATCTGTATCCATTATCAGTAACTACGGCTGGAGCACCTCTGCTATGAGGACAGGCTGAGGGAGCTCGGATGGTTCAGCCTGGAGAAGACTCAGAGGGGACCTTGTCACTGCCTGCCAATACCTTAAAGGAACCTACAGGAAGGCTGGAGAGGGACTTTTTACAAGAATGTCCAGCGACAGGACAAAGGGAAATAATTTTAAATTGAACAAGAATAGGTCTAGACTGGATCTTAGGAAGAAAATCTTCAGCACAAGATTGGCAATACACTGGAACAGATTGCCCAGAAAGGCTGTGGCTGCCCCCTCCCTGGCGACGTTCAAGGCCAGGTTGGATGAGGCCTGGAGCAACCTGGTCTAGTTAAGGGCATCCCCGCCCATGGCAGGGAGGTTGGATTAGGTGATCTCTAACATCCCTTCCAATCTAAGACATTCTAGGATTCTAACTAATCCTAAGTAATTTTCAAGAAGGAAAAAAAAAATAAAAGAAAAGAAGAAAGGGGGAAACTGTTTTCAAAGATGCCAATGGCAAGGAGAAAGAAGAGATGGAGAATCAATTCAACCCATGCAGCTAAGTTAAACATCCAAGCTGGGAACCTCAATTCCTTACATACTCAAGAGGAGAGAATCAGGCTCTAATTTCAGAGCTTTGACTCACCCTGTGTGTGGACTCTCTGGTGACTGTATACGGCCTCAAGGCTCCCAAATTAGATACCTTAACTTGGATGTGACTACAGCTATTGGCCATCTAACTTTCAGTTAACACTACAGGAATGTGGACACCTAATGCTGGTTTTAATTTTCTGTGTAACTGTAGTGGTAACTGTTTCAAGAATTTTCTCTCATTTTTGGAGTAGGCTATGCCGTAACGACAGCACACAATACTCTGAACCATCTACAAGCTTACGGTCAAAATTTAATCTCTGCAGCTATATTCATGTAGTCGATATTTCAGCCTCTAATACTAATATTGATAGAGATACATCTTTACCATAGACATGGACAAAGCAAATTTCATGCCACGAGGATGTGTGCACACAAAATCACGGAAGTCATTTTAAACACACCATTAATGCAAATAACATTGGTAACTGTTTTTCCCAGACAGATCCCATAATTCCTTGCTTCTGTCCTCCACACATCTATCCTTTGAAACAACTCTTCCATTACTGTACGACTTAGAAAGAAAGCAAACACCAAACTCTGACTTCTTCCCTGCTAACAAAAACTCTCTTAAAGCACAGCAGTTCTTGAAAACAGTATTAAAGTGACTGAACTTGCACATAACTCTCACTGGACTTTATCTGGTACAGTATATTGTCAGAGAACAGAAAATACAGGTTAGTCTCACATTATCTGTAGCAAGACAGGCGGTCCTTCATTTTAACAAGGTACCACTGCCAGTATCCGCCCCGCTTTGTAAAAACCCGATGCAATGATTTTGTTATTTATACGAGTGCAATGAAACCCAGTGAGATTGGATGTGACTGAAAGCACTTCCCAGCACCCGGCACAGGGTACATATTCATGGAACACCTTCAAGAAGCCACTTACATCCCACAGCCCTCGCACCGAGGCAGTTACCAGGGCAGCCTGGAGCAAGCACGCACACACGCGGGTCATCCACCAACTGGCTGTTTCAAAATTATCACAAGATCTTGAAGCTGTTACATGAGTCTCTTAAAAATCTGCGTACTGACAAAACAGGTAGCCCATAATTAAGAGGACAGTATGTACCTTCTACAACCAATGACCCTTTTTAATGCAAGGTCATCACTGTGGACCAGAGAGAAAAGTCTTGGCGAGACAAAATTCAGAGACTGTGCTGATTTACACCAGATGGTCCTTCAACCTCTGGACAAGACTCTCCTCACCCTTCAGTGAACAAGATGACAATTTAGCACGTAAAATGCTTTCTGCAGCTACAGCAGAGAGGTTTGATAGCTCCATTAGCCTTGGCACATAAGGTCACAAGGAGCACGCACCCACCATGACCTGGTGCTTCAGGAGAGACCAACAGGGCAAAACAAAAGGAAGGATTTCAAACACCAGCCGTCCCCTTCCAAGGTGTGTATGAGGACTACACTTTTCTCCCACTGCTATTCATTACAGGACTTGACATATATATTTCAGATTCTCCTGCTGAGAACACAGGTAAGCTTCTAACATTAAATTTTCCATAAAACAGAGTTGCAATTCAGGGCTAGTGACAAATGCTGGCATCAGAAGCCTGCAGTATTGGAATTCTGTTACAGTTTTGTAGAGCAACAAAGAAAGATGTAGAGAATAAAACTCTCTTCCCAACTTTTAAGTTTATTTCTAGAGCCTTTAAAATGTGAATCACTCACTGAAGTTCCTTTGCTGGGCATGCAGATAGCTGTATGTCTTGATATCTCTCTATATAAGAACGGTTTAAAACTGTAATACATTTAGTTTCAGTCAACATTAGTCCTAGTGTTCAACTTATTCCTCACAATAAATACATTAAAGTTTATTACCATTGATAAAGTTTATCTTGTAAACCTCAGGGCACCGCTTTGAAAATTTTCATGGTGAAATTTGGCAGCGTCATGCAGCGTAGCACGATAACACCACGGTGACGTATCAGTGATGCAGATGGATCATTTTCATGATTTCCGATTCTGACCCCACAACACTGAACAAAGCTGTAATGTGGCAGTTCAGAGTGGAGAGAGAAGGTGGGGGGGGGGGGGAAATCTCACAACAACACTCATAAAATACTACGTAAAACACATCTTACTTCTTTCACTGGCTTTCCACAGTTGAACGTTTCATTAAAAGGTCAAATTTCCAAAGACACAGACCACTGAATTTAACTTTGATATAAGAAAAAAAGTGATAGAAAAATCTAATAGAAAGCTGAATTAGTGGGTCCAGCATATACCTGGGAGGAGTCAGATATTTTGCAGACAGCAGTGACACACAACAAATGTGTTAGAGTTCCCCAAAGGAGTCGATAAGCACATGAATAAGGTGACATGGTATGCAGGGATACCCAAGTTACATGTGGCTTTCCCCAAAACCTTCAGCAAAGAGCCTCAAAGGACATTAAAGAGCACATAAAAAGAAAAAAAAAAACAAAGTAGGCTAAGGCAGGATCGAAGGAAAAGGCATCTTAAGAATCAACAACTGTGGGGGGAAAAAAAAAAAAAAACACACCAAAGAATCAAGAATCATTTGTCATGATGATGGGAGGCAGTTAACACATCACCTCAGTATCTGTGCCGAGACCTGCACCAGTCCATATAAACTCATCAATGGTCTGAGAAGCAGGGAGGGAGGGAGGGAATGAAGTGCCCAACTTCACTGACAAAACAGAATGATTAAGAGTAGGCAACAATGTAACTGACATGAAAGCTGCAGAAGAGTCTCAAGACACAGTGATTGGACAGCAAAACGACAGAGTAAATTAAATGTTAAGAAATGCAAAATATTGCACGGAAAAAAAGGAGTACAACTGTCCACATAGACTGACAGGCTCTGAATTAACTGTTCCAATGCAGGAAAGAGATGTAGCCATTACAGACAGTTTTCTGGAAACAGCAGCTCAGCAGCAACCATAAAAACAGCAAAAAACTTTGGAACTTCACAGGAAAGATATCAAGACTGAAATACAAAATATCATTATAGAACTAAATAAACTTATGATTTATCTGCATCTTAAAAATGAATATATTTCTAATTACTAAACAGAGCTGAACAGAGAGACATCTAACACACCAGGTATTATACACTGGTGGGGTTAGAGCATCCTGAGTCCACCAGACAATCTATGTTATTGTAGCCTGAAGATGCAGCTTGGCTGAAAATCCAAATTAAAGCAGATCAGAAGTTACAAGCATGGGTCCAAGAAGATAAGAAGCTTCCTCTAAGTTAAGGAAAATGTAAGGACCAGAAAAATAAGTACTTTGATCCCTATAAGAACAATTTTGCATAGCACAAGAAGCATATGAAGACCAAGGGAGTTTGTGTCACAAATCATAAAATAGCCTTTTCCTATCTTAAAACAAATGTTTGTTTTCCTGAGACAAGCAATGGGCAAGGATGGAGCCATTCACTTGAGGCAGCTTCTCTGTTACAGCAGCACATTCATCTTCTAGATAAAGCTCTGGAAACAACATTTCCACTGCCACCAGAGCCTTTCAGACCGTGTTCACCAACTGCTGAAGATGCAAATTTTGGAGAAAACATTTTTGCCTTATTTCAGTTTCTGAATCTCTCCAATCTCTCTAAATGCCTCTTCTTCTCTATGAACAAAACAAAACACAAAATGACAGAAGTCCTCAACTCCTGTACATTCTGATGCTGACAAGACTCCTACATGGAAACCATTCACTAAATCATGTAAGAAACACTTTTGCTATTTACAAAGCTTCCATGCTGCATAATTTTCCAAAAGATTTGACTGAACAAACACGCTTTCACAGTAGCCAATTAAAAGGGGCGACAGCCAAGATTTTTAGATCCACCATGAGAAAGGTCTCCCACCTCATTTTTAAACCAGTTTTCATTTTCTAAGTTAGACAGCTTCACTATTCACAGCAGAGCAGAGACTACTGGCAATACACTCAGGTACTAAAAACTATTCATGATGTGCCATTTAGATATCAAAATAATAGACTTTTCAGCTGTAAAGACAGACTCAAATGCTAGTTTAACATTTTACATCCTGTTTTTGGAAATATCTTGTAATACACTGGGGAGGACCAGGGACAAAACGACTTGCAGCTCCCATCAACCCTGAGGACGGCGCCAGGGTTAAGTTAAAGTCTGTAAGAGAGCACATCGCGAGGCGGTGACCTGCTGAACAGGGCTCTCGGTCTAGGACACCACCACAAGAGGCTTCCACCTCTGCTGGGACAGGCTGGCTGTACAACACGTACACCCCTCCAAACTTGTACTTGAGCCATGAGGCATGAACCTGGCATAATACTGCAGCTGGAAATAAGAAAATGGTGAACTTAAATTGCAACATTTCTGACTATAGTAACTATAATATCCTCCACATTAGTAATAAGAAGATTGTTAAATATACTTAAAATCATTCACCTCTGACTTCATAAAGCTCTTTTCAGGAGATGCCTGTTAACAGAAAACATCACTCTCGTAACACTCGGGAATTAGCGTGTAGGTGCTTTTTGTCTAAATCAATTAAAAAACACCAACCTTCACAATTTTTTTTTCAAAGTGTGAAATTAAAACACGTAACAGCACGGAAGACCAGCCTGCATAGGGGTCTATACCATAACTGTCAAAGAGATCCCAACTTGAGCAAAGGAATTCACAAGCGCCTCTTCTGCTCAGCAGCCGCCGAACTCCGCTGCTGAAGTCAGACAGAAAGGGGAACAAAGAGAATATGAGAAACGAAGAATATTTAGCAGATTGCTTTTCCAGACAATTCAACTAATATATCAGATCTTTTATTCACACCTTCAAAAAATCATCATCTGTTGGTAATTAATTACTGACTCCATTCCCAGTATTTTCATCGGTACCACTGGCAGTAGGATTAGCCTCTTCCCTATCAGCTAACTCAAAACTGTAACTTGCTCTTGAGTATTTCATTCAAATTTAATACCTCCTTTTAAGCATGCATTTCTAGAAGAGCATAAAATAATCAACCTAGCAAAGTGCTGCAGTTTCATCATTATCCCCCCCCCAAATTAATCACGTTTCAGTACACGCCAGGCAAGCCTTTTGCAGTACACTCTGTTAAGCAGGAACAGATAAAAGCGGATTTCCCAGTGCCTATGCTGAAACGGTAATACAGTTAATCATTTTCTACAAAATGCTACTGCAAGCTCGGTGAACAAAACTGCAAAATAATTCAGCTATTCAGGACCAACGTGTAAGCAGAAAACTGAGATACACTCTGTAAGGGCTATGATTCTTCTTTGGTCTGACTGAATCACAATGAAAAGCAGTCAGGTTAAATGTGGTAGATTCTTGCTCTACAGTTCATTTTGGATTCACTTCTTTGAGAAGTCACATATAGTAAAAGATGAAATTTGAAAGTTGGAATATCTTGATAATGTAAAACGGCTAAAATCCAAGGTTAATGTTTTACCTGAGCGTTACAGTGACAACTGGAACTTTTATCCTCCTTCAGACAGAAAGCATAAGATAGAAAGTCCATTTACATCCCATTTATATCCACAAAACAAGCTGCAGAAGAAGCACGGCTGCCCATATTGACACTCAAAAAAAAAAGTTCACGCTTTATGTATAAACAATTTTGCAATTAAAACATATATTTATAAATTGAGAGATCTACAGGGGTTTTTAAGTCATGGAAGGACTCTCGTACCCCACATCACAGCTCTGCATTTCGCACACATACACAGACAACTCTCTATATAGCTCAAGCTTCACTTCCCAACTCTGCTCTTCAGATCTCGCACTTGCGACAGTCTAAAAGTCAGAATAAAAGCTGAGGGTTATTGCGACGCACAGCTCTGAGAGACTTCAAAAACCTACTGGAGCAAGACAAACTGCACAAGACTCCTCTATAAGCAGCCAGGCTAGCAGCAGTCCAATAGCTCAAAACAGCCCTCATTTAATTAGCTATTTTCTATGTATAAGAGGCTGCAGAAAGTGCCCAGTGCTGCATCCTCGTTTGTGCTTTGCTGTGATCCTTACAGCAGCAATTCAGTCCTGAGTGAACCGAGCTCATTATCCTGCCGAGATGAACTCTCCTCAGGAGAGAGGTGTTTCTCTTGCTGTTAACAGCATCAGCTCGGTAAGATCAGCCGCACTGCCCGCTCTGTGCCCAGCACAGCTGGTACGCGGAGGTGACACAGAAGATGGGAGAGCCTTCCCTGGGAGCCTGACCATCCTCTCTGGCTCATAGGCACCTCCAAATGATGCTCTTTCTGCTTTCCAAGTAGCACATTTCACGTTTGCCAGTTGGGCACACTTCCCTGTCTAAAAGAGGGTTAAGACCCTTATTGTCATACTCAGCAGATTCTACGCTCATGCTTTAAAAGAACATTACCATTTATTTAGCACCTGCTCAGTGTAGAGTCAAATCCTGCCCTCCAATCAAGCAGGGGAGCGTATTCAGAGCTCTGCTCCATTCAAACTGCTCGTGCTACCAGGATGAGTAGCTTAATCTGCTCCACCTACTAAAAACCTCAGTAAATGGCACCTTGTTGATTCAAGTGGTGCAAGAGCCCTACCATCCCCTGCCCAAAACAACACAGCCCTGTAGCCAACTACATCACCCGCTGGGCCGGTGGCAGACAAGGAATGAGCCCAGTCTCCAAAACACTGCCTTGTTCAATCCGATTGCAGGAATTTCCTATTGTCTTTTTCCCCTTCATGCTTATCATCTTGCTTCTATGTGGCAGCATTCTAACAGCTGATTTTCTTATCATATAAAATTAACATCTATGACCAAAAAAAACCCCAAAACCCCACTAATGTCTAACTCTCCTGGATTTCCACACAGTGTGCTACCAGGGCAGCAAACCTCTACCTTTCCCATCCTCAAAATACATCAAATGGGGGGGGGGGGGGAACACAACAACCTTGAGGACAATCTTTTGCTCAAACTTTCCTTCCCCAAAAAATAGCAGGGCAGCCCTCCAGCAAGCAGCACATCTGGCACAGTGTCAGGGTAGAGCTACACTGATTTACAACAGTTAAAGCTCTGGCCCGAAGATGAGTCATGTGGATTAATGGTTGCTTGAATTTCAACTAATTCAAGGGGTTTGCTTTCTTTGTGGTGTTTATCTCTAGATGTGCTGTAAAGTTTCAGTCACTAAAGGCCAACTCCAGCATTCCTTCCTAAATATTCAAGAAAGCTCCTAAATATTTAGGAAACGCTTGTATCTACAAGATTTTTCAGGCGTGCTGCTTCTTGAATTTGGACTCATCTTTTCTATCACAGCCACTTACTCTGCCACTTGAAATAGTCCATTAACCTGCAGACTAAGGCAGCTACTTTTGATCAAGAGGTGAAAAATCACAGCTTAGCTCTGAGCTTCAAAACAAGAACGGGAGAGGGAAAAAAAAAATCAAGCAGGGAGAGAGGCCTTGTGCAGTTTTGGGTGCCTGGTGTGATACGGTCCGTTCTCCCTCTGCTGAGCAATCCAAGCACTACACAGAGTAACAGAGCTGCCTTATAGCAAGGGGTCCTTCAGTTCCGTCAGTACTGCAACAGAACAAACTTCATTTCTCAGGCCAACATCAGAAAAAAAGGAAAAGAAACAGCCACAGAGACCTGCTCAGCTGCACCTCACCCACTGCCACGGGCACCAAGCCAGGACCACCACAGGCAGCTGCTGGGCACAGCTCTGCAGAGCAGCAGCTGGGTTGGTGTAAAACACCACGATGCAAGTACCTGCTTTCATGTCAGAGCTAAAGTATCATCTGGTGGCCAATGACAGCTATAGACCCGGCAAACCTCTGGAGAAGGCAAGAAAGTTTTTAACTGAATGGTTAGCCCTGGCCTCCACATTTCCAAAGAAGACACATGCCAGTCTTACTGCTCACATGTCTTCCATACAAGAAACAAGTAAAACCACTGTACTGACATGCTGGGGTGATTCTAGCAAATCTTGGCTATTCCCAGCAGTGGCCAACATCTCCTTGGACACGGTCTCAGCACTGCTCTTTTGCATTCACAGTAGTTCTCCAACATCCAACCTGATAAACCCAGCCATTCCCTAGGGAACGGAGTAATAATAGGAATATAACCCAATACTACCAACTTACCACTTTACAATGCATTAGATTCGGAGAGCTTTCTATGCAGCACCACATTAAATAATAAATTAAAAAATAAAAATAATAGAACTCCAGTGTCCATATCATATTCTCTGGCTAAGCTGAGTAGTGATGTTGAGATTTTACGAAGTTTTCACCTCTGTGAGGAACAAATAACCTCCCAGTATCTTCCTGCAGAGAAGCAGACAATCACCCTACTGCTCCGTCTTAAGTAAAAAGCAAGATTCGCCATTTCTCAAAGGGAAAAAAAAAAAAAACAAGCTTCCACCTAAAAAACCAACCAACCCATCCATTTTCACTAGCTCTACTCAAATTCAACAGAACAGCAAGTAAATATGTCAGAAATCAAGGCAGGGGAGAGAGGGAAAAGAGAAGAAAAAAAAGAAAAGGCTTAACACCAGAATGGTAAGACTTCAAGTGTGACCCATTGCCTGCTAATGTCAGTGGGATCCTTACGAACCCTTTCAATCCAAGCCAGATACAAACCATGTCCAGGTGAGCTGTTATTGAGAGCAGCTGATCAGCACAGAGGGGAAGAAAGTGCAGAATTCACAGGGAAAACACACAGACACACAACTCATACCATCTCCTGAGTAGTGGGCTCGGAAAAGCATTCTTTCATTTATTTTCAGTATTTAGTCCCAAACTACAAAAAACAAACAAACAAAAAAAAAACCCCAAAAACAAAACCAGCTTTCCCATAGGATCCATCCTAAACCCGGGGGGGGGGGGGGGGGGGGGGTGTGGTAGTAGTAGTTAAGACCCAAGATTATTCAAGGTTATCTTAAAAAAACATTATGAAGTTCCCTACTGTGTTTAGAAACCTACTGCCCCCACAAAAAGTTAACAATATATTTTCAAACTACTCCAGTCACATTCAGCAAAAATACCTTACCAAAATCAATGAAAGACAAGTCGTTCGCTGCACGTCGTGCCGGAAAGCTGCAGATGAAATGCAGAAGGCTCCTATGCTTTCAGTCCACATGCAAAAATTCAAACATTCGCAGTTACCTCATAAATCAAAGTTTGTCATTAAACTACACCTAAAGCACTATCTTGCCAAAATCTCTGGAAAAGCATCAAGGTGGTAGTTAATTATTTTTTTGACAATCACTCAAACCTTTCCTGGGTGAGGAACTGTGGGCTGGCACAAATCCCGCCTCCATCACTGTCCTGAGGATCAGTACATCTGCTGGTGGCCAGAGACAAACGGACTCCGAGGGTATCGTGCTTGTGAGCCCTTAGACTGAGATACTTTGCACTTCAAGCACACCTAAGGGACTCGATGTAAACTGATAACAGAGCCTGGGATTCTCACAAATTAAATAAAACCAGGAGTAGACAACGGAGAAAGTTAATTTTTCACCTAGAGAGCCGCAGTGTTAGATTGCCCTGGAGGTTTTAATCAATGCAAGTGAACCTTTTATATTTTTCTCCGGTATTCCCAAAATAAATCAGTAAGATGCCAACACTCTCTCTGCATAGAGTGACCATTTCCCAACAAGCTTAAGTTCAAGTCTTTATCAAAAAACTAAAAAAGTGCATTACGATTTCGAAAAAAAATAACAAGCAAGGAAAGAGAAGCAGCAAGATAACCTCACAAGACATGGCAGGTTTTCAAAAAACTTTTTTTACTACTTTTATTTTTGAGGACTAATAGAAGCAAACAAAGATTAGTCTAAGCAGGTATTGCTGGTGCACAAAAGTACCTGCAGCTACCCTGGTCCTTAAAAACAACAGAACATTTGGAAAAAGCAAACCACCATGAGACACTTATCTAAAGGCACTTCCAGATCCAAAACCTCCTCTCCTGTGAGGGAAACGCACCTACTTGTCCATCCATTTCATCCCAAAAAAGCTCCCCAAGCATTCAAGGAACTTCTGCTGCACCCACCCAATAACCCATTACCTGGAGGATCCACACGTGCGTGTCGTGTGCTCACACACCACCTTAAAGAGCAACAGATGACCTTATGTAACACTTTTCTATATAATTACAAGCACCTGAATAAATGGCCCTGTCCTTCTGAACGTTTGCATACAGACTTTCTCTGAAATGCAGGCAGTTTCTCAAGTCATGAGGCAATTTACAATCCCACCTTCAGCTGGAGCCTGGATACTTTGTTTCTCTGAGGATTTAAAAACAAACAAAAAACCAAACCCCTTAAGTGTCTCCATAGTTTCCCCTTTGTAACACTCTGAATGCACAAAACAAAAGAGCTGTCACTTAAGTTTTAAAAGCTTTAAGCAAGATTAGCTATTCTAAGTCACCTACAAAAGCAAAGAGGTGTAAACGGACAACATCGAGGCATACAATCCACGATTCTTGCATTGGAAGTTTCCAGAAGGTACAATAAGGATGAAGTCAACAGCATGAATGCACTCCAACACAAGAACTGCAAAGGACCTCAAGGGGCAAAGACAAAGGTAATTTTTTGGCAGCAACCAGAATATTGTAACAGCTGCATCTCTAGTAATCAAAGGGTTTAGAAACAAAGTTCATGCACTGTATCAGAGCTTTTACTATGAGGAATCCCGTCTGGCTTCTTTCAGAATGATGACTCTTATTTTTCCATTTGTCAGTATAATTTTTTCCTCAACCTGGCATTCAAAAACACAGCTCCTCTTCGGGAAAAAGCTGACATGCAGCAGTGGATTGTTAACACATATATATCAACATGAGAAGTCAATGGAACTATGTTAATTCATGCCAAACGAAACATAATCAAGATTTCTCTTCTTCAAGATGAGACCAGGATGATCATGGTCGTTTATAGCAGATGCTACTCCTCACAGCACAGGGCAGGAGAGCTTGTTCCCATGTGTATGTAATGTCACAGAGCAAATCTATCCGTTAGCAGGAGGAGGGCTCAGCTCAGCACACGCGTGCAGTAACGTCACCGGCTGACCCATCCCGCCCCGCGCACAACTGAGAGTTGTTCATTTTTCTTTTCAATGAGACACGACGCGAGTGTTGGTTTAATGGTTCATTTCTCAACCTCTCCAAATATTAAGCAATTCACTTTGACTTAAATTTGGACAATTCAATTTCACCCATCCCTTCTCCCCTTGAAAAACATGAATTGCTGTCTAGGGAGAGCCTGTTCTGAAAAGTTGACTTAACGAGAAGTACTTAGATCCATCGGCTTTATACCCTTTCATAGTCTGGTATGTATTTCCACCTGACTTTTTTTTTTTTTTGCCTTTTACGTGTCACACCTGAAATTCACATACTATGCCTGAAATTCACAAATGCCAAAACAAAGATACTTCAGCGAACATTTCGGTTTGCAGCACTAAGAAGATACCTCCTGCAGTACCAGCTACTCCCTAACGAGACCACCAGAAAATTAAGTGCATCGTCAATACGACCAACAAGCCTGGGAAATTCAGTAATATGCAGGGAAAGGAGCTTCTCATTGAAAATCCATTACTTCTCTTAGAAAGTTTTTGTTACTAGATACATTTTCCAAGAGGTAAAAAAGAACAATAACCAAAGCAGGGCTCTAGCAGTACCTCACACCCTCAAGTTTGCGGCTCGAAGGGCTCCCACGGCCAAGCCAAGCCCCGCTCCGGAGCCGGGCTCAGGTCGGCGCGGTCCAGCGGGGCCGCCCAGGACCGACCTGTTGGTCACCCCCGCCCCGGTTCCGCGGCTGCATCCCTCGTCCAAGCCGGGTGCTCCCACAGCTTCTTCTTCTTTCTTTTTTTTATCTTTCCCAAATTCAGCCGGATTTCTGCTTGTTTTCACCTGCTGCCCCCGAGATGCTGGATGCTCCCTCCCCGCAGCAGCGGCCGTTCCGCCGCTCAGCTCCGTCCCGCCGGGCACCCGAGGCGCTTCCCCAAGTCCCTTCCCCGTGGCCACGGAGCCCCGCCGCCCCCCCTCCTCTTTCTCCTCCCCTCTAGCAGGCAAAGCGCACACCACCCCTCGAAAAGCTCGGCCGAGCCCTGCGGAGGGCCAGGCGGCTTCCTCCCGCTGTAAAGACACACTTTTCCCTCCGCGAACGCGCACAGGGAGCCACCGCGCTGCGAGGAAGGGAGGAAGCGGAGGCGCAGGGGCACCGCTACCCGCGCCCGGGGGTCCCCGCCGAGGGCGGCTCCGGCCGGAGCCCCAAACTCCGTCAAGTCCGAGAGCGGGGCCGGCCGGGGCAGAACCCGCCGGGCATCCCCGCCCGTCGCGGCACTCACCTTGGGCTGGGGGGAGGCGGGCGGCGGGGCGCGGGGCGGGCTCGGCCCCTCAGGAGATCATGCCGCCGGGGCCGGCGGGGGGAGCGCGGGGCCGGCGGCCGAGCGGCTCCTCCGGCAGCGGGGGCGCGGCGCTGCCTCACGCCGCGGCGCAGAGCCGCGCCGCCTCCGACACGCGGCCGCGGCGCCCCGGCCCCGCCGGGGAAGGGGAGGGGAACGGGGCGGGGGCGGACCCGGCTGTGCCCGCCCCGCCCGCCCGGCCCCGCCGCGGGGCACCGCGCCCACCGCACCGGCTCCGGAGGCGCCCGGCGGGAGCGCTGCGCGTCAGCGTCCTTTCGCACCCCCCCAGCCTTTTTCACTCATTTTATTTCTTTGTCTTTCACCCCACTTTTCTCCCTCCCCGCCCTTCTTCGCCTCACTTTTCTCCCGTTTCCTCACTTCTCGCCATTCCCTCCCATTTGCCCATCCCCGTTTCTCCTGCCCTCCCTTTTCCCCTCCCTTTTCCCACCCCCCCCCCTCAGTTTCCCCCCACAGTCCTTCTCGCTTCTTTCTTTAATTTTTTTTTCCTCCTCCTCCTTTTCCCCTACCAAAGCCTTTTAGCGAAGGAGACCGTGGCCAGCAGCCAAGCGGCCTCTTTCTCCGAGGAGATGGCCGGGGTGGGGAGCAGCAGATGGCCCGGCGGCGGGGGGGGAGCGGCTGCGGCAGCTGCGATGTGCAGCTCGCACACCCCGCTTATCCCCCCCGGGACCCGACCCGGGCACGGCTGGCACAGGAGGGCACTTCCAGCTCCATCCTTCCCTGCTGCGCTTTGGGGGGGGTTAAGACAAGCCGGCACATTTTTTCCAAAGGATCCAGCAAAAAAAAAAAAAAAAAATCCAGGAAGCAAGGTTTATTGCTCATTGAAACTCAAGCAGCCCAGGCTGCTTCTGCTGCGCTGAAATACCCTCAACATTTCAGCCCCTGGTTCTTAGCTGGTCTCTGAGTGTCCAACCTGCAAAGTGTCACGGCGGCAGCAGGCACTCAGCTACCCGGCTTGAGCTGGAGCACAGTAGCTACTGAAGCCTGTCGGCTTCAGTAGCAGCGTGGCTCATTTCCCCTTTGAATTTCACATGTTGGAGGTGGGATCAGGGGAATTGTGGCGTTTTCTTCTACCTTAAAAAAGTTGCTTGTTTTGCCACTATATGCACACGCTTTGATTTTACCAGATTGCAGTGAACGCTCTCCTTCCACGATTTATTCTGGAGCTAAGGTAGAAAGGACCGAGGTAGAAAATTGGAAGAGTCTGCAATAAACTCAGTAGCTACTGTCTGCTGTTTGCCAGGACAGGTTATACTTGTATTCATGGAGAACTTGTCCATTACATGCTTGCTAGCTGCTCTTGCCTCCTCTCTGTGAGCCCAGGGCTCTTCCTTGCCTTAAAATTCCATTGAACTGGCAGTTTTTGGCTCTTGGAGGTCTGTAAAATCAGTACTCAGTACAGTTAAAAAAATAAAAAAATATATAGTAATATGTTATCCTGTTTCGTATCACTTTCCCTGTCTCCTGGTTAAGGATTTTTTCTGAGGAAGAGGAATGATTACTGCTGAACCCTGCAACAACTTAAACAGAAGTATGGATACACAAATCATTGGCAGAATAGAAATTTGATTCTTACAGAAGTTTATCAAGAGTTGGTTGGGGTCTTTGTGACTCACTGAGTTGCTGCTGCGCCACTGAACCTCACTATCACTAAAACAGCACCAGATAAAATTAAACGAAGGGTGAAAAATTATTAACTAGTGGGAAATTCCTTTTTTCCATTTCAATATCACACAGTTTGAAGCTCTAGTGGAGTTGTCCTCTTGCTCATCTAAAAAGCTTGCAACTGACATGGAAAGTACGTAAAGGTCCTGCCCTATACATGTACCTCCGTATATGCACTCCTTCTACATGGTGTAGTTATATGGGAAATTTCTGTGTTCATCTCATCTCCAGCTACCAAAAAAAAAAAAAAAAAGGAAGCACTGAAGAAATTTGACAATGAAAACAAAATAAAAGGACATCAGCAAAACTGGGAAGTATCAAGCACCATAAATTTCATCAAGTCAGACCAGGGACCTGTGGCTGCTCTTCCTTTTCTTTTTTTGTTATCCTTTTAAATTTTAGTACTTTCTTGTTGCAAATTCAGGACAGTTGTTGTCCTTCATTTGCACTGATTTGCACTCTGCACTGGATCCAGTTGGCCAGCAATGGCAGGGAATGCTAATTCCATTTAGTTACCAGAAAAAAGCAATAAAAGCAAATATGTTTCCCTAAGGCCCCAGCCCAGAGTGATGAAAAGTCCAGACCAACAAACATATTTTGTTAAATTCAGTCTTGACTGTCCTGTCTTTTCCCATAGAAAAATAAAAGTAGGAGAAGAGTACACTAAGCAAAATGGAATATAAATGATAGACCCTTCCTAGCTCTAGTAGTTGCATTCTGAATATAACCCCAAGCTGGGGAAAGAATGACAGTCTCCACCCCAGAACTGGGCAAGCCCTAATCATATTTCATATGTACCATGAGCACATAAATGCCATACAGCCATAGTTAAGATTATTTAAAATTATGGGGTCAGTGACAGCAGCAGCTGCTGCTCCTGACCTCAAGGGAATCACGGTTCTGGTTAACACAAACTCTTGTCCTCCCGTTTCTCGCTGGGACTTACTGGGACATGAGTGGCTCTTTGAGCTGCTGCAATGGGTTTCCAGCACTGTGCTGGCCAGAGGCAGGAGTGTGCTGCAGGGACAGAGGAAAAGGCAGCACAGGCAAAGAAAAAGTAACTTTTCCTGCCTTTAGAAATGAACAGCTGCTGCTCAGGTTTGCCAGCACCCAGCACTGAAAAACTGTGAGTGAGAGACTAGAAATAGGATGATTGTCTGTAAAACAGTCTGATGTCAGGAGAAAAAAAAAAAAGCATCTTTATATTTGGCTTGTGATTACTAAGTCTGCAGGGATCCTTTTTTTCAAGCTTCTTCCTTAGTTCCTCAGGAGCAGAGATCCACGCCTTTTTTTCTTTTATTTTTTTATTTTTAATGAATGCTGGGATTCTAACATAATCAACTAATTCCAGGAGCTGAGGCTTCAAGATAAAAAAAAAAAAAGTATACCATGTCGCAAAGCTCACAATGCAATCTCATTGCATTGGCTTTGGCAGCGGTTCACTTGGCTCTGGAAATAATAAAGTGGGAGACTGAAATGACAAACAAACCGGAGATCCAAACCAAAGTACCACGAGGGAATGCAAAGCAGATGGCCAGCTAAAGAAGACTAGCCCAAAGAATCGCTATAGCCTTTGCAGGAAGATTACTGACAGCATCCATCGCGGTGGCCTCCTTCCTGTGAGCTTGCCTGGCATGGTTTGCGTCTTGATGTCCTTGTCATGGATTATTATTAAGAGAAGTAAACAAGCTTGAGAGTCCTCTCAGCTGTAAATCATTTTTGCACCCTCTCATAGCAATGAGATTCAAGAGCACTGGAGAGCCCACGTAAGGGTCAGGAACAACTCTACATTTCTATGCCATCTTGGGCCTACGTTGCTTTAAGCGGTCATTTAGCTATCACAAAGATAACAATGGCTTGTGCTTCGAGGAAGAATGCTTTCAGCATGCTTCTGTTAAAATATCTGCTTTGTTTCAATATGCCACAGTATTATTTTGTCTAGAGAATTTATCTTAAAGTCGCAGAATTAAGTCTGTGCTAAACAGGAGCTGGCACAATGGAAATTAGATTTTGGGACTCCCCATAAATATGCAAGTGTGAGCATATGAAATTACATGTAGCAATTCATTTTCAGAAAGAGGAAAAAAACCCTAAATTACATTGTCTTCTGTCATATCCAGTTTGCTCAGCAAAGGAAAACACATGAATATCGACTGTGACCGTTTGAACTAAGCAGTGTGGTAAAACGCCCTGCAGAGCTCCATCGGGACTGATCCTTTCTGTTTAGCCTGATCAATACATTGGTTTACTGGAGAAGAAAACAATTATCGTGGAGCAGGTTTCAGACTGCCAACCCCAGCAGATTCCCTGTGCTGCCAATAGTTTATGTCCATCTCCAGCACTTCGCAAAGCTG
Organism: Trogon surrucura; assembly: GCA_020746105.1. Taxonomy (NCBI): domain Eukaryota; kingdom Metazoa; phylum Chordata; class Aves; order Trogoniformes; family Trogonidae; genus Trogon; species Trogon surrucura. The sequence goes on from CM036630.1 coordinate 12,452,480, forward strand.
ACCTGCCTTCTCATGCTTCTAAGCATTAAGCCATTTTCTTCAATTTTCACCCTTTTTACCAATCTAGAAACGCAATGTTTAACACCGACTAAAACCTACATGCTCTCCTCTGTGGTAGTTCACAAGGATCAAGGTTTTGAACTTTGGACTCAATAGCAAAAAATTTTGCACAAGCACCTGGAGATAGATCCCACCCACCGTTATTTGTGCGTGGCGTTCCACTACCTGCCAGTTTGAAGCATGCAGGATTTGATCATTTGGGGATGACAGTGAATTATAGCGCCTCGTGAAAGGGATACAGCACTCCCGTCCCCATCTTCCAGCCCGTCTGCTCACAGGCTGGTGCATCACTGGAGCGTGGCCAGGCAGCCATAGAAAAGCATTGAGTGAATAAGGTCTTCCTTCCCTATCAGCCAATAAAGATAATTACACAGGCCAGTGTATATTAATTTGGGTTCAGTCCTTTTCCCACTCAAATTAACGTCAGTTTTGCCATTGATGCTGATGTTAGCAGAAGCTGGCCCAGCATCAGGGAGCTAAAATTAGAATGTTTCTGCCTTTTGCTGGTCTCGCGGCTTCCCCCGTACCAGCTGAGGGAGTTACTGGCCCAGCTGGGAATCAGTGCAAACTCAGGGAGCAGCCCGGGTATCCAAGGCGCGATGCTGATGGGCTCTCAACACCTACGGCAGGAGCTCAGGCAGCGGGAGCCCCACCGTGATTAAAGCTGCACCATCTCCATTGCTGCAGCTGGGCCCCCGGGCACGCTCACCCCTTGGGAACTCATTTCCCAAAACCAGAGCTAAACCAGGGCAGAGAAGGAGACCAGCACAGAAAATCCTTACCCACCAGGGCTCAGAGGCAGGGGACAGCGGCTTTCTGGGAACGCGGGTGTGCGACACACACTGCTTTGCTGTCCTCAGAGATTCCCCTGTTGCTGTTGTGTTTTTATCCCATTTCCACAACACAGAAGTCTCTTGTTACCAAGATCAGCGATGCCACTCGAAAAATCCCCGTCATATCCCGTGAGGTTATTCTAGTGTAACGATCAGCCCTTGTATCTCATTTTTCAGAAGTGAAACTCAGCCCTTACGTCTCCATTTCCGCACTGCACAAAGCCACGTAGGTAGTGGCTCAGTGCAACGCTTGTGGGGCTTTTCTGCAGCCGCGATACATACAGATGTGGGTACACACACACACACACACTCATGTATTATTATCCTCTACAGTTTTCCTTTAAAACTGTACTTTTTCATTGGGCAGTAGCCTGCCTGTCAGTGCATCTGAGTATAGAGATATACAGACATTTACCAGCAAGGCTGAAAAGTCTCTTCAGCCACACTTCCATGGAGCACACACCATACCTTGATTTCCACAGATCTCAGAAATACAAACAGTTCCTCTCCTCATATTCTGCTGCTACAATAACTTTGCAGACAACTTTGCTTACTGGACTTTTATCATGGTGGGTGTAACTGCCAGCAATAGCTTGCCTGCTACTTGGAGCAGAGTCACATGCTGTGATTGCTCATATGCTGGCAGATCCTCTAACAACTGAGAGAGAGAAAAAAAGGAAGAAAAAGGCAACTATTTCTAACTGAGACACATTCCTTTGTTGTCTCTGCCTCAGCTGTGAACACTCTCTGTTACACTGATTTCCTTTAACTGGTCAGTCCTCACCCTGTTTCCACAAACACGGAAAGCAACTGCTTATAATTCCAAACTCCCAGCCTTGTGCCAGATAACATTTGCCGATCAACTGCCAAGGCAGGCTTCACAGTGAAAAAAAAAAGGGAAAAAAAAAGAAGGAATGGCAGATTAAACAGATCAGCTCTGATTCTTACCTTCAGAAGCCGACTTTGTTCAAAGCCCACAAATACTTTTACTTTGCTGGAAGTCTCTGAACTATTTTTAGCTTCCCTCGGGGATGCCATATAGGGAGAGCAGCCCCCTCCCTACCATTACTAATCTGCCTAACATAAGGGCAGGACACCTGCTGCTAGTGAGTCATGTTTTGTGTGAAGCCAGTGGTATATATATAGGCAAAACATAAAGACAATTGCTTATTTTCCTTCATACCCCGTGTGTTGTTTGTGTCTTCCAGTTACTCAAAGCAAATCAAATCAGTGCAAAGAAGACAGAAGAAAAACACACACGAAAATTTATGTTCTCTTCAGACCAGAAGCCCTAGAGAGGTATAGCAGAATTATGCTTGTTTATATCTGTGACATGTATATACCTGCATGTATACAAATATCTGCACTTCTACACATGCATGGAGTGATTGTGCTCTTGCAAGCTCCTGCTCTTGTACATGCAAACTAGTGTTTTCACCGAAAACATTGATTCAATGGCTATAAATCTAAAGCTCGATCCTGAACCTGTCTTACTCATGCACAATAAGAAAGAACAAGCACGGAAAAGTGGCATACATAGGGGAAACTCAGGTTTAGAACCTGCTAGCACAGAAAAACCTATCACATGTTCCCCAGTTAAGCTTCCAGATAGGAGATAGAATAGCATAGTGGTTGCATCATGGCTGTTAATCACCAGCTGTATTTCCCTTTGTTTGCTTCACAGCTATTACATGCAGTGACAAACATATCTACGGAACAACCCTTTGGTCTGTGCTAGGAGCCTGGTTTAACTCCTCCCCACTAAGCCATGCATTTCATCATTATGGGCTGCACTTCTAAACTTTTGAGAGCTGCAGTAAAGAGCAGCTAGGTTTGGCTTTGTGATTTCGGGAAGGTCTCTCTTTTATTCCTTTCCTGTATCTCTTCCCCCTTTTTTAATTAATTATTTTTCTCCAAAATGTGAAATTTTGGTTATTTCTGTTTTTGAAGAAAGACATTGTCCTGATCTTCTGCCTCAGGCAATACTTCCATTTGTGAAAGATACTGGTACTCATCCCGCTTAACCTTAGCTCACTCTACTGTCTCTAAATTCTACAACATACTATTATTAAAGACAGTGGTAAAATGTTTGCTAATACCAGCTGAAATAAGATGGATGCTTACAGGAGATGCTAGAATATCTCACAATAACCTTAATGGTCACAGGCAGAATTAGCATTAGGCATTGCAACACATGAAGCCATAGCCTGACTGATATAACCACGTAAACTTGTATCTTCCCCCCATAGAAAAACACTTAAGGTATTCAATGGATAATGAAAAACTTCCTGTAGGTTTATAAAACCATGATTTAAAAATCTGTGTAAAGATGACAACTCTGTTCCCAGAGAACTGTAGATTTTCAAACATTTCTTCAGAGCTTTGCTTTCTTTTCTTTTTCTTCCCCCTGCCATATCCTCCCATTGAACTGGACAAGGGATAATACAAACTAAGAAAATAGAAACTAAGCAACCCTCCCAGCCAGACAGGTTCCTTCTCCAAGGGTGGCTGGACTAGGCAGCAGCAAATGGACAAATTTCCCTTCTTTGAGCAGCTTAGGGACACGTGCTGCATAAAACCTCTCCTAAAAAATTGCACTTACATCTGTTCTAGGCTCTCTGAACACAGTTCAGAAACCTATTTCAAGGCCAGTAATTTAAAATAATCCCTGGCAAACCAACATTTTACTCCCTAACAATGACTATCTGTCAAAACTTGAATGCATGGGGGAAAGAAAACGCAACGCAACACAAATACCCATCCTGGGTCTTCTCCACCAAATAAAGGTATCAAAAAATAAAGCCATGGGTCCTTTTCCTTCTATATCCAGCTGCTTCTCCAGGTTCTGCTGTAGCAGAAGCGGCAGGGTATCAGGCAGACAGACCCTGAAGCATTTGCGCGTTTCTTAGGGAGTGCGTCAGTGACCCACATGCTCCGCGGTCCTCTATTCCCCCCTAGTGACCAGCGCACACTGAGGGCATTGAATCTGCTGTAGCGTTCGAGCTCAGCAGGGCTGCTTCGTCTCTTGAGCACCAGTGGCAGATCTGTCTTTGTGCTTCAGGAGCCCTCTGTCCTCTCTGGTGCCAAAAAACCCACCTAAACCCTCCTTTCATCTCAGAAGGACAGAAGTAACCAGCTGTGATGAGGAGACTTACAAACCAAGCATGAGGGTCGATTGTCTCCTGCTATTCCTCCAGTGGCAGCCTGAGCGTGCCGTTAACATATCAACTAACACAGTGCCTTTATGTGTCTGCTAAACAAAAAAGTAGAAGCAGAAGGGGATAAACCAACCCAAACCCCTCGCCGTGTCTGCCTTGAATCCCAATTAGAAAAGAATTGTTTGCTTTCATTCTAAATGTATTTTGGATATGAAGCATATATTTCCAAAGGATGTTTTGTATTTACAGCATGTCTGTGTGGTTACACTGCTGCAATGTAATTGTTTTCCTGCTGAGAATTATAGCAGTGAAGTTACTCTGGGTACTATTACAACTAATTATAGTTTCACTTTGGAATGTTAAGGCTCCTCTGCAACACTCCCTCCTTCCCACTGAGAGGCATTGGCCTTGGAGCATCTTGTGACTGTCCGAGGTTGTAGTCACTGAGGTCTTGAAGGTGACTGTCAGCTATATGACATGTGGATGCATTTGAGGTTTAGTTGCCAGCAATGAGTAAGTCATTACGGTAACGGTATGAGGGGAAATCTCTAAAGAATACCCCACATGTAGGACAGAGCTGAGACGACTTAAGCCAAAACTTCGCCAGGTCTGTGCCTCGTGGAGAGCATGACTGCAGGAAGGCAGCAATCGCCACCTGGTAAGGCTTTGGGAGTGAGAGCACTGCAGAATTTTCACAGAATCACAGAATCTTGTATGTTGGAAGGGACCTCAAAGATCATCTAGTCCAACCCCAATTTTACCCAAGTGGATGATTTTTGACAAGGAGCAGTTACGTTCAGGGTGGTTAATAGCTGAAGAGTGGAGGGACATTCACTCCTGTGCACAGACTCAGCACAAGGTGACTGCTTTAACATCAGGCACAGAGCCCAACAGCACGGGTAGGGGGGCAGAACTGTCTGGTCCAAGTTGTGGTGAATTCATCCTCTGCTCCGTAACGGGAAACACTTCTTGACATTTTTCATAACTGTGGTCATTCCTTTTGCTCTAAATCTTTAAAGCTTGATGCTGGAAACAGGTTTGCAGCATAAATCTCCTCCTTCTATCATAACTTTGCCTGTCATTGCTGATACTCCCGAGCAGAGAGCTGAGCCCTGGCTGTGCTGGAGCAGCCCAAGACAGCCTCGACATTAGTTCACCACAAAGTGTGTTGGTGCACAAACCATGACGAGCAATTCAGGCACCTGAAGAAGCTCTTCCAAGCCTCTGTGGCTGGCCAGGGCAGAGCATTCCTGGGCAGCCCCGTCGCTTTCTCTGCCCCAGATGGTGCAGCTGCGGGAGCAAATGTACTCCATTGCTGAGCAGCACCGGGTGTTTCAAAACAAAATGTCAATGAGCTTTCCAGATTAAAACATTGAAAATGTATGAGCAACAACTGTCACACACAAGGGAGCTAATCACACTGGTAGGGTTTTTTCTTTTGGAAACAGGTAAGATAATTTTGAATATCGGTGTGTTCATATGCAGTTATAGTTTTTATCAAGTTGAAGGCCAGGAAGACTCATTAGATCTTCATTTGACTCTGTAACAAACCACTGTATTCCACCCAGATAGTCCAAGTTAAAGAGAGCTGTGAGACCAGAGAAAGTCAATAGTGGAGCAAAGTAGCAAATCTGACTCTGGAACCATCAAAAAGCAAAGAACCCTCTTTTTTTTTTTCCTCCTGATAATTTGCTCTAGTGCCCCAATTCATCTCCCAGTTAAAATAACAGAACAACAACAACAAACAAAACACCAAAAAACACACCTCATTTAATTATAATCTGGTTCAGCTTACAGATACAGGTTTTTCTTTCAATTTTCTCTCTTTCTACAATGGAGTATTTTCTTTCCAGAAAAAGTCATGGACAAAAAAATCACCTCAGACTTTTTTTTGGTTAACAAAACACAGTGAGCCTTTCAGGCCTCCTATTGTAAAACATTTCCTTAGACCCTCAATTCTAGCCATTCTTTCTTACCTGTTCTCTAACTTTTCCATATCTTTTCAGAGTTTCAACACAATAATTTGCTCTTTGAGACTTGTTTTTAAGAATGTTATGCATAAAAGTAAAATTACGTCTTCTCCTGTTACTCACTAGTCCCGTGTTCATATATTTAAAGGCCACAAAAATTCACTTTGTCAGGTCATCCCAGTGGGATCGAAATGAAGAGGCTTTTCAGAGTACTGCTCCCTTCATCTCTTGAGCAGTACCTGCGCTCCTGCATGCAGGACTATGTCCTTGCACAGACCAACATGTAATTTGATGGATTCTTCATCCCCTTTACCAAAAGATTCAGCTTCCCCAAGACCAGTCTCCTTTCCTCTACACTGCATACTTGATCTTTGTGCTTTGTAAAAAAATTTCATCTTGTGTTTTGCTACAGACCACAGACACAAACGATGGAGAGCTTTGGCACTTGCACTTAACCCTGACGTGCCCCAGAAACCACAGGTCTATTCATTCCTGGTTCTTCATTGACAGCTACTTGTTGAGTCCTGTTAGGCATTTGGTGATCCACTTAATGTATATTCTAGTGTTACTGAATAGTGCTAATGGTTAATCAGCATGCTATTCAGTGCCAAGTCAAACACCTTACAGAAGTCTAAATGCACGTAATTTATACAATTGCTTTTGTCAACTAGACATGTAATATAATCAGAGAGTGAGAATTAGGTTTCTTTGATAAAGTTTGCCATAAAACTATGTCATTTAGATTACTTCCTAATTTACTTTGGCATGAGCTTCTGAATTATTTAACCCCAAATGATTACAAAGTAACTAGCTTGCTTGAGTCTTAGGAAATACTTCCTCATAACAGCCTTCTCTCTAAACTTGATATAGACACGTTTCATGTGACCAGGCGAGCATTAGCTCATTCACAGGGCAGCTCTACTTTCAGGCAGACTGGACTGAATTTTCTCCCTTTTTGGAAGGTTTTGCAAGTAAACTGGCCTTTGATGGGACCAGATGCCTAACGCAGGGGCATTGTGCCCTATTCCTCTCAGCGCCCCTTCACATCTGCCCTGCTTACAATGCCTCACCAACACTCATAAGGTAAACAGACAAACAAACCCAAAATCTTCCATAGAATTTGCTTTGCAAAAGCTCAGGAACAACTTCACCAAATGGGAAAAAATGTGACTTGGGGCATTTCTGTATGCACCCGGCAGAACACAGCCATTGTGGCCCCGGATGAATCTGCTCTTTAACTGCATTAGTACAAAGCTAGAGCCATAATTTTATGGGCTGAAGGATGGACATGTTTAGCAGGGACCCAGCTGCTCAGAGGATTTTTATGCCCGGTTTCTACACAAGGTCCATCCACAAAGACAAAAATTTCTCTGTACCAAAATCCACCTCTTTTTGTTCAGACCAGGTTATTCAAAGGAGCTTCAAGGTATCTATAAACCTCATTCTCTTTCCCCATTCCTCACTCTACTCCTTTAGACAAGTTCATCTTGTCCTGCCAGAACTGCCATTGCCTACCTCATCAAATAATGACGAAACCTCGAGGAATTCAGTGGAGAGCTGTATGCTTTGAAGAGAAAGACACAATGGCTTCTCAGTGCTCCTGCTGTTATTCAGAAATCATGCAAAATGAAGCTGAGGCAGGGAGCAAAGCCAGGTACAAACCTGAAGCCTTCATACTTCATGAGCATACCTCATTTGCTGTGCTGTCAGTAAATCAAAACTCCAATGAAAAGAGAGGGGGAAAAAAGAGAAGATATAAAAGGAAAAGAGTAATTACATGCAAGCCACTAGACTTATCACTTAGCTTTTGGCAAAATATTGACTCCTGAATGGTCTTTGTCAAATCTTGTGAAAAAACAGCCTCCAGGTGATGCATCTTGCCGCAGGCATTAAATAGGGTGCTGCTGGAAAAGGAAAAGAAGGGAAATGGAAAAAGTGGCTTAATTTTAATTAAGCAAACTACCTGTGTCTGCGTTTGGTCAAATTCATGATTTGGAAAAAGAGGATGCATGAGAGCTTGACTTTTGTTTGTTTTAAAGGTGCGTGACATTTTAAACGTCTTCTGTGCTGGGCTTGCTGGCCCTGAGCTGGCTCAACGAGCTCTGGCGTGTGCTGCAGTGAAGTTAGTTCCTAAGGACACTCAGCCAAAATCAAAGATCAGAGCAGAAAACTTAGAGTGGAGGCTCTGCTGGGACCCCCTCATACAAGGAGCTTAGTTCACTTATTGATTTCAGGAGGGAGATGGATGAATGTGCATCATGTTGGTATCAACAATCCAGACATTTCGAGCTGGCATTGTGTGCTGACATTTCACTATGACCTGGGTTTTTACACGGGCTTTACACCAGCTGTTGAAGCTGGGAAGGACAGTACTATGAGCAAGGGGTTAGCAGTCGGGAGGAAGAAGAAGAAGAAAGTATTTTTTTGTTTAGAGCAACAATTTATCATTTCTAGACAGTACAGCAGGATAAAGAGTAGTCTCATGGATAAAGAATTGATTTGAGACTGGGAGAAACAGGTCTGTCCTGACCTCAGCTGCAGGCTTTGCAGAAGATCTTGGACCTTCCAAATGGAGACATAAAATGGAAAAAACACTCCCTGCCCCAAATGTGGTCGAAGTGGTGGTCCATGCCATACTGACAAGCTCTGCTGCAAGGCTCCGGTTAAAATCCCAAGGAAGAAATTTGTGTTTTATGAAGTAGCCTGAATTTTCCATCATTAAAAAAGTGCCATAAGCAGTGCTGAGATATTCCACACACAGTCTGTCATTTCCAGTTTCACTGTAATCACTAATCAACATTAATTCAACATTAACTTAAGACTCAATTTCTTCACCCAATTCATGCTGGCATCAGGCAATCCACCCAATAGTCTCTCCCTTGGACTCCTTTTTTTTGGAAGCCATTTTTAAAAATCACTTTTAGTAATTTAAGAATACTCTTAAATGTCAGCTGCAGGCAGGAGAAGATACTCATTGGTTTGGTTTTAGAGACAATTTTTGGCTCAGTTTCCTCTTCCTACCCTGCTAATCATTGATGTATTTTTAAATGAATCCTAAAATACACACCAGGAAACTCTCTTAAATAAAAATCATGAATGGCATGCAGACTGTTCTAATACTGTGCATAAGAAGATAACAAGACTCAAGAGACTGCCCTTTACATTCTGCTGCTCTCGCTAACTACAGATCTGGCCCAGCAAATACACGCGTTCCATGGAGAAGGGAGAGTGCCACTAGTCCCAAATAGTATGCCTGGAAAGAGGCTGGAGGAATAAGAGATCGGAGAGATAATCGGGATACCATGAGCTGAAGCTCTGTGTTCTCAATTAACTAAGTGGTTGGACATGCACAATCAGAGATCCCAAATGCATCGTTTGTAGGTTATCAGTGATACTGGACATCACATGGAGTCCAGCTGCTGGACTCCCCCCTCTTAACAAACTGGAAGGAAGAATTAGAAATCTGAAAGCTTTTTAAAGTCAGACTCTCATCTCAAGACACAATAAAAGAAAAGCTTTTAGATCATTCCTGGCAGAGGAGTTGGAAAGCTGCCATGCTCAGATAGAGTAGCTATGGTAATCCATATCAGGTTGCAGAAATCATCTTTAGCATTTTAAGCCCTCCAAGAAGCTTTCTTCCTAATCTACTTAAAAATAAAAAATAAAAGGTGTTTCAAGGTCAAACAGTACCAATAATGGAATCAAAGACACTGAATGGGAAACAGGTCAATGGTACATGTCTTGGTGAGGAAGGAGAGCTCTGAACCAAGAGGCAGAACCTGGGGAGGGGACAGGCATCCCTGCCTGTGTCCTGCACTGCCATGTGAGCGTGATCATCCATCATCAGCAACAATGACTGCACAATTAAGATGCACTGCAGAAAACCTATGCTTAATTGCTTTGATGCTTAGGTGATTGAGAGCTGAATACATTAGTGTGTCAAGATTACTGAACACAAAGGCCTCGATTCTGTTCTCTTCTGTGCTGGTGTAAGTGATGCCCAGAGTTCGCCTTCGTGGGCATCTGAGGATTGCAGGAGCTTATTTACGTAGGCAGGCTCAGCCTTCAGTGACACTCCAACTCTATTTAAATATTTGGGGTTGCAGTGTGCCTGGTCTAAAAGAATTTGATTCTGTTGTTCACTTAGGCACAATTAGGAGCATACAAAATCAAAATCCATTATTCAAAAATTGGTTCAAAATTAAAACCCCACCACTTAAATCCCCATGCCGCATGTAGCCTAAACTTTTGCCCTGCTTCACTCTGCGGTGTGGATGCAGTAGCCTATGCTATCATCTATTCACCTTGGTGAGTATTCCTCAAGTATTTAAGGAATCCTTGCAACTCTCCAAACATCCTTGAAATTGAAGGCAAATGAATGTCATTTGGCGCTGGACCCAAAAAGGATCAAGAAGGCCAAATGTGGCACAGAGACATTTGAGGGAAAAGGCAAAATATGACCAACAAGAAGTAATTGAAAACCCAAATGGCTTTACGGTAAAGGAGCTATATCAGACTTCCCTGAGTCTCTGCTGCTTCACCCAGCTACCTGCTGAGCCAGACACCAGATTTGCCTCCTTGCAAAGACAGGAACATGTCTGATGAGTCCAACACAATGTCAAAGCTGAGAACTGTTCCACATCAATCCACACTAACAGGCCAAAATTTTAGAGACCAGGCATTTATCACTGAAAGCATGTTCACACACAACTTCTTTTTTTTGGGGGGGATACTCCAACTAACATTCTTTTCAGTTATGGTGCTGGTTTTTTTCCTTTCCTTATATGCAGAATGATTACCCTTGCATGCACAAAGCAGCTGAATGCTCATCTGGCCGGTCTGTTCATATGAATACAATACAGGGCAAACATCTGTGTTTTGGGGGAAAAAATAGATGACCAAAAAAAGCATGCAGGCAAAAAGCTTCAATAATGATAGACACAGCTTTGGAGATGCTTTAAATACTAGAGCTAAAATATAAATTTCACTTGTTCTGTGTTGCAATGACAAGATGCTGAATTGCTATGATTTCATTAGTCTATAACTTAATTTTATTATGTTTAATCTAATAGTGTTAAGCATACTTCTTGGGTATATATTAAACATTATACATTAAGGTGCTTTTAGGTCTTACCACTTCTCTGCAACCTGATATTAGAATTTAGATCATTCTCCTCAATTCTCAGATGCAGTAGCAGGGCCAATCCCTGACCTGTAATTTAGAAGGGAAAAAAATAATTATGTGCAATCAAAGCCTCTAACAAAAGGATCCTTTTATGGGATTGCAGAGTTACAGGTGAAGAATACTCAGTTACGTCCTCCAAACAGGTCTGAAAAAGTTACTGGTAGCACTTGGGATACAGCAGGGGCCAACAATTTGAAGCTCAAGACATTGTTGTGCACTATGTCATTTCTGTTGGCAGGTTTTTTTTCTCTCCTATGATCTCTCACCATTTTCAGGAGCACCATTTCAATCCCTGACACTTGGGCTTGTGTACTGGGTGTCTGTGCTGCTCCCTTGGAGGCAGTTAAGAACAAGGGGTGTTGGGAAGAATCACGACAAGAAAGGCAGCAGGAACGTGGACTGGGGAGCATCTTCTAACTGACCTACCATGTGGCAGAGAGTGATGCCAAGCTCAGGCAATAATTCATTCAATAAAAAAAAAAAAAATCTGATAAATCTAGTTAATAAATTAAGCCTGCAATGAAGGCAGAACATTGCTCTTCAGCCATTTACATAGCACCATGCTGGCCTGCCTGGCTGGTTTTCAGTTGAAGGAGAATATTCACAACCAGTCACCCAGTGTGCATATGTGGATTTTGACACTGAGTTACGTCTTCAGAGAAAGCATTGGCATTTATGTAACTTTTGTAAATATTCCAGAGGATTATTTATTAGATCCAAAACGTTTTTTTTTTCCCCCTAGAGAGAAACCGTCTAGACAGATCATAGTGAACTTCAAGATTTGTGGATACAAAAAAAAGAAAACTTATAGCTCTTCTGTTGGGTAAAACCAGCAATGATATATCCTTTTTGTATGACAAGTTTCATCAAGGAAAGCTTAACAAGACTTGTACATCATGCTCACTAGCTTTTTTCCAGAGCACCTCACCCCTGTTTCCACATGAAATGGCCACACAGATCCTACTGACCGAGAGCCTAACTCAGAGTGGGTTTTACCCTCCCTTCTGTCTACAGGAGCGAGTCTGGAGCCAGTAGTGCCTCTTCCATTAGTTGGTGTCATCTGCCCCCTTTACCACGTCCTCTTCCCCTTACCATATAGCACACTCCACAACCCAAGAAACGCTTCATCTGCAGCAGGAGGAGAGGACACCAGCTCAAGAACCATGAGAAACTTCATTAGCTGATGAAGTATCATACTCAACACCTGCAACCAAAGTGGCCACAGGCAGCAGCAGGAGAGATCAAGAGGAAAGCAAACCAGGATGTGACAAAAAATCCGCATCTGCCACCATTTCCTCCAGCTGCAGGGCTCCAAGGTGGCAGGATTCTGACCTCCTATGTTCAGGAGAAGGGGAGTAGGCAGGTCTGAAAGCTGCTGTGAGCTGTGCTGAAGAACACGCAAGAGTGAAAATAAAGATGGTGATTGCAACCGTTGAGTGTGGGTCAGAGTTTCCACCTCTGCCGCAGCACTCACAGCGTGTTTGTCGAGAGCAAGTCACACTTCCCACGGGAGGAGATGAAGAGTAACACCATTCCCACAAATGAACTTTGCTTATTTTTGTCATATGAACATTCATTCACACATATTGGCGGGACATGCTTGCTAGGGCAGGTCTGCTGGTGGCTGCTGAGCAGACTGCTTGCAAGAAGACTGGTGTATCCCCTCCATCTATTCCTTTCTGGGTCCATGAGCACTTTGGGACACGGCTGTACAACAGTGCAGTGCCTGGACTGCAGTCCCATCTCTACACAGGTCTCTGAGTAAAAGGGCAATACAGGTAGGAGTGCAGCTATACAGAGTCCCTCTGCAAGAAGGCAAGGACAACCATTACCATTCTTCCCTCAAGCAGTCCCTTGTACAAAAAAAGGCAGGCATGGAGTGTCAATGAGTATTTAATTAACAAGTTATTGTATAACTACCCTGCTAAACTGAGCATCCTTTGAGGAAATAACATCTAGGGAGTAAAAGATTGAATGAGACTCTAACTGTCAGCTTTATGGATGTCTGTTATTGGGATGTGGCTCCTTCAGCTGTGACGGAAGGAGCTTACACTCTGCGAAAGAGATATAGGAGCTGAGGCACACGCTTCTTGTATGCACATTTTCCACCTGGAAAATGTCTGCGAAGATACGGTCTGCTACTCTGTGTCTCTGGCACAGGAGGGAGAAACAGATGGAGAGATCGTCTAAAACCTTTTGTTCTCCATAGTTAATAACCTGGAGCTCTTCTAATATGTAACATGTGTAGGTTGGCTTCATCTCCATGTGCATGCTCTTCAGAGGAAAACCAGCTACATTCACTGGTTGGCTAATACAAAAATGTGTGACTGTTTTACGAAGAGAAACAGATAAGCTCTTAAAACCATCGTGTCCTTTACGAAATGCTGTTTACAGCAGATCTGTCATGAACATCAGTAACTCACCAAGACATCCTAGCGCAATATGACATTTTAGTGCCAGGCACATTTCGACACAAGTTTAGAAATTAGGAAAACTATTCTTTTTTTTTAAAAAAACTCAAACACATTGATCTGTTCTAGTGGAAGATTGCAGTGCTTCTGAACAAAGGCTTTTCAGCACATTGTCTCATGCTCAGAAAACGGCACTAGGCTTATTTGGAATTAAACAAAATTTTGAAATTGTTATTTTTCCCATGAAAGGATTGTCCATTTCTGTCCAGCTAAGCAACAATACAACATTGCTGGTGGAAGAAATCTCCTGCCCAACCCCTGCAGCATTTGTTGCACACTCTGAAATACATGATTTTATTATCCTTAATTTACTGTGCAAAGCTACAAATAAGTGGCCATAAAATTATCCATCCCTTGTTAAAATGCAGCTGGAATACACACCCTCTCTTTGTAGTGGATTCCAGGGAAGGACTTCACACCATGTGAAGAATCACAGCTTTACTCCCCTCCATGAAGAGGAGGTAACACCAATGGACAGGAGACACTCAGAGCATCTTCCTGGCTCTTGCCAAAATGTACCCTTCAACAAATAAAACAAAAGTCTCTAGCTCCTACCAAGCCCTTATCTGACATTGGAGCCCATGGATCATAGCAGTGAGACTTAGATTGCCAAATGAGCCAGAAACTTTTCCTTTTCACCACTGGGAGTTGCCATGGAAAGCCAATGTTTTTCATTCAGTCTGCAGCTCACAATTTCCTGTTCATAAGTCATCTGCTTCTCTATGACTTAAAGGGAATACAGATTTTTCTTGGGACACCAGGACTCAAGGGAATTACCTGTAGTTAAACATCTGATTAATGGCTCATTAAGAATCAGCAACAGTGTTTATTCAGTCCCTGTCTGAGTGTGGTTTTGCAATTATGTGCTTTTGAGACTGCAGGTGTGTGAAATATTCATAACCCAAATGGAAATATGATGGAAGTGCAGTTTATGCTTACTCAAGGGCTAGCTGTTCTGGATTATAAATATAAACCAGAAAAGCAAAAGTGCAATTATTACGCTGCCCAGGGAGTACCCAGACATGCACTAGACTCTTTGCAAACATATTAAACACTAAATTGCTATCCCAAATAATTTGTTCTAACTGGTAGAGCCTTCCATCCCCTTCATGCCTTCTCTACTACATACTACAACTAGATACGAGGCTTACTTGTAAAAGCAACATCCATCATCAGATCTCTCATATAGTAACCACTGCACCCCGAAAGGTCTGTGCTTTTCTGGGAACACACCAGGGGAAGAGAGAGGAGAGAGACTGACAGTGCTTGGCTGGATCTATCTGCTCGGTTTCTTGTCATGTATTAAAATCGGAGTATTGGAGCTTTAATTCTGTTTAATGGTGAATCATTCATTACCTTCATCCCTTAGTTGACCCCAGAAGGACATAGGGTTTGGCCACTCACTTCTGCATATGATGTGCTTCTGCTCCACCAGCTCTAGAGCAGTTGCAATTTTTGACCACGTGCCAGGCCAGACAGCAACAGGTTACCAGTAATTTTGAAAGAGGTAGCCATAACGCTCTAGTTATGAAGACGAAACAAGCAGGAGGAAGAATGGGAGCCTGGTACGGGAGCAAATATTGTGACTCCATCAGTCTCCCTCCCTTCAAAAAGGGGTAAAACCCCTCCTGAAACAGTTAACTTTTCCTTGCTGAGGCTGCTGCTCTAAGCATCAAGCCTTCCCCAAAGTTGCTTCCTTATTGTAATTTATTTTATGCTGTTGTTTTTTAAAAGGGTCATTTCAGAATTCCTCTGGGTCCTATATATGCTATGCTACCACCTTGCAGAGGCTCTCAGTGGTACCATACAACTAAATATTAGTCACAAGAGAACAAGAACGGATAGCCAGGCAGAAATGAATCTAAAAGCAGTGAACCATCAAATGTGAGGAGCAAAAAAGGAAGCTGGCAGATGAAGGACCGTGCAGAGTCCCCAAATCCAAAGCACATTTCTGAAAGGACACTTGCTTTCAAGAGAATATTTCTAATAGTCTCTCCCTACCTCAAAAGGGAAGGAGTTATCTGTTTGCCATCACTGATTGCCAGGTGTAAAGTGCTTTATTTTGGCCTGAAAGAACGCAGTCAAGTGCTTCCAGATGGTGGGAGGCAGCAGGCAGGATGGCCACAGCCAGGCTCCCCACTTGCTGCAGGAACGGTGCAGAGCTGCTGGGCACAGCCTGGCCCCGGAGGCTTGACCATTCCGAAGGCAGCAGCTGGATCTCCCCCCATGTTGTCTTCTCCTTCCTAGGCTGAACCACCAAAAATGTGCTTCATTCTCTTGGGTCATGGGCAGAGGTAGTCTGAGAAAGACACTGTGGATAAGCATCTGCAGGATAACAAGAGCTCCAGATGTTCAGAAGGGGACAGAGGAAGCCCAAGGCAGTGACCGTACTGAAGACCCCAAAACTTTGGGCTAGACATCACCATGATTTTTAAAAGGATGGCCAAACCCATTTTGAAAATGTGTTTAACATTGGGAAATCTACCACGGTCTGTAGTAAACTGTTCCAGTGTTGATTACTAAAACAATTTGCCTTTTTTCTATTCTGTTTCTGATGTCAGTTGCCAGGCTTGAACCACGCTGTGAGGTCTTCGATGATATCCAAGGGCCCTCTGCCTACAGAAGTCTTCCTTAATGTTAATACTTTTAAGATCCCTCCCAACAACTTTTGGAGAAGCTAATGAGATGAAGCCTCTTTTAATCTGTAAGCTGCAACTTCTAGAATTCAAACTGTTCTTGTAATATTGTTTTTTTCAGAAGCACTTCTAAATTTGTCACATTGAGTCACAAAAATGGTCTGTCTTTATTTCTCTATATAATAGTAAAATCTGCATGAACTCATTCTTCCCCAGTTCACACATTCAAGGTTCCTATTTAATTTCTCAGCCACTGCAGCCAGCTCACATTGAGGTGTTTATCATTTCAAAACTACAGTCACCTCAGCCAGTAAGCATGACCTATTTTCTTGGTTCCTGGACCTCACATTTTCTGTGTTGCTCAAATGAGTCTCATTGCTCACTGGATCCAGATCACTCTGAAGATCTGATTTATTATTTACTAATCTGCTCGTTTTTCTCTCATCTGTAATTTTTGTCATTAGTGTTTGGATATTTTCTCCGAGATCATCGATAACGATGCTCCGTGACACTGAACCAAAAATAGATTGCTGGGCAACCAAAGAGAGGCAGCCACCCTGATTGCTGGTTCCCTGCTCCCAATTACTGTAATGTAGCTAAAATATCTACAAAAGTGAAGGCCATTTTGGAGGGCTATTTAAAAAAACCACAAATTTTGGAAAGCTTCCAAAATAGGAAAAAAGATTCTGCACTGTTGCCAGAAAAACAAAGCTTGAATCTGGTTTGGTTTATATATTTATTTTCAACAGCCTTTTTTTTCACGAGAAAATACTTTTTTAACTATGTCAGAGCTGTTGAGTCCTGAAGGATAAGGCAATAACAGAGGATTCATCCCATTATCGTCTTGTTAACTCCTTCCTGTTGCTAGCATACATACAAGAGTCTGGCAGAAAATTCTCCTTGTTAGAATGTCTCTCATTCCTTCAGATTTGAGGAGAGCCACTGTTTATTCTCAGCTGTCATTCCTAGTGAAATAAAGAAGAAAGTCTGGGGAAAAATATCCCCTCCCAACATTCTATCTTAATCTTTTTTTGAAGCTGTATGTTTGATAAGTTCTAGCAATACCAACTTTCAAAAAGCCAACTGTTTCCTTTAAGACTGAACTATAATAGTTCCCTACTGTAATTTGAATACTGGTCAGGCTTTTCAATCTACAGTGGAAAGGCATTCAAGGATGTGAGAAATATTAAGTGTTAGCATTGTAATTTTTTTTTTAATAAACTAATACACAATAGTAGTCCCCAACCCATAGAGTTTTCACGGAGTAGCAACTCAAGAAGTAAGTTTAGGGCACTGAGTCAGTGACAAAAAATAGGAAGCAACCTGCAGTTCTTACCCAGTCTTGCAGTACAAATATCTTCTGCCACCTGGCCAGGATATTTGTGATGTGCTTCTAGGAAAGACAAGCTCTGAAACAGCTTCAGAAGCAGATAAGGCTGAGAGAAGGATGTGTTCATGCATTTGCGTGCAAATATTTTATCTTTGCAGAGCCCAAAAGAAAGCACAGAGAATCAAGCTGTGAGCAGTCTCAGGCAAATCACGTATTTAACTTCAGGTGTGTTCTTGTACTCAGCTAAATCAGGCCTCCTGGTGACTCGTCGCTCTAACTCTCATTTTTAACACGGGGACTTGTTGAGTTGCTCAGCCATTTTCAGTTCTCTCGTTGGCAGGCAGCTTCTTAATATATGAGATCTTTCTAAGGCTGATACAGAGAAGGTCATATGCCTTTCCCCAGCTGTGTGATTAATGCTCTCCAAGGCTTTAAAAAATATATAGTAAAGACAATAATTGCCAAGGTTTAGGTGTATGTCTAGTGAATTCATTGCTACCTTTAGGAAACAATTTGCCATGCCTCTGATGGCAAAAGACAGCCTTGTAAACAAAAGAAACTATAATGAATATAAAAGGAAAAGAACGAGGTGTTTGTCCCCATTGTCTCATAAAATATCTCCTTCTCATACCCAGTGCAGGACTACTTCTCAATATTATATTTGAATCCTACCCGTTACATAGCATAAAACAGACCCATTTCACAGAAATAAAACTCATTTCTAAAAGAGGGAGAGGCTCAATCTGAGAATTCACTAACAGCATCCTTAGAGTCCCGTTCCCAGGCTCTAGCCTGCAGTCCCACAGGACAAGGACAATTCTTTGCTCAGTGCTGTCCTGGCAAGGTGAAGGCTCGTCCACTCCATGTCCAGGGGAACCTGTCCCTGGGAAGCCCTTCTCCATTCTTTTCATCCGACAGCCTTAGCCAGGAATCTGAGGTCTCTTCATTGCCACAACATGCAGAGCGGACCTGCCCATCATTTCAGGATTTCAAGCCAAAAAACTGCAACCGGTGCTCTAATTAGCAGCTCTGCCGACTACTTCTGGACTGCGAAGGTTTGAGGAGTCACAGCCAACCTTTGATTTAAAATCAGGAGGGTTACAGCCTGGCCTTCCTTTGAGAAACACTCCGGTACTCATTAGGAAGGAAGCTTTTACTGCCATACATATGCTTTATTAAAAGGCTGAACTTTTTAATAGATGAGAAGTTACACCCAGATGTCCATCTCCACCCCTTCTTTCTCAGTGTCCACCGGAGATCCACAGGGACAGGGTGGCAATGCCTCTTTGCACCATTTCCCCAGCTCATTGCGAGGAAGTTTTACGCAGAGAAAAGCCGATGCTGAGATGAAGGTTACTTTACTGGTTATGTAAGGGCTTCAGCTCTTTTTTTTTTATGACTCCTATGTCACCAGGGCTTTTCAAAAATCCACAATAGGCCCAATTTAGCCCGGCCCTACACCAAGTGCCTTGCAGCGTCTGTGAGAGCAATTAAGAAGCACTATTCCCCAAGCTGTCTTCTCCTCAATTATGTCGGCAAACAAAGAGGCGTGACTGCGTAAGGCCCTCTCCATTAAACAAACCAGGCCTACTTATTTTCGCTTTGATCAGGGGAACGAAGTCAGCAGGGAACAAGGAAGGCAAAGCAGCACGTTCTTTCTTGGACTCCTGAAGTTTACAAACAAAAAAGAGAGAAAGAACATGACGATGACGTGCAACTTCAAGCTTAACCTGTCCTTTCTGCAGACCACCAGGTACAGCAAGCACCACACAGGGTGCTGGGGCCGTAGGATCCTGTGGGTGGAAGCTGTGCGGCCATTCTAGTTAGCTTAACAAAAATCAAAGAGAAATTTTCATTTGGAATCCATCTTTCAAAATCCCTCCTTTTTCAGAGGATCTCCTAACAGGATGGTCTTTTTTTTGTATCCCTTTCTGTTTCAAATGCGGCAAGAGAAACCATTAATTGCTATGCCTTTGCCTCATCACTTAAGAAAGTAAATAAGGAATTATAATACTGTGAATTCTACTATTCTTTTTAGTGGTATAAATGTATATTTAGTCTGTTAAATACAAAACAATAATGTGTTCTATTAACTAACTATACATTCCTTTCTTTCATATTTCAGTAGTTGCTGCTTTGTTTGGGCAGGATTTTTTTGGTTGGGCTTTCTTGGGTGAATGTTTTTTGGCTGAGGTTTTGTGCTGAGACAAAATGAACGTTGTCCCACATCACTGTCCCGCCATCACCTCTGCAGTCTCTGCTGGAAAAGTCGACTTTGCATTTCTTGGTTAATGAAACATTCAGCGGTGTCTGGGCAGGGAGGGTTACTATCAAACCCTCCCTACTGGGAGGTAAAGTATACCACAGTGTTTCTTAAATCAGAAACACAGCATCTGTATTAGCTGTTTTGACATCGCTCTTAAAACATACTTGGTCTTGCGTGTAACAGCCTCGAAGACAAGAGCTGTGCTAGTTCCTTGGCATTCCTAAGAAGTCGTCTCAGGAGCTACAGCAGCTCCAGCAAAGCTGCACCCCAAAGAAAACGTGCACATATCGGTTGTCCAGCCTCTCAGCAATATCTCCAGGAAAAATGAGCAGGGGGCTTGTTCAAGGGATTATTGTTTTAACATAGATTTAATGTTTGCAAAAGCAGTGGATGCACAGCAATGGAAACAGGAGCCGCTTCCCCATCTGCAGACCTAGGTTTTGGTACATGCAGGGGCTGAGGAGACAGCAAGCTGAGATTATAGCTCTTTCTGTAAAAACTTGCTCGACCACTACCTCATTTTAATCTCCTATTTATTACTGGTTGCATCTGCTTATAAATTAGGACAGTAAGCTGTCTGGAGCTCTTAACGGCACATTTGACTGCTGCTTTGAAAGATCATCTGTACAGTCAACAAAATAATATTAATGGATCATTATGCCAGTGAAACAAACCACAGAATGATAACAGTAGTAGCATTAATAGAATGGTGAGAATGAGTTTTTGGAAGTTCTCTAGTGCCTGGTATCAAAACACTTTACAAAGGAGACCAAGTATTTTTTACTCCATTTTACACTTGGGGAAGCCGAGAAAAGGAGCGATATCTGGACTGCCCAATAGTAACACAAGCAGATATTTGAAGGTCAGGAAGTGAAATTGATATTTGTCACAGGCCATGTTTTAGAGTTTTCAATTTACCATCACCTTCTCGTTTTGAGTCTGTGCTTCTGCCAGTTCAGGGAGAAGACTTCTCTGAGGGAGGGGGAAAGGCTGCGGTTGTCCACTGCCACCCTCTTGTCACCCGCATTTGCTAGTTCATGCCCATAGTTTTCAGCTCTCAAGAAGTATCCTTCATCCCTAGAAGAGTTCATTTCCTAAAGGCATGTTGTGTATGCTGCTGATTTTTTTTAGGATTTGCCTGGATGGAGATATATAGGGAAATTAATCCAAAAATCCTCTGTGAACTTGCTCAGTATCAAAGTAGCCTCAAGTAATTTAAGCAAAGGCCTGACTGAGTCTATCTGCACAGAGCTTTCGGTGCCATTTGAATCTTCCACTTTACCATATCCTTAATTTTGGATCAACAGAATTACAAAATTAAGGAGAAACACCAGGAGGACAACAGGATCTGGGTAACTATCAATAAACATTTTCGCAGCAGCTTATCTTTATAGTCCTGATCAGGGAAGACAAGAGGAGTCTACATCAGAGACTTGTGAACAATTAAATCAGAATTTTGACAGTTTAGAAACACACCAGAAGCTGGACTGGGTCCTTACTTCTGAGGAAGATCAGAAGAAGGAGTGACTCAATGCAGACGCTGCATTAGCATAGGAAACCTGTACTTGGACAGTGCTGAGGGGAGACGAGATGCAAATGTGAGGAGATGTGCAGCAGTGAGAAAATAAGACTTCCAGTAAAGTCACCTACCAGATTTGTCACCACTTTCATGGTGCAAGTGCAAACTTTGTGACATGTGCTTGAGTTCCTAAAACTCCAAGAGCACGTGAAAACATAACTCCCTAGGGACTAAAAATTAAAAGACAAATAAACTCGTTAACTCCCTAGGGACCAAAATTAAAAGACAAATAAACTCATAACTCCCTAGGGACCAAAATTAAAAGACAAACTCGGATTTCACCCTTTTATTTTGACCTTTGCTTAATTTCTCAACAATTTCAGATCAGTCTAAACATGGTTATTCAGGACCCAGTTCTCCCTTTCTGGTGCTGGGGGATGGGGTCTGGTAGGTACGTTCCCAGGAGGGAGCCCAGCCTCCCGGGGACCTTCCTCTCTCAGAAGGGGACTGAGCCTGCAGCAGCCACACTTCAAATACTTTAAACACAGTGTTTTTCTGCTGATCTGCTCTGTGTGAACACAAGCAGCACAGTCAGTGCTGGAAGTGGATCATTGCTTTGGAGAAATACTTCTGTGTCTCCTCGCTTTGGAACGTAAGCATCATTTTTGATCTGCCTTGTATACTCTCACTAGATCAATGTGTCATCACACCAGTTCCCTCTACTGAAACAGGGTCATCCTTCTCCCCATACAGCTAAATGTCTAACCCAGGCTCTCATCATCTTACACCACAGATCAACACTAATTTTCTTTTCTTTAACACAGAAACCTGCCATTTTGCCCTGCTTGTATCCTCTGAGAACAGCACTGTAAAGACAATTTTCTTAGTTTCACTTCAGACTCTGCCCTTCCCTTCTACACAGCCCTCCTCTCACCTTCCTTCAGTGGCCACATCAAACCCGAGCTGCTTGGTCTGTGTTTTCAAGGCGCGTCGGAACTTATATCATTTTTTCACTGAATTCCAAGAGATCAGCTCTCACCTTCAATCAGCCCCAGTGCCAGATGGAGGCAGCCCCAAATCCTTCCCCCACTCTCCTCAATAGAGCAGACTAACGTGAAACAGCAATTCCTCCCTTCTGTGCCAGAGACTCTGGCAGATGGCACCACCCTGTTTATTACAGGATAATCCTTTTTTAGAGGAAGATAAGGAAAAAGAAATACACGGAAAGTTTAATGAGGACTTTGAAATGGAGTTCCTGCATCTTTACACAGCCTGGAAGTCATCCCTGGGGTCACCAAATGCAGTCCATGCTATCGTATGTGCTGCATCGCATTATCTCTCATAAACTTCCTGAGCTGTGGCTTAAAAGTATTTGGCGTTTTGTTCATTGCTATTCCTACCAAAAACTGTTCCAGCCTCGCTGTTCTAATGGCTAGAAAACTTCTTTCGATTTCCAGTGTGATTTTATTCATGTCCCTTTGCTCTTATGATGACACTGTTCAGTGCAAATAGTCCTTTTTCCTCCCAAATGTTTTTGCAGACAGTAATCATAACCCTGCTAAGCCTTCATTTTGCTATGATCGACGAGCCATGCTCCTTTAGTTTTCTCTTGTAAATCAGGTTCTCCGTCTCCTGATCTCCGTAATACCCCTATCTGTATATGTCCCTCTTTAATTCATATTTTTTGAACATAGATATGCCACTAATGGCTGTATCAAGTAAGGATGTTAATAGCTCCTTATGTATACAGCTGACACTTTCCCTGATATAGCCTATGTCCTTTTCCCAACTCATCACAAGAGTGGGCATAAAAATTTTATCCAAAAATTTTTACTCTGTAGAGCTGATGTCAGACTAAAAGGCCTGTACCCACTGGTCTTCCTATTTCCCTCCCTTTCTTAAATACAGATACAGTGCTTGCTATTTTTCAGTCACACAGTGCCACCCTTGAGTTGATAGATTTATTAAAAATTCTTACTACCAGATTTGCAATTTCACACATCGATTCTTCCAGAACTTTAGGATCGAAAGTTTCCATTGCACATCCCCCCACTCCCCTCAACATGTAGGATAGAAAACTTCAAGCTTTAACTCCACTTACGGTGAGGCAAACTCTGTTCCTACACGCTCCTTCCCATTAGCCACCAACCTTTTACCCTCGTGCAAACTGGTTACCTTGAATTTCTGTGTACACACATTGAGATACGGTCCTCAATACAGTGAGTGATGATTCTATGCCTACAGTGAAAGTATGATATTGGATTTGTGCTGAAACATTAAGAAACACACAGGATAGATCGAGCATTTCAGAAACTTAACAGGTGTGTTAAGATGAACAAGTATGTTTTAAAAACCACTTTGTAATGCTTGAGGTGGAATAAGCACCATATATCGACTGGGCTGTTAAAACAAAATCTCTCCCGGGATTTGAGTGCATTTCTGCAATAAAGAGAAGAGAAGAGAACAACACTTGTGGCAACCACAGCCTCGGTAATTGCCTGGGGACCTTGCGAGAAATTGAAGCCAAAAAGATGAAGGAAAAAGGGAATACCACCAAAAAAAACCTAGCAAAAACAAATATTGCAAGACACCTGAACAGCTATTTCACTGCTACAGAAAAGAAATGTTGTGTGTTTTCTTTAGGAACAACATCCCGACATACTTGCTTTCAATGAAATCAATGGAGAGCACTACGGGAGTCCATTAGCATCACAGGTGCTGTGGATCTACTCTCTGATATCCACGGGAGCCCCCAAATTCTCCTAGTACAGCCCTTCTTAAGTCTATCTGACACAGAAATGGGCCCCACAGTTGAAACACTTCAGGTTCCCTCCAGTTAAGGCTTAACTTGGAGCTCTGCAGCTGGTGAAATCGCTGGGCTTGCCCAAAGTCCTGAGAAGCAGCTGGCATTCAGGGGAGCACAACCAGACATAAGGAAGGGGCAGTGGAGGATGAAGTGTTTAAAGTGCAAGTGCATGTGGGGTCCCAAGAGAGTTGATACAGCTGCTTCTTCCCATTTGACCCTTGGCAAATCTCTCCCTAGGCTAACATCCAGCCAGTTGAGCTGCAAAACACAGATGACGCATTTTTCCTGCCCCTCCCATGGAGCGTAAATACATGAAGCTGGAGTCACAGGGACCAGACATGTCCAAGAGCCAGGCAGAAGGAGCCAGACGGACCTGGACCGGAGCTGGCACGCTGCTGCTAAGCAAGATGCAGGCACAACCCACAGCCCTGCATCGGAAAACCAATCAAGGGAGCGTCTCATTTCCCTTACATTAAATGTCACTTTACAAATGGAAGTGACAGATCACAAACCATTCCCCTCCGTAGTGGTGTGGTCTCATCCTGAACCCATCTCCCCGTGCCCAGCTTGTGCAAGCTGGTTCTGCGTGCCCTGGAAGCACACCTCTGCTAAATCACTCCCCAAGTCTCCAAAGTACAATTTTGTTTTACAGTCGCTGTCAAACCAAAACGTTTCATGTTAATTTCTTACAACCGACTCCACTGTCTGCTTTGCTCCTATTTGATATTTATTCCCCTGTCAAACGTGCATTTATTTGTTGACATTTTTATTAAATTAGACTGCAATAAATCTGCCTGCGTTTATGTTTATATCCCTTCTTGCTCAATTATGCAAAGGACCCCAAAGTAAGCTGCGTACGTTAAATGCATAGCCAAATGCTCATAAGCATTTCACAGAGGGTAAATAAAGTCAAAGTACTGGTAATCAAAAATGATAATGACCCAACCCGGCCAGGCTGGAAGGGGACCCCTGGAAGCAATGTTTTTGTTGAGGTCGGCAATCTTCTCTCTCCTGAGGAGAAGGGAAGATTCTGTTAACAGTCCCACTTCCAGACTGTGAAAATTCACATTTTTTATTTCCTCGTAGACAGGATAGAGAATTTCTTGACCCCCAGGGTCAGCAGATCTTTTTCAGAGTAAAAAAACAGCCTTCAAATGGTTGCATGTTACAAAATGTTGCTGTAAGAAACAATATCAATGAAAATCCAGAATGCGGTCAGCGTTACCTAGCTCTTAAAAGAATTTAAAAACATCCCTAGCTCACCAAGCACTGGGTAAATACAATTGAGCACAGGAAATGTGTGGCACAGAGGGGTGTGATTTGCCTGATGCCACCCATCGAGCTGTGACCAGTCAGGAGTAAAGATCAGACTGGCTAAATGCCATCTGGAAAAACTTGAGGGACCAGATCAGCTGTCTCACATTTGTGTCATTCTGAAGCTTCCTCCGAAAACTTCTACGCAAAAGAGCATTTTTTTGTGTGTGTAGAATCTTTTCATCATAGCTGCAATAGGAAGAAGAATAAGTTAAAAATGCACAACAGCAAGGTCACTCAAGGTTGAGGCTTTCCCTCAGCTCTCTCCCTCTGTCCCTTGTTGTACCGGTCATGCCTGCTATTATGCAGCACACGTGCCCTGCAATCCACAGGCGTAACAGTGGCATGATAAAGAGGGTCCTCACGCCTTATTTCTCCCTCCATGCCACTGATGAAAGGAATGCAGAGAAATTCAGAGCAGCTCCTCCAACTTCAGAGGACTCTGAACACAGGAAATTTTTGCTAAATTACAATGTCTCGAAATTGGCAACAGCACACTGATTATGTCTCATTGTGACTGTGATGTCCTTGGCGATGGAGCTGGGAGACCGCAAAGTGAATATAATGCTCCTATATGTGACTCTAATGACTGATGATGCCCTGCTGTGGGTAGCAATTTTGAAATAACTGAGAATGACGACAAAGAATATTGCCTTTGTCTCTTTGTTTCGGAAGAACCTTACATGTAACTAAGGAGTATAACGCAGAATTGCCAGCTATGCACAGTACTAGCAGGGAAATTCGAAGCCCCATCAAGTAGTTTGCGCTAATCTGCCCTATACACGGTCCTGCAGGGTCAGCTGAGCACACAACAGGGGAAAAGGTGGGTGCTCACTCCTGGGCAGGATGTTCTCACGTGCAGGATGAAACCTCAGGACATGGGGACAGTGGTGCACACCACACAAATTAAATTAAATTAAATTAAACGTGACACTTTTTAAAATCAGGTGCCAGGTGCTTTCCTCATTCTGGTTGCCTCCTGTCCTTCTGACAGCTCACAGAAACCGTCGCACCGAACAAAACAAACGCTGATCCCACAGAGGGATGAACTGAATGCTTCGGTGACACGCAGCAAGTGCAGCTACGTTGTCTTCGAGATCTGACCTAGCATCACTGTTGGCCAGCCCTTTGTGCCATGGAAAAATGCCAACATGCTCAAGAGCATCCTGTGTTTAGCAACCCTACTCAGAGACAGCATATGCACAGGGGACAAACAAAGAATGTCCCACATTAGACAGGGGTGATAGAGTTTCACTCCTTCCTTAACCACCAGCTGACAGAGCATGAAGGACTTTGACACAGACAAATCCACTCTCAGCCGAATGGAAAACACCGTGTGTCAGCAACCAGCACGTGGATGGGAGAGCTGAAGAGCAACTCGCAGCGGATAACGCAGAAGAAGGCTGAATGCAGATCTTTCCAGCCCACCACGAGGAGATGTGCAGACCTGAGCCCTCACTAGCGAGAGCAGTTTGGAGGTCCAGCCCAGCTGGGCAGCCACCGAGCACCGCGGGAGGTGGCACCGGACACACTGACCACTACACACAAGCTGACTGTTCTGTTTTTCAAACAGTCTGAACAAGCTAATTTAAACTTGTGCAGGTCAGTCTCCAGAGATTGAAGACTGACATAAGAGGGGCACAGAAATCTATTTCTGATCTGCCAGAACAGCAGGTCCTGAGAAGTCCAAGTGCTGCGCTGGCAGCGTGTTACTCCTTGCCTTTGCAGGGTGGGAAAATCTGAAAAGTGAAAATTGGTTCAAGATAACACAGCTGATTTGGAGAAGTGCCACCATGAACCCTTTGCTTTGATGGTCGTTTGGACTCCTGAAGATATTGGACTGAGAAAATTCTGTTTAAATTCACTCTGAATGATTTTAAATCAAGATACTGTTCTGAAAAAGAGCTGGCTCAAACCCCCAAGCAGACTCGATTACTATGGTGGCCTTTCTGTTCTGGCAGTCATGGTTTATTTATATTCTCCCTTTCCATTACTGCAGGAGCCAATGGAGAACAGAAATGTAATGACAAGCCTGAGTGAAAATCTTTCCCTATGAAGACAGCATGTCAGTACCCACAGCATCTAATCTCCTCCCACTCGTGAACTCACAGAGAAAATGCTGCAGAGAAGGTTTGTTTCCCTGACACCTCAGGAACAAATTTAGGTGGGGTACAGAAATCTGTGTCCTGCTCCACTCAACAAGCCGCAGGGTTTTTTTGAACCAGAAGAGACCTAAAGACTGTTCCATAAACTACTATGAAGGCAAACAAATGGTTTTCTGTGCATCAGAAACCTGCCTTTTTGCTCCTGCCGTACGTCGCTCCTTCTAAAAGGAAACCGTTTTGAAGCTCAGCTTGTGTGCCCTTAGCACATGTCGTAGTATTGCAGCTTTCTGGGCAAAATTGATTCCTCGTTTGGGGTGAAAGCCTTGCCCAAGACCTGTTTCCACCTTGGTCTAAAGGGCTAGGCTTTTCACAACTTTAAATGGTGATGACAGCTCTGACGGTCAAGCTCTGAGGAATCTAGCGGAGGCAATTTAAAAAGTTAGTGCTCCCAGCAGTCCGCTCTCCCCAGAACAATTAGAGGCAAACATGTCCTTGCATTTCAATAGCTCCAGTGTAGAGGTTGGCATATTAATGTGAGCCCACCATCAGCTAGAGCCTCAGCTGAAGCACTTGTGCTGAGGCGGCTGTCTGCCTCTGACTCCCGGACAGTGGCCAAAGGGACAGATGTTTGCCAGCCCCATCACCTGAGCCCATCTCTCCATGCCCTCAGCCCCCTGCCACCTCCTCAGCACAGACAGTCTGCAGCCACTGTGTTTGTTACTTCTGAAGCGTTTCTTGGCCAGGCTATTCTGAGCAAGAGATTTGGTGGTGGTGGTGCAAATCATGAGCCGGGCATCGTTGTTGCTCCTTCAGGTGCCTCCCAACCAGCAACCGCAGCCTCGCACCTGCAGAGAAGGGGACTGGGCACAGAGCGGCTCGTGGCTGGTGGGAGTTCATGCAAACTGTCCCATAGGAAAGCCCAGCCACAGGGATGATTTTTTTTTGCATGGAAATTTGCATCTAGCACAGCAAAAGCAGGCTTCTCCACCTTCTCCCTTCCTCCAGCCTGCTTTTGGGTTTCAAATGAGTGGTTTTTGCCTTCCTGCAGCCTTGCTTTTCCTCGGGTACACCAGGGAACAATTAGAGCAACAACAAAATGGTAAAAATAACACAAACCCAGCATATTCCTCATGGCACTGACAGCCAGAATGCTGTCTAGTATGGCAGAGAGGAGAAATATTAAAGCATTTAATAACCAAACAGGTGAGCACGATCTGTACTGAAAACTACGAGCAACCACGTTTGCCTTGCTAGAAATATTTCAGAAAGCCAGAATACCTCAATGGGTCTGTGAACACACTTAACAGTGCTCAGTAATTTGGCACTTGGGATGGCAATCACTGTATTTTTTATACCATTTCGTTTGTGGCACCACTGAGGTCCAAAAACATTCAAACATTGCTAGGTTAAAATATGTGTTTTCCCAGTGGTAATTAGCACAAGAAAATCAGGCTAAACACATTAGTTTGAGTTGGCTTTTTCATTCTCTTCCTGTAATTTTACACTCCGCAGTCACAATAATTGTAGCCCTTATGAACAATTATGTAAAATTATGTAAAATGCAATATGATCAAGGTATTAGACTATTATTATCCCAGCTGCAAATGTATGAATCATTACTACAGAGTCCCTAAAACCCCCAGAATTTTCTGTCAGTTTGAGTTTAGGGGACTTTTTTTGTCTTTTGGATGTTCACAACAATTAAATCGTACCTTGGTAAATCTAAAAGGAAAAAATCCAGCATAGTTATCATGAGTCCTCATTTGGAAGCAAAAGAGCAGTTTTCATGAGTTTTGACACTTAGTTAATTGACTGGCTTCTCACTTGGCTGGAGAGTATCTAGCAGGTATCTAGGCTGGGCTGGGATGGATGTGGGGTGTCTTTGGGGGATTGGCCTGATGGGGACAAAATAATTGGCAGATGAAAAGGTCTTGGCTGGGTGTTTATTGAGTTACCTGTTGAATGCGGAACAGTTACAGATAGCTCACAAATGACAGAAGAACACTGAAGAAGTTTAGTTCTAAACGAAGAGAGGAATTTCCTTCTCTGCTTGAGCCTGTTGCTTTGCTTTCTAGGGTGCAGTGACGCATGTTTTCTCTTGGGCATAAAAGACAGAAATTAAAAACCTCCATATTTGTATATGTGTGTAGAAAATGGGTCTTTTCTGAAAAGATCGACAAACATTATATTAATGCAAAACTACATCCAAGTCCTGCAACCTGACCTTAAAATCAAAGGGACCGTAGACAGATGAGGAGTCCCAGCCCCACTGGTCAGATCCCAGGACACTTATTATTTTCCCTCAGTGCTGGTACATAACTATTCCCACTGACTTTGGAGGACTTTAACTAGCGTGCTGGGGGAAGGAACACTGTGACCTGTTTCTTTCCTTTCTATTTCCTATGGATGCGTATGGGGATCTGAATGTAAGATAAAACTCTGGAGATTGCTCAGGAAATTCTCAAGTAATCCACTCTCTCCTAATACTCACAGGAACAATGAATATTGTATTACAGTGTTACAGAAAATAACAGAACCTTGAAATTAGGGGGAAAAGTCATAGAGAAAAATGTAGCTGAGCCAGGAGGATTCATACCATTGGCTTTTTTTTCCTGAAAAGAGAGGGAAACAGAACAGAGATAAAGCACTAACAAATATATGAAGAAGAGCCTGGACTACTGGAAATTGAATAACCTCTATGAATTGGTCAAAAGAATAGGACAATTATTTATATACAGGTCCAGAATAGAGAAACTCTTGCTCTGGATGATAAAGCTAGTGGGCTGGATTTATCTTTCATTGCTACTATAGCCCATCCCTTCTCTTCCTTCTGCTGCTACCTGCAGTAAGATGCACTGGTTTGTTGATACTACTCATCAGCATCCAACACCAGTGTCACAAAAACTGGACAATTATTTCACATAAGAGGAAACTGGAGCAGAGATAACAACAGATGAAGTGACAAAGAGGGAAACGAGTCAATGAGACACCACAAGTGCTCCCCCTCTCCAGTTCAATACAGCAGTCACTCCCTAACAGGCAGAGCTGGGGCTTTTAAGGAAATTGCAGGGAAAAAACTAATGCCTCTTCCCACTCACAGAATCAGGCTCTTACGCTGAGTCTTTCAATGACAAACGTAGACGCTGACAGCAGGACCCAAATAATTGTTTAATCTAAAGAGAGAGTACCGAGTATCTACATTTGGAGCAGAAAGCCGTCTCCTGCTTTAGGTTGTTGCCTATAGGGAACAGCGATAGGGCAGCTTTGTATCTGGAGCCTGGGTACAGATGCCCAGGCTTGCAATAATCATGCAACTGGCAAAGCCAAGCCAGATCAAAAATAATAAATGCAAGAGAAACCTATCTGCCTAATTGTCTGGAAAAAACCTATGTCCTCCATTTGCAAGAATGAGACAATATTAATTGTAGCTCACTAGCATGAGGTTGTTGTTCAAGAACCTTGTTGTGCTTTATTTTTTCCTTAAAAAAGGGCTAAAACCAAAAATAAATAAACGTGTGTGGGGGAGACGAATATAACTGGAAGTGAAGTGCTAATGTTATTTCATTAAATAATTTGTGAAGAATGAGATAAGAGATCAACATTCTCAAAGAATAATTTCTTTAAATACCTTGTGCTCAAGATTCCCCTCTAGGCAACTTTTCATCTTTCTTCATTAAAAAAACAGCATTAAATTTTATTAAAGAGTCCCAATTAAGCTGGTAACTTGCTTCAAAGAGCATCCAGGCTTAGGGGGATATGTTAAACGTTAACAGCGATGGGAAGATTCACCCGTAAAGCTGATTTTAAAAACAGCATCTTTCTTACTGGTACAATTTAGCTTGCACACGCTTAAGGCATTCTCCCAAACCTAACTGATGCTTATTTTGGGAAGCAGCACATAAATGCTTGGATTTAAGGTCAAGGAGATGGCAAAGTTGGCTGTAACAAGTGCAAACTTTTCTCGATAGCTTTGGAAGATGGCAAAGGACAATTTCATTTTTCTAAAATAAGCATTTTTTCTTAGATCCCAAATTGACCTGATTCAAGAGTAGCATCAGACACACCTGAAGCAAACGCTGTGAATTTAGCTTTAGTGCCATCTACCCCGACAAGCTGCGTACCTTGGCTTCTTGTTTAAGCATAATCGGCAATAAACACATCAGCTCAGTCTTGAATGGAGACAGGTCAGAGGAAGAAAGATGTCAGTCCCATCTGCCTTAACTCTCACAGTCAAAACCAACAGGAAAACGTATACATCAGCTTGTTTTCAGAGTAATACTCAGAATAACAAGTCAGAAAAAAGAATGAAAGACAGATGTCACCAATGGCCCTTATAGCCCGGTGCACGGGAATGGGGCTGTGTGGGTGCAGGGTGCTCCTGAGCACACCAGCAGCCCCTGCGAGGGGTGAGAAGGGCGACAGGGTGAAAGCTGCAGTACATCTAATGCTGACAATGATCGAAAGCTGCCTTCAGATCCTAAAAGACATGAACTGACTACATTGCCTGCCCAAAGACTCTTCTGCTCATGCCTGCCTGTGGGTAAGGAATGGCTGACACTCCACCCTCATCATTTTATGTTCTGGAGAGGAAGAGCAAGATATAAAGACGAATATTGTGAAATCACTCAGAAGATATAGTAAGCTCCAGTTTGTACTCTATGGAAAACCTGGGGAAAAAATGGAAGGGGAAAAACTCAGAGAAAACCACTTGTTAAGAATCTTGTACAGTGACAATAGATAAACAGAACAGGGAGAAAAAGCTGCAGCATTCCCAGGTCCCTGCTGATTCCAGAGTTACAAAAGGATGGGAATGGAAGTGAAGGATAGGTCTTCCACTTGAGAAAACCGCCTTAAATCCAGACTTCTCCTACTCTGTGGAAAACCACACTGCTGTTCCTCTCGCAGATCTTCTATCTGAGCGATGCTGCACAAGGAGACTATTTATGCAGCCATACAAATGTCACATTCATATTTAGACATTGATGTAGTCCTTTGCTTTACATTCACATCCTGCATTCCCTTCACTTCTAATCGAATGCTAATTTCACATTCATTCTTCATAGCCAGATTTAGACAAGGCACCCAGTGGTGCATACTTAGGGGGTGTTGTTATTATTATTTATTTTTTATCAGAGTATGTCATTCCCAGGTAAAGGATGTGCTGTCTGCAATGTAATTATGTATGCTGGATAACACTTGCATTGACTGGGAGGCATATAAGTCAATTGCATATTGTATTGTGTATTATTTTATATTTATTATTTGCTGTCAAAATGTTTTTGAAAACCAATGCTTATGAGCTGTGTGTACTTTACTATAAATACAGAGTCTCCTGGAGAAGGTATAGGGATCAGAATAAATTTAATTCAATAATTCTGTCAGAGGTAACCTCCACTTCTTTCCAGTCTGCCACTTGCAACACGCAAGCCAAACTGGTTCTGAATGCAAAGGGAAAAAGCTGGAGGGACTCAGTATTAAATATTACAGTGACAAGATACAGGAAGGCTTGTTTCACGAGGTCAGTAAGGTGCACAGCAAGACTACATTTTCCTAAGAAAATGATGAATAGCACCCTTGAAATAATGCCTCCACTTTTTCAGCTCTTTTTTACCCTGTTTAATTCCTCTTACAGAAGTCAGGTTTAATATTATACTATTCTCTCTCTTTCAATGAGACAGCACGTCTCACAAGGGAAAAATCAATTCTAAGTAGGAATCCTGTGTATTGCAACATTTATATACAATAATTCTTCCCTCCATTGTACACATCTCCATCCGTGATAAATAATGGAGCTGATCTGCAGTGGGTGCAATGTGACAGCAGTTCCGCTGCTTCTGCCCCAAGGCTGGTTGAACAATTTTACTTCGTCACAGGCAACAGAAGGCTGCTGAAAAGTTTTAACAGCCCAGTACGTAGAGGGGGCTTAAAAGTGGAAAGAGGGCAGAACAAGGTTCCCTGGACATGGTCTAAAATGTTTTACTACTGCAGTTGTG
This sequence comes from Trogon surrucura, assembly GCA_020746105.1. NCBI lineage: Eukaryota > Metazoa > Chordata > Aves > Trogoniformes > Trogonidae > Trogon > Trogon surrucura. The sequence continues at coordinate 12,486,126 of CM036630.1, forward strand.
ATTGATGTCATGGCTTTTCACACTACGTTACTTTCTAATGACAGAGGACTTGCTTCTTCAGCTTCACTTCCTCGCCCTCCCATACCTACATATCTGCATTTTTTGAAAGGAAAAAAACCCCCAGAACTGGTATGTAAAAGTCAAGTGCTAGGAGCACAGATGTTCCAGGCCGAGAAGAGGGATATAATTTAGTGGTCATGGTAATGTCGAGCTGACAGTTGGGCTAAATGATCTTAGAGGTCTTTCTCAACCTTAATGACTCTATGATTCTATCATCTTATTTGATCAGGGCCAAAAATCCCAGGAACACCCGTTTATCTTCTCCTTCTGCAATTTTCCTCATACTACATACTACAGTGCACAGAGGCTGACAGGGACCAGGACATGCCCTGTGTGAGAGCACAGCTTCTGGGAGGGGGTGGCTGGAGGAAAAAGCAATTATATTTTATGTTCTATCTTCCCTGCTGTATTTGTTTCATTATCCTGCAACCCTTCATAGAGAATAATCAAAAGAGGTTCACTGGCTGCACAGCAAGTACGCTGAGGTCAAACATACCTGAACTTGCAACTTTGCCTTAACTATTGTATCAAGACAACACACTGACCTGCTCTCCAAGTTGATTAGATAAATAGTGAACACAACTGTTAATCACACTCCTTATTCCAGCTTATCTTTTGCCAAAGATAGAGCACAGTTGCTTGGCTGTTTATCATAGTGTTGGCATGGTATTATCTGCCTTGAGACTTCAAACTCCCCCTGCCCAAAGGTGTGACAATCAATAAGGGTCAGAACCATATTTTTATAGATAAAGGAAGATTCTTCTGAAAAGAAGAGTCTTTCTAAGCAGCGGGGTGGGGGGGAAAGCACTTTTATGCTTATTTTGTACAGATCTCTTGCCAGGACTTTCTTGCTATATCTCCTGGTTTAGGTAATGTTTTTATTGAATGATCAGGACTCAACTCCTAGAGTCATTAACAATTACAAATTATCTCCATTTCTCATTTCTAGGGACCTCACTGCATTAAACCCAAATTGGCTTCCACAAACCCCTCAAAGCTTTTCTCTGTAAAAGGAAAAGGGAATCGAAGAACTAATAATCAGCCCCTGTTTCCAGACACAATAATATAAATGTTTCTAATGTTCCCAAGAGATTTAACAATAAGAAAAGAACCATTTTTGTGAAGGACATGGTGACAGAAGGAACTGAGAATTACGTGGACCTTCAGTGCCTAGGGAATGAAACACAGTATTAAGGAAGTAGGCATCTACCTCACATGGTGGAACGTGCTTTGTATTTATCAGTTTCTGGCTTTTTGTGCGCCTTCAAGGATGAACCCATCATTAACCTCAGGCAGTATCTTTTAATTCACCTGAGGTGTGAACGTGGCTCCTGGATACTTTCATGATGATACCTAGTAAGACCTGTTCTAGAAAGCAAAGCCATGATACGATGTGATATTTCTGCCTGAAGGCCACTTGGGAGCTGGATGGGAAAACAAAGCAGGTGGCAGTGTCAGGAATGCTCCGAAGCCTGAAGAAAACCTTGCAGCAGAAACAGCACCTTTCATGCTAGTCCCCTCCCTTCACAACATGTCCGGTTTTCTAATGTGCATTTCCCTTACTGTAATTTTATTTTGCTGTCTGCATAGATGATGAAAACACAGGTCTGGATTTGCCTTCTCTGTTTTTTTTAAGTTGTGTCTGTAATTGACTTCCGGAGCACAACAGCATTCATTGAGTGAATTGATTTAAAACTGCTACAATCATACTTCAAAATTCCTTTATTAGTGCTGGAGTACATCAAGGAGAATCAGATTGCCATCTAGGATAATAAATACTTAGAAGCGAGTGCAAGCAGCCCACAAAAAGCAGCAATTTTACAACTGCTTTTCTCTTTGATTCTGTTTCTGCAACAGCCACTAGCCTGTCACCACCATAAAATAGACGGGACCTAGAGGAGCCATCTGAAGAGATCTGGTCTTCATATCTGTTCTGAGTATGGCAAGAACATGAAGGAGAGAAGAGTTGAGAGTAACAGTAGGAAAGTGAACTGAGCTGGTAATTCCTCTTTACGTGTTACTGTTGGGGAGAAGGGACAACTACTCCTTCTGTATATATCAGCAGAAATTCAGAATCACCCCAGTGAGTCGGGGACCAAGTCTAGATGCAGAGCTGAATGGTCAAGCCTTAAATCCCTTTCACAGGACCCAATCCAAGAGATCCTTCTGAAGGATCCCAGGTCATCTTTGCATTGACTTACAGGGGTTTGGACTGGACCTGTTTTTCTCACAATGCAGGAGGAACAAGGATTAGACTCCTCACACGGTGTGTATGCAGTCCTGCCTGGCCCATCTGCTGAGATCAGCTCACAGACTATTTAAAAACAAATATTCATTCCCTGAAGACCGCATGCCACAATCACTATATGAACCAATAAACAGAGCTGACACTAGGAAAAAGTTATTATTATAGCCTTTCTTACGCTTTAATTTTTCTTTTCTAGACGAAATATTTCAAGGATATTTTAGTAAATCTTTTCCATGAGACCTAAGGCTGGGTTTAGCTGTGTCATTTCAACTGCCCTAGTTGGTCCAGGGTGTTAGCATAGCTATCACGGAGGCTGCCCAAACCACTGTGTTTCTCTGAGCTTTCAAATTAAAATACAACATATCACACACACCTAAATTACATATTCCATACTCAGAGCATACACAACCGATAAAAATCACTCATTAGTATGATTAATGCAATTATAGTCAGCAAATTTCAGATTCACTGATGACTCAAACCTCAAACAAAGAAAGATTTTCAGAAATATATAAATCCCACGGGATCCATTTACCTCTAGAATTCAGGGTTTATCGATACCTATCACATCCCTTGTAAGTAAACCATTTGGGTACCTAAATTGCAATGATAATTGTGGGAGTATGCTGGTCTGTCTGAGGGGGACTACTCTACCTCATTCACTAAAGGAGGCTTATTGCTATAGCAACAACTGCATCCTATGATTTGCTTGCTACAAATACCCGTAGAAAATACTCTGAAACAATCCAGGCAAAAAACCAACTGTTACTTTGACCTAGCGCAATTAATGTGTTGAAATCGGAATTATTTCTGCCACAGGTTAAGCATTCTGAATTCAGATGACTCACATGCAAAGAGAAGTCATTCAACCACGCTTCAGATTAAGGACGGGAACCTTTATTTTGAGCATTCACCATCCTCTGTGCCATGCCTGAACTTCCTCAGAGTAAGGAAAAGGAAACAGAGCAACAGCTTGGTGGGGTTGGTGGGAGAGACCACTCAGCCAGCGAAAGGAGCAGGGCTTTTCCACTGATCACGGAGCACAGCCATCCCTTCCTGACATTACTTCTGCCTTAACATTTCCTTACTCAGAGTTTAGAACACACAGCGACAAGATGTGACCCTTCTGTTTGGAAAGGATGGGGGATTTGCTGCTCTCTCACTCAAAATGTTTAAAAGATGTTGGCATGTCTGAGGGGACCCTGAGCAGGGTCGCTCATCTTAAGCACTGCGCTCCTCAGTTTTACTACCTGCATTATCATGCAGAAGGTGTCCTAACAGAAAAGCAGCCTGAAGCCAGATGTTAAGATGGACATTAAAAGCATTTGTCAAAAGATCTTAAGGAGAAAAAGGAAAATATATAACCCTTCTGCCTCTTCCCTCTGTCTCATATGGTCTCCCAGTGCAAGAAAAGGGAAAGTAAAACTTGGAAGAAAACATGGGGCAGCACTGAGCATTCAGTTTGCAATAGCATATTCCCTTCATCCTCTCCCAGAAGGGAAGGAACACACCCCTTACAATGCAGAGTAGCAAAATTTCACATTATTTTAAACTCACCTGTAAGTTAAAAAAGGAAGGAAGGTCGGATAGCTTGTTGGGGAAAAAAGTTCAGAAGAAAGATCTGTGCTACAGAAGGAAGTTTATATTTTTATAATTTTCTCTTAATCTTGCAGATCTCATTTTCATAATTCCTTTTCATGTCTACTGACAACTGAGTTGAATGAAGCAACGACCATTTATTCTGCTCCTAAAAGAGTGACAATAGTGAAGTTCATGGAGTAAAAGACAGTTACTGGCCTAAGCAGAAGAAACATCTTCCAGTGACCAGGAAATCTGTTTTAAGAGCAGCATGTAATGGGGAACATGGCAGTATCCTGATGACCCCATGGAAATGTCCCATGTGTTACATCTTATTCCACATCTCCAGCATCAGAGCACTTCAGTAATAATGTCCCTTTCTCAGCTTAGAAACTCACTAAGTGTTTTCCAAGTGGAGTTCGTGTGTTTCCAAAAACTTACATTTGAGGCAACTACCAAGAACAAGGATAAAAGCAATGGTAGTGTCTCTACGGAGGGATGCACAACCAAATCGTACAAACTATTTCTGAATAAAGAACTGTCTTTACCCTCCCACTAAAAGGCTTTTTACTAACTGAGCAGCTTTCAAATTCAGTTTAAAAACAGAATTGTAATTTCAGCACAGAAACTAAAAACATCTTGCAGACCTGCTTCCCTTCCACACAAATAAACATTTAGCAAGAGCAGCAACTTCACGTACTAAAGTCTGGGAGTTGTCAACTGCTGCAAGAAATTCTTCCTTGCACCACTGCTATTTAAAACAGCGTGGCATCAATTTGTGATATGAATGATCTATTGCGGCAAATCTGATTCAGTGCCTCATAAAGGCAAATGCATCACTTTGACCCATCTGTTCTATGGACATAATCTTAATTGCAAACATAGGGTCACATCCCAATAAATCAGCAATGCTGCAGTGAAGGTGCCTACACTTACGCCAGCTGAACATTTACCCAGTCTACGGTCATTGCTCAACAGAATTTAGGGACAAAAAGAACAAGGAGACCGCTATCAACCCCTTCTTCCTTCTAGTGACTCATTATATTTATTGAACCTAAAGCTCTGAATGGGCAAAGTCCAGGTCCCATTTCCGAAAAAACCCAAAACTACGGACCAGAACTTCACCCCACAGCTATGGTGCAAGGCCGCAGAGACGTCTGCGGTAAATGATGGGCCACATAAGCACAAAGGAGAAATATGTATCAAGTCACAACACAAATGCCGTAGGATCTGTCCCAGGCTTGCAGAGCTGAGTGTGCAGAATCCGAGCATCTGAAGTCTCAAAATAAAGGTAAATAATTGGAAAAGATAGAAAGGAGAAAGCATCTCCGCGTTTCCCTCTTCCCCAAATGGCACAGACACAGATGATCTCATTAGCTCATCTGGTTAATTTACACTTCTAATATGGCTGGGGAATGAAACAAATATTCAGAAATAAGCAACAGGACAGGGATAGAAGAGGGGGGAAACCTCACAGCCTTCTCTCATCTAAGTTCCTTCTTTCCTTGCCAAATGTTATATTCCCTTCCTGGGAACCCCTCCAAGTTTGTGTCTCCAGATGCCACATTGCAGCAGGCTGCCTGGAATCCTCCTGCCCGCCTCCACATCACTCATACTGAACAGGCAGTGCAAACACAGGGTAGAGAGAGCATTTTATCCTTATTTATTTCCAGATGGCAAATCAAGCCACGGAAGTAGCCAACAAGGCAAAAAAAAAAAAAAAAAAAAAAAAAAAGAGAAAAAAAAGAAAGAACCCTTAACTAACTTGAAAACACACTCTGGGGAAAAAAAGTGAAATACAAGTAACAGCTTGAAATTCGGAAGTATTGACACCTGAGCTGTGTTTTCTGCTGTAAACTTTGGGTTCTGTAGGTGACTTAAAATCAAAAGAGAAGATCAGTATGAGGGAAACCTTCATTAAGAGCAAAAGTGTGTGCAACTGAAACCCAATGGGATTCACCCTTAACTGACTATTTGGGCATCCTAGCTAGCTGTCAGAATTCATTCAAGCCGGGATTGTGCCACCACGGGCTCCTGTCAGGGACTTACCTTAAATACATAACTTCAGGTGAAGGAATTTCCTACTGGATGTAACTGCCAGCCTATGGAGGAAACTTAGGCAGGGATCTAAGAGTTGGTGCCTGACATACAAGTGGGTGAAGCTGAGTGAGGTGAACTCCTCTCCTTCCCCGGAGGCAAGAGCTGAACCACTTGGAGGTACGCCACTCTCCACCTATCTCTTTTCTTCATCTACGGAGGAAACCTAGAGAGAATCTCGCTCATTTTGGAACCTGAGCTTCGGTAGGCTGGAGCTGAGCCTAGGAGCTGGTGGCTTCCTGGAAGCAAAGTAATAGGATCCCCAGTTACCAAGGAAACGCGTTGATCTTTAGTATTTTTGACACTTAAAAAATGCACCTGATTTAAAAACAGATAAATCTGGTTGAAGAAGTAAATGCGACCAGACCTAATTAGAGAAGTGAACTGGTGTAACATAGCCTCCTTTCATCCTCTTCCTACGTATCTCCAAAGACCACTGCTATCCCATCTATGTCTCTGTACCTAATTTTCAATTTAAAACGTGCTTTAATGACTGCAAGTAGGTCTGCAGTTCAGAAATAGAAGTCTCAAAGCGCAGAGGGCATTATGTTCCCATTCATCTCACAGGGCAGGCTGGAGCTGGGTCTAGACCCAAATTACCTGAGTACAGAAGAGACCCCTGTGTAGTATTTCTTTCTAGTCCCTTTTTGGATACTATTTTACAACACCCAGCTGGCCTTCAGTCCCACTAAGAAATACTCTTTCACCTGATTCTCTTCATCCCTCTCTATTTTTCTCTCCTCAATTCCTCCCTTGCACGAAGAATGGCTGGTAAAAATTTATTGTGGGTGGGATTTTGAGGCACGCATCCCATTAAATTTAATGGGAACTGAGCATCTAAATCCCTTAGGCAGCTTGAAAATTTCAGCCTCTATAACTAATGCTCTTCTCATTATAACAAGATTTGTACATGACAGCTCGAGAGCCCTGACTCCGCTATTAGTGCTGTGGTTCTGTGTCGTGCCGCTCACGGCACCCGGTGTAGGCTGCCTCGCTCACAGCTCGTCTTGTCACGAGCTCTGCGGCTAACACGAGACCAGAAAGCAGCCTGTAATTTCATTATGCTCGGTGAACTTTTTTGTAGAGGGTTTTCCATGGAAGAAAGACAATGCCGAGTAAATCTGCCTTTGTTGTGATTATTTGAGAACCATTTAATTTTAATTGTAATCATCAACTTCTGCTGCGCAGTATACAGCAGGACGTACGTGGCCGTGTTGCGCAGCTGCATCACGATATCAAAAGGAAGAGTTTTTCAAGGGTCATAGTAGACTTTGCTGGGCTGTCAGAATTGCCAGGTTCCACTACATTAAATTTTTCATGAGCATTCTGCTTAATTTACTGAAATTATAATTTACCAAGAGGGCATGACTGGAAAGAGAATGGCTTTTTAAAATTTCATGCACATCCTGCAGGTCTTCGTTGGTGAGGTGTTTAACCGTGTTGGTGTTAATCACACCTGACAGGGCAACCGTTCTCATTCTCATCAGAGATTTTCCTGTCCCTTTTCATGTCACTCCAGCCCAACTGTGCCGTGGGATAAAAAGGACTTAGAAAATCTCTAGGAAAGGTATAATATCTCCATAGCAAACTGTGGTTGCTCAGCACCTTGCTTTTTGCTTCCATTGTTCTTCTAGGTTGTCATAGGTACCTGTCTCCTCACAGGATGCTACGTGGGACTGGGCTCTGGAATCCAACCACCAGATCTGTAAAGATACACTGGTGCCTCCTCTGGCTTGAAGGTTTAAATTCTCAGAGAAGTCAGTGGAAGTTTAGACACTTCAAAACCTTGGGAGTCTGTATTCACAGTGTGAGGGACCGATTTTGTAACTGACTTTTCCTTTCTTTACCTGTCACTGCCACAGCTGAGATTAGAGACAAGACTTCAGGAGTCTCTTTGTGCTGTTATGAAATTATGGGTATAAACTGTATCAGGACTTTTGGCCATGTTTCTGTCTAGTGGCAGTGGTCACAACGAAGGGCTGCGTCAGTGCCTTGCTGGATTTTATGTGCTCCTTGGATACCAGCTTACCTCCCCTCGCCCAGATATTCAATGCACAACCTTTCATTGCTTTCCTCATGGCTTATGTAGTTTTAAATAGTTCTTCCCATAATTCAGGAATTAGAAAATGACACCCTTGCATCAGTTCAGGCGCACAAACAAAAGTAGTGTCTATAGATTGAGACATCACTGCCTCTGTCTCCTCAACTTACCAAGCTTCGGGGCGGGGGGAGAAGAAAAATGTTGTCTCTGTCTCCTCCATTATACAGCTACAGATTCAGGCAGTGAACATGCTAAGCTTTCTGCACATAGGGTCAGAATACGCATTCTTCTGTACTTCTCATGCAAAGCCCAATCTTCTTCTCTAGAACTAGGACATACCTTTACTTGAATTTATTTTTCAGTTTTCAAGGAAGGCTCCCAAAGAAAAAGAGCTCTATTGCTCCACTGCTCCAAGGGAAAAAGGAGAGAAGTCAATATTTTCTCCAGGGGTCTTCTGGAGCTGCTACTGCAAGAGACTTTGGAGAGAAGCCGACAGATTTTCTCCACTGCTGCAGCATGTCTGACTTGCAAGGTAAGGCAGGAGAAAGACTGAGAGGGGAACTGTTAACCTCAGTGATGAAAATACACCAACACTTCATCTTTCCATCCTTAAATGCATGTAGGAGAGGGCACAAGCCAAAGCCAGCTCTGACTGCTACCTTCACATGCACTATAAAAAATTGGGCAGACAAAGTAGCTGAGGATCCCTGTGCGAGAGACCTAATGAACCCAACCTCATCAGTGCTGCCTGGCTGCCCCACAGCAATACAGTCTCCTGCAGTTTCCTCCATGAGCATCTTTCAAAAAAGATCTAAGCAAACTATGTTGGGATTAACAGGCACCAAGCTCTGGAGCCAAATGCAACCATCCTGCATGAGAACTGAACATTTAGGCACTTTGCCTTGCAGCTCCTCCTTGCCCTTGGCTGTTGGCCAAATTTGCCCTTCTCTTGGTGACGAGGACATCCCACACCCACAGCAGTCTTTGTCGGTCTCATCTGTGTTGGTCAGAAGCTGTGGTTCTCACTTACGTGGGCCAGGGCCGTGCTGATCTTTGTGCTGCCATTCACTGGGCTGTCTGCACAGAAGTACTGGACAAGGGTAATAAAGAGCATCTAGATGTTGCTGCCATGCAGGCAAACTCATAATTTTAAAGAAAACTGGATTAGGTTGTTCAACATGAGTTAAACTTTTCTCTTCTAAAATAGAGTGAGCTCAAAGAAAATCCTAAAAAAAACCTTGCTTAAATCTTTTGCTTTAACTAGACAGATAATTATTTTTATCTACAGCTACCACACAACATTTTATTTCGGCAAAACCATCCATGGACTTCAGGCGGGAGTTTTGTCTCCAGTAAACAACAAAATGTCTCTCCAGCTACATTAATATTAGACTGTCACCAGTTAGATAAGGCTGACAAATTGGCACTTACATGCCAGTGAGGGACAATCTCTGCCTGGCACTGTTGGGTTTAAAAAGCAGGGATTAGTCTCAAACAGGAAATATGTGAGCAGTGGGTGAAGAAAGGACCCCAGACAAAGAGATAAGGTTGAAGGTAAGGAAGGCAAGTGAAGATGTTAAAGCATGTTGAGGTGCACGTTCAGGTAGAACAAGATGCTCTGAGCATGAAAAAGCCTGAGATCCTCTGCTAGCATGATACAGAGACCTGAGAGGTATTGTAGGGGAGTTAAACAAGGTCAAAGGCATCTACAGCCAAGTGTTTTCACTGGTTCTGAGAGCCACACAGTATCTTAGGACAGTCCAAATTCTTTGTGTGCAAAACCCCTGGGGGTGGTGCCTGGGAACAAAACAGCAGGTCATCTGGAGCCACTTTCTGTCCCAAACCCATTTTTGTGTTAGCAGCTGGAAGGAAAGTCAAAATCTTCTCCAGGATGTGTACATGGCTTCACAGATTGCATGACAAAATTCCAAATAATTAAAGACATGATAAAAAACGGTGTTAAAAGAGCCAATATCTCTTCAGGACACTTCAGATAAGCCAATCATTCCATCTGCAGAACAATGAAGTCTTCTTTGAAGACAGAGATGAAAAACAAGATGAGTCACTGTTATAGCTGATACGATACGAACAGAAATCTGTATGATGTTATTAGAGATATGAATGATACCAGAATTGTAGTAGAAAGTCTTTAATGTTCCAGACGAAAATTGGAAAACAAATGCTACTTATTTCAGTGGTCCTCAGATACTTGGTTGTGGTTACCAACACACTTCTTTGCAGCATGAAATCTGAGTAAACAAGATGCTTAATATCTGGCTTTAAGGGAGAAATAAATTCAGATTTTGTTATAAGTGAATCAACATAAGTTTGTTTTCTTGGAGTTAAAAGCAAAATTTTTTAAAAAGTCTGTAAGTAATGTTTTTCTAGAAGGGAAAATTAAAAGTTTAAGAGTACTATATAGTGAAATTTGCTGAAATGAAGAGCCTAGTTATCAAACTGCAGAAGTCCTAAATGCCTTTAAGTTATAGATTCAACCATCACCTGGAAATTATACACAAAATAATGATTCTCTTCTTGCAAGGACTGCGAGCAATGCTGACAGATTTAGCCTGAGCATATGATGAAAGTTTACAGGCCAGTGAGAAAAAGCCCAACAGAGAATTTCAAGAGTAACCAAAGTTCTCAGAAAGCATGAGAATGTCTCAAGGGGTTTAAATAAAAGTAAAGGAGATTTCAGTTAGAGATTAAGAAAAACTCTCTAGCATGAAACTAGTGAAATGCTGGGCTAAACTCTTAGGTGATGAAAATCCCCATGCAGTAAGTTTTGAAGCACAGATCAGACAGCCACCCGGAGCAGTTAATTACATGTTCACCTCCTTTGAGGCAGAGAGACGGATTAGATGATCTCCCAAGGTCCCTTCCACTCATACAACTCCTATTTCATCTATGTAGCATCTCCTGCTTTTTCACTTCTTTAATGAAGCAGGGGAAGGAGACAGTGCAAGGGAGTATTCCAGATGCTTAGCCAGCAGGATGAAGGACACAGCAAGCAGAACGAACTGTCGACTGAAGTCCAGAGGAAAATTAACTTATGACTGAGATCTTTGGCAAGAGAAGAGAAAATATGCATTGCATCCTGTCCTGTCTGTCCTTAACATTTCCCCCGAGCTGGATCACTCTTGGCCCACCTTTAAGGAAAGGAGCCTGTAGCCCACAGGCAACTTGGAGCTGGTTTGAACCATAGTACAAATAAAACATGCCTACGTTTAAGATTTTCCTACCCCTCCGCTCTCTACACTTTTCCCTGATTGTTAAAGCCTGGTATTTTCTCTGTTGTACTCCACACAAGCGTCACTCCTCATGAAAACAGAAAGAAAAAATATAGGGCATTTGGTATAATCTGCTTTCTTAAAATTAGTAATTACCACGGTGAGTGCAGTCGCTGGCGTTACTAGACTAATTCGTTTGTGTCATGCTATTATTGGGCCTTAAATGTCTGTTTTTCAGGCTGTTTTTCAAAAATAAAATGCTTCAGCATAAAAGGCAGTCAAACAAGTGGGATGATTCAACCCACTCAGGGAGCTATATATTTCTCCTCTGCTCCATCAGTACTGCTGAATTGTAGTTCCCAAAGCAACCAAGCCTCACTCTTCAACCTCAACCTTACATCTGCCAAGGAAACGGCTAAGAAGAGCTTTACGCTGAGTTCTGTACTCGCTAATCCTTATTCCACAGCTGCTTGTTTCCACAAGAGGGCAGAGGATGGGATCTGCCGTGTGCTGACTCCTGCCATGTTATATACAGCAACTGATTGCCATAAAGTGGCATCAGCCATGCGTTATTCCCCTATAGCACCACAGTATTCTTTACCCACAGTGTTATGATGATATACAGCGCGTTGGATCACTTGTCTGGCTCATGCACTGTATATCAAAGCCCCAAGCCCCAGGCTTGCAACACTGCTCTCTGTTATCTGACTCTCTGCAGCCCAAACTGAGGTCCAGGCTACCCAGAATGGAAGCACCAGGTAGTGAAATACTTGCCAGAGTTTTGGGCAGCCATCAGTTCCCCTTTCTTTGCTCCACATCTACTAGTACAAGCAGCAAGATGTGAACTAATGGCTGGATTTTATTATGAAATGCTTTCTTACTCCTTCCCTTAAAATAAATAAAAATAAAATGTAAGCAATCCTATTTTCAGCAAGAGAAAAAGCTGCTGTCATGATGGTATGGTGTATAATGGAATACAGTAGCAATGTATTTCATTATGATTCAGTGTGTTTTCATGTTAGTTGCCAAGGATTCAACGGCTTAATGTGAATTCTAAAATAAGATTAGTATTCCACATAAAATACTTTTGAAATACGTGTATTTCCCTTTTCATTGTAATGAGCCTCAGTAAATGCACAGTACTGCTTGGGGGTATGATTCGAATTCAGCAGGGACACAGCTAAATACAGCCATTTGGGACCAGAGTCCTATCTGGGCACATAAACGAGGAGGACACAGACATGTGGGTCAGGAAGTTTGCTTTGCAATGGGCTGCACAGCCATCAGAGCCACAGCATAGGAGGTCTGGCCAAAGAAAGAGAGCATGTTTCTGCAGCCTTCAGCTTTTACAGGACTTTCCAGGACACAAGTTTGCACGTGTTGCCCCATCTCAAGTGATTCATCTTCTTCCATGCTCTAGAGCAGTGACCACTCCATCATCCAAACATCACCAGCAGCTCCAGTGCTGCCCTTACTTCATTCATCTGAATTACTGCAGCAACTAATCAGGCCCACATCATTTGCCTTTTTCTACCTTGACATTTATCTTATTAGTCAATTGTTCTCTTAGGTCAGTGAGGCTGGAAACAGCCAAGAATCTGGGCTTGGACACAAGTGAAAAATCGGTATCCAGCAGAGCAAATTTTTCTGGTCCTTCACAGAAATGCGAAACACTGACATTGTATTTTGGCAAAGCAGATAGAAGATGACACAGCACAAACCCAGTGCTAAGAAAAGAACTAAAAAGAAAAAAGAAAAAAATTGTATTAAATAATCTCTTCTGGTCCAAGCTTAAGGCTACATCTACCTCCAGACTATAGCCAGGTGAGGAGAGACCTGGAGCAGCTCCCTTGCAGGCAGGCTGCAGCAGCACAGCCCAGCAGAAGCCTCACATATCCCACTGTAATGCACAGATAGGCATTACTGGAGGGGCTTCTTAGCTGAGGAGAAACTGGCTCCTCCATGAAGCCCCATGCCGCTGCAGTGGGCACTGCCCCACCAGCCTCCCTGCACACAACCAGCAGCTTCCAAAACCCTCCCACTTTCTGGCAAGCACCTCCTGACACCTGGGTTAAAATGGTGATGGTTCAGCACTGTCACATCACAGGATCGAGGAGCTGTGGGGTCTGTGATACGCTGAGCACACGTGCACACTAAACACATGTACCTGCAGCCCTCTCCGTCTCTCCTGCAGAGGGGACAGGGAGAGACGGAGAGGGCTGGTCCAGTGGGAACCACCCATTGTGCAGCGTAGCCACACACCCTGGCAAATCCTTAAACCTGTTCTAGGGTCACCTGGAATGGTGCTTTGAGAAACCTGATCTAGTGGAAGATATCCCTGCCCATGGCAAGGGAATTGGAATTAGATGGTCTCTAAGTTCCCCTCCTACCCAAACCATTCTATGATTCTATGATCTCTTTAACTTTGCCAGTGGTCCTTCCTTCTGGGACTATGCTGGAGCTGAGGCACAGCAATGACAGCAGCCATTCCTAGCAGCCACATAAAGAGTGAAACTTCCCTTTTCCCCCTGCTCTAAGCCCAGCTGCAATGCTCTCCTCTGGGCAGGGTCAGAGCTTCCCACAAAGCACCAAAGCAGCCACAAGAACAAACAGGCTCTGAAGTTTGTGAGAAAGAGTCACCCTTTGCAGGGCACAGCAGTGCCAGCACCTGCAGGTCTCACATCTCCAGTGCTCTGCAATGTCACATCTTTGCTTAACAGTAAGAAAAACCTTTCAAAATTCAGCTCGTAGTGGGACCACCCATGGTAAGAAAAATGACTAATCCCCAGAGTTATGAAGTAGCCATGACTTTCTGACAACCTTACTCCCAGGAGACCTTTTTTGTATTCCTCTCCTGTTTTCTTTTTCTCTCCTCATTTTTTATGACTGTATAAAATGTTTATTGAGTGGACTTCAGGTCCAAAGCTGAAGGGTGATGTATTCCTAGATAATGGCCTTTTTAAAGAACTGGTTAGAAAATAGGTGACAACATTAAGTAGTAAAATAACTCTGTAATTAGTGGGAGTCATATGGGGACATATACTGGAGCCAGAAGAATGCTGGAAAGAGAGCAAGTGGGGAAGACAATATGTAAAGGAAAAGGAGAAGGAGGCTGATGGGTGAAGAAAAAGTATCTGGAAAGACCTCAGAGATGTGCAATATCCAGGAAGCAGAGCAGGATGGCAATGAGTGCTGTCTGTGCCAGCATTCCCGCGTCCGGTGAAAGGGCCAGATCAGCCGTGACTTCTGTAAACGCAGCACATTGATAAACCAACAGGCATCTCAAGTGACCTCCCATAATTTAGTTAGTCACTTGATCCCTCACATGAGGGGACAATAAATTGAAGTGCCGTATCACCGAGCCCATGACAGAGCAGAAAATATTGTGACATTAACTCCATTAGCTCCTTCCACCGCTGGAATGAGAAATCCGGGCAATACTCTGTTGCTGGCGTGGACTGTGCTGAGCTTAGATGTTAACTCAAGGCAGCTTCCATAGGGGCCTTAAGACTGACTTACATAGGTTAAAAAAATGTAAATTCACAAGTCTGAGTCCTGGTATAAACAAGAGCAGGATTTTGACCTGTATCTTTTAGACAGAGAAAACAGTACCCATGACATCTCCACAGCTCTCCACACTCACTGACAGTTCTCTGGACAGGCAGAACACAAGCATTTTCCTAAGCTTGACAAATATCTGTCCCAAACATTACTGCACATATTGGACCTATGCACAGCAAGAAAAGCAGCCTGGCCACAATGAGTAATTATGGCAGAATAGGATCTCGTTTGGCTCTCTGGCAACACTACGCAATGGACAATGTTTAATTAGAACTATATTGACTCATCCTTCAGTCCTGAAAAAAAATAGAGATTTGTCTAAATTACTGTGCCTATGCATACAGACGTGAGATAATTAGGCTGCTGCAGGACACCCTGGTCCCACGTTTCAGGCTGTTCTGCCACTCATCCCATGTCACCCACGGATGTGCAGGCACAACCGCTGAGATTTGTGTCACCTTTAAAGTGGCCTTAGGCAAGGCGTTGTACACACAGGGTGAAAAAAAGCAGGTGAGCACAAGTTCTTGGTATGAGAAGTTATTAAAATAAATGCTGAGAGAGAAAATAAATGTGTTTTATAAGAAGACATTGTATTTTAACACAGCAATTTATTAACTGAGCCTGCAGAACAGATGCGATTGATCCAATGACAGGGTGTCAATACTCAGTTATTTTGTGCTGTAATAATTATGTTTCCCTCTGCTCTAGCCTACGTTGCATTTAATGGAAGTTTACAGATTCAGGGGAAAAGTGAGTTCAGATTACTCTGATTTCTACTTTCTAGTTATTTAAATATGTTTTCCTACAGTGAATTTGCTTGTTGAAAAACACTGACTTGAACAGCTAAAAATATTTTCTCAAAATGGGTTTGTTTCAGAAACTGAAATGGTTCATTGTTATAAATTGGCATCTAATATCTTCAGGGGTTTTATAACTACAGAGCCTTGACCTAATCTGTCTTTTACAGATTTTTTTTCAAGTTAAGCATTAAAGTGAATTAATTAGAAACTTGAGAATAGTTATTGGGTTTCGCTCTTTTTTTTCTAGGGAGCTGTCATAAAAAGAAAACATTTTCATTTGTGTTATTTTCCTCATTCATATTTAAAAACCCTCTGCATTAAAAAAAAAACAACTTGCAAAAGTTTTATCTTCTCTTTTTAGGTTTCAGTGGAAAACAGAATTTTCAACCACTGCTGGTGAAGTCAACTGTCTTGTTCAATGTAAAGCATGGACAGGAGGAGAATGATGAGCAGGAGAGATTTTATCATATGGCAAGTTCTACTTGTCCGTTCTTTAATTTCTCACATTATCCACAGACTTCTTGAACTAATTAACCAGAAGCATAATTTATCCATGGCATAACTTTACTGGCATTGCATCAAGGATTGCATTCAGCCCATTCGTGCAATACCAAGAAGCACAGTAACTCCCTCAGATTTGGTATGAGAAAAATACACTCTTATTACACTGATAGATATACCCTGATTATACTGACATATACGCTAAATTATTTTCTTCCCAGAACAACCATAATATAACTACTCATTCCACAGCTGTCATCTCTCATTTAGAGAAGTGTGTACCCAAAGTATTGCATTTCTATGGTCATTAAAACTAAAGGGTATTTTTCCAGTTGTCTATAGCAGAAGTTGAGGCAGAACTTCCAACCTGGATGTGGCCTGGATGCCATTCTCTCTCTTCTAACCGTGGTTCCTACACCATTCTAAGCTAAAAGCAGCATTTTGCCTCTCCTACTAAATTTTATAATGATGTACTACAACACTGAAGGGCTGGAATACACCATGCCAGAACTGGCTGCTAGAAACATTCTTTTAAATGTTTTGAGATAAAACGTATTACTCAACCAAAAGGCACTTCAGTATTTTACTTGACTCAGAAACACCTTATTTTAGCCAGAACGAGAGAAACTGTCTAGTTTCCATTATTGTGTAAGCCATTACCAAGGTTCAACTCTAGAGCATAATCACCGGCATGCGAGCTGTGGTACCTGCAATTTTGCAGGTGTAGATCAGCCCCTCACAGATTTTATGAGTTGTTACTCTGAATCAAAACCCAGGGACACACGAAGACTGAAAGCCTTCGAGTCCATCTTCAGCTAAAATAGGAATCTGAATATTCAACATAGATCCATTTGTTCACCTGCTGGTATGGTACCACATTTGCAGAGCTCTGTGGAAAATTTAATCAAAACCTTATAATCTAGCTGGTTTGTACCTGTGCAGAACAGTTCCTCTACCAAAACTGCTTTGGCCATTGTGCTCAAACTCCAACCTTAAGAAACAGCGTAAACGGCCTCTCTGCCATCCTGTCTTCCACTGGGCTTAGGAATCGGAAGAAATCAGTAATTCCTGGAGCTGGAGAGGATTCAGTGCTTTGCGCCTTTATGCCTGCTCCCAAAAGGATTACAGCGTGTATCCAAACCCGGCTTCATTTATGGCTCAGCTGGGGTCCAGAGAGGTGCTTTTAAAACAATGCTGCTTTCACCTTCTCTTTAGACCTTCTTAGCACGAGTCTTTTGAAGACAGAAGCTGTGTTGCCTTTTCCTCTTAGCTTTCTCTGTATATTGGTTTATGCACCTGCTGCTAAGGTCTCCCTTGTTCTTTTGCCGGAGAATCCTTGACTTTGAAGGATAAGAACACCACCCTGCTACGAAGGACACCGAAGAAATCCGCAGTGGTTTTTTTGCTGCTTTCGTAGGTAAAACTGACCTAGATACCACAAACAGCAGGAGGAGAAAAATGCAAATACCTCCCTGTCTATATAAAACTATTCAACACAACAGAAAACTAAGGGATCTGAAAGGTGAGGGATGATTTATAAGTGAAGATGTGGGAATATTCACTTTCCATTTCCCCAGCTGTGGATTTCTGATGCTCACAGCTGTGTCCTCTTTTTCACTGTTTGAACTGCTGTCTCTACAGCACAAGTCCCCTGACTTTTTTTCTTCCTTCTAAAATCTTTGTTTCAGCTGGCTGTTTCTTATTAAGCTCCCCCCAGAGATATATGTATTTTTAAGATATTAAGATAAAGAAAGAAAACCTAAAAGACACCATGTGTCTGCACTCGGGCATGTGGCAAATCCTGTCTCAAAAACACTCTTTCCCCTTTTGTTTTTTAATGTTTGCAGAGGTGAAAAAAAAAACCTTTCCCATTTTAGAGGCTTATAGCTCTGAACAAATGTTGCAATTATGCTTCTCAAACACAGATAAGTGACAGGTGAAAAAAAATTAAACTCACTTAGGCAAGGCAGGTTCAGAATATCTGTAATGAACTGAAATCACTTCAGTGAGTCCCCCCTTTTGGTTCAAAAGCTCAGAAATCACAACTGTTAGAGCTTTACCTGCATTTTTTTCAACACGTAATTCAGCTCCAATTTGTGACATGTCTCATGTCAGCTAGATTTTTAACTCATATGTCTGTTAAAAAGGATGCAGCCAGTGCTGTACAGTTGGTCAGTGATACAGATCATTTGTGCCTTTGTATCATTGCCACTAGTCAGCTGGAAACTCAGAAAAAAAATCTGAGGAATACACAGGGTACTCTGGATCCCTCTCCAGAGGCCAGCACCAATACATCTAGCACAGGATCAACTCTTTGCAATACTTTTAAGCGGTTCAAGTTCACTCACAAAAGACTACTTTTACTTCAGGGCCACCACTGGGACAATCACAGCAGCTCCAAGCAAATATTTCAATCATCCCCATCCACGCCAGCTCTGCAGGAGCTATTTTGAATCTGTACCGGTGATGTGATCAGTCACATTGCCCAGCGTGGTCCCACCGTGCCACAACAAATGGTGCTGAGGACACCAGGAAGGTCCATCCACCTTTCCTGTGACCCCCTTTAACCGCAACCCCAGAGGAGCCAAGCTGTGCTGTGCAAAACCTACAAGACCTTTAAACAGGGGCTGCTGTGTGAAGGCAAAGTATCTATCGCTGTTTAAGTGTCAGCCAGAGGGTAGATTTTGCTTTGGTAGAGGAAGAAAAGCAGTTGCTGATGAGCCTTTACCAGTTACCTCTCCTCCTCCTTTTTACTGCAAGTTACTGAGGATAAATATGGTGAAACAATTTAAAATAGCCTTTCATTACCTCTTGAGCACTTGCTTTATGCAACTTAGCCAAGGCACCGTGATTCTGCCCATTCTGCTTTCGCATAGCCCATCACCCATGACTTCAGAGAGCTTTTCTTTCAGCCTTCCCTCTTATTTCCTCTAGAATGAAAACTTGCAGACCTCTAGAAGCTGCATTCCCAGGAGTTCAAGGCAACACTCAATCCCTTTTAGTCCGGCAATGGGGAATTTTAAGTTCTATTAATTGGTCAAGTGACTGCTAAGCTGACTTCACCATCCCAGCACACAGGTTTGTGCCCTAAACTAACACCCCAGAATAAGCCATAATTCAATTTCCAGGCTCTGCTTCCACCTTTGAACTGAGACACATCGATATCCCAGCAGGAAAAGTTGGACATGCAGGGCTGACCTCAATAACAGTTTTTACATCCTTCATATAAAATATTAAGTATTCCAAACAAACCCATATCTTCATAAGCTTAATTAGTCTACAATAGTATTCCACACCATGAGCTTGTAAAAGTTTTAAAGTTAACTACAGATGATACATATTTGATGCAAACCACTGTAACTTGATAATAAAAAGATTAGTTATAGAGCTATAAAAATGTTATGTCAGGGTTTTACAGCTGATCATTAATATTGTAAAATGTAGTTATGTTTTTATGCTTTGTTGGCTGACAAAAACATCCAGAATCTGAAGGAGACCAGGAACTTTCTTTAATCCCTATTAATGAGTCTTAAATTGACCCAATCAGAGAAACATCTTCTTAAGAGCAATAAATATTACAATACTTCTGCAGTCTATAGTAGTCCTTATAAATAGGTTAGTAATCAGCACAGACCTCAAAGTCAAAATACACTATCTCCATTGGGTATGTAGTTGCTATGGTTCAAAAGAAAGCAAGATCTGACATCAGGAACAAAAGAAAGATCTTCTGTTTGCTTTTTTTGTAATAAATTTAGAATGGCCTTCAACAGTCAAAAGTAAAACACACCAAGCTCACTGGGTGGAGGTTTGCACTGGGGTGGAGGACAGACGGGTACGACAGTTACTAAACAGCAGTGGGAAAAGTAAACAGACAGGAAACCACTGGAAATTATGACTTTTTAAAGGTTGTGTGGAAATGCTGACAGACATCAGGATTTGCACACACAGGAGCCCTCAGGAAAGCAAATCCAAATTAACTTTTGAAATTCATCCCTTTACTGTATTAGCCAGAATCATGGCCACTTTTAAGCTCTGATTAGGAGTGGATGTTCTGGAATTCATCTTATTCTCTTTGGAGGTGAATAACACCAAATATATTCAAAGCCCCTCGCAATCGTGAACTGCAAAACCCACATGCAGCTTTACTGGATTAAGTTAATTCACAGGTGTAACTATTTTGTAAAAAGTCTGAGCATCTCCATGTGGCCAAGGGCTCATCAGTGTGTCATGGTGCTTCCCACACTGCCCAACCTGGCCTCGCTTCCCTTTCGCTACTGCAAAAATAACTCGCATTTTACTTTTCCTGGAGTATCCACAGGAAACTTACGGAGCCCTCAAGCCTACGATCTGTATTTTTCTGCACTATTAATAACAATGTGCTGAAACAACGAAAGACCTATTGAACTCCTGCAGGATTATGGGAAAAAGGAAAGTGATTTTTTTTTAAGCTGCATTTTAAATCAGCTCATTACACATATTGTTTTATTTTATTTTGCTCTGCATGACATCAGCATTCTCTATTATTTGCTATTCACTGGAGGTTAAAACATCCAAATGGATCCTGCTTCCAAGGCCTACGGTCCAAGTTGTGATTTGGTTAAGGAAGAGTGGCCAGATTTTCTCCTGGAAAAAATCCATTCAAAATCAGAAAAATTACTCATTCCAACAGATAATTCTGCTTGGAAATGACAATTTCTTTTAAACTAATTTAGCAGAGGGTTGTGCAAATCCAAAAGAATTTCCACTGACTAGGAGAGTTTTAATATAAAATCAGAATAAAACCTGCATTTTTTCCCCAAGAGGCTCCTCATTTTCATTTGCATCAAATGCCTGAAGATATTTGCCACGTGTAATCTAGTTTACAATTATTTTCCCATTCTGCTCTTTTGCAGGTCTGTGGGCTTTTTTTCTCCTGAAGAAGTCCAAGACTGGAAAATGGACAGAAGCAGGGCTGTGCAAACATTTTCCTCATTACCTTATCCTGTCCAACTTAGAAAAAGGATTCTGGAAGGCAGAGAAACATCCATTTAAGGATGAGGAGTCTGCCCCAAGCGTGTAGCTGGGCTGCACTGGAGAAGGGATGGGTCGGGGGCGACAGCGACATGGGCAGACGCGCTGGAAGGCACGACCTGGTGCTGGTCTCCCCGGCAGCGTATCTGCAAAGCTCTCAGGGAGGAGGATGAGGGCAAGTGCAGAGGTAACCAGCAAAGTCTTTGTATTAAGAGGGATAGGAGCAGGCTACTGTGGAATCAAATCCTGCAGCAGTGTCAGGAAACCGTTGTACTCAGAGAAAATCTTTCCAATCTCTTAAGCCAGAAGATCCTCTATTTTACTTTATGCCTTGATTTTGAGCTAGTTCAAGATTTCAGATGGAGGAAATTGTGGGGACTGGATTAAGTGCCATGCTTGGTTTTTCCCCTTAAATCACGAGCATGAGATGATGAACACACAGATGTTTTCTAGTCAGAGCTATCTGTGGCTTCAAAACACTGGTAATTGGTGAGCCTAAATTATAAATAACAAATAAATATCTACTTTGAATGAAAAACTAGAAAGCCTTTATCTTAATAGATAAGAGATGTCACAAGTCAGCCCTACCAGGAGACAAAAACTTATTACCTCTGAATTATCACAGTTAGAGAACCTGCTGTAATATCTGCTAGAAAAAGCTCACCAAACCAGAGGACAGTTAATACGGGTTCAGTGCCAGGGACCACAGACACCTGCCTCTGCGCACAGTACACGGAACAGCAGAGGACCAGCCTGCAACTCATGTCACAGAAGGGGAAATCTTGCAGTCACAATCCTGTCACCTGCATCCCAAGCGCTGAACACGAGAGGACTGAAATCCTCCACGCCTGCTGCCACCATGAGCAGGCACTTGTGAGAGGTAAGTCTGAAGATGGAAGATACAAAGTGCAGTTGAGTTGCAGAGAGAGAACTACAACAATCCGGACGAAGATACAAAGTAGGAATATATCCATGCTGCATGGTCAGAAGATGCACCTATCAATGCCAAGACTGGCCATACATATGCTGTGAGCACTGCATATAGAAACACACAAACCTGTTGTCATCTTAAAAAAAAAAAAAAAAAGAAGTAATAATCAATAACCTTAAACTTACACCTTGTTTCATCTGCCTTTTACTGTTAGGGGTGCGTGATATAAATACAACTGCACAAAAGAAAAACTGCAATGTATATGGCAGTGAATGATTATTGGTCATTGACATCTTCCCCTGATGCCCACGCCAGTCTGTCTGCAGTAGATCTCCATGTGAGGTCAAGGGGTTATCCAGAACAACACAACTAATCTAGAAACATAAGTATTTCCATTTCTCATACAGCTACATTTAAAAGAAAAGTTCTGACAGCTTATATTTCATGTCCCTACTGCCTTTTCTTTTTTTCCAGCTTTCGGTCTTAAGTATTTTTTGTCACTCTCCTTAGAATGAGTTACATGTGGCAAACATAGTCAGTGTGTTTGGACAAAGTTTCCCAGCATGGTTGAAAAAAAAAAGAAAAGCTTTTAAAAACTTATACTTGAAGATTTAAGGTGAATACAAACAGCAGGCTGGGTCCTAGTCCTGGGCTTTATACAGCGTGGACATGGCTGAAATGATCTTTAAAAAGGAGATTTCTGTTCTGAGCTCCTTTTAAAAGATGTTACTTCCTCGCCTGTGCACAGTCTACGTGCCACAGCGATGGAGATGTTTTAACTTCCTGCGAGGGAACGGAGCGGTTCGGGAAGAAGGGGCCGGGCTGGTTCACTTTGGAGCGAATCAGGGAAAGAAAGAGGCTGGGAGCTGTGTGCTCAGGGCATCCCAGAAGTTAAGTCCTCAAAACACTTTGTGTTTGCAAATGAGGCGTTTACAAACAAAGAAAACGGGGGCTGTTTACTCACCTCCCTTTGGGGAGGCGGTGGCTCGGGCGCAGGAGGGCTGTCATCTCTCATTACCCGGGAAGGGTCTGCAGAAGCTCCAGCTTCCCTGCACCTGCTCTACCCACCACGACCAGGATGCCAAACCTCTAACACGAGCGAAGTGAAGGGTGTATATCTGCTTCCTTCGTCCCTGGCACTGCACAAAAGAGAAGCAGTGGCTTTCCATACTCCTCCGATTACACCGATGGGAAATACCTTCATCAATCTTTTCAAGCTCAGTCTTTGTTAACTGCTCTCCCTTTAATTCAGCATTTCTGCAGCATTTAGTTTCACCTTTTCATCATCTGCTTTATTTTAATGCTAATTAGATGCACTGAGGTATAAATCTCCCTTTTTTGTTTTGCTTTGTGTTCCAAGACACAGATTTTTATAAAGCACAGAATCATTTGCATCAAAGTACTTCCAGTATTTCACTGGGGGGGAAAAAAAAAAGCAAGCTATTTACCATTGTACCCAAGAGTGACAGTGCTTTCTTATTCTCAAAACACAGGCATGAAACACTCCTGAGTCTGCCTCCACCACAGCAGAACATATGCCACTTTTAATCAAACTAACTGCCTCTCTGTTTATTAATCTAAACTCCCAAACCAATCTAAGCATGAGAGGGAGGAAAATAAAAAAAAAAAAAATTAAACAAAACCTTGACAACAAGTCTACTGTCTCATCTAATAAAATTGCTGTAAGCTGCCCAGCTGAAAGTCTCTGGTAACGGGCAATCACTGAGGATTCGCTGGGGCAGCTGACCTTTGCCTGCTGCCTCCAGAAGGTGACTCGTGACACCAACTCCGTGGCTCTCTGAAGATGGAGGCGATTCCTTTCGGACTTCGCTTCATGCTGTTATTTCTGCCTCTTTGGCTCACAAAACTGCTTTCAGGAGCTCTTTTTAAAGCTGCTTCTTACTTCTACTTGCAGCTGAAGGTACCAGCACTTTGAAGAGCCCTGGGAACGGCTATACAGAGCACATGGAGAAACCTGCTGAAAATGAGCCAAGTTTCTTATTCAAATATTATGTGTAGTTCCAGAGTTTCACTGCAATTCATGTACCCGTATTAAAGACATGGGCTTGAGCTTGCAAAATGCCTGCAATTTGTGTGGTTTCAACAAACTTCCTTATGTCCTTTCCAAGCTGCCCATGCTCCAGGCGTAGGATGGAAAACACGGTGGGACTTTACAATGCCCTAAAAATTGTGATTGATCTTACCTCTCATTGTCCGTTAGGTTCCCACAATGATTCAGGATGTTACAGGCTGAGACATTAACAGCTGTAAGTGTTCATTAAAAGCACTGGGCCCCATGCTGGAATCAACATAAGGGAACAGCATGGAGCACCACATCACCACCTATTTAGTTTTACAGTCCTATCAGACCTACCCGCTACAATGGTGCATCTCAGCAGAATTAACTGAAATGTCTCATTGAGTTAATGCTTATCTCCGTGCTCTGAGCTCACCTTTCAAGAAAGCCAACAGAAGCGGGCTGCTCTGCAAGCACACTCACTCTGTTATTCAACACATCACTTTAGAGAGGTTGCACACAGCTGGTTGCATGTAGGCAGATGCCAGGAAAACTTCACTTGTTGAAGAGAAGGATTTGCAGTGGCTCCAGAACTCGGGGCAAAGGGAGAATTAAGTGAACTCTACATCCTTTGCAAAGGCATGGGGGGAGCTCTTCCAGCCCTCTCACAAGGAGGTGTTGAAGCGCTAAGCAGGCACATCCCTGCATTTTGGAATTTGTGAGCAGTAAGTGATTACAGTGATTAACAAGGACTTTGGAGCCGTTCATAGGGTGAACTGACACGCTCAGACAGTGAGAAATTATCGTGGTTTGCTAGTCAGAATGATTAAAATTTCGCAGGGCAAACTGAGACCCATGGTCAGGGAGATGTAATGATTAAGTGAGTCATGTCCACTACCTCGTCAGGAGGAGGCTCAGATTCATGGGCAGCGAGACGGTTATTAACATGGCGACATCAATAGTTATTAACCTGGCTGCATCGGCGTTGTTCACAGAATGAACTTCACTTCACAGGGGGAGACAGGGGGAAAACAATTAACAAAAGAATTTAGCAGTGCTCTCAGGGTGAATTAAGATGTATGGACAGAAACAGGATTAATGCAAATACATCAGCGCTGACCGCAATGTGACCAGACTCACAGGAAGAAGACTCAGATTAACGTGGTCTTGTCATGTCAGCTTGTTAGATGGCTCCTCAGTAGGAGGGCTTGGGCGGTGACTGTGCCTTCAGAATTCAAGGTTAAATGCTACCCAACTTGGCAACTGGTGAAATTAAGCCAAAAGGGGAAGCAATTATCTAGTCTAGACAGACCCTCACATCTGTACAAGTGTTTTGATGTCTGCTGGCCGGTGCCAAATATATCAATTAGTTTGCAGAGAAGCAACATTAGAAACCATGTCATCTGTCTGGTCTCCAATGCAAGACGAGGCTTACAGAATTTCACAAGGGTTAATGAAACTCAAGATTCAAGGCCAGTTTCAGTACTTTGCAAACTTCCTATGTTAGCACAGAGCGAACAAGTCAAAGTCACATGTACACCGCCTTTACGCACCCCTGTGGTACAGTGTGGCACAAAATGTCCAGTAGCTACAGAAGCAGTGCCAGGCACACAAAATCCACATTCAGCTACTGATAAAACCTATTAAACTGTTAGCCTTGCAGACTAAACCTTTCTTTTCACAGGACAGATACAACACCACAGTTGACCACCACCTACCTGGGTTCTGCAGCTTAGAGACAGAGGCACAGCTGGGATTTCGGGGGACAAACAGGGAAACCAGTCACTGCAATATTTCCCTTCTGGGGGGGGGAACCTTGGGTCTGTGCCCCAGTTTGTGAAAAGCTGAGTCCAGTTCAGACCAGTCAAGACCAATTTGTCACAACTGCCCAGTCTATGTGACACTTGGCTCTCGGGCATACTTAAGAAATCTGGAGAGGCATTTTAAATGCATTGGTAAAGCGGGAACAGCAAGGCTGAAAGTGAGAGCTGCTACTAAACACCCAAAAAGAGATTTTCCTGGACATTGTCTTCTGGTCACTGTGACTAGTGGCCAAACAAACCCTTCGCTCAGCATTTCAGCCATTTGCACACCAAATTGCTTCCTGAGGCCTGCAAACAGCCTGCCTACCCTTAGTTAGGAATAGAGGGCAATGATCTCAGAGATGGAAAATTGTTAACACGCTCCTGTTTTCAGACCAGAAGGAAAGCTAAGAAAACAAAGTCAGCAGGGGATTGAAGTGTCAGGAAAAGCTGTCTCCTTTGGGTTGGGTACAATGCAATTCTGTGTACAAACAGCTAGCTAATTATTTCTTACTGCATATCAGCTAAGACTGACCTGATTAAAATCATAAATCAGCCAATGCCTCTGTTTTTATGCTGTGAGAATCCGTGTCTGTGTTTGCATATTAATTAAGATATGCTAAGTAATCAAAAATGTTTGCTAGGAAAAAGAAAATAGATTGTAACCTGACAGAAGCAAACACAGGAACATGGTGTACCAACTTTTAAAAATAACCTTTTGTTTACTCTGTACCCTTTGAAATTATGAGCAGTTTCCAACGACATGTGATTTCTTTCCACCAGGTTTAAGGAAAAAAGTCTCTGCCATTTGTATCCTGCGACTTGTTTCCGCTTGGTAGGAAAATAGCATGAAAGCTGCTGTCAGGCTGGAAAGCTGCGTAACTTTATAAGCTCCAGCATATTTTTTGGCTGTTCTTCCCCATGTGCTACCAGATTAATGTCACTGTTCAGCAAAGCTTAGAGTATTGATGTTGAAACATTAAAGCTATTTCATCAATACTATGTTTGGAGAGAGGTCATTTATGGTCATTAGAATAGAAGAGCATTTATTCTGGACATCAGAGAAATCCCCATGGGTCCTAGAGATCATGCTGCAATCCCTATAATGCCATTAATATAATGGCCTCTTTCCTCTTTATTAGGATTTTACGGCTAAGCAGGATGTAAAGAAAACTATCAAGTCAGTGGAGTCCAGCACCCTACAGTCACTCTTGTCACAGAGTCCATATGCTGTTCTCTGTTGGTTTTCCTGTGTGGGAAACAATGTTCATTAACTGATATCGCTGAGCCTTTTCTCCCAGCAGCTACAGGATGCTACAGGGCTAATACCTCCAGCAGGATGCTAAAATGCCCTGCCTCAGTTACAGTGTATAAAGCAGCTGCAAATGCCCTGCTTTATTTATCTTCGTGTTCTGCTAATACAACAGACTTCAAGTTGGGGTGTTTTTCCCTGTATTATTCTGAGTCAGAGCTCAGAGGGCTGAAGCTGGGATCATGTCCCCACCAGAGCAGTGCCTGCAGCCCTTTCACAAGGTGTGGAAATTTTTCTCACCAGAAATTCAGTTGTTTGTTTTTTTACCAGCTCAAAGGGATGGGGTGAAAGATCTGCTGCCACTTAAAACCTGAATGTAGACACTTTGGTCTCCTACTTTTTTTGCCCGATTTTTACATCAACCTAGAGACATCACTAGACCTGCAACCTCCTGGCCTCTTTCTTTTCTCTGCCTCCCACAGCAACAGGTGAAATCACGGTGTCAGCTAAGCCATACAAAACTGTCAGTCAAATGGGTTATGCTCCAGGGCTCATTCACAGCGATGTGCCCGAAAGAGATTTATGCAAAATGTTCTGCTAATTTAGGCAGGAAGCATACACGCTGCATCTGTCTGTCTGCAAGCAAGCGGGAAGAGTTGCTACATTTGGATGATGTTACTGCAAAAGCAACACCGTGAAGACAGATGGGTTGAGCCAGCAGTATCTAATCCCAAAAAATGATGATTTTCCAACTGAAAGGCAAACGCCCACCCTCTCAATGGAATAACCTGCCGAGACTCAGCTGGCTGTCCTCGCAGCACACCGTTGCTGTGATAGCACCGGGCAGTTTTGGACTGGCTAATGACCAGTTGCCCCTGCACAGAGTGAGGCTCTTTGTTTAGCAATGGGCTTGATTCTGCCAAGAGATTTCAGAAAAAGGGCCATGAAGATCCAAAAAAGTACATTTCAGCTTTGGAATACAGCCATTCCACTTATTACAAAATGCCCAACTCTGATACAACATTGCTATTGGTTTCTTAGGAGGCAAGTCCAAACCAAAGGAATTCACCAAAGGAAATACCATTGCCTGTTAAGTACAGACGTAAAATTAGCACCATGAAGAGAGCTTTACCCATAAAATAGCAGTGTTTAAATCTTGTCAATTCCTTAACATTTTTCCCCCTAGCGTGGGTCCTTAAATCGCCCTGCAGAGAGCACTATTACTATTCTTCAATTCCTACCTTTAAAAGCTTCACTAAGGCAAGCAGGGAACAGACCCATTCCAAACAATCCAATAAAAATGGCAGATAAAATATCAGGCATGCTCCTGCAGCAAGTTAAGAAACCTGCAATATGTTCAAGGACGTTTTGTGCACAAGAGAAAAAAAAAAAAAAAAGATAAAAAAATACAGGCTAAATTCATCAGTAAATTATTCACTGTGAATTATTTACTCAGAAGCAGTTAATTAAGAAACTCTTTTAACGTAAACATTTTTATGTCCCTTACCCGTGAAAATTAAGCTGTATTTGAAATCTTCCCAAAGGCACAATCCTAAGGCAGGTGCTGGAGGACCAAAGCCCCACAGCTGGTGATTTCACCCAGCCAGATGTGAACAGGCTCCGGGATAAAAACAACAACTACGACAGCGGAGCAATGGGGCTGCTCTAGGGTGGTTTGTCTCACAAATGCAGGTGCAAACCCTGGTGCAGTCCTGCCCAGGTGAATCTTGCTTGTGTTCAAGGTTGGAGCTGGCTTATACGTGAGCAGGTCAGAGCTTAGGCAGGGGGACACATTTACATCCGAATCTGCTGGGTTAGAGTACCCGAAGCTTCTTAGAGAGGAAACACCTTGTTATACCTGGCGCATAAAACCTCGGGCAGCTCTTCCTTGCTTAGAGCTGTGAATTGCTCTTGCAGTACAAATTAACTGCTGCCGCAGTAGCTGACAACTTAGACCAAAGGCAATTGTACCAAATTTTTGCACGCTTTAATGAGAAGCCTCTAGTTACTCCACACACATGGTTTATACCACTTTCCTCAGTCTACTCCTTGAAAACCTTTTGTATTGGCTCCTTCTTAATTGTAAGCAACCATCTGACCTCAGCATCTTTCCCCTCTGGGAAGACAAAGCAAGGAAATTTTGTGAGCATGGATAATTCTCTATGGGAAAAGATCAGAGTTTTCTGGGGTGCTTTTCACAGTGAGAGATGGAAAATACTGGAGAATGCACCCACACAGACATGTCAGAGCAGGATTTCTTCTTGGTCATAATTTTGCTCGCTTTGCCTACACTTTCAACGTGTAGTAATTTAACATCCTGGTAGGAATGATTTTTGCAGACTGTGATAAGAAGGCATCATTTCTATATTATGGATTGTTGCTTCTGCCAAGTTTTCTTCTCCTTATGCTTTTCCACCATGTGTTTCTTACACAGTGATTGTGCTTTATCACTTAGTGAACAACACTGTAAGGTTCCTTTCAAAGCTTCCCCATGAAAAAGAAAAAACATTATTAAGTTATCCTGAAAATATTATTCTAAGCTGAGCATGTCTCACGGCTGCAGTGTGGATCCTACTGATCTCCACCTTTCCCAGGCAGATAACATACACCACGGGCTTCACACACATGAAAAAGAAATGTGCTCTTAAACCTTTGGAGCAAGATCCAAAAGCCTCTGTCCCTCTACTAAAAAGAAAGCAGCAGTTTATTGTGATTTGGCCAGGGAGTGGGTGCCTTTGGTCTCATTCAGAAGCCAGAAGCTAACTGCAAATGTTGTGGATGATAAGCTACGTGGCCTGTATTTTACATCTGGTGAGAATAGATGAGCATAACAGTCCCTTCTGCAATGAAAAAAAAAATCTATTTAAGGATGAAAAGCTGCATTTTTTTGGTAACATTTTGCATTTTAGTTTCACAATCACTGAAGGTTTTATAGTCAGTATCTGAACTAGCTGTAAAGACATGCAAAACCCAACTTTCTTTGAATATTTCCCCTTGGTGGCCATCCAGTCACTTTGATACATCTGCTCATGCCTGTCAGCAGCAAATAATCTTGGATGGCAGATTAATTGAATAGTGTACGTTGCAATCTAATTTTCATAACTCCTCATTTATGCTGTAATTTATATAAACGTTGTATGACTCCCTGGGAATTCCAGCATGGATTCTGGAATACAGTGGTCACAAAAATACAAATTGGCAATGGCAAAAAATTATTATGGATTTCACAATCTGATGTTGGTGGCTGTTTTAGATAAATGTTTACTTTCTAGATGTCATTTCATTAGTAAAGCTTGAGCACAGAAACATTTACAGAAAACAAACACAAAAGAATGGCAATGACAGCTGAATCAAAATCCACCACTGCTTTCCAGCAAATGTGAAATGATGTTTTCTACTCTTGCAGCTTTTACTGCTCTAATATGGAGCGTGGCTCTTCGCACACACAGAGATTAACATGGGCTCAAGATGATAGTCTCATTCCTAGCACAGTTTATATCCATGTATAAGGTTTACAAAAGGTTTTCTTCTCTCCTCTCTTTTAAAGACAAGAGACCTGAAGAAATTACTTGTGTCTGGTAAAAACAGTTTGTCTCAGTGGGGATAATGTTAATCGCTAGATAGCATAATACCTTTCATAACTTTCAAATTAAATATTAAGCATTTAACAACATTTTGGCTATCCTGTCACAATCACCCTGCTGTAGGTCATAGCAGGGCATCTGTCTTCAAATATTGCATACTGTTTATAGCTGATCATCCTCTAAAAGACTGATTACTGCGTTAGACTTGAACATAAACCAACTGGTATTGCTCTACAATCTACACAGCTGGAGAAATTAATCTATTTTGGTTTATGATGAAGGAAAACTAAGAGTTACACCAGAGCCATAAAGAGACTTTGTGGTGGACATTGCAAAGAAATCAGCATTTTTCTGTTTTACTTTTGCTTCCACCTTAATATCCTAGTGCTAAACTCATACACTGCTCTGTCTTTTGTCTCAAGGTTCCCTTTGGTGGCACGTAAAACACACAGGAAAGCTGAGCTGTCTTAATAGGTGTCACCACCTAGAAGATGCCAAACAGTTTCTTTTAGGAGCCACACGAAATAACAAACCACCATCTTGTCCCTATCACTATAATATTTAAACGCCAAGCAAAGAAACACAAAATGATAGAAATCTGATCATGCAGTTATTGTGCACTGTCAGTACTAAGCAGCCCAATGCAAAATTGAATAAACTACTTGTGAAGCAGCATTTATGATATATCATTGCAACAGGTGTTACCTGTTAAATGCTTTCCTTTTCCTGCAGGCTCCCACTTACAGAATGAACTCCTGATGCCCAGACAGTCCATACAGTACGTTTCAGTCTGGTGAAACTGCCAGCCGGGATTCGCAAAGCGATGGGGCTGTATCTGATATGCAGCTCTGCTCTACTTAAGATCTCCCTTATTTCAGGGAAACATTGAAACACAAACATACTTCACATGTTTCTTTTTTTTGGCAATTATTCCTGATTTGCAGCCACTTCATTTTTTGACACGGTCACTGCACTAATGGTGCTCACTCATTCCTTCGAACCAGTGATGTTACTCTGCTGGACTCATTCTGATCTAAGCTCTGTCCTCAAAGTATAAACAGCTCGTCCTCTCCACACTTTCTGCATATTTGCATTTTACCTGAGATGACATACGAGCACAATATATTTAGCAAGGGCTACTCCCGCTGGCCTTTAAAACCAACCTGAATTTAAGCAGCAGTCCTTGTCAGTCAGTCTTACGCACATCAAACACACTTGGAGCAAAAGAAAAACAAAACTTTTTTACCAACTTCATGCCTATATTCCTATGACACAAGGAAGCAAAAATCTACCAGAGCCACAGGAGATCTTGCTCATGTTTCTTTTATTTAGATTTACTAAAGATAACATTAAGTAGGCAAATTACTTTGATTCCCCGAAGAAATTCTAAGAAATAATGTGTGCGAGGAGTAAAAAACACTAACAGCCAAAATTTACTAGGACTTCTTTTTGTGGGAATAAATGTTCCTGTCTTATTGCCTTAAAAATAAATGCACAAACTATTAAACATCTATGGTGTGAGATCTAATAGTAAAGAAGAATGAAAAATTATTTCTCTCTGCTGGCTATGCCCTAGACACAAATCTAAGAAATGGTGCTTATGTCTTGAAGGAGTGTTAAAGATCATATTTTCTTTTCCTCATATGTTTGAAGAATGCTTAAATGCTTGAAGAAGCAGACAGTGAGTGTTGTCAGGTGCAAAAAGGCAACACGTAAATTTTCTCCACATCTTACTGTCTTGCAGAACCTGAGCCCGGAACACCAGCAGTCTTTTCCATTGCAGTCCCGTACCACCAGGCTTTTTTAAGTGGACCTGGCTTCCCACTTTCCTCTTGCCTGCCTGCAGTGCTCAGGGGCTGCCGGGTGCTCAGGGGCCATCGCTGAGAGAGCGAGCTGGTCTGTGAGCTGGAGCCGAGCTGGGTTTGCATCCAGCATTTGCAGTGAGAAGATGCTGGTGGAAAAGGTTCTCGAAGGACACTTCATGAAGGACACTTCAGAAACTTGTTCACATCCCTTTCTTCTCCCAGGCAAAGTACCGCCTCCGGCCCGACAGCCTGGACAGGCACAGTACCTCTTCCATCAGCCGTGCAGGCAGACTTCCAGAGCTGGAGGTGCTTACAGCCAGTTGGCAATTAATTTGAAACAGATCCTGTAAATCTGTTGTTTTAAAGTTTGGTGGCTGATTTGCATCCAGAGGCTATGATATCCCTGATCACAGTATTGTGACAGTTTCCTCTTAAAGTCCCTGAAGCTTTAATTGAAAATAATCGGCAGTGGAAGTTGTTCTAACAGTCCACATTCACTGACGTAAACAAACACAGGACTTGAAAGCTGTGAAGGCTTCTGTTTGCATCTGCGGCTCTTTCACCAAAAGGCATGTTGCTGATTTCATTTATTCCAAACACAGCATAAATGAATGCTTAATTTGGAAGCCTATAAATAATGAGCATGCTCAATTACAGCAGCAGCATCTAGAAGCAGGCTTGAAATGATGTTCCTGAGTCTCTAATGCTATTAAGAATTTCTATACGCTGAGCACCAGACACACACACACAGAAATTCACAGGGAAGTGTGTTCCACCCACTTTGGGACAGCCCCCACAGTAGTTCAGGCACTAATAGCTCTCAACAGCACAAAGGCCCTTTTTGAATTACACTTGTTACTGCAATGATCTTTCAGTGGTTCCCAGAAACGATGTTAAACACAAGGTGAATTTAGTGCAATAGGAAGAGGCAAAGGAAGATGCCTTTATCAATTTTCTTGCACCTCCCCGAACATGGTAAATATCTGAGGGGTGTTTGGCTACTTCAAAGCATTTTGCATGATCAATAATGGTGAGAGATGCACAGCTTGCTACCACTGTCCCGAGTGACAGGCACCTGAAACACACTCCTTTCCCAATGCCTTTCTGAGGAAGAGACAAGTGGTTCTGGCAAACTATCTGAGACAGGCGGGCATGTAGCTCCGATGAGATTCACGTCCTTTCCTCTTTGCATTCTCTCTGCACCCATGGAATGACAGAATGTCACATACAGAAACCAAGAAGCTTTGATGTATAGAGCAGGAACAATGTGTAATTCTCTGCTCATGGTCTCTTTCAGGTTTCTACCAGATTCACCTTTCCTCATTGCAAAATTAGATACGATTCCTCAGCAGAGATGAAATTACCACCAGCTCATTTTCCTGTGCTCTGGTATCTACCAAAGTGCTGGGAAGTTGACCTCACGCTTGACTGATCACGTCTTCACATCCTGCTCACCGAAAATGAGACTGAGACTGGAGAAAGGAATAGGATGTACTACCAGAAAGCTGCAACAGCATCAGCTGTTTCCAAATCCAACTGCCATCGAGCAAGTAAGCTCTCAAAAATTACTTCATTGTTAACTCAGCCATGTGGAGGAGGGGACCGGCACAGGGAATGGGACCACAGCAGAGCTGAGCATCTTGAAAGATGCCAATTCCTCCATCTTTGACAGTTTCTTGATTCACTGTGAGGCTTCTGCTTGTAGAGATAATACCCCGATCACAATACTGTGATCAGGTGTATTATCTCTACGCACTGAGTTAAGAGCTGGAGGACACAGAGATCCTGTACTCTAACAGGTCCTCCTTCTCCTGCGGGTTTGATTTCTACACCACCGTGTACAGTTTCTAAATTTAATCTATCAACCTAGTTCCAGTTAATAGGCCAGCAGTGGTTGTTTCCTTCTGTCGCCACAAGCCCAGCCTTAGGCCAGCTACTGCAGACAGGGCAGCTGTCACGTTTCAGCCAGGTCTCCGGCTGCCTTTGCTTCAAGAGACTGGCAATAGCATGGGGAAGATGGTGTCAAGATTGTTCCCTTTTCTTCCTCCTGCACTTACTCCCAAAAGCAGGTCATCCAGCACTTATGCCAAAGACTTAATTGTACTTTCTCAAGATTGGAAGCATTTCAGCCCCCCCAGTATCTCCACTGCTTACCACACTGATTAATGCTGAACACAAATCCTTGGCTTCTTAGTTGTCTTTCCCTCATCCCTTGAGCTCTCTTCATTTATCCCTCTCTTAATGAGGCAGTGAACAGGTATTTACTTGCATTCCTGATTTTTTTTAAGTTCTGCAACCTACTTTTTAACACACAGATCATCAGCAGCTTAGAATTATTTCAGGAATGACATAAAAATGCTTCCTTTTTCTTCCCAGCACACACAACCATCTCCTGCTGCTCAGAGACCCACAGTACAGCAGACGCCAGATGCCACCCAGGCCCTGAACAAAAGACACCAAGCTTCTATAAGGAGATAAAATTAATGACTTCCCCCTTGACATTTAAAGACCATCATGCGGACATGCCAAAGGAGAGAAGAAAGCTACAAAGCACAGCAGGTCCATGATCTGCCTTAGCATACACACATACATAAATAAATATATAATAAAAAATACCTACAAGGGATTTTGTCTCCCAGCCTGGTACAACTTACATCTCATTTCCTGAGCTGAGAGATGAAAAATCTTCTCTCGATACCTTATCCCTTTTGGCTGAACATCTTTGCATTACCTGCAGGCAGGTAAAAGTCAAATTTGTTACCTAGAGGAGGTAGAAAGGCAGGCAAAGAAATAAAAAAGAGAAAAGGCAAAACCAAGTTGTTGAATGAGACCCTTCTTTGAGGATTGCCCAAGGGTGGGCAGGCAGTGGGGAGGAAGCGCAAAGATTCTGACTCCGAAAGTCAAAGGGAATGACTGAGAATGACTGACGACCCCGCAGAACTGAGGTAATCACAGTAGACAGGGCTGTCATATTTTATCTGTGCAGAGACTTTAAATTTTGGAAGATCCCTTGCCAGTCATGTTTGTAAAGGCATTCCAGACCAGCACTGTACTGACCTTGGCGCTCGCTTACCTGGAGCGCTCTCAAAGCATCCCTAGAGAAAACCAAAAAACCTCATTTTCTTGTAGTTTTGTGACATTGCCATATCGGAACAGCAAGTCTGGGGTAATACTTAATGGTTACAGGTTCCAAGCAGTCTTTCAATTAAAATTTAATAGGACATTTATAATCTTTAACATCAAACTAATGAAATAGCTTCAAATGTAAATCCTGGATGGTAAAAATGCTTCAACATTTATGTCTCTGGATATGCTAGCCAGAATGCAGTAAGCATATTTTTAACCATCTGTACAGGTCACTGCTTATCTAAGAAATAAAGAATAGTTTTAAAAATTCAAGGGCATTTGTATCAGAAATTTAGAGAGATGTAATACATAGTTTCTTCATGATTAAGGAACTGTTTAAACTGTGTTTAGTTCCACTAGATTTCTAAATTCCTTAGACCAGACCTCCCTTCTGAAGTACGAATTGATCACTGACCCCAAAAGTTACAGTCTGAGGGCAATGAATCTCAAAAGAGATTTGGAAAATTCCTACACAGTCCCTGTAACCTGACAGTCCACCTGAGAAGGGTTTTTGCAATCCTAGGGAGGAAAAAATCTGCCGTGCAAACACACTGAATATAAAAGTCTTGAGGTAACGGTGTTTGCCCATGTGTATCCAGGATACACAAATAAATGAGACAAAAGACGAACATGGATCTTGGAATTTCTGCATAGACAAGGCTGTGCTGGGTCCAATAAGCTGAACAATAAAGCCTGACATCCCGGCAGTATTAAAAACAGTAACAAAATTCCCCTTCACTGGTTTTGCTTTGGTGTGCAGAGCATGTAAGCAGGACCTGACTTACTTATCAGTATTAAAGAAAACAAAGGAAAATTGCAATTCCAGGAAGAAATCGTGTGGTGCCATTCCTCAGCTCTAAACTGAGCACTCAGAGCTTGCATTGCCAACAATCCATAAAACTCGCTGTCAATGCGTTCAGTGTCCAGAGGCATAAGAAGTGTCAAGAAATGCTTTATGCTGTTGCTAACACACTACAAAAGGCTTGATCACTAGATTAAACTAGAGAACAGGCTGGCACTCTCTGGTAAGAAATTGGGACGAGACCATAATGGTCCTGAGAAGGGCTTTGATTTGTGTAAAATAGGATGGATTTAAAAGGGCATCCACAGACTGTGGTTCTCGCAATCAAAGGACGCAGACAGACACATGGACCAAGCAGGAGCTGCAACTGATTGCTTCCAGCCAGTTGCCTGATGGAGAGGCTCTGGCTGTCAAAAGCAGAGAGAGATAAAAAAGTTCGTGTTCCCCAGCACTCCGTTCCAGCCTTATCCCTCAAATAGACACAGCGGGTTGAAGCACTTTTCCTTGCTGATCTGTGATTTGAACAAGTACAGCCTCAGGACAACTTTAGCTCATGCTTGGGTGCCCATAAGCCCAAGATATGATAAGGGCAAACAGAAATTGCTGGAGGAGGCACATGTGCTTTTCCTACAACTGCGTCCTTTGTTTCTTCTGCATCTGGGAAGAAGGGAGAACGTGCAGCCCTGCATCACCCAGTGCCTCCCCTTGGCCTGAGGAAATCCTAGCAATGTGTCAGCTTCACATTACAGGAATGGCATCAAAGATCTGCGATGCCCAGTGTCCCTGGGCAAGTCAGCTAGGGTGGAGCATGTTCACTGGGCAAGATTTCAATTATCATTAAAATCTACATTCATCACACAACATTAACAAACTTCACTCATATCAAAAAAGAAAACAAAAAATTCCCAACACATCACAACACCAAACAAGACTAAACAATTTACATACACAATCCACATCTCGTCCCTTCACCACAGGACAGAATAACTGGGACAATGTCAGCGACATTTTAGTGCTTTGCACCAAGTTGCAGGGACAGAAGAGAGAATCCTTCTAATGAAACAAGAACCTTAAAATATGAATAAAACAAAATGATCTATCTCTGGAGGCTACAAACATCTTCAGTTTCTCAAATCTGGCTAGAACCAAAAAAAAAAATCAAGCTAGAACCAGAAAATGTTGCATATCTTTCAGAAAATATTACCTTGATATATCTTGAGTAGATAAAAGAAACTCAATTAAAATCCAGTTGAAAAATCTAAAACTCTCAGATATAATATTTTTGAATGCTAAATGGAATTTGTGAAGCTCCATTGCCTTAACCTCCGTTAATAAGCTGCTCAATAAACTTCATGAAAACATATTTTATGTACTGATAGCATCTCAAAGTATGAAAGGTTTTGCAGTTGTTCAGCAATCAGTTACCAGCTGGATTATGGTCCACTAATGCTATTAGATTTCCGCAAGACAGAAGGCAGCTTTTCAACCATTTGTTATTTTAATGATGAGGAATCTCACCATAAGCCTTGTTAAAACTTCATTTAATCCATTACAAAAGAAACAAAGACATTTAGAAGTGAACATAAAAAAATCTCTATCTATCAGAGCAGAAATTATAGGGTCTAGGGAAGCTTTTAAGGAGCATCCGTGGAATAAAATGGCCCTGCTAATTAAAGAACTGTATCTTTTCATGTTTGACATTTAGGGACTGTCTTCAACAGGGACTGAACTACTCTGCATCATAGCACTCGTAATGACAAAGAGAAAAAGGGAGAACCTTTGCAAAGTAGCAACCATCTATCTATCACCCCATCTATTCCAAATGTCATCCAAACACTTGCAAGGGTGTTTTTCACTGAGTTTCCTTCCAAAAAAAGTCTCAGAGGGCACAGAGGGTACAACCTCCCTGCCCCTAGGTCACGGGGAAATTTGTCCTTGCAGAGCAGTAGCAGTCCTAGGAGAGAACCCAGTGACAGGTAAATGTGTCCCAGAAACTTGACTGTTCTTCTAGGAGAGGTAGAATGTGAAATCAGTTCAATGGACTTCCACACGTACATCCCATAAAACTATGACTGCCTAATTTTTGCTAAGGACCACCCAAGGCAAGCAGGTGGTAGCCGCACTCTTTCGCTACCACTCTCTTAATTCGCGAAATACTCTTGTGGATCTGGAAGAGACATTTCCATGAGGTTCTCTAAAGAGATCAATCACATCCTGGACTCCCTGGTCCTTCTCTAACATGCCCCATTCCAGATCTGCCACACTGCCTTCTATGCACCAAGTGAAAAAAACCCACACACTGGCTAGAATAATCTCTTTTTATAATCTCCATAAATATCCAAAGCAATATATTACCTGAATGAACACTTATTTTATGGCTAATACATTAAAGGTAGAAAATGTCAATTTCTGAGTGCACACAAAAGTGCGTTTTCCAGAGGACTGAACACTAACTTCAGCCCTTCAATTACCCTTAAAATTCTGTACCTGCAGAGCAACATGCCAAAAAATCGCAATCAGTAGTTCAACAAACAAGTCTAGATTTGCACTTATAGGTGCTGGTGAAATGTTTATCCTTGAAAAGTGAGGTTGCTTACTGAAAAACACACTGAAATGCTGTAATCTCAATTCTCCAAGATTTCCTGGAGCAGCAAGTTCATTTACAGCATATTTCATATTCCTGAGTGAGGGAAGGACATCCTATTCCAACTCCTGTGATTACTGCCTCCTTCACTAGCCCTAATGAAGTTTCCAATTGCTATTGTAAGAGTTAGGCGAAGCTCCCCTTGAGAGATTTTTTTCCTTCAAGAATTTCTCCCAGATCGAGCTTATGGGCAAAACCACTCACTAAACTGGGAGAAAGTTCAGGCCTGTCTGTTAGATCTTGATCTCATTTAAATTAATGATAATGAAGAGGGTATGACATCATATGTATCTGCTTTCTTCTCTCTGAGGGACATGGTAAATGTCAGCTAAAGTTATACCTATTTCAAAAGTCCAAGCACCAAGAAATTGCAAATACATAGATACGGTTTTCATTATGTTAAATATCCCAGATCTATGTATAAGAAGAAACTCCACTGCTTTGGCTTCTTCTGAAATGCTTAATGTAAAAATACTCTCCATCTCCCTCACTCTTCCATGCCAGAAGTTTATCATATGTCCAGCTGTTTTGAGACCTTCTGCCTTCAGCTTCGTTTCCTAAAGAAACAAGGCTTGTGTGAACACGCTGTTTGTCTCCTTTCAGTAACTTTTGAAACAAGCTTCATAAGTTGTTTCTCAAAGAGTTACTTTTTAAAGTTCCTTTCCCCTCAAGCTTGTAAAATATTAACATTTAAAATCATTTTACGTAATACCGCTCTTGCAAGAAACTGCTGAATTGGTAAATTAAGTGCCATCTAGGCTGGCTAAGGAGTTTTTGATAAGAGAGTGATTTTGAAGGAAAAAATAGATACTTAATTCAAAGTCAATTAAAAATGGAATTATAAAGTATCTAGATGAGAATCACATAATGGATATCAGCACAAAGTCTGTAAAGGAAAATCAAGCCTGAAATTCTTCCAAAGGGTCAGCAAAGTCTTGAAAACAAGCTTCACCAAAAACTCTGACTTTTTTTAAGCCTTCCCTGAAGTTTTTCATAAGGCTTCATTAACAAAACTGAACAGCTATGGACTCAGAAACAGAAATGAGTTCTGAATCTTAATTAAGATGCTAGTTTCTTAACTAAGGGACAAGGTTTAAGAAATGACCATTTTTCATTGTAGCATAACGTTAATAGGACTTGTCCCAATCTTCTACAATAAGATTTGCTGGATATAATTTCTAGAATACATGATTTTACAGATCATATTCTGCACTTTTTTACCATAATAAAAGGAAATATTTTACTGTTTACTCCCAAAATAATCAAGAATGAACTTTACCTCAGAGACTCCAGCAGAAATGCAAGCACGGGAAATTGAAGGTTTTGAAAACCATGAAACCGTTTCTTGTGAAACCGTGACACTCGGTGTGACAGAGCACTCAGGTTGACTGCAGAATAACGTGTGAGTATACGTAAAAATTTTCTTTTAAACTATCAAAATCCATATTAAAAAGCAGTTGAGGTTAGTTATAACTGACCATTTTCCATTACCCAAAATTGCACACTAAGTTCCTAGGGAATCCAATCATTTCGGTCAGTTAAGCATGCCCAAAAATTCCCACAAACATAAACCACCTGCTAGGAACTGGAGAGGGACAGAAACACACGGCCCCTCTCTGTTGCTTAACAGATCTACAAATGTCAGACTGAGTTCTTGTTCTTCCAGCTAGCTGATGGGAAGAAAAATGGTCTAAACTAACTTTCATTTAAATTTCTTAATGCACTGTACTACTTGTTTGTCACGTCCTGACACGCTGTCACGTTGTTTTACAACATGATGTATTGTGACGTGATATGAAATGAACATATTTCACTTAGAGAAGTGCACTAATGCCTTTAGACACTGAGGAGTAGACAGGTAGATGCATTATTCCTTAGTGCCTGATCGGGATTTATTAGAAGAGGTGGAAACACAGAGCAAATCACCTACATTGCTCTCAAACTGTTTTGGAAAGCACCACCGCGTTCCCCTTACGCACCGTGGAGATGCAGCATGCTCATACCCATCCCACCAAAAGCAAAAAGCGCTCGGCTCTGCACCAGCTCTTTGCAATATAGAGTCACTTTCTGATTAGACGAATTAAAAAATAAACTCTCCTGAAGGCTTTTTAAAGTTTCCAACTCATCTTCCTGAAAGGAATTTAAGGTTTATTTTACTTGCACAAGCCCTTCTATGCGTATGCAGTGGAAGGAGTCACTCTAATTTACGGTGGTGGCAGTAAATCATACTACAGAAATTGTCACGTTCTCATTAAAGGAAGCTTCAAGACAAGTCTCTAAACTTCAGTGTGACAGGCCCATAATTTTCCAGGTATCCCCAAATAAATCCTTGAACTCCAGGTGAAACTTCATAGTTGATCTGTCTACCTACAATGACCAGAAAGCGCTGCCCCGTCTCTTTCAGCAGCCTCTCCTGCCCTTCTCTCCTCCAGGGGTATCCGTACACTGCACCCGTGCAGTTTGCTACTCAGGTTGAAAACTAAACTTTTTCATCAGGACTCATTTTCGGATAGGTCAACAGACAGATACACCTCACTGTTACAGCTGTAGGGAAAGGGGGAGGAAGTACATGGCTGGCAGCATGGGAAGGAGAAATAGCTACTCTTCCTTTGCTGTCTGCTGCAGAAACTGAAATTCACAAGCACGAGACTGAAATTACATATGTTTTATCCCCACACATTACCAAGGGAAAATACATGTGCACCATCTTCAACTCTAAAGAGTGCATTTGTGAATGATACTTTGAAATTTCAGTCAATCACTAACCTAGCGTTTTTTAGTTTCTTTGATTCAGTAACTGGACTCATCTCTCATTGGTGCTGTTAAGTAGAAGGCTGACAGGTACTTATAGAATTTTCTTTTACCACAAATGATATTCAAGACTCACGAATAAGATTCTTGACACACTCACTGAATTTTGACCATATTCTGAGGAAAGATACAGTATAAACAACACTCCTTAATTTGTACAGCCCACAACAAGGCTTCTCACTTAATCTAGGAAGATCAATTACATAACAGTTAACTGATTAACTAGGTCAGTTGCACATGGTCCAGGGGATCTCTAGAACTTTAATGGTTACAGTTGCACTGAGGTAGATAACTTCCAGCTAGATATCAAAAAGATTTGCTTCAACAACCACCCCATCCCAGCTAACAGCAATGTTCGCAGAGGTGAGCTTCTTCAACTGCTGGATAAAACACCCCATCAATTTCATGTTCCTAAAATCATTACGATGTAATCCAAAACAAGTGGATTAATTGTCTTGATTGATATGACACAATATAACTTTATATCTTGGAAACAATTTCAAGCAATAGTGAAAGAAATATTCCCCATGACTAATGAGCCAGTGTCTAATCAGTGCATCCTGCTGGGCAGGAGACCAGCAGGAGAAACCAAAGAAGGATCTCTGAAGGCAAGAGGAGAGATCTTCTAAACTAACTTCACAGAGAAGCTAGAGAAGCAAGATCCAGGAGGTCCCTTTGCAAGAAGGGAGAATTTTAACCAAGATTTTCACAGGTGCCACCTGGTAAAAGATGAAATACAACAAAGCGTCACCAGCAGATCACATTTAACCTTCATTCGCACAGCAATGCTGGGGGTGAGCTCTGGAGGGAGCAGAAAGTAATGCCATGCCCCAAAGCACCCCCCCTTTGCATTAGGATTTATTCAGCCACACACCTGCCACGTGCTCACCGAGCTATAGGAATTCAAGCCCTGTACCGTGACCTTTCAGACCAGTGTCTTACTGGGCCCGTCTGAAAAGTGTAACAGCATAACCAGAAGAGCTAACCGTAACTCTGAGACACAAAGGAAAGAATAACTCCATCTCTGCCTCAGCTGCTCTCTCACATGGTTGTCCCTTCCAATCCACAAAGGCAGATTTCTTCAGCTGAGAGCACTTGACAGAATTGCCAGCTGCTCCGACTGAGCAGACTACTAGTTTGGTGACATATTCTTGCCATCACCTGCAGAAATACCCTGTTTCCCCAGCAGTGGCTGCAGGATTTGACTGTAGCTGACAGTAGACTGTAACATCTAATGGACTTGTGCAGAGCGTCTGAACGCCTAAGGACTTCTGTCATGTGTCAGTGCCGCTTATGTTAAGAGATCCATTAGGAGTGCAATGATCTGAAGAAAGGTCAGCTGTCACAACTGATGCCAGAAGTGTCACCTTTGCTTAAAACAATTTTGCACCAAACTCCCAAGCTAACTAGATGGCGCTGGGATCCTTGTCTCAAAGCCAAAGACGAGTTGCCTTAGGCTGGCACACAGGTTCGGGTGGCATTTGCTGCAGCAACAGGAGCGCTAAGACTTTTTCAGACGGGCCTTATCA
The DNA here is from genome assembly GCA_020746105.1 of Trogon surrucura. Lineage (NCBI taxonomy): Eukaryota > Metazoa > Chordata > Aves > Trogoniformes > Trogonidae > Trogon > Trogon surrucura. The sequence goes on from CM036630.1 coordinate 12,529,555, forward strand.
AAGCCCAATGGCAGCGTCACGGTCCCTGACACTTCTTTTGGGGAGTGCTTGGACTTCTTTGGTCTTGCGCCAGAGTCATCTTTCTACTCTGCAGCCAAACCAGCAAAGCACTGCAGGAGGTATTTTGGGGAGTTTCAGGATGAAAGACAAGAAGTCTTACTTCTCTGGGTACTATTGCTGACTCTCCCGTAAGAAACAATAGCTCTGCCCACAGTCAGGACAGATGAAGCAAGATGCAATAAGCATAGCGAATTAAATCAGAAATAACCGCAAAAAAAGTTAGCTGAGTTACAGCATGGAAAACAGGATTAGAGGCAAAGCAGAATCACCACGGTGGAATTACTGTTCTGGTGGATGGACTCGCATGTGTAAGGTAATCCGATTCAGGCTGAAACTTGCTTCTCCGGGACTACGACTCCACTGAAAACTCTTCTGAGGTTTGGAAAGCGCGCACGCAGAATTGATTCATTCTCAGCTGACGGAGCCAAGGCGTTAATGACAAAACACAACACGGTGTTACACTTGCAGGGTCATATTCCAGCTTGGTCCCCGTTGGGTCCCCAATGTGTTGCCTGATCTAGTTGAGAGGTGTCCCTGCCCATGACAGGGAGGTTGGATTAAATGATCTCTAAGGTCCCTTCCAGCCTGGGCCATTCTGTGATTGCTATCAGTGCAAAACCTGCGACTGACCTCAGTGAGGCAGCTCTGATTCGATTGCTGTTACGTTCTTTCGTATTCACAGATTATAAATGCCTTCATGTTTCACTGTGCAACTGTCTGCTACTCTAAAATCCCAGTATTTTTGAATACCTAACACACCAAAATAATTAGCTTCTGGAGAAGTTAAGCTAGTTTTTGTTTCTACTTACTGCTTTCTTTGGATTATTTAAGCAGTAACCCTTGCATAATAGCTAATGTTGCTCATCTGTTTAATAGCAAAATGAAGACTTAAATAAGCTATTGTAAACGACAGTAGTGGATTATTAAGTAGGCAGGGAATGCTGACATATCACTTTTATATTTTCAGTCCTTTGAACTAATTCTATAAAATGTAAAAATAAATTCAAGATCTGGATGCCGTGTCAGAATGGACTGTGTCTGTATTGAACTGTGAGGTTTTGTAATAGGGATTGAATGTGGTTTAATCTTGTCACAGCAGGTTTTAGTACGGCGTGCTCCAGACAAGTGACCTTGACACACTTGAAAGAGAGATGGCATTAACTGTGATCATTACCCAATTGCTGGTTGAATGACACCAGAACTCAGATTTTCTTTACAGAAGTGTCGAAGTGGGAAGCTGACCTCTAAGTTTATCAGCTTTGGCACGTGGCAGAAGTTTACAAATTTTATATTTATTTTTCTTTTAGATTCTCAGGCACAGCAAGAACACGTGCTGTGCCAAAGCTGAAAGCCTGGTTGGAACAAGGGTACACAAACAGAAGTTGATGAAGGGAGCACAAGATAAAACCACTTGTTATTTTGCAGAGATATCTGGATAACTCCACAGTGATTTTTAGGGCTGTTCCACAAGCCTTTTTAGCCCTGATTTTCCTCTTCTACTATCCATGATAAAGGTAAATTGCAGTTCAGGGTGATTACATCTAAATAGAAAACATGTAAATAATGAAGGAGTTTGGGTCTTAGGCCCTGATTTGGTGGCCTCAAGATTCTGTAGCCTCTTGCAGCCTCCTGTCCCTGGACATCAGAAAAGAGGCCTGAATCTTAGTGCACACCAAGAAAGAAAACAATAGGCTCAGGAGCAGAAAAATACTCCAAACAATTTTATTCCTAAGGAATAACTCTTTTGGCCAGAAAGTTTGTACCTTGTGCTCAAAACTATGCATTTAGACAGTATGTTCTAGCAAAGCTTGACAGCCCAGCAAAACCAGCTTGCTCCTGCCAAGCTTAGGAACAGAAATTTCACTGCTTTTGTCAAACAATGTAAAAATCCCTCAAATGTAAAGAAAATAAATATACAGGTGGAAAGTTTCGTGGTTCTAAATTTGCAGCTGTTTTCCTACCACCAGGCAGGGGGGAAGTTTAAAAAAAAAACATAAAAAACTTTACGCTTTTATGTAGTCACTTTTATTTACCACTAATCTCATTCAATATTAACCTCTTCCACACATACTGCTCTTCTCTATCAAAAATATTACAGTGAAGTTATGCAGAAGTGGTGGTATTTGATGATTTTTGCTACCCAAACATTCTGTGAAAGCTGACAATTTTTATTCTATAACGTTTTTTCAAAAGGCAAATTTCAGTGGTAGAAATCAATGTTTCTGAAAGTGGATCATTAAAGACTAGAAAATGTACATTTCTATTCATAAATGATCTGGAAAAAGAGATGAATAGTGAAAAGACAAAGTTTGCAGGTGATACAAAATCATGCAGGATAATCAAATCTAAAGTGGACCATGAACTATTGCATAAAGAACTTGCACTACTAAGCAATTGGATGATAAAATGATGAAATCCAGTTTTGCTTGGAGAAGGCATTGCATGCTGGGAAAAATAACTATACGTGCAAATCAATGGGCTCTACATTAGCTACTGCCATTCAGTGTATGGATGCTGGAATCTTTGGTTAGTTCCCAGTGACAATTAGATCAATCCTCAACAGTAATCAAAATAGCTAGTAAAATTATTAGGAAACGTTTAACAAAAAAAATGTGAGCCATCATTAATGCACCTAAGTGAGGCAGAAGAGAACAAATTGTTTCCAAATGGGAGCATGTGCTGTTAGGGAGGAGAGGTCTAGCAGGGCCAATAAACACAATGATCCAAAAGCGCCAAGCTTGGGTACCCTTGGCAGCAGAAGATGGAGGAGGGATGCTCCTCACATGCCCTGCTGCCTGTACTCCTTTCCTAAGCAACCCTACTTTTTATTCTCTTCACTGCTAGGGAGAGGACCTGAGGCCACAAGGACCCTTCCTTCCCAGGTGTGGCCAGTGTCACAGGATGAGGGAAACCACAAAAAGTCTCAACCTGTTAGCTGTCTGTAGTTTGAAGCCAGCAAAGAATCCTTTTATGAACTGAATAGAAGGTGCTGGTGCTTGGCACTTCTGAAACAAAACCATCACTTTTCCATTGCTACCAAAATGTTCTTTGTTGGAGGGGTGGGACAGGAACACTTTGTCTTTTCAGCACTTCAGAGAGATACATTCAAATGTGTTTGAGGTTAGTGGAAGTGGAAAACCAAATTTCATTCATGATTGATTTTTTCGGTGTGTGGAAATGCTCATTTTAATTGTTTTTTAGTATTTGACCTTTCTATTTCGTTTGGTTAATCTTCATGAGGATGAAATAGCATTCATGATATTCACACAGGGCAACTGTTGAAGATTAGAGCATGAATGCTGATTTTTCTACAATGTTCTGCTGCTGTGGACACCCTGGGAATGAAATCAGATTGAAAAGGAGCCTCAGCTTTTGGCGTTTCTGAGAGACTGATTAAATTTAGTTTCCTTGTACCCCATGACCAGTCAGGAACAGGGGGTGTCTGTACAGGACATCTATGGAAATCCATCTTTTGGACCAGAGCTGGTGAAGCTGAACACAAAAGGGAAAACTCTCAAACTAGTAATTTCCTTGGAAAATGTTATCAAATCTTTCAAGTTATATGAAGGTTATCAACTCTCCCAACAACATGACAGTTTCACAAACATCCTCACAGGTCAAGGTGCAAAGGGCAGAACACCTTCCCTGCCAGTAACGGTGGGACTGCAGCCAGGTCCTCCACACTGTGCCCTACAAATTATGGTGGTGTTTTTGCCTGGTCTTACACACGTGCCTAAACACCATCTGCCTTTGTCTACTGCCTGAGTTTCCAGGTCATTCTGGGCACCCCCGGAGGGTGAAGGGCATGTTGTACCTGGGAAGAGTTCAGCCTGAAAAATGGCAAATATTTTGCTGTACATAAAAAATCTCCCACTCTGTAACAGGAAGCATTTGACGGGAATCATGTACTAAAAGAGACACCGCTTTTAAAACCTAACTTGCAACAGATGCAGATTCTCATAAAGGTCCTTTGTCATGCAAGCCACAGCATCTCTCCACAATCTGTTATTAGCAGGCAGTTACACAGCACTGAGAAGAGCCATCATCCCAGCCGCCTGTGTCAGTCTGCACATCCCTGACATGACCCCAGTTTCTCCCATGGTCCAAAGATTTCCTTCACGACTATAAGCTTTAGAGACCTTACATCAAATACAATTTTGGCCCATGTACTATAGGTCATCAGCCTGAAAAGAAAAAGGCCAAACACCAACCACTCCAGTCTCATTTGGGCTAAGAGTTTCCTCATTAGTTATCTGACAGCTTCTGGTACCCCACAGTGATGAAATTTTAAATCCTAGAGCTCTTATGCCATTTTTTCAGGTTTTTTTTCTGCAACCTTTTGTGAAGAAATCAGCTTGCTTTCAGAGAAAACAATCCTCTTTGCTGCCTCTGCCCACAGAGAGGACAAAAACCAGGCTGCAGTCATTTGGCACCTTCACTACCCCTTTGTGCAAAAGGTCAAAAATGCAGCAAGAAGCATCAGTTGTCTGGGTTGGCCCTCAGAACATCCTTGCTGGGCTAAATAGTGCTCCCGATTGAGCGATATCAAACACAGTGCCTGGTCCTCCATGTAAACTCTCAGATCATCACCCGGAACAGTTGTGGTGTGTAGTCACCACCTGGTGCTGCTGCTCCCTCGCAGTACACAACAGGGTGGAAGTCCCACCTCAGGCACACGGTGAGATCGAGCCTTCCCACCTGCCTTGGTCTTTTGGAACAGCAAAGCTCTGGGATTCTTTAAAGCAAACTTGCCCAGTGGTTTGGCCCCATTACGCAAGGAGGAGGCATAAGAAAAAAAAAAAAAGAAAAGAGGGAGAGACAGAATTCCTCAGGGATCAACATGTTCAATGATCCCTACAAACCACTGCAGACCTCATTTACTAAGCCCCACAGGCTCTCATTAAATTTCTTTGTCAAAATATTTGCCTTTATAAATTCACCCAGGGGTATGTCATTCTGCATCTCAGCCGGGCAGAATGCTACTGGGGCACTGAGCAACTGTTGAGGTTTTACTGGCACCCACTTTTAAGCACTTCTCTATCAGTAGCTCCGTTTCTGTGAATAACTGCCACAGTAACTAATCCAACCTACTAAGGTTAAATTTCCCCAGTTCCTTTTTTCTCAACTTCTTACCAAATCAATTCCTTTGTAAAGGCCTCAGTTCATACACAAGAGGTTAACAATTATGGGCCGCCATGGTTTGGCAGAACAGAGTCAGGCACAGCTGGGGTAGAAAAATGCTTTCTGCACTTTCAAAATATCAGAAAGAAATAAGCAAGAGAAATCCAACAGAAAGTGATATTTTATACAGATACACACACCTACCAACTACTCTTGTTTTGTATCATCTGTAAACTTGCTGAAGGTGCTCTCTAACCCATCATCCAGGTCAGTAATGGAGAGGTTACAGAGCTCTGGCCCCAACTCGTGTCCCTGGAGTGCACATCTGGCGACTGGCCTCCAGTGGGACTTTGGGTTGCTGGTCACAACTGTTCGAGGTGGGCATTCCAGCCACTTTTCCATCCACCTCACTGTCCCCACTTCACCGATTTGTCAATTAGGATATCAGGGAACAAAGTGTTGAAAGCCTTGTTTATGTCTAGATAAACGACATCCACTGAGCTCATTGTTTCATCACAGAAGGTTGCTAGGTCAACCTGACATGATTTCCACTTTGTAAATCCACACTGACTACTCCCAACCACCATTTGCTTAAATGCACCCTAGCCTCATCTTCCTCTAGCAAGGATAAGTCTTCCTTGCTCCCGGTTTTCCCACTGAGCTCAGGTGCCTGGGATTCCTGAGGGTAAATCTTACGAGCAAAGACCGAGATGAAGACGGCACGAAGAGTCTCAGCTTTTCCCATGTGCTTTGTGCCCAGGTCCCTAGATTGATCTTTTTGGCTAAGAACAAGTGGCAAAACATTGCTGCAATGGTTCAGCAACATATTAGTCTTCCTGCAACCATCACTATAACTTAAACTCCGGTGTTGCTATGAACTCCAGGGGGACAGAACAGCCTTGTACACAGACGACTGCAACCTCAGACCCCTAAGCGCTTCTCCTTCTCAAGAAAATATCTAGGAAAGCCTGCTGCTTTGAAACTTGACAAGGATGTGCTAACTGCTTGGGTTGGCTCGAGTGCCCCGTCTAATCCAACTGGAATAGACAAGAATTGCATCTGAACTGCATGTTTCCCTTTTTTGAGAAATGATGGATATTGACAGGGCAAAAGTATGCATGGGAGCAACACAAAACAATAAATGACAGAAAACTGTGCCATCTTCTATCACAAGGAGCCTTTTGCATGCTTTCCCAATATTTGGAAGAGGTGCAGAAATCTCAAAGGTACTGAGTTACTTCAAATTTTAGGGGATTTTTTTTTTAAGGCATATTACTACTGGAATGAGATGCAGAGGCTCAGCAGAGAGAAGCAGCAGGCAGCAGTGCAGCAGCCCTCAGGCACCTGTTTCTCAAGGCACCCCCCTTTTTTTGTATGTATTCACACAATACCAGAAATTAAAGAGCTGGAAGGAATGTTTTGGCTCTATCTACTGTACTAGAGAAATTGTTAATGAAGTTTTAAAGTACAAAAAAAACACACTTCCATCTTCTGATACTTTCTCTCTGCCCTATTCTCTTCTACAGACATCCCCTCTCTCCAAGACACTTATCTGGATCTGTCAGTCTAGTGCTCCTAATTTTGTCTCCAGGGTGCACTCCTATCAGTAAGGTATCAGAGGCTCATATATATATATAGAAAACAAACTGATAGATGCCATGTTTCAAAAACCATCCTATCACACACTTCTTTAGCTCAGTGGGTTGTGCGTGGTGTTTGAAACACCGAAGGTCGCGGGTTCGATTTCCACTCGGTTCTCACGTGTTGCCTGACCTAGTCGAGAGGTGGCGTCCCTGCCCACAACAGGGAGGTTGGATTAAAATGATCTCTAAGGTCTCTTCCAGCCCAGGCCATTCTATGATTCAAAAGACCAATATACTAAAATGCACAAAGAATTGACAGAGTACCAAAAATAAACTCTAATATGTTTGAGTCATCTGTTGATTTTAATTGAATGGTCTGTATCTTCAGGCAATTTCCTTATTCTCCCAAGAGCTGGGAAGCTAAATGAAAGACAAACCTCGTTAACCTCTGACCATGAAAATCAATAATTTTCAATAAAATTTGAGCTAATTTGTTTCCAAAGGATCTCACATCTTGACTCTCTTATCATGTGTTCCAGAGCTAATCAGCTGCTAGATATTATATTTTTCCAGACAATTTTTGCTAACTTAGCTACAAAACCTTTAAATTCACGTAAAACTACAGTAATCCTTGCACATATATGAAAGATAGCTACTCTCAAGATTGTGTGGTGGTATGGGCAAACCATATCCAACTTGTCCTGTATTCACAGTTACTCTAGAGCGACAGTACAAACACTCCAAAGAGCACTGCTCTTATTTTTAGTTCTGTTTAGGGTCATCGATTCTTCCTCAGCTACAGAATTGATTTCTACAAGTTCATGTTGCACGCTTTATCTCATGGAATTCTGCAACCACCGAATGCAAAAGTACGTTCCCGTTTTAAATAAAAATGCCAATCTTTCCAGCACAGCACTGGAAAAAGCTGAACACAGGCTTGTTTCTGTGGATGCATCAAGAGCAAAAGGTGAAACAAATGTTTTCGTATTTCTTCTAGCTCATCTTCTGCCAACAGGAAACAGCAGCAACTGTGGTGCTCTGCTAATGAAGTGCTTAAGCTATTAGATTCCTCCAAGGCAGGGAGAGGATGTTTGGATAGATCCCTGCTATACAGAAAGAGCAAACACATTCCTTACCTCAGTGGAGCATAAAATACAGAAATTTCAGCCCAAAAGTTGCTATCCTGCAGAACAAGCAAATATAACCTTGCTGGAGCGTGGCAAATATTGGTAAGGAAAGCAAATCAGTGAATGGAAGAATCAAGAAGATTCCCCAAATAAAAATGCACAAATCCCCACTGGAGTTCTATCACGGTTACAGGAAAAACACCAGCTTACAACAGAGCTATCACCACGGATAAAAAAATCAACCTTTCTAATTCCTGGGCTATGTTGGACACTAGATTATAAGGCTTCAGAAACAGTATTTATTAAGAAAATATCAGCAATAAAAACATTTCCAGGTCATTGGGGAACAAGAACCTTCAATAGCTCTCTGAGAAGGGAGCCCCTGGAAATTTGTCAAACATATCCAGAAAAGGGAATAATTGGGAAAATAAAAAAAAACGCCCAATGGAACATAGTAGCATCTCTCAGAGAACACATTATGTGTGTGCACAGTCAGTCTAGGAGACTGCATGATTATTTAACGTCCATCCTCAAGATTTGCAGACACTCACAGGTTTGAAATGAGAAAGCCCAATATGCTTCATGCGGGACACCTCCACATTGCACAGTCAGAGGTAAAGCCACTGGATCTCCAGAAGCATTGCCTTCTCCAGACATACTGGATGAAGGACCAGTCCTTCTTGGCCACTTCAGCCTTGCCTGCTCTGTGCAGCGCTCAGGGCAGGCGCTGAACGTGATAAGATGGCAAAGGAGGTGTCTTGCCACAGAACCTGGACCAAAACGCCCATTTCCATTGAAATTCGATTCACAACGCCCAGCCTTTACCACAGGGCTGCTTTATCTCCCCCAAATTCCTTCTGCCAAAGAAGTCCCTCACCTAACTCACACCTCCTTGAGTTAATCAGACCAGGAAGAATATTTCTTTTGCTGACTTTGAGAACCTTGGCGGAAGAAAACCAAATAAATTAAAGTAAAGGTCAGGGAAAGTTGCAGCCACCTTACAGCAAATTCCTCCAAACACAGCTGAGCATTTTGCAGAACCTTAATGAGAAACAGTCAGCTCGCTACCCTGACAGTTCAGTTTAGGGAGTAAAACACAGACTATCATGTAGCTCAGTAATGTCGACAGCAGTAGCTACACAATGAGATCCAGCTTTTGGTGACTCAGCACAAGAGACTCCTGAAAGTGCACAGCTCGCAGAACAGCAGAGAAACCACACCCCAGCTCAACTTTCAAAAAGTCATAAAAGAAGCCGACAAAACATCCCTCTTCTCACAGCTTTGAAGTGAAAGTTGTCAAAAAAGTTAGATTACATATGCTAAAAATCATGATGAAGGGGTTTCCCGCAGGGAAGGATCACTGATTTCTATAGCAAAGAGTAAATATTTATCATTAGGTAGAAGACAGCAATGAACTCTCAGAAGTAAAATTAAACACAATCACCCACTGTTCAATATTAGATAAGAAAAATCACAGATATTAGACATTGAATTTAGATTAGAGATAAGATTTTTTCTGCTGTTAGATGAAAAATCCAAATGAAAGTTCAAAGTTGGATTTGCCATCAGGAATCTAATTTCCACAAATTAAATGAAAAGGTTGCATCTTTGAAGAAAAAGACAGAAATGTTGTCAAAAATATGATATGTAGCAAGAAAAATTATCGGTATTTTGGACGTGGATTTCTTGTTGCTTTTCTGAAAGAGCACAACGCATGGACTCACCCAAAGGACAACAGGTTCTTGTTTCTTTCTAGATACCATAAACACTGGTAACTGCATTGCAGCTTCCCGCTCATTGTTCATCCGAGAGGCTGCCCACTTTTCAGATTTGAAATAAAAATGCTCTCAACACCAGGCAGTGCAGCATATTGAATGCCCACATCAAGTCAAATCAAGCCAACTGACCTCACATCATTTTCCCAAACACTTGTGATGTTTTTATCACACTGTCCCCAACAGGTTTTTTACTGCAAGATTCATAACAATTGACTGAAATCTTTGGCAGTGGAGCAGTGATTGCATGGCAATTACTCTACCAATATTATCTGTAAGTGCTCCATACTACAGGAAACACTTCAGTTATGCTGTGGCTGAGAAACTCAAGCAATATCAAATAATTTTCCCCACTGACAGCTACATCTGCTGCTTAGCAGAAAACAGCTTTCAGTCTGGAAAGTAGAGGCACTTGTCTACCTGATCACTGTAAATCAAGCACATCTCTGGTTTTTCTTCCAAAACTTTGGCTCAAGGGACCCTATGGGCAAAGTGAATTATTGAGAAGAAGTTAGACTAGAGATTACAGCAGGAACACTATCTTCTGAGTAGCTGGGATCTATGTTCAGCTGTATACCGAGTGATACAAAGGTTAGCATAATATATTAACATTTGTAAAACCATTTGACAAGCTATATCCGTCTAAGGAGTAGTGTTGTTACAGTCAATTTTGGAGAAGTCAGGACAAGCCACAATTTTGAGCAGCAGTAAAAAACATGTAGATTTACCCTGATGTAGCACAGTGAGTGCTGCAGCGTGCATAGCCAAAATTTTCAGTAGTAAGTAATAACTCTGGAACTTTTTTATTGGACAGCCAATGTCACATGCTCACATGAGACCACTTTTCAAAGCCTGATACACATCATTCACTTGATTGTTAAAACTCTCAAATTGAGTATGCGTCCTGCACATGGTTATACACACTCTCTAAAATTGGTTGTCCATTTATAAATCCTCTGCTGAAACTCTTTTTTCAAATAAATTGTAAAAACTTGTGCAATCTAAACCAGTTATACACAGAGAAACAAGAGGTGCTGAGTCTTACAAAGCTGAATTTGGACAGAAACACTAGAAAATTCCAGACTTTTGCCTGCAAAGGCTAAGAGTTTAAGATGCATGAAATGAACCTTCATTCAGCAATATCCCAGCACCAGCCTCACTGAGTTCACTAGAAACTAAGGAAGACACTCTCAGGTATATCCCTAAACACCCTAAACATTTCCCAATGATGGAAACAGATTTCTTATAACGTTCTCTGAGCTTTAAAATACCCTATTAAATTTTGCTTGCTTTATTTATTTATTTTAAGGCTACAGGAGCAGCTCAAAGAGGTTTTCCATGTGTCTTAGATATTTTTTTTATATAGGAGAGCTGTCAAAAGTAATAGTTTAAAAACTATGGTAGTTCCATGTAAATTGTATTAATAAAGGAATGAATCTGTTTGCTTCCCATATCATCTTGGAAAACTGGCTGGCTTAGCGCTGCTTGTTTTATTAATGTGATGCTGATGAAGAAGATTTAAGGAGCTAAATATGCACCTGTGGCTCATGTAGAACAATACAGCGAAACGGCTCAGTAGCAGCCCTTCCAAAATTAACTTTATTTAATTTTAAGGAACAAAGCAGCAGGGCATTAATTTTATAACACCGGTCTTCCTTCCTCCTTGGGAAGAATCTGCTCTTCTTACTGTCAGCTTATTAGCTTTAAAAAAAAATATGCATAGAAGTTTTTAACTGTGTAAAGGAGAAAAAGCCCTAAATGTAATTCTTCATATTTCACCGATTTCTAAAATGCAAGAAGGCTGTTTCTGCAACAGTGCAGCAACTCAGGAAAGTATTAAATGTGTGCATAAGTGTAATCTCTTCCAGTATAGTAATTAAGTTTTTTAAGTGATTTGTTCAATGGAGGTGGACATCCAGTTAGAACACAACTGCACAAATCACGGGAGTTGTGATTTTCAATTGAAAATGAAATGAACAAGGGATTTTTCCTTCTAAACTTCACATAAAAATACAAATTTATTAGATCTCGTTTAAAGTTATTGAAGACTATCAAAAGAACATTATTCCAGCATTGATTCAAAACCATGGGGTGCACTATCAGCATAATTAAAATGAAAGTGTCTTGAGCTATTTTCCTTTCCTGCTTCCATATTATTGTCTAATTGTTCAGAATGCCTGTGTGTTATGGAGACAAAGTAATTATGCACAGCACGTTGCAACAAGGGGGATCATAAAGCCAGAGCTGGCTACATTAACAGCACAGATATCAGCATACGAAAACATTAAGGAAAGGGTTGCAATAGTAATTGAAAATAATTGGATGATCCAGTTCGTTTGGCTGACATCAGGACCATTTGTGCACTTCAGCCCTGGGATGTTCACCGTTCACCTGTGCTCTTAAAACAGAGTTTTCAAGGGAAACCCTGAAGCAATGGTAAAGATCTACTCGCAGTATCTACAGCTGGTTACAAAAGACCTGAGCATTACCATTCGGTGTGAATGGTAAGTGGTCTGATACTTCAGTTGCTACCTTCAAAAGAGCAGGTCAGACTGAAATTAGTGTTTAAAATGTGGAAGATTCCAATGAAGCGCAGCCATTGACGTCAGTGCAGGTATTTCCTCTTCCATTAGCAGAGATATCTCCAGAGAGAGCTACTCTCCTTAGAATGTTTAGAACAGTTATCTTTCAAGAGTATGTGGTTCCATGTATTTTGTAGTTAACAGTTAAGCTGAGGCCTGTTTGAAAAGCAAGTTTAAGAACTTCAACAGAAAAACCTTATCACTGTCTCTCAGAAACACCTCAGATATCTCTAGCTCTCAGCAAGTTGTGACTGCACCATTCTCTAATTTTGTAGGTCACAACTTGGCAAAATCGAAACTCACCACTCAGCAAAACCCAAATTTGCAAGTCAGCACTGTGGAAACAGCCAAGTCACAACTTCCAAAATTACCTAGTCGTACAGCTCCCAAAAGAGACTATTACCTCCTAGTGATCACCTCACAGAATTCCTAGCTTAACATAGAGAGGTGTACCTGTCTGCAGAAGACCCTTTCACAGTTCTGGAAAAATGGAGCTCCCCCACTCTCAAACTAGTGCCACCAGCTAGAGCCCTGGGAAATGTACAACTAAAATGCAAATTTAATTAAAAGAATTGTACATGTGGGACATTTAGAGAGCCATGCAAGCCTCTTCAGCAGTGCAAATAATTGTGTCCATTTTTAGTTAAAACATAACAAAAGGCCAGTGAGACAAGAGCAGCTGTGAAATTACTAGTCTGGAGCTAAATCAGGATGATAGCATCAACTCAGGGAGTGGCAGGAGAAAAGGTAAAATAGGAAGGGGGGAAAAAAAAAGGCAAAAAGAGTTTCTAAATGAGTTTTCTTTACAGCCTTTTCTTTACAGGACTTGTGCTCCACAGGACCTACACAAGAGCTGTTTGGGGGTCTTTTAGATTCAGATGATAACTTGAGGACAACCAGGTTTGGTTTGAACCCTGAACCTGGCATCGCTTGTTCTAGCGGCATCAGCACATCTGGCCCCAAAAGATGCTGCTCCTGCCACTCCTGGCCAGTGTCCGTGCCACAGCGTGGGGCACAGGAGAGATCGTTACTGGGGCCCTTGAGCAATTAAGTCATGGCTGCTGATCTTTCCAAAGTCAGCTGATCAACCTGCAGTGCTCTTCTAAAATCACAAGTACCCTTTATTGCTAAATAATTTACATAGTTTCTGAGCAAACTGTCTGCGCAGTTTATATTTATAAAATGAACTCTCTCACATGGACAGTTTTAACACCCTCCTGGGACCTCTTCAAAGCACCAGCCTTCTACCATCATGCAAAGGTTAAAATAAGGTTAAGTCAGAGCATTTATATTCAATGAAACACTGATTCAAATGCCTTTGCCTGAAATTATACATCAGCCATGAGAGTGGCAGCCTTCTCTTAGTGGTGTGGCAGGCTGGGACTAGTAAGTTGGTGACTTTAAATCGGAGCTCCACCAAACCTCTCTGAGTTTTGCCTGCTTTGCAAGGAGTTGGAGATGCTCTCTTCAAGTGAGATGACATGAACTCCCATCCTGTCCTGGGTGGGAAAAACATACCCTGGTCCATTTTAGCAATCCTGAAAGCAGGACTGGTCTACCAGGGAGCACAGCTTCTGAGACCTGCTGTTGGCTGGCAGAGAGAGGAATCATAAAACTCCTGCTGAAGAGCTTTAATGTCTTCTGTAGATTTTATTAGGTGGCAGGGGGAGGGCAGAGGGCCAGAAGGCACAAGGAGATTTGGGGCAGGGCAGCAGAAAGGAGCTGTAGGGAGCAGAGGAGGTGTCTGTAGGTCACAGCAGAGACACAGCAAGCTCGCAGGGCACCGAGTGCCTCTGCCTGACCACAGCACCGAGGCCACACCAGGACAATGCCACAGTAACTGCAGCTCTGCAACAGCCCCAGAGGGAAGTATCAGGGTGCCCTGTAACAGCTGGGGTCCAGCTATAACGTGAGCCACATTGCACTGTTTTCCAGGCATTAAGAACTATTTACCAATGACTTCCAGGTTCAGCAAACTCCAAGACACTAAACTAGGGTCCAATCACAAAAAGGAGGACTCAAGGTCAGGGTTTATACACTGTCCACTCTGTAAACTTGATGCGATCTTGGACAAGTCACTTGAGTTTCTGTATATCACCAGCCATACCACCAAACAAGTCCCTATTTCAGCAGGTTGTGGTGGAAAAAAACCTAAAAGCTGAAGGTTTTGCTTAGCAGTTTCCTGAGAAATCACTTGTTCAGACATCCAGAAGACTGACAAGCCACTACATTTTGTTGTTCTCCATTTCCTCACTGCAGTATTTCAGGTGCCACAGCCAACACACTTGGCTGCTCCCAACTCTGGACCTTTAACCTCAGAGCTCTGGTTGGCTGCAAGGTACCACCTCAGAGCTGGGATGTGAGACTCCTGCTCTGAAAAAAGATGCTCAGCACCAACTCCACAGAGATAACTGGCTCAAAACCCCATGGAGAGATTAAATATATCTTTTGCTTACTGGTAAACCAAACATCTGCTTTACAAAAACACCTAGGTGTTCACCCTAAAATGTAGGGAATATAACATATACTTCTGAAGTTGTCTAGCTTAGTTCTAATTTCTTTCCTAAAAAAACCTTACACTTTTTAAAAAAAGTTTCAGCTATTGGGTGGGGAATCCAAATACTGCTTAGCTTTTCTTTGTTGTTGTTGCTACTTTACAAATTTAAGTTCTGTTGAGCTTCAGACAGATGACACATCCCCAGGCTCTGGCTGCATTATCCATCAGACAAAATGCAGCTTGTTATTTAACTTTTCTTACAGCTTATCTATTTTTTTTCAGTCCTAGAAGACAAGCAGATATGCAAACTTCTTCATTTTAACTTTTCTCTTTTTTGAGACAAAATTTAAAAAATATTTTTAAAGAAACTAACTGGGTTTTAATACTATAATAATAGAATTAAGCTTACTGGAATCCTAACTTCTCCTTTCATCTCAGTCAAGACATGATTACTACAGATGGCATAGTCAAGCCTCTTAGCTTTGCACAAATACAAAAAACCATCTCTTTTCTTGGGCTTTACAGAAGTGGAGTGATAGCATGGAATCTTGAGATTGGCAGCAACCACTTGGGTCTTCCAGTGCATCTTCCCGTCACTGAAGGATTGTTCCTTATTATTCATTTTTCAGTGTCTTGTCTGGCCTAGCTTTAAACGTGCCAGATACCAAACTACCACCACTTGCCCAGGGAGACCATATCACAGCACAACACATCTCACCGTCAGCAGTTTGGCTGATACTTGAACTAAGTTGTGGCTTTATTTTTTTCATTACACTACTCTCCCTTAGACTTTCTACCTCTAAATGATTCTTTACTCCCCAAAGCTCCTATTTTGTAGGTACACCTAAGACTTTCTTCACTGTTTCCCACCACTTAACCATTCTTTACCTAGATACCACGCTGTAGGATCACAAATCTTCTGTGTAACTACATTTATTTTTTGCTTGTAACTACTTTGTCATTATTCTCTGAGCTGTTTGTCAAGAATATGGTAAGAAACACAGAAGGAGATGTCTGAAATTAGAGGTGCTGTCCATATAACAGTGCCTCATTGGTAGAGTGCGGTAAAACTTAGAAGGTAGTAAGAATTCAGAATAAAGGGAGTTGTAAGGAATTTATTTTTAATATAAAGGGACAGTGGGCTTTTTATTAGAGGACTTGAACTCAAAATTTCTCAGAGATGTATTAATTTAGACAAGCTTAAGTAAGAAAGATTTCCCATGTCTAGTATAGAGTCAAATCCGACAGATTTAACCACTCCGAAGTGGCCAAAAGGCTGGCTTTCCCCACTGAAAAACCTGCTTCAGGTGAGAACTCCACTCAAATGAGATATGACGTTTGTAACACCTCCCCAAAAATACCTCTCTATTTTCTAACATTTTATTTATTTGGTTTTTTTCCTTAATAAAAGTAAATATTCCTTGATCCAGCAGAGACATGTAACCTCACCCAACACAATGTCCAGCCAAAGGCATATTTGAATTCATTTCTCTGTTCTCAACCAAGCAGATCTGCAGCCAGACCCAAACATCCACTAAGTGGACTCCTGGCTAACCCGGGGTGAGACTTGGTACACAACCAAAAGGTACATGTTAATATTAATGAGATGGAGCACAAAACTCCGGCATTGGCGAGAGCTCCTGCTGCTCGGGGCTGGCTGTGCTGGGAGTTGTGTGAATAACAGCATGGGGAGATATTGCTCCTAAAGCAGAATTTAATAGATTGCTGCTCTAAAGAGCCCGTAGTGCTGTTGTCTCCCCAAAAGCTGTTAGAATTACCATAACATTTCAAGACATTTTTGATAATAACATCAGCAAATCCTCCCTGAGGGTCTTTTTTTCTGTTAGATTCAACCAGCACAGGTCATGAGTGTTTCCTTAAGAGGAAGCCTGCAATTAGCAAAAATAACCCCAAATCCCTTGTTTATTTATTGTTAATTTTTAGCTGACCAAGGCGTAGAAATGATAATATATGCCTTCAGAGACTAATTGCTGAAAATATCAAGTAAACTGAATATTTAAGAACACTCTATAAACCATTGGCAAATACTGTAAGATAATGAACCCTGAAAAGCCAGAAACAGTGATAAGTTCCCCACTTCCTAAGAATTGCTGAAATCTCATCAACACCTGCTTTGAATCCTATCACTTGCAAAAATCAGTGCTTCTTCCAAACAATGGGATGGTTTTTTCTTTGCTTTATTTTTTTTTCACCCTCTTGACTTCAGTTCAGATGATAGTCCACACCATCACAGCTACTTTAGCTACATCAGCTCACTCATGTAATGTCGCCTCCTGTTAGTACCAGGCAGCAAGGAAAAAGGAAAAAAAGACATGACATGATGTAATACTACATCGTCCTGCTGAATGTAATGCAAGTTGTCAGAGGATTGTAGTGCTAGGCTTTAAAGGGAAGAATGAATGTATTTGTGAATCTATTTGTGAATTTTGTGAGGAGCATGCCTTAAATGTCTCAGAAGTTTATCCTTCAACGGACCCCAAGAAACCAGACTCCTCTTCTGTGAAACTTTTATGGTCTTCATTCTTCCCATCTTCCATATTTCAGACACTTTTTTTCTACTTTCACACAAATCTGTCACCTTCTCACAAGGAATTCCAGCCCCTAGCATCAAGGTCCAGAGTATGAAAAGTTCAAATGAGGCACTTGCATAAAGTCTCCCATCTAGGGCACTCAACAATCATCCCAAAGGAAGCTTTGTGAGATAGAGCCTCAGCCCCTGGCTGGTCTTCACAAGACAACACCTATTTCATCCCTGCAACAAGCTACACGTTAGAAAATGAAAAGAAAGCAATCTCAGGAGCAGCTTCTCTGCCCCTCTCCATGGGGTTATTCTTGGTCCAAATGAGATGTCATTTGGAGTAAGGTAAAACTCAACAAGGGACATGGCCAAGTCTCACTGCTTCCTAATTTGAGGCCGTGTATTGTGCTTATCACCTGTAGGACGGTTTGTTTATCCCATGGTCAGGAACTGTGACCGAACGTAACCACAGAATAGAGGGGAAGATGTTTTAACAGAGACCCCTCTAAGCTAGTCAACACCTCAAAAGTACAGTCTGTGATAGTAAGTTCACAAGACAAGCTGGGATGATAGTTCTGGTAAATACTGAGTAAAGGCCCTTAACCGGGAATGTAACATTATCTTTCATACCAGGGTCAGTCTGTTAAGAGTAATGAAAACATTTCACCTACTTCTCATTCCAAGACTTTGGAATTGGAATAACATCAACTGAATCTGTGGTAAAAATTGAAAAGACGACCAAAAATATTAACGAAAAAAAAAAGATTCAGAAAAAAACGTTTGAATAATAGGCTTAGCTGTGTACCTGCAGACCTTATTAAAATCTAATGCTAAATATACAAGCTAGTGGTGAGAACTATCATCTGTCAGTTTTGCAGCAAACATGGGGTCCTCCTCAGCAAGGCTGATGTCACCTGGCAATGGTCAGGAAGCAATTAAAACACATACCTTTTAAGTTCTCTTGATGGTACTGTATCTGTCAGCTTGAGGCAGTCCCAAGTTCACAAGCCAGGCTCAGACTTCTGTTTCTGCCACCAATCTCCTGGCCCATCCGCCAAATCGTTCTCACTTTGTGCTGATCTGTAGAATTGTAAAGCAGAAATGGGAAATGAGATTAAATAACTGCTCAGTTCTGAAATGGCTTTGTGTTGGAAAAGCATTCTGGAGAGATAATGATAATCAAACACTTTCTATGTTATTCTTCCAAATTTCACAACCTGTAGGAGAAAGGGCAAATAAATTTCTGTGCTGTGGCCCAGGAGGTCTTTTCACTGCCAAAGGGATTTATATACACGTAAGAGCTTCAGGAGCCACCTCCTTCTAAACAGCCTTTTAGTCTGATGGGTATTTTGTACCACGATCATCAGGCCATAACGACACCATTTATTTTATAGGGACAAAGCTGTAACTGAGAGCCAGGTAATGTCTGTGGGTGGAGATAACATAACTTTTAAGACCATCTCATAGAGCTGGAAGTTACACATGCACTATTCTTCGGAGTAAGCAAGTCAAAAGCAATTTGTCTGACTAGAGATACTGATCAGGTTGAAAGAGAGAAGCTAGTTGAGTAACTGAGGAGTAGGGGCAGAATGTTAGCATGGGAAGAGATGTCTCCCAATGAAAGGGAGTGATAGGTAATTTATCATCTATGGAACATGGAGAGACTAGTGGAGCAAAGGAGATAAGTCATAACTGATGGGTCTTCACCTGCTTCCCTTCTAACTATTTTGGCTTTTATGCAAAAGTTCCCTCCTGTCACTTTACCACGTTCATCTTCTTGCCAACCACAACTAAGAGGTTCATTTGTATAACAAATAAATGAACAGAAAATAGAAGTAGCCAGCACTGTGACTAATGACAACAGACTGAATGATACCTACTCCTTCTACAAACAAGCAGGGTTTTCAATTAAATAGCTCTCACATCACTGATAAAGTAACTGAAATGTTACTTTTTTCAGGTCTTTTATATTCTTGCTTCATAACCCAGTTGCTGGGATCAGATGCTATCTGGTCATAACATCAGCTTTGTCAGAATGATGATAAACATTCATTTTCCCAGTGTAACACCCCACCTTCCACTTTGGCTAGAAAAAGGGTTATCAATGGCTGAAATATGCAGTAGAGATCCATGTCCTGCCCTTGCTTGCACTTGTGTGCCTCTCATATTCACTTCCAAGTGATATTCCGGATCACTGGCAGTGAGACGAGCGCATGAGCCAGCTGCTGCCCCAGGGTTGCGCGATGCAGGTATTTGCAAGATTTCTGCAGGCTGGACCAGGGAGCCCTCAGACTGCAGTGCTGCCTCATGCAATAATGTGAATTTGAAAGAGCAAGTACTCTCTAATGAAGTAAAAGTCAAACCATTTAACTGCTTGCACCCTGCTACAAATAGAGAAATACCCACCCATGCCTCATGAAAGTTTACCTATAAAGGACACAACATACTACGATTTCAAGTAGAGCAATAGGCATCTTGCAAGATTAAAATAAATAAATAAATCATAGATTTAAATGCTCTCTACGTTTTTCTGCCTACTCCAGACTTCCTGTGTAAAATATCACATCAACAATAGTGTTAGAAGTGGCTAAGGTTTCTGAAGACAAGTGGTACTTTGGGGTGCCTGACTGGAGTCCGTGAAAGAGGTGAATGACTTTTATGTGATGCAGTTCCCTCCTCTCTGCAATTTGAGTCTATTAAGCAAAGCACCTCAGGTCACCAATCACCCTTCAAAAGTCTGGCTGTTCATCACCACTCTGCGTATTTCCACAGAGGAAAAGGTTTAGTATCAAAAATATGTAAATAGGCTCAATAAATTTGATCCTAGGATTTGTTTCCTAAGTCAGAAAACTATTACTGCCAGACTCTTTGCAAGGGCTATAAGAGATGATCATTTTCCCTCGTAATGGTTCTGACATAAAGTGTGTATCAAAAAATGCATACTCTTCATATCCATCCAGCTGTGTTGAGCAATAAACATGATAATTATGCAGATAAGGCTTAAATAAATTCCTATACCTAAGGGCAGTTGAATGCTTTTTTAAGCAAAACAATAATTAACCCTCCATAGGGCTGAATGAGCACAGACCTTTGCTCCTTCCCAAGGTGAGAAACCTGCCTCTTGGCACCTCCTGGATATCTCTCAAAGATATAAATGGGTCAGTGCACCTCACTGTATTGTGACGTTCCAAATAAGGTCAACAACAATAAGATCTGCTAGTTTCCGTGTCTTGACACTGGGATGTGAGGTGTATTTCAGACCAATGTCAAAGGAATTGCAGGTAAAGGGAGAGAAGATTGTAAAATGCCAGTGGAATTGCTCACTGCAAAACAAAGAGGAGATATGAGCTCAGCAGTAAAAGAAGATCCTTGCAGTAAACTGAGAAGCTCAGGGGCTCAGAAATATGATCAAGCTATTGCAGTGTAATGAGTTACACACGTTGGTCCATCTGCAGTACCTGCTCATATACGCACTCTTAGCTCACAGCAAAGATGAAGATATATTAATCTTAACCTCTCTCATTAGGCTGAGCCTAATAAGCTTTACTTTGGATGTGTGACAAGCCAAGCATCTATATGAACTGCTACTGATTGAAGAATCCTGTAAACCATGCTAATGCTGGCTCTGGTCTGATGGGATAAGCAAGCCCAACTACCTGTCTTCTTACACGGCGGGTCACCAGCGTACTGCAATGCCTTTGTGGCTGCCCTCATCATCATATGTGACTTCTTCAATTATGAAATTTGCTGAAAGATGTTATTTTACAAATTGAGTACTGAATTAATTGGTTTGCCAGACTGTTCCATAGCAGATGATAGTAGTAAATGCAGCATGCATATCCTTGTCCTTCTTTCTTCAACCTTCTTGGCCAGTTTTTGGCCCGAGACTGAATATCAAAAGGAGTCCAAAATCATCTTAAACAACATAGCTTCTTGCTAAAAAGCCAGCATAAGAATCATGGGAATTCTCATATTGGTTTACCTGTCAGTCATCAGCTGCCAGTGTATAGAGAAAAGGTCTAAAGTGATTATTCTGTGGTGAGGAACTGGGAGGAGTTACCAGTCTCAGATTCTTCTGCAACACTGTGCTTACCAATCAGTGCATTCTCCTTCCATAATGTTTCCTGGATTTTGGAAATCTAACCTTTTTATCCCCACCAGATCACATGGTAATAAACTCCACAGTTCAGCTACGCGCTACATGGAAGTAATGCTTCTTCTGAGTTTTTAACCTGCTGTGAGATTCAGGTGCTCGCCTTGTTGTGAAGTGAATAATCCTCCTTTTGCATCGCTTTCCCTCTCATGGCTGTACAGACGGCTGCTGCAGCTCTGCCCCACCGCTGCTTTGCCTGGAGGGACAGTGCTAGGGACAAGTGACAGATGGTAGGAGCTCTAAGCTGGGTCTGTTCTTGAATCTCTGAGAATACGGAGCTGTGGTTCACATTTCACAAACCCCCACGAACAGTCCTGTGGGAGGTGCAAGAACTTCTCTCTGATCTATGGGAACAAAAGAAGGAAAATAAAGCCAGACCTGGCTCTGGCCGCTGGGTCTCTGGTTCACCTGTGGCAATGCCACTGTGATCTGCTGATCTCGTTTTTGTTTGTGATACCCCTGATGGTGCTGAGCAGAGGACAAGGAGGCTTGAGCATAGCCTCTCTCTGCATTTTAGAGGTTTACCTATAAAGTTTGAGCATAGGTATCATCATCTTAGGGTCCAGGTGGGCACGTTTAAAACTGCATGGAAAGTTTCCTGCTCCCCATGACGTTCACCGATTCTGTTTCAAAAGCCTGCTTCTGCAGACCCCCGCTGACTTCTGTTCCGAGAAGAAAGGGCCTCTCTGAAGCCATGTCACCATCTAAGAAGTCCAGATCCCAGAGGAGGCTAAAATCCAAGAAGAGCTTTCTATAAGAAGCCTAGGTACAATTATGATGATTTCTGCAGAGGGCTAGCTGTCCTGAAGAGTGCCATGCTGAGACAATAAGTGGAATCCCCCTGAAATCCACTTCTCAGAGCCTGGTGGATCTGTCTCAGCCCGCAGGGATGAAGCAGGTGTCCCAGCAGGCTCCTGGTGACACAAAGGGAGAAGTGCCTCAGGTAGTCTGTGTGAGAGTCAGTCTATACTTGTATCCAGCCGCAAAAGAAATACTTAGTACTGATGTCATCTTTACAACTACTCAGTTTTTTCCCTTTGACAGGTGTCCTGTGGCTTGCTGCTTCTCATGAGCCTGGTCTTTAAGGTTTCACATACTTTCTTCTCTTAACTATAAGAATCTAGAATTTGGACTATTCAGCCTAAGAGAAAATTGAGGTATTCAGAAAAACAAAACAAAATCAAAGGAAAAACCCACAGAAAATATTGGCAGACTTTTATCAGGTTCCAAACAGACAGGGAAGAGCATTCCCCTTGCACGGACAAGAATATTCCCTGCAGCCCCATGGAAATATCTTCAGCACGGAGACCCACAAACTTCACCAGAAATAGAGCTGTGACAACTCTATGAACTCTTAAAAAAATTCCCACAAACCCAAACACTTCCTCCAGGACCCATTTCAGCAGGAAGAGGAAAGACTAGATGAACTCAGACTAGAGAACATACCGTGATGGTCTCATCTCCTGTTGCTTTGGGATCTACCAACACTGCTTAACTCTGGCGAGTGGTATGTTGAGTTAATCTCTGCACCTGGAAACTATTAAATGATATAAACCAGAAGCTCAGCAACGGCCAGAAATTCTCATCTTTTTTTTTCTGTAGACTCACTGGTTTCCTGCATCTCTCTTTGGGTTTCAATCCCCTGCTAGAGGGCATCCTTTCCCCTTTCACTGCCCCGAACGATTTCACGGCACTCAGACGACTTGCTGCCACAGCACATTCCTTGGCAATTTTCTGCACTAAGCTACCCTGTGCACATCTCCCTGAACTCAGGGCATCCTCCAATGTCTCCCAGCAGCTTTCAGTCATATGCTCCCACCATCTGACTCCCTGGATTCCTCTCCTCCTCTACAGAAGCAGGTTAAGCCTGAAACCAAGTGGACTTGAACTCCAGCCCTTTCAAAGAGCTTACATTGCCCAGCAACAGATGACACAGCACAACTTCTAATCAGCAGGAAAATGATGTTTTCCTCTCACACCAACTTGAATATCAATAAACATCTGTACATATTTTCCAATTACAGTATAAAAACAGATTTTATTTTTCAGTTCTGAGTTTTAGCCTTTGTAATGCCATCAGAGCAACTGAACTCTCAGTAATACCAGCCAGTTTCCCTTTTGGTGCCTCAGAAGAAGGAACAGGGAGGACCTTGCTGGGTGACTCTGCAGTGAGTTCAAAGTTCCTGCTTAGGGAGGTGGGTGTTAACTGCTTGTTGTCTCCATACTGCTGTTAATGAAATCACTGTTGCAATATGAGGAGAAAAAACTTTTGGCTACTGATACAAAGAATGAAGTTTTTGGTAAGGAAATAGAACCTATTCTGAGAGTATTCTCTTTGGGGATGTTAATTTGAAACTTTTACTTCCAGTCGTGATCATTCATGCGTTTGCAGAAAAACAACCATGCTCAGCCTATACCCTGTGAGTCACAGGCAGGTCCCACCCAATCCAGCAGTTAATTATCGCTGTTTGCTGTTTTTAAGGCATTTCATAAAAAATAAATAATGTGCACACCTTTGTAATTGTAATGCGATGGTAAGAACTGGTTTTGTATTAGATCAGTGTTTTGCAGCGTCGTCCTTCAGATTGTGTTCTCAATCCCCCATGTTACAGCCACTTCCAGAACAACACTGTGAGCCCCTGCTACTGTGTTCATTATACATTTAAAAATAACTTCCTACTCTCTAAAGTAGAAGCCAGAAGCTACTGTAACTTAGCAACACGACGAAGTGCCAACAGTGGCAAAAGAAACCCCTAAGACCCACCTGCTCCCTTGTTGCTCTTATTTGTTTGCCGAAAGTTTGTTATTTACTGATAAGCAAAGCAAACGAGGCATTACTGTGACACATGTATTCCACAATTACCCACCAATTTTATTGCTGACAAAGAAGTTCATAAGCAAACAAGAAATTAACAAAGCCCTGTATACACAAGTGAAAGTTGATAAGATCTGTAATATCGACTGTCAACCAAGTTAATGTAACCAACTTGCTAATTGCATGAGAAATACTGAGAAGTAAAAGAAAACCTTTTGTTTTGAAGAAACTTAATTCCCTATAATCAAATTTGAATGTGGCTATAGCAGTCTAAACATTTCCTTTCATGTGCTATCTATCAAAACATATGACCTGTTTTCTTCTGAGTATTTCATCTGCAAAAATATAACATAGCATGGCTTGTTCAGAAGTGTATCTAAAGTCCAGAAGAAGCAGAAATCAGGGATAAAAGTGAGTAAAAGCCAGACATTTTTGCACAACAAATCTTTTTTTGTACATTAATTAATAATTATGTCTCAGATATTTTTCAAGTGAGCTATTTCTCCTGCTGACTCTTGCTTTTTAGGCTATGGGAAGCTGCATCTTCACTCTCAGGAGCATAATTTTTAAAGAATATGAACCCAAAGATTGACTTCTTAAATGAGATTTTATTTCTCCTGATTTCTAAATGAGAACTACTATGAACTTACATTCAAAAAACTTAAAAAATTAAAAACATTGGACAGGCATTAAAGCAGAGAATTAGAAGCTGATTTTTTTGTCTCCTTACTTTATTTCTTTATTTTCTGGTAAACCTTTCCCTTAAAAAAATGCCAATCTTGTACACAATTCCACCTACCAACCAAGAGGCCATGCAAGGCTGAAAAAGCAATCAAAGCTTTGGTAAGAGATAAATTGCCTTTTACACTGGTAATTAGGTTGGAGACAGCACTGACTTATTTCTCAAAAGACCACGACAAATGGCAGAGGCTTCTGTGAAAAGGCTTAGGAAGCTGAAGGCTCCTCCACCTTACGCTCTCTTTTACAAATCTACCCGTGTGTGTGCCATCGTTGCACACAATGACGGGATCGGCCCTGGCACACATTTTTCAGTTCCCGTTTCTCTGTTTTGGGCTGCCCTGTTTGGATAGCACCGGCACAGGTCTGGGGGGCAGAGGTACAAACCCCACCAGCACATGGGACCCTCGCTTGGCACATGCCTAGAGGTTTTGGGCGTCCAGCCTGTGCTTCTTGCTCTGAATGTCCCAAAGCATGGGAGAAAACAATTAGAGCAGCCTGGACCAGTGCACAACCTAGAGAGCAGACACCGTCCTTTTGCCATTTGGGTCTTGGGCTTAGTAATACTAAACAGTGGTGTCTTGGGTCTAGAAATCAAATCAATTTGCATGCACTTCGAGACAACACCTTTCAGAAGCATCTGGCTTTGTTGAATAACGCACGATAACTCTACACAAGTTTATTCTGGCATCACAGGATCTCAGTCAGGTGCTGTGGCATATTCACCTGCCTCTTAGAGCAAAATGTAACAGGTGGTGCTGGGTCCATGTGCTGTCTGTCACAGCACAGGGCAGACATCTTTTAAGACCAGCTCCTACACCATGAACACTGCAAGGTGCGATGGGTTCCCTTACTTCTAGCATAACAGGTATCTTTATCTGAGCTGTGCTGACAAGATCTCAAGGCAGGCATTTAGAAAAATCTCACAGCTATCTTTCAGTCATTTACTCTGTTTTGGCACAAGCAAGTCCAGCTGCCTCTGGAGGACAGAAGGAAGAGGAAGCAGCAGCATCCGTGGCTCAGCCTCCTCACTGGGAACCAGGAGGCTCTCTGGTCCCTTCCATTTGATCTCAGCCAACTCATGCAGATGTCCTTGTTCCTATCTTTGCTAATGACTTCATTTGAAAACTAGAAAATGGTGTGGAAATGAGCTGTAGCCCTATGAGGACCTCTGCACCTGCAGCACCTTCCTTGTCCTCCTGATGTTCTCCAGCAACAACAAACCTTGGTCTCTCAACACAGCAATTTCCATACTCTTTCAGAGAGAGAGGATGCTACAGCAGATGGGAAGGTAATTCACAGCAAGACATCTTTCCTCAAATTTTCCTGTTCAGGGCTTTATCTTGTTTTCAGTCTTTAACTTATTCCTTCCAAGAAGCAAACAGTAACCCTTGCTTAGACCTCAAGTGACCAGACTGATGGAGGCTCTGAAAAAATTCCTGCCTCTACAAGTCATCGCTAACCTTCCGCCTTAAAACATACCCCTTATATACCTAGGAGCTCATATATATGCTGTGTAGCTGCAGGCTAGTCATTTAATCTCTCAAAAGAGGTTAAAAAACTCAAGTGTAAAAAAAAAAAACACCTCACGAAATTAAATAAGTAGCCTGAGCCTCCACAGCAAAGGTGAGTACCAGAGGTGCATCTTTGACCAGGAGTTTTCTAACACAGAAAACTGGTTTTTAATAATGAAAATACATAAATATGCTCAATGAATTCACTGGTTCATGACCAGGAAATACCATCAATCAACTTCAATGGCCAACTTCAACTCCAATGGCTAAAATAACTCATGTTTTTCTTGTGCATGTAAAAATACACAGTCTCAAAACTGCAGCATAATGTCTCTGTGTTTTCTAGTTTTGCTTTTTTCTCCGCCCTCCTGTACAGGACACTTTAATAATGTGCAGCGAAAAGGACCTTAGACCTCCAGCAGAGAAGACATCTTTATCTTGCCTTAATTCATACTGCTTGTATCAGAGCGGCATTTTAAGATTAAGAGGAGGAGATATAAATGTAATCTCTCTGGAGTTAAACTAAGCTACCTGTGGGCCTGATGTTCTCATGATTTGCCTGCAGAAAACAAATCTTTCATCCTTATCTATGTATTTTCTTGCTAATTAAAACACATGGACTACTTTAAACACTATTTACCCAAGGGGCCTTCAGCAGTGCTCTTTCACCACTTAGAAAAAAATAAAAATACTGTCAGTGGAAGGTTTTAAAGATGCCACATACAGAAGCCACTCATTAATATTCCTAAAGAGTAATATCATCAAGGCAGGATATTAACATTACAGGTCTATCTATACAGAACAATTGCCAATCTAAACACATGACAGCAAGTGAAATCAGAAGCAGTCAGAGATAGACACAGAGAATGTACTTTGATGTTGTCAGCTGTTGCAGAGAGCTAGGTAATCCTATGTCACAATCTGTATTTTTCCCTGGGTATTCCCAACAGTACGCAGAAAACCCTGCAGCAGCAACACAAAATTATCCAAAGCAAACCGGGAAGGTTTGCAGTGCTGCTAGGGATGATTCTGTTATATTCTAAATTCAATTAGAAAGGTAGGCAGCAAAAATAGCGGCACCTTGCTGATGAGGCAAATCTTTTCCAGGCTGAAGGATAAAACAGTATTTCTGAAGTCTGTTTGTGCAAGGCATTTTACAAAGCCTGACAACAAACCAAACTACAAGTTCTCTTAATATCCTTTCCTTCTGAAGGCCTCAGATCAGCCCAGAAATGTTGATTGTGGGTATGGACCTACAATTACAAACTAATGAGTAATCAGATCTTTCTGATTTTCTGCTTATCAGCCAGCTTGCCTTCGTGGTGTTTTAAGATAACTCGTTTTGCTCTGTGTTTGCGGTAGATTAGGGCCATGCATGTGGTCAGTTAATTGGGTACAGCTAACAAGCAGGAAATTATGAAGCACAGGGCTTCCCATGCTTGCAGTATCAGGAGCTCTGTGGAATAGTGAGTGCCATGAAAAAGTCAGCTCGTGCCACAGTTTGCCCTTCATTATTCTTATTTTTACACTTATATCCATTTTACTGATAGATGTACTGAGACCACAACAGGCTACTGGCTCAAGGCTGCGCAGCACATCAGTAGAGAGTTAAGGGACTGGAAAGCTGCATTCCTGCTATTTTCTCCTGGGCTTTCCCCTATAAGCAGAAGCACTCCCACTTGTTTTAGCAGACAACATTTTTAGCAGACCTGCTTTGCAGACAACCAGTTAGGAACTCTTCCATGTTAAGCAGCCTTCAGAGATGGCTAAGCTGGAAAATAAGATGATAGCTAATTCTGAAGGGTCTATATTTAAGTCAGAAGAAGAGAGTATAATTATTTCTGAAATAGCTTCTGAAGATGAGATTCCTCTGGGATAGATACCCACTACATGTTTGGCTCTAAATTAGTGATATCACCCTTATTATGATATAGCATCCTTATTACAATGTAATGCCCTTGTGTCCAGCACTCACATACCCTTTCTATCAGACACTGAAGAGGCTCGTCTCAGAGAGCCAAGCCCTGCCCCCAGACCTTCTGTTCAAGGGTGCCACACACACCGAGGGAATACATATTTTAATACCTTATCTCTGTTGTATGTCGTGCTTTCCTTCTGAAAGGAAAGCAACCTTGGACAACCTTGGGATCCTGCAAACTGAGAGCAAACCAACCAGCAATGGAAAACTTCTGCCTGGACAGGTGGGATTTTATAATGCTAGAATCAAAATCATGTTATGTGCAAGTAATAGAAGAGTAGATATCTGATAGGGCTTGACTTTTAAAAAATGGAATCCATTTTTGCAGCCAGAATTAACTGACAGCATATATGCAACCACTTCAGCTGTTTACCAAGTGACTGGTGCATACAAATCAAGGGTGTTCAATGTCTAAATGCTAATGTCTTCATAGACTATGCAAGTACAAATTTGCACCTACAAGAACTGGAAGCCACTTCCTTTAACAAATGTGGCTGAGAGAAAGGAAAGAGAGAAAGGCAACATGAATATTTCAGGGTGTGCAACTTGAAAGCTTTGGTGCAGCTGTACAGCTCCAATTAAATTCAATAGGAGCCTCACATCTAAAACCCTGAGCAATGCTTTGAAAAGTCTAAGGGTTTGATGTCAGAGTGTGACTTTCAGAGTCAATTGCTTTTGTTCAGCAGAAGCCTTCGTAGAGGAACGAAATACAGTCTCTTACAGAAAGAGAAGGCTGAAGAGAACAGGAAGCGAGGAGGGAAGTTCAGTTTAGACATTGGCATAAAGATTTGTCCAGAATGATGTCCATGGGGCTATGTTTGCGTTATTTGTAACAGAAATGATTCAAAAAGGTCAGGCTTTGGCTTTTCCATTACCTATCAGAGATAGTTCATAAACAATTTCTGTTTTCTCTGAACCAGCAAAGCCCAATTAGATGAAGGAAGCTCCTGGATAAAACACTCATCCACTGCTCCAATTCTAATCAGCACAATGATAAATCTCTTACCTCCAGCAGGATTAATCTGTTTGTTTGGATAAACAATTTGGTTCATCCTCTGGAAGCACTCAGAGACCCCAGATGTCTTTGGACATGTGTGCGTTAGTGCTTCACTGCGGATCATGGGGGTGCTTCTGAAGATGCTATCCTGGTTATCTCCAGTTGCTGAGATTTGGTTCCCATCACAGCCTGTGCTTGGAGCACCCGATTTTAGTTCAGGATACAATTAGACTGAAAGATGCACTTCGGGAGCTCACTTACTGCCCTCCAGCAAATGGTGGACAGCAGACCAGTCAAACTACAACTACCTGAAGCAAATCATCCGAAGTGTGTGTGGCGAGGCCTTGAACCTGTGCACCACTTTGCTCTGCAGATGTGCTCTTCCTGAGACGTGTTACTTGTTCATGTGAGCATGGCCTTCATGGCCTCTTGAGCAGGGTCACGCACATGTCCGTAGTCAGAAAGGGTTTATACTAAACAGCATTGCAGATGATAGAAAATCATCTTTTTTATACGACAAGTCTACCGATGACTGTGTTGATTTTAAAAAGACCAATTATAAAAGACCATTTAAACTAAACTCTTTCTAGTAGGAATCACATAAACTGGCATATTCCTTTCAGCCTCAGATGAGATAAGTGACAACTTTTTGTCTCAATATTTTTTCTCTGGAAATGTTTTCTCTTCCTATCATTTTTAGTGATGTATGTTATTTCATGACATGTCTATGGCATCATATCTACATATCATTATTTCAAGTTGTCGTGTCGCATTCCACAAGACAACTGCTGCCGTGTCGAATCATCGCAGAGCAGAGCAGAACAGTCACTTTTCTTTATCATTAAGGGCAGCTGCTACTCTGTACAAATTGAAACATCAATAAACTGCAGAAGGGTTCCAGGCTGCTGAAAACAGTTGCTGCTGAAATTAGTACACCAAATGCTTATCTTTTCTTCTTGTTCAAAGTGTTAACCTGTATCACTTCAACACAAACAGGAGGCGTTTTGTTCAAAGAAACAAAGTGAGCGGGTTTCGAATATCCAGAGTCTGGTTTATGATTGTCTAACCATACAAAAAGAATGTGAGATGAGGTCATATCTTTAAGATACCTTTTGTATCTAAAAGTACATGCAGAGATCACAAAACTATTAAATATTTTCATAGAGGGAGCCTTTGACATATCTGGGAATTTAAACTTGTATCATTTGCATTCTACTCCAGTGCTTTAACCACAAATCATTCATCCTGGCACAGAAAAGAATTAGATGAAGGAAAAAAAAAAAGAGGAAAAAGATAAGTCAGGAAGATTCCATGCACTGGAGTAATTGTTTACTTCCATTGTTTTCCCTGCCAATTGCTCAAGTGGAGTTGAAGAAAATAGAACACAAAAAAATAAGTCTCATAGTAGATATTGTCAAAAAGGTCATAAATTCCAATTCTCTTAGTCTTGGGGCCTTAATTCAGATAGAAATATAAATGACATTGATGTTTGGGGAAAGGAGAATTCTTGCTGAGAAGAGGTGCTCACCTACATGCAGGGAGCTTCCAGATTCTTTTGCAAGTTAAAGGCAGCTAGATAAAAGCCTCGCACTCCCTGATAGAGTCTAGGAGAATTTGTAGACACTGAACATTGTAGATTATTCCCATTCCACATTTTGAGTAAATAAAGGTGTCAGAAGAGATTTACCTTTGCATTTCTGGTTTTCCATGCTAAACGTATGCAAAGAACACAGGATAAGGAAAATCAAGTTTATGGCCACAGTGTCTTACCAGCAGCTTCTTAAAAGAATTCAAATTTAGTTTTACATTAAGTACACTGCACTACTTTGATCACAAGTTCACAAGGGCATGGAAGTAGTTTGCATATAAAATAAACAAGCAAACAAAGCAGAAGGAAAGTCACAAAAAGGGAAATTTGGAGAAAAAGGAAAAAAGGCAAAGCGATCAGACAGTAGAAAAGTATCTTCTACAAATGGCTTGACCTCTCTTATTTTCCTCTTCCATTCCAAGTTCAAACTGTGGGCTGAACACCATCAGAGTAACAGATGTTAATACTTTATATGACATTCCTCTTGAATACTTGCAGGGGAAAAAGGGACCCAAACTTTTCTTCTCCAAAAATGATTCACACCCAGCACTCCAGGGCAGCTGCTCCTGGAGCAGCATCATTGCCCATCAGCGGTCCTTGGGGACCAGCCCTCCCTTGCCCAGAGGCTGGGACACCGCAGTGGCACCCAGCACAGGTGCTGCGATTCTCTAATGTTGACATGTGCCAGCCTGTCTGAGACCTGAAACTACTGGAAGATATTTAAGGAACATCAGCAACATTACCAGGAGTTTCCTCTGCTAGCCAAAAATTTCAAGAGCTACACCGGGCGGGTAGTAAGGAGAGATGACTCTGCTTCAGCCTTCTCTATTTTTTTTGACTGGAATAAAAAAAAACAGATTAAAAGTCAGCCTTACACGTCAGCTTATGGCAACCTCCTTTTCCGCTTTCTTTCTCAGCAGACAGCAACTCTACTTTTGAAGATAACCATTCATGCATAAAATCACTAATAGAGACCATCTATCTGACGAATGTCTTTTACTTAATAATTTATATCACTTGATCTATTTTCAAAGGTTAGCCTTACATTAAAATTACAGTTCTGAATAGGTCAGCCTGTTACTTAAAGATAAATTACTCCACCTCTTCACGCTATAGTGTTGTGTTTTGGTAATGACAGGCTTTTTGTTCCCGTGCTTTCTTCTCCCTTCTTAGGAGCAGCACAGCAAAGTATTAGCACAACCTACCTTGCCCATGCCTCCCTCTAGTTCCATTTTGATTCTTTTTGACTAAACTAAGGCAGTCTAAACATCTCCAGCTTGCACTGTTTTACCTGCTTTTAGCAGAGACTTTGAGAAGACTCAGTGCTTCAGGACGAAAAGATGAATCAATGATGTGTGATAAGACCATGCTAAACTCTAAACTTTGTCACGCTGTGTATAAACTAAAATGCTGCATAACCAATATCATTAAATTCATTGTAATTAAAGGATAATTTCTGCTTTCCTCTAGATGGATAAAGCAATAAAATTACAATGTTTAAAGAGGAAATGCCAGTGTAATGGTCATGCATTTAACAACTACCCAGGAGATATGCATTGTAAACATACTTATAGCAGAGAAGTTCCTACTGTTTTACGTAGGGAAGTGTTTTGTGGTGGTAATTTCATACGACTGAAGTAGTCTAGAAAGTTACTGGGCCTCAGAAGAATTACTGGTTTTCTTTTTTTTTTTTCAACACCTGGGCTGAAGAATTGTCAGGTTATAACAGTTTGTCACATATCTCATTTCGAACGCATCTCTGAATTTCTGAGGGTGAAAAGCTCTTCTAGGGCCACATGGACATCTATGCACCAGATTAGTGTACCAGTCTGTTAGCTCTGCAGTAGCAGGAAAGGAAAAAACCAATGTTTGGAGTCAGTGGACCTTCTGTATTAGCTGCACGAGTACAGATCTCCAGAAACGGCGTCCAGCACCAAGAGAGCCACGAGAGCAGTGACATCCCTCACAGCACAGAGCTGCTCTCAAGTACACTGTTGTTTGAGAAAAGGACAAAGTCCCATCCTCCACAGAGAACATCCAGACAGGGAAAGGGACAGAAAGCAGTCATTCTGGGGAACCGCCTGTTCTTGTGCAGCAATGCCACAATTCTAAGGTTTTCCCCTAAGTTGTGCTCCTGATGCAACAGCTTGAGTGAAAAACTGGCCTTTGCTTTGCAGATAAAAATGAAATAGGAATCTGCATGACCCACTGGAAACACTGACTCGGAGGTCTGCCACGTCTCTCAAGAAGCCAATGCAGTTAATGAAATTACCTCTATTGTTTTTGGCCCATGAATCACATTGTCCTCCTGAGGCCCCTTCTGAAGTGTGCATACATGTATGGATATATGTATGTGAAGAAGTCAGCAACTAAACCACAGATAATACACAAAAAAGCATCCCACCATCAGGTTCTAGGCGCATTATCAACAGATACCCAGAGGCAAAATATTTGGAATGATTAGTGGTAAGCCAATCAGTTATACATAAAGAGACCAACTAACTCCAGCTACAAAGGCTCAAAATCCTTTTTATAGATGCTAGCCAGTAGAGAAGAACACAGTTCATGCATATGAACGGCTGTATCAGGATCTTGTGACACAGGAGTTTTTTCAGCGTAACCAATTTAATGTGCGTAATGCAACATGGGATTTTTAATACTCAGTCTGCCACCCTTTACCTACATAGCATAATGGAGGAAACTTTCTTTTTTTTAGTTAACTAGCTATGAAAAGCTGCAAAAATGGGTCTATCCCATTGCCAGGCAGCATATCAGCTCTTCCATCTACCAACAAAGGCAAAAAAAGAAAGATCCCAAAGCCTCCATTTACTGTAGGGTGTCTGTCCCAACATGACAGAGGCAAGAACGGTGTAGGACACCTGCAGTGCACAGGGCAGTACTGCATTAGTGCAGGAGACACTTTTATTCCATTGGCAAATTTAAAGTGTCATATTCAGTCCACCCATTATTATTTCCATGTAGATGGTTGTGACATCTAATTCTTTCAGGGCTTGAAAAGCATGGAAAACCCTACATTGTGTCATGTCTTCATCACAAGTCAGGCTGAGACAAAGAAGGAAAATGCTTTCAGTTAATTGATGTGAATTACCCCAGATCACCTTCACCAGCAATAAACTAATTCAGAG
The DNA here is from genome assembly GCA_020746105.1 of Trogon surrucura. Lineage (NCBI taxonomy): Eukaryota > Metazoa > Chordata > Aves > Trogoniformes > Trogonidae > Trogon > Trogon surrucura. The sequence continues at coordinate 12,563,768 of CM036630.1, forward strand.
TTCCTTAAGTACAGCCCTTTCAGCAAACTGTGACAATACATCCACCTTTTTTATTCCAGCATTTAGTCCCCTTCCTGTCATGGAAGGATCAAGTAGCTACAGTTTAAAACACAGAAACAAACAAACGCAAATAAAAAACAAACCAAAACAAACAACAGCATACCACGAAAGCTTCTCCAGGATATGCTCTATCTTCTCCTTGTTAATCTATTTTAGTAAGAGCTGAATGAGACAAAGCCTGATGCTTGCAAAAAATGCTCCCGCTCGAGGTGGACCCCCACTTCTCAGCCAGCAATCCCATATTTCCTGGATCTAGAGCCCATTCTGATTCTCCCAGCTTGAGGTCTCCTTGGCCTTTCCTTTGCCACTGCTCTTGCTGTGTGATTATCTACATTTGCTCACTTGTTTTGTGATCATCCAGAGGCCACACAGTAGGATCACTGCCGCTTTAACACGCACCAAATCCAATCAGTTCTAGTGCTGTAGCTGGCAGGGCAGGCTCTCATTTCGTTGTTACCCTCTCAAATGCCAAGGCACTGAGATGCCAGGGCTGTCTGAACGCACCCAGAGCCAATTACATTAGCCTTCTGCCAGCCTGGGGCCTTGTCTGCTCCCAGGAATTAATTTTTGTTTTGCTGCAATGCACAACCAAAGTTTTAAGTTTCTTGGCCAATTTACTACAATAAGTCTCTCTGCAATGTATTTGGTCACCTTTATAATTCTTCCTCAGAGCCCACGGTTCTGGGAATTGCTCTGTGCACTCCTTTATTTCCCTAGCTGCCTCACTTTGACACAGAGGCAAATACCAAGTTTTCTACCCTCTTCCCTTCCCATACATGTAAGTTGAATCAACCGAAGCGTTCACCACAGTGCTCAGAGCTTGGGCAGTCAGGCATGGAGGGTGGGAGTTAAACAGGCTGACAAATGTGCAGCTAGGTTAGTTTCTTCACTTTATTTGAAATAGCTTTCATTTGATCAAATCACCTCTACTTGGTTTTTCTGTCTGCTTTCTGTTGGTCATCTCAAGTAACTGAGCAGGCCAGCGCTATGGTGTTCTGCAGAGCAATTAGGATGATTAAGGGAGTGGAGCATCTCTCTTATGAGGAAAGGCTGAGGGAGCTGGGGCTCTTTAGTTTGGAAAAGAGGAGACTGAGGGGAGACCTCATTAATGTTTACAAATATATAAAGGGTGAGTGTCACGAGGATGGAGCCAGGCTCTTCTCGGTGACAACCACTGATAGGACAAGGGGTAATGGGCTGAAACTGGAACATAAGAGGTTCCGCTTAAACTCGAGAAGAAACTTCTTCTCAGTGAGGGTGACGGAACACTGGAACAGGCTGCCCAGAGAGGTTGTGGAGTCTCCTTCTCTGGAGACATTCAAGACCTGCCTGGACACGTTCCTGTGTAGTATAATCTAGGCATTCCTGCTCTGGCAGGGGGATTGAACTTCATGATCTTTTGAGGTCCCTTCCAATCCCTAACATTCTGTGATTCTGTGATTCTGTGTAATTAGGAAAACAACTATACAATGTATTTTCACAAAGAGCTTGCCAGGTCACTGAGTGTTCCTGCAGGGGTAATCCTCTCTGAGATGTGGGACCCATCTGAATGATGGTGACTTCTGGCCATCCAAGGAAAAAATTCACTGAACTCTTCCATTCAGATCTATTAGCATCCAGATCTATTTTCTATGAAAAGTGGTGGGAATGGTGTTAGGACATAGGTCCCCGCAGGAGCCATGCAGAAAAGATGAAGTTACAGCATTAAAAGAAGGGAAAAGATTTCAGGAGGCTTCTCTTGAGGCTGACAGTTGGGGTTGTCTGCCTCAGTGCTGTGAGTTAAGGATTTGTGAGAACCAGGCTCCCGTTAGTTCACAGGTTAGCCATCCCTTTTTCTTTGTAGAGGATTAAAATCTGAGGTCAACCTTACCAGGACCTGCCTGGCAGACAGCAAGGCCAGCACAGGCCAATTGCTCTGAAGACGTTTGTGAAATCTAGTTTCCCTGAAGTTTCACCAAAAGATGATGGGCTGAAACATGCAAAACCCTGACACTGACCCAGTTTTACCAAGAACAAATATTATTGCCTCTGGTACAGAATTATTATTGCCTACATTACTTAAGTCAAGATATATCGAGTATCAAAAATGCTCTTAGGGACTGCCAAGTACTAAATTTAATTAAGCATAAATTGCAGATTTGCAGGTGTCTTGGCTGTACCCAACCATTGCCTTTACCTTTTTCTCAACCTTAGAACAAACCTCTTTGTTACCAACTACGCTGTGAGCTCATTGATCATAAGAATTATTACCTCTGTGGCACTTGGAGTTGCAGATCTAACTCTATTAAGACAACAGTTACCACAAGCAGTTTTACTCAGAGAACCATGTGGCCCTGACAGGCAGGTCATCCTCAAAGCCCTCAAACAAGCATCAGTGTACATCATGCCACATTGCTTTTATTTGCTGGTACGCTTCATTTCATGGCCGCACATCACATACAAGTTGTTGAGGAAAGGGCCATGTCCACTTTTGGGATCTGTTTGTTTCTCCGAGGATGTTTTGATGCAACTGCCTGAGCCATTTCACCTTCAGCTGGCCCCCTTTCCACAGATGACCAGTCATCCAAAACACCAGAGAGATTTTAAGGCACCTTGATCTAAGGGAGGCGGATGAAAAAAAGACATGATGCAGGCAAATGTCACATTTGTGTCACTGACTGAAACACTGCTGCCAGCATACATTATTCAGTATCTAACAGACCTACTGATACAACTCTGAGCTGAACTCTCCTCAGAAGATCAGCCATCCGTGGCTTTCCCACAGCAAATGGAGAGATTTACTGCTACAAGTCTGGGGCAGGAGATAGGAATACCTGCCCACCCTCACAGCCCGTGGAAATGCCTTATATTGCAAGTAACACGTCTGCTTTCTGCTTTTCAGAGAATTCTCCATGGCAATATTCTGTAATGCCCTAGCTGTGTAAATAAAGGAGCCCTGACTCCAGGCACTGAAACAAACTAACTTGGCCTCCTACTCTGCTTGAAAGTCTACATGACATGTCAATGGAAAACACAACACCACGTGATTTATTTTTCCACAAATGTATTATAACTGGTAAAACACTCAATACTAACAAGGAGAGAGAAGCAACACTACCAACGCACACCTTTGCTCCTGGTGTTTGACTTCGTGTGATCATATGGAGTTGGAGAGAGCACCAGGGCAGTAGCTGTTCCCAGAGCAGCCCTGCTCTATGCTTGGAACCTGCAGGTCAGACACAGCGAGATGCAATCATCTCTCATCTCATGCACACCCTCATTTCCCATCTGACAAAGAGAAAACACGCTGGCAGGTTCTGGTCAGGTCTTGCCCTCCTTATTCTTCTTACCTGCCTTTGTGCTAGAAGCCGTTTTGGGGGTAATGGGAAGGAAAATTAAGTTATACCTTTTTAAAGGGTCTGCTAATGAATTAAGGAAAGACTTCAAGGTTTTCTATCAAACGTCTGCCAGAGATGGGAAATAAATTGGAAACTCACCTTCCCTTCGAGGTAGCCTAAAGGTTACAGGGGTAGGAGGAGGTTATGTCTGCAGTTCTGATCAGCAGACCTTCTGCTAATCAAAACACAGGGCACAGCCACAGCTCTTCGAAGTTACCTTTCCCACCATCCTAATTACCCACTGTGTGATCAGAATAGATCATATGGCATGTGCAGATGATTAGTGATGGTAGTAATTAAGAAGGTGGCTGATTTTCGTGTGTAAAGCCCTTGCTGCTCCCTTCTGTACCTCAGCTTTTGCAGTCAGGGAATTCTTTACAATCTCTGCAGCAGTGATTTATCTTTCTATCAGTGAATGCATCAGAGGCCTCACTTCTTGCTGCTTGGGGATTGCAGCCCTCCGTACTAATCAAGAACTTGCAGGACACATAAGCTACTCAGATTTAATGTCTGAAGCTTAAGTTTTTGGGAAAAAGGCTTAGTACAGGGCACCAAGCCATCAGGACAGGCTGATGAGATGAACTTTCACAAACTTCTGTCTAAGAGATGGATAGAATATTCTAAATAATTAAGGTTTTGGCCAATCCAAATGACCATCTTTAAAACAACAGGGGGGGTTATATTATCCTATTTTTATATTATCCTGTTTTTAAATTATCCTATTAAACACTTTTTGCTCAATCTTTAATTGAAAAGGTGATGCTTCAAGAAGTACCTAAGATTTACACTAATCTTATTAGAGATAAAGCAAATTTCAGAAAGTTGTCAAAACCAACAGTGAAGTCACACAATAATCCAGACGGATGCAAAGTCCAGAGGAACAGGGCAAGCAGGAGGGAATGGCAGGAGGTCCAGGAAGAGTAAGTGGGATAGCGCTTGCTGCCCAAGAGCCCTTCAGATGGATTCTGCTGGACTCCCCACACTGTTCCCAGGGACTTGTCCATGACCAATGGCAGAACCAAACCCAGAATGAGGTGCCAAGCAACGAGCTAATGCCTCAAAGTCATCCAAGACTGAGAAAAGGCTGGATGGAACACAAGACTGCATGGCACATAGGACACAGCCATAATGACGTGATGTGAAAGATGCAAAAAGACAAATTAGAGAGCTTTGGCAATCTTTCCTCCATCAGGCAAACAAACAGGTATTGGCATCTATGTCTGCTCAGGCTTTACCTGGTGAATAATTGATGCATTTCCATGTGTTTTTATTCAAAAGTGACTTTGAAGTTCCAATCTCCAATATTTCCTGATATTCTTAAGGATTAGAAGTTGATCATGGTGACTTATAACCAATAAAGGGTTCACATTAGCAGGGACATGGGAAAAAAAAAAAAAGGCGAGCAAGCAAAAGAGACTGAAAGGAAAAACAAAAAGCGATTCTAATAACCGTTGCAGGAGCTAGACAGACATTTCCTTCACACTGAGCTGTCAGTAAGTAAAAACATACTGTGGCAGGCTGTAGTTTACCTATGCTTGTGTGCAGGCATCGAAGGCTCAGTGGGACTAATTATGAAAATATGATTATAATGGATTAGTAATTCTGTCAATCAGACACATGCATCTGGTAACAAAAAAAAAGCGATGGGTAAAAATGCCACAGGACAGGAGAATTTGATGCTGTGGGTTAGTACCAAATGCATGTCTCATGGGAGAACAAAAGATTTGAGTTATGGGGGGGGGGGGGGGAATTGCTAGGATTGTATATTAATAAGGAAGCATGTATCAGATCTGTGGCTCAGAAAAGCATTACAAACAGCTGTATAGCAATTTTTACCCTTTCTCTCTAAAGATGGCTTTGACTTACTTGGAAAGGGTATGATTTCAAGCCACACTAAAACTTTGCAGGCAGAGTTGGCAAACGTCGGATTAGGTGGACCTGCTCAATCAAAGGAAAGGGTGATATCTCAACTACCAACGGCATTCCATTTATTCTAGAATCAGAGAAGAAAACCTGGCAAAGACACCGTAGTTTTGGGTAAAGAACATGATTTTAAAATTGAAGAAAAGTGAATTGTCTCTGAATCTTAACGGGGATCCTTCCCTTTTCTCTGTCACCCATGCCTAGTTTGTTATTTAGTACCCGACAGGAGAGCTGGGCTATGGCCAGGATGTCTCAGGGAAGGCAGCTTAGGAGCTGTCCCCTGTCTCCTTTTTTGTATAAAAACACCGTAAAGTAATTTATTCTGTAAACCAATGTGAAGCTTGTAAATAACTCCAAGCATTTTGAACTTCATTCTCTGCTTTACAGCTCTGCCTGTGCACTCTAGTCACTTGGCCAACTCTTGGCATATTAATACGTTTTTATCACAATTTTTGTTTCTTGTTTGCTCAGGGGGCTGCTGAGGGGGGTGTCGAGGCAACTTTTGTGTTCATGGGCCAGTCTGGAAGGCGCACATTCCTCCAGAGGAATCAGCAATCTCCTGGCTCAGGCTCTGCAAGCTGAGGAGAGCCAAACGCAGCTGGGATCAGATCTGTCTGCAACTCCCTGGGAGGCTTGTGAGCACTGTCATCTGGAAAATTAGGATGCTGCAGCTTCCCCAGCTTTCTCCTTCACAGCAGGGAGGGTGGGGGAC